>CM047876.1:12921925-12937027 GCA_026212405.1 Petrea volubilis | reverse complement strand
TTTTTTTCATCTCCATTAAAGGTTGCCCAACATGCACAACACAAACAGCTAGAATTCTAGTTCCTTCAATATTTATTTTTTGAGAAATACTGAAAATTTATTTCCAGAAGGAGAAGTGATCCAGATCTGTCCGATAAGGAAATATAAATTAAATTCAATCCGATCTGTCCGAATAGGAAATATAAATTACTTTTCTCTAAATTCTAATGTAAACTAATATTGAATAAAATATTATGGACACTAGTAGCATTCAAGGAATATTTTTTTCCATTTCCCATACAAATGTCTTTTCACACTAATTGACACTACACACCTTGATTAATCTTGGATTATAACACTAATGTGAATGATTGGTCCCTTATCCATGCACAAAGTATCAACAAGTACAAAAGTCACTTGATTAATTTACAAAAAAAGACAAAGTTGAGAAGCTCGTATTCTTTGCAACCAATTAATCCATTTGAGACTTTTTTTTGTAACCAACTTTCTCACAAAGGAACAAAAAAAGTAACAAAAAGTAACCAAATTTTGTTCCTTTTGCACTTTATGTTGGAATGTTCCAAGTCGTGTGGTTTCTTTAAGTTGATTCCTCTTTCACTTCCTAAGGGTAGTATTTCTTTAGTACCGAGAATATACTACCAAATGAATTTTACAATCCCTTTTCTCGACCAAAACTAGGTACACAAGAATGTTTTTCAACATTCAAACTTTAAGAACCTTTGTTTTATTACAAAATTGGACAGTTTTTAATGTACTTCTTTATATTTCCTTCGCCCTTATACCGTATTGAAAGGAGCTTCCTAAGAAAAATGCTCGTTTTGGCCTTTTCGTTGTAGTGAATTGCTTGCTTTATACTTTTTGAAATTGAATGGTTAAACAGATGATTATTATGCATCCTTAGGGGAGTATTGACTACAAGTTTTTTTTAAAAAAAATATTCTCAAAATTTAGTCTATATACATACATGGAGCTTGACAATTATTGTGATTTTAATTGAAGATTTTTTATGATTAATTGAAAAGTTTAGGTTTAGAAATTGTGTCATATTGATCTCTTTGCTTAAATGAAAGTAAGAACTTGAGAATTGAAAATGAAGACCTTCACCTATACGTTTTTAAGCTTTTCATCATATTAAAAAGCCCTATCGGCATTTGTTAACTTTTATATTGTTTACACATGATGAAATTTGAAATGTTTTCCTTAAAGTTTAAATTTTGAGTAGATGTTGTAAAAATTCAAAGGAATTTCTTGTGGTGCTCTGACAATTGAGTCATCGAGCTTATGTTTTTCTTTTTTTGATAAAAGAAAAACGGTTACATCAAAACAACTTTTCTATACCTAATTTGAAACGTGTTTTAAGTAATTAGACTAGTTTTCTTCTTGACTACTTCATACTAAATCTTTTTGAGTTCCCTAAAATCATAGGTTAAAAAAAACATTGACTGAGTAATCGGATATACGCATCACAAATGTGTGTCCTCATGTAAAAAGGTCACACAATAAAAAAAAATCAAAATCAGAAAAGATTTGAGTTGAGAACCTTTGAATTTGTTGTAGAAACGCAAGTTGGAACCTCCATGTCACTAGCAAGTTTGTCATAGGTAGAAGGAGTGAATTCATATTGAAATTCTCTATTCATCAAAAATATATATATACACTATTTGCTCAGTAAAGCACGACTTAGCACCATTGAAAAATCATTTGTAATTGTGTTTGCTACTTTAAACATCGAGCTAAAGATAATATTGACATCAATTTTTTTTTGAGCAAAATATGAATAAGTTGTGATACAGTATAATAAGCATGGTAAGAATGCTTTATAAATTAAGTGTGACTGTAAAAGTTTGAATTTTCATTTACTCAAGGACGAGCAAACGTTTAAGTGTGGGGGAGTTTGATAAGCCTAAATTTTTTTTTTTGAGTGTTATGTGCACATATGCTATGGAATTTCACTAAGTTTATCTGTTAAATGAAAAAAAAATATACTAAAACTTACAATAATACATAAAATAATTCAATAGTAAAGAAGGGGACAATAAATGTGAATAAGTTGTGACATAGTATAATAAGCATGGTACGAATGCTTTACAAATTAAATGTGAGTGCAAAAGTTTGAATTTTCATTTACTCAAGGACGAGCAAACGTTTAAGTGTGAAAGAGTTTGATAAGCCTAAAATTCACACAATTTTTTTTGAGTGTTATGTGCACATATGCTATGGAATTTCACTAAGTTTATCTGTTAAATGAAAAGAAATATACTAAAACTTACAATAATACAGAAAATAATTCAATAGTAAAGAAGGGGACAATAAAACCATAAAATTACCAATTGAGAACGGGCAAGCCACCTCATTATTGAAGCCCATTCATAGCATGACATAAAAATGCAAACACCTAATGCACCTAACACCTCGATACGAGAATAATAAAAGTTGGCAGAACGAAATGCCAAGGGTGTTTTTTCTAAAACACTCGTTCGATTTGGACAAAACAAAATGGCTTGCCCATTTTGAGTGAAACACCTATTTTGAGAGACCAAAACTAGTAGAGAAAATTTAACAAACAAAATGGCCTACCCATTTTGTTCGAAATGGTCGTTTGACTCATTAGAACAACCGACCCATTTGTTTTTCCACACTCGTGCCGACATTTTTTACTAGGTTTTAAGACAAAACACCAAGGCCATTTTGATTGAAACGGACATTTGATGTCTTAGGTCAAAAATAAAATGGCTAACCCTTTTCTTTCTTACCCCATCTCTTTCTCTCCCATTTTCTTACGGATTTCTCTCCCTCACACACCCATAAATTGATGGCAAATCACCGACATGCTAAAAAACTTGTGGTTTTCTTCTTCCTCACCAAAGTTTGGTAAGTTTTCTTCTCCATTTTTTGGCACTATCACTTAAGGCTAGAATTTATTTATTGAGTTCTTGAATTTGTTGAGAATATTAATAAGAAATTCCTCTTGTTTGTTTATACCTAAGTGATTTGTAAATGTTTGGGGCTATGTTGTGGGTAATGAGATTGAGAAGTTCATGTTTGTTGAATATGCCTACTATATGTTCAATGAAATGCTTGTATGGAATTTTTGATGAAAAATCTTGAATACATTGTCTTCAAGTTATTCCATTGCAACTTGAGGTAAATGTTGGTGAGGATTGTTGGAGGAATACTTGCTTTGAAGGTAAAATTCACAGAACTTGGAGAATGCATACCACATGTTTGATGAATGTGCAAGCAATTTGTGTTCATTATTTATTGTAATTCTTGTGATATTTAGCCTCAAATTTCTAAAATCTTCTCAAGAAAACATGGTTGGCTTGAAAATAGAGACTGGCTAAATCACTTCATAGCTTATTCTTGTTGAGTATGCCTACAATGTGTTCAATAAATAAATGATTGAAAAAAGATTCTTTGATTCTTTAAGTTGATTGGCAAGATGTGGTTATTATTTTATTTAGGCGCGATTTGAGGTCTCTAAATGGGTTAGGAATTGTGATTATGTTGCCAATAAATGCATGTTCATCCTGAGTGCATGATATAACAAAGCATGCTTTAGGGGATTATGAGTTTATGCATACATATGAAGTATTAAAGTACAGTAGGGAAATTTCTTGCATAATGAGGAGAAATATGCTTAGAACTCATGGTTGTTTGGTTGTTAATATGATAATTTTAATTAGGAATTCACAACCATGATTGATGCTAAAATTTCTTGCAATTGAATTTCACATTTTAAGTGCTTTCTTTCAGTGTATCACATTCAAAATTGGGGTTTCTTAATAATACCTGTAGGTATATTTGCAAATGGTTCGTCAAAAAGGCACCACCTCCAACAAAAGAAGTAATTGCCCACAAGGACCACAACAACCGAATGAACGCTTGAGTCATCACGTGTAGGTGAAAGACACCAACGACAAGAGCCATGGTAAAAGGAGCTGAATGTACAGTTGTAAGACCACAAAGGATTTGGGTTCAGATTCAAAAAATGAGCATAATGATGAAGCCCCTCTAGATGCCAAAGAAGAATTCGAACAGGAGCACCATAACCGAATATCCATGTGGAGAAGCGCATAGCAAGGATTCTATCGGACTTGATATTTAGGGATGATATGCAATGCACTAGCTATTTAAATCAAAGTAAGAAATCAATCCAACAAAACGGCCGTGCAAATCAAAACGACCTGGGTGTTTCGTCTTAGAACCTGGTCGAAAAAGTTTGGTTTGAGCATGGAAGAACAAATAGGTCAGCTATTCTAACAAGTCAAATGGTCAGTTTGAACAAAATGGGCTGGCAAATTTTCTCTGCCGGTTCTAGTTTCTCAAAACAGGTGTTTTGCGCGAAACTGGCAAGCCATTTTGTTTTGTCCAAACCAAAGGGGTGTATCAAATGAAACACCCCAGGTGTTTCATTCTCCCAACTTTCATTACTCCTATATCTGGGTGTTAGGCACTGCATATTTATGCCATGTTGCAAATATTCGTCAATAATGGAGTGGCTTGCCCATTCTCAACTAGTAATTTCATATTTTTATTACCCCTTTTTTACCATTGAATTATTTTATGAATTATTCTAAGTTTTAGCATATTTCTTTTCAATTAAAAGTTAATTTAGTGAAATTCCTTAGTAGATGTGCACATAGAACTCATCAAAAATTGTGTAAATTTTAGGCTTGTCAAAAACTTTTTGCATTTTCTTTCTATGAAATATGACCCCTGACAGATCTCAAAATTTAACATTGCATGATCATTGACTAATGCAGTTTGATTGGTCTCACTTCTCGTATGTGGCTCTCTACCAATTGTGCTTGTACTATCAATTAGATCTACAACGTAGTTAAATTGTAATGCACAATCAAAACTCATGCAAACAAAATCACAAAATGCTCGTTCCATTTCCAAAGGTTTGTGCTATTGAGCACATAATGATACTTTTCTTTCCATTTCTTAAGGTTTGTGTAATTGAGCACATATGGATATTTTCATGATGTCATATAATACACCATAAAAGAATATTGAGTATGCTCTAAATAAAAACGAATTTATAAAGCATGCATATGTTGGAATAATTAATACAACAAACATATCACATGCAAGTGGGTCCATCTCAAGCTACCTAGCACAATATTATTATTTAGTTTTTGGACAAAAATAACAATTTGTAAGTGGTACTGTTATCCAAAGTTTATGAATATTGATAGTTTTGAAGACATCCAACACAACATTATTATTTTGTCCAAAGACTAAATAACAATTTGTAAATGGAATCACATAGTTCATAAATATTGATATTTGAAATAGCCTAGCAATTTGCTGATTTTTAGATCGACAAATCACCAATTCGTTTACCAAAAATAATTCAAATATTTATGACTATCCTTTGTCTAGCCAAAATAATCTTCCTTTTGGCCAATCATTTCGCATAAACAAAATGATATCAAATTATCACATATTCATGAATATCAACCATCTTCCCAAAATAATCTTCTTTAGGCCAACTATGCCATATAGATGAAATAACAAGACAAATCACATATTCGTGAGTATCAATCATTTGGCCAATTAATCTTCATTTCGCAGATTACTTCACATAGATGAAAGAACATGACAAATAACATATTCATGAATATTAATTATCTGGCCAAAATAATCTTCCTTTGAGCTGATCATTTCGCATGGATAAAAACATGCCTATTTTCTTTCGAAATAGATAAATTTTAGACAATAGAGGTTGCTTTGACAATGTATTAGTTCAGTTTGTATAAGTTTAGAAAAAAGGTACAGCATGACCAAGTACCTAAAGTACCGCATAAAAATGACCCAAATCATTAATATATCTATCATAAATTAAAATAGCCACATCACAACACGATAACGAAGTGGTTAAGTAGTGGGAACACCATTAGGTCATGTTGCAAGCTTGAGTTTGAACCCTCATTGCTATAATTTTGTTTGTGGATTAATAATATTAAATGGTAACATAAACAACCAAAACACCATACCAGCCTAGTAGTTGAGTGACACCTTGCCATGGCATTAGGCTCAGGTTTGAGTTTACACTGTTGTGAGTGTTTGCAAGCTTCATGCTCTATTACTCGGGCATGGTACCCTAGTGGATGCCAACATAACTTTTTGCCCCCTGCGTGCACCTTTCTTTTTTTTTTTTTTCTCCTTTTGATACAGATGACTTGCGCAACAAGAAAACATCAGAAAATCTTTACAAATCGATTTCTTTTAAAACTTTAATAAACACATCGATACCTAAGATCATATAAAAACAATCAAGGCTTATAAACGTATCAACAATATATCAAACATAAATTGCAAAATTAATAAAAGCATGCCCCAAAATTCACTAAAACATAGCCAAACGGATCAAAAAATAATATCTAATCATCTAACAAGATCTGCTCTAATACCACTTGCTGGAAAAACTTTAATTAAAATGTGTATTTAAAAAAAATTCAGAACAAGAAATACGAAATACAATTCCCATGAATCAAATTGACACAAGATCACAAGTAGATGATTAGATAATTATTTGATATAAATTACTACCATTGATACATCAAAAATCAGAAGAAAACTTAACCTTAGGTCATGTGATCTTCTAAGCCAAGAAACGTTGTGACTTAATTCTCTTTGAGATGGGGCTTAGAGACCATAATCCTAGTACACTTTAGGTACACTTTAGGTCAAACACTTTAATGATTGGCCCATCAAACATAATTAAAGTGTCATTGGACTTCTACACACAGAAGATGCCTCATACTCAATATGATATTTTTACGAGCCCATTTAATTAATTTCTTAATGGATCACATGATTGGACTTCTCTAGAAGGAAAGCACACTATATACAATTAATTAATATCTTAGACTACCAAATAGAGAAAATCTCAATAGATAAGACAATCCAAAAATTCTCTTTCCTGTTGCACAACACAATTAGAAATTTCACTACAAAATCTAATCAACTCTTTTAGTAGTGTACACGAGTATTTTGTTATGTGACGCTTAAATTTAGATGAATCTACAAAGACATCGATTCAAAATTAGAGAAGTACAAGATATGATATTTAGACTGTAATGACCCCGATATTCCTTTATATTTTATTAAACATAAATAGTAATTTTTTTTACATAAAACATATACAAAATACAAGAGTTACAATTTTCACAAAATACAAAAGTAACTTTATTAAGTAAAATGCTTCAAAACACCCATGGTTTCCATTGCGTTCCTCAAGTGCCTTCGCTCATTTCTGTGTAAAAAGTATTGGAAAAGAGGAGTCAACGCGACGGTTGAGTAGAAATTTCACTTAATCACATAAGGTGAGCGTGTGTGATATGTGCACATAGTCACATAATATTTAGCATAATAACATGATAGCAAAAATGTAAAACTAGAACTAGAACTAACTTATGCAATTAAGGAAACTCCTACCTTTTTCCAAAAGTGATTTACAAAAGTAAGGAGAATATATAAAAGGCTACTAGTGTGTGTATATATATTTATAAGTGGAGGGATAAGAATATATAAATATATATGTAGAAAGGATATATGTATATGTGTAGGTGTTCAAATATGTAAGAAGAAACTGGGGTTTTGAAAGGAGTTTGTAGATGTAAGAGTGTGTATATATATGTAGAAAGGTTAATATGTCTATACATATGTTTAGAAAGAGGGGTAATTATATATATAGGTATATGGGAAGGTTTAACAATGATAAAGTGTGATACATATTTGGGAAATGCAAGATTTTGTGGGTGTGGAGGTTGTTGGCGGGATTTAGTGTGTGTTTTTGTGTGATGAAAACTACCTAGTATATATATATATGTGCATGTGGACATATGTGTGTATATGTAGATATATATATCACCAAGTGTATGTATGTGGACATGTGTGTGTATAGGTAGATATAGATATTACCAAGTATATATATGTGGGCATGCGTGTGTAAAGGTAGAAGTAGAAATCACCACTAGTCTATATATGTGGATGCGTGTGTGGAGATGTAGATATAGAAATCACCACTAGGTGATACATGGATGTGTGTGTGTATAAGTAGATATATAATTCCCCACTAGTTTGTATATGAATATGTGTGTGTGGAGATGTAGATATAGAAATCACCACTAGGTGATATATGGATGTATGTGTGTGTATAAGTAGATATATAATTCCCCACTAGTTTGTATATGAATATGTGTGTGTACATGTAAATATATAAATCACCACTAATAAATGTATGGATGTGTGTGTGGATATGTAGATATAGAATTTACCACTAATATATGTATTAGAGGAGATATTCTTGCAAAACAATTATAAAATATACTAAAAATCTAGACTTTATATTTATCATTTAATTAAAATCCGAAAATTAGGTTTATAAATAATTAAAATTCGAAAATTATACATTTAAAATCATAAAATATATTGTTGTATTTATAAGATTCGAAAATGGTATAATTTATTTATAAAATTTGAAAATAAAATAAATGCAAGCCTAAAATATGTATTTAAATAAATTTTCCAAAAAATAATAATCACCATTCAAAATTAAAACTATAAGGTCTAAGTTATAAAGTAATGTTAAAATAATAATTTTACTCTTAATAAAATTCGGAAATCATAATAAAATTTTCAGGAATTAATATTTTGCATTTTTCAAGTGCTAAGAAAACAAATGATGGAATAATCACATTTTAAAAAATGCATGTAGTATAACGCACGTTTATTCACAAATCACATATATTCACACAATAATTATCACATAATGGAAATAAATCCTAAGTAAAATATTAATAATAACAATAGGAGTTAACGGGTCGTCGCATAGACACTAAGATTTAAGGCGTGTGCATAAAGAACTGGAATTCTCATAAAAATCTATTCACAATGATATCATCTCATATTATATAGGTAAATCATTTGTCATTGTTCTTTAGTTTTGTACTATGTATTTGTAGGGAATAAGAAGAGCAAAAACATTGAAATTACTATTAAATATTACATCTTGTACATTTAAAATAATCAAAGCGGCTTGAAACATGCCAACAACTTCAACTGAAATACCAATTACATCTAAAATAGATAGTAATTTCTAGTCAACAACTGGTAACGTTCCACACGATTGCCATAAATATTCTAGTCAAATTCAATCGATTTTGTAACTAACACTAATAATAAAGGACATATTAAGACTTTGTAACTACTCATTCAAATTTGAATTCACATTTTAGACAAAGTTTTAGTAAAAATAAGACCGAGGTAAAGACAATTCATCCTAACACTAAAACCCATAACTGTGGCTAAGCTGGGTCAGGACAAGCGGTGGCAGTGTGTCCATATCATGTATTCAACATATAACCACGTATTAACAAAAATTCTCTTAGTTATAACATCAATGTGGGATGTACATAATAAACCCGCTAGCACTTGTCTTTTGCATTTATAATGATCCGGTATTCCTGGGTATTTTTAAAAGTTAATTATATTATTAAATTATTTAGTGTTTTATGTGATTATAATTTTATATGTGAACTATGTGATTAAATTGTTTAGTATTTTATTATTTTATATGTGAAATGTGTAATAACTACTATGTTTTCATACCAACCATTTGATTCTATATATGTGCATATAAATCAATATATATATATATATATAATTCTATGCATGCATTTTTCAAAATTATAATGATAGGTATTATTTGTAATAAAGTCATAGATATAGCATTTTTATATTTTGAAACATATAAATAAATATATATATATATATATATGTATATTTTCAAAAAAAATGTAAAGTGTGTTTTCAAAAATATGGATAAATAGGATCATTTTTGCAATATAAGATATTCAAGATAGAAAAGATGTTATTTCATTCATTAAATCCTTGTTTCAGATAAAATCTTAGATAAGATAAGAAGTGATCATTGATTGTAGATTTTATGAATTGTATGATACTTTACACATAAAATAAAAAATAATACATTACAATACATATATATTAGAAATTATTTTATTTGGAAATATTATGTATAACTAGAAATTGTTCTAAATAATACATAATAGTTATAAACTGAAACAACACGAACCTCTTATAGGATAAAATTTATAAGCAAACATTCTTTTATTTAACATTATACAATGAAACTTGAAAACATAATACACTAACTAAGCTGGTTCAGGAACATAAACTTGCAAAATCTAGTAATAATTCCTAACTAGGCATCCACTTCATAATTTCCTAGAATCTCGTGCGTGCTATCTTGGAGAGCCTGTTTTCCTAAAATAAATAGTATACACAAAACAGGTCAACATCACAGTTGAGTAGAAATTTTACCAAATCATATAAGGTGATAGTGTGTGTATTAAAACATGTAAGCACATTGTATCACATAATTTCACATTTCATTTTACCTTTGAATCACAAATAGTGATTTCAACTTCCTTGTAACTCCCAACATATTTCTCCTTTCCGACCTTATTCTCCAACAATATCAATTCCTACCTTATTCACCAGTGGTCGTATCTCGAGATTACGCCAAATTCCTACGACCCACTTCAGTACACGGAACACTCCGTCCGAGTAAGGTGGGATTAGGACCAGGGATGGCGAGAACATATATTAAGACCGGCAAGCCCGTTGCTGCCCGGCCGAACTCTGCCCCATCCCCACCATAACACATCGGGGCCCGGCATGCACAATTAAGTTTTCACATAAACATATAAACATGTTTTTGCACATAGAACTTAATTTTAATTAAACATGATTTGCCTAACATGATAAGAATATGAAAACATATTATAACATAATTATATCTAACTATATGCAAGCATAATGACATAACAACATATGATAGGAGCATAATATAGATAATTGTAAATAAGCATGCAAAATAATAATTATAATTTAACATTCTAACATGCATATACTAGAACTTATATAACTTGATAAAATTCCTACCTTATTCTAACTTTCTTGATATATGTATATATATATATGTATTTGTATAGTAGTGTGTGTGTGTGTGACGTGAAGTGTGTGTGTGTGTAGAAAGTAGTGTGTGTGTGAAGTGTGTATAAAATAGTGTGTGTGTGTGGACGTGAGGTGTGTGTGTGTGAAGAGTAGTGTGAGTGTGTTGAGTAGTGTGTGTTTGTGTTTTGGAAGACAAGTCCCCCTCCCCCCTTTTTATAGTGGTTTGGCAAGAAAGAACATTATTTTATTTCATTTTATCTTGTCATTATTACATTTTTACAACTAAGCTTGTTATTAAATGTGTTCACATTACAACTAAGCATTTCATTAATTGTGTTCACATTAATTTGTGGTTATAATTTACACATTTGTGATCCTAAGTATCATGAGTTTGCACCCTAGATTCAATATGTGTTACCTAGATTGTATTATGTGTTATTCTAGTTTAATAAGATGATAACACATGCTTCTTCCTTTAATTTTATCCCTACAATTGTTGGCTATATTTAGTAAAATTATTACAAGTGTATATCTTAGGTGTATGAATTTTAATGAAGATAATGACATATGTCTTAATTTATTTATGTGAGTATATAAGTATATATTTATACAAATTTATATATAGATAGATATATATATAGATGTACGAATTTATATATACATATAATTATATGCAATTATAAGTATATATATAGGTACAACCTTATATATGAATAAATATATATGTACGAATTTATTTATATATACATATAACTATATATTTATATATGCAACTATATATAAATCACTTTATAACTATATATATATATACGTATAGGACTATAAAGCCTTGATTATATAGATATATATGTAATTAAGTAAATTAAGTATTGTTAAACATATAAAGTGTGTTTAGGACTAATGTAATTAATTTAAATTATTCATGTAAGGGTATTATATGTATATATATGTATGAATTAATATAGCTAAATAGATATATATTTTGTTTAGCATATTAACTAATATTTTTATTGTGTATGACTATCATTTTCTAGCACATAATTTACAAACAAAAGAATTAATAAAATTTACACAATTTGTAAATGTAATTACTAATCATTCATATATTAATAAGAAATACCGGGTTATTACATCCTCCCCTCCTTACAAAAATTTCGTCCGCGAAATTTATTCTTTGGTTTAATTGAAGAGCTGGGGATACTTTTCCATCATTTCCTCTAGTCTTTCCCAAGTAGTTTCTTCAAGACCATGATACTTCCATAGGACTCTTACAAGGGGAATGGTTTTGTTTCGTAGTGCTCGTTCCTTGACTTCCAAGATCTGGACTGGTTCTTCCATATAAGTCAAATCTTTGTCTATCTCGAGGGCTCCATAATTTAAGACGTGAGAAGGATCTGGATGGTATTTTCTAAGCATTGAAACATGAAAAACATTATGGACATCGGACAAAGCTAGAGGCAATGCCAATTTGTACGTAACTTTTCCTATTCGTTCCAGTATTTCGAAGGGACCAACGTATCTAGGGTTAAGCTTCCCTTTTCTACCAAATCTTAGGACACCTTTCCTTGGTGAAACTTTTAGGAACACCAAATCTCCCACTTTAAATTCCAAGTCTTTTCGTCTGTTATCTGCATAACTCTTTTGACGACTTTGGGCTATTGTCATTTGTCTTCGGATTGTCTGGAGGGCTTCTGTAGTTTCCCGTACTAGTTCTGGACCCACTAGTTTTCTTTCACCTACCTCATCCCAACAGACTGGTGATCTACATCTTCGCCCATAAAGTGCTTCGAATGGAGCCATGCCAATTGTAGTCTGATAACTATTATTGTAAGCAAATTCAGCTACAGCGAGATGACGATCCCAGCTTCCTCCAAAATCTAAGGTGCATGCTCGGAGCATATCTTCGAGGATTTGTATAACTCTTTCTGTTTGTCCATCAGTTTGAGGATGAAAAGCAGTACTAAAGTTTAATTTTGTACTTAGAGCATTTTGTAGCCCTCGCCAAAATTTTGAAACAAATCGTGGGTCTCTGTCAGAGACTATACTAACCGGAATGCCATGAAGTCTAATTATTTCTTGTTTGTAGAGTTCTGCCATTTTATCCAAGGAGCAAGTTTTTGAAAATGCAATAAAATGTGCACTCTTTGTAAGCCTATCCACAATCACCCATATAGCATCATTGCCTTTTTGAGTTCGGGGGAGACCCATGACAAATCCATAGTAATATGTTCCCATTTCCATTCTGGTACTGGTAAAGGTTGTAATAATCCAAAGGGTTTCTGGTGTTCCCGCTTTTACTTGTTGACACGTCAACATTTGGATACAAATTCAGCTATCTCTCGTTTCATGTTGTTCCACCAATATTGTCTTTTGATGTCTTTATACATTTTGGTTATTCCTGGATGAATCGTATACCTAGACTTATGGCTTTCTTCTAATACTCTCCTTTTTATGTTAGCATTATTGGGGACACATATCCGATTTTGAAATCTTAAAAGTCCATCATTGGCTAATGTAAAGCTTGTCCCTGGCTCTTTGCTAATCTTCTTCCTTAGTTTTGTGAACTCTTCATCTTGTTGTTGTGCTTCTTTGATTTCTTGTAATAACACGGGTTGAGCTTGGAGATATGAAACTAATATGCTAAAGTGTTCTGTCCTAGGGCTCAGTTTATTATCCTCTTTTGAAAATTTCCACTTGTTACTTGTGAGGTAAGCAAGGGTGGTTTTTCTGCTTAGTGCATCTGCAACTACGTTGGCTTTTCCGGGGGTGGTATTGAATGTTGAAATCAAAATCAGCTATGGTTTCCATCCACCGCCTTTGTCTCATATTCAATTCCTTCTGAGAGAATAAGTATTTTAAACTTTTATGATCACTAAATACCTCAAAGGTTGTCCCATAAAGATAATGTCTCCACTTTTTGAGGGCAAAAACGATAGCAGCAAGTTCTAAGTCATGAGTGGGATAATTTCCTTCATAGGGTTTCAATTTTCGAGAGGCATAAGCAATAACCTTTCCATGTTGCATAAGTACACAACCTAAACCTTCTTTGGATGCATCAGTATATACCGTAAATCCCTCGCTTCCACAGGGTTATAACTAAAATAGGGGCAGTAGCTAGTCGGTGTTTCAACTCTTGAAAGTTAGCTTCACACCGTGCATCCCAAATAAATTTCACTTTCGACTGTGTTAATCTTGTCAAAGGTTGAGCAATTCTAGAAAATCCCTCAATAAATCGGCGATAATACCAGCAAGTCCTAGAAAGCTTCGTACCTCCGTAACATTCGTAGGCTGTTTCCATTCCATAATTGCTTTTATCTTGTCTGGATCCACCGAGACTCCATCTTTAGATATGATATGCCCAAGAAATGTTACTTGTTCTAACCAAATTCACATTTGCTAAATTTAGCGTAAAGTTTCTTTCCCTCAAGGTTTGAAGGACTATTCTTAGATGCTCCTTGTGTTCTTCTTTAGACCGAGAATATACTAATATATCATCAATAAAGATCACAACAAACTGGTCCAGGTATGGTTGAAATACTCGATTCATTAAATCCATAAAAGTAGCTGGAGCGTTTGTTAGTCCAAATGGCATTACTACAATTATAGTGTCCGTACCTTGTGTTAAAGGCAGTTTTCGATATAATCTTCTTCTCGAATCCTTACTTGATAGTAACCTGACTTCAAAATCTAACTTAGAATACACAGAAGCTCCTTGTAGCTTGTCAAATGTTTCATCAATATTAGGTAGAGGGTACTTATTTTTAATGGTTACTTGATTGATGTTGTCGATAATCGATACAAAGTCGTAGGGATCCGTCTTTCTTCTTCTGACAAATAATACTGGAGCTACCCCAAGATGATGAACTAGGACGAATAATCCCTTCTCTAGTAATTCTGTAGTTGTGTCTTTAATTCTTTTAGTTCGGCAGGAGCCATCCCATACGGTGTTTTTAGAAGTCGGAGTTGTTCCTGGTACTAGTTCAATACTAAAATTTACTTCTCTATGTGGAGGAAGGCTAGGAAATCGTCAGGAATACCATCGGTGGAAATGATTGACCACAGGCACATCGTCTATCTTCTTTTTAGCCTTTGGATGGTTTAACACATGGG
>CM047876.1:12910336-12921425 GCA_026212405.1 Petrea volubilis | reverse complement strand
TGAACTAGCTTTCAAAGAATTGAAGGTCGATGGTCCACCCCCGCCCCTGTATTAACTCTGCCACAGGGGGAATGAAGGATTTGTAGTCTACACAGATGCGTCCAAAGAAGGACTAGGCTGTGTACTTATGCAGAATAAAAGGGTAGTAGCTTACGCTTCGAGGAAGTTAAACCTTATGAAGAAAACTACCCAACGCATGATCTAGAGCTGGCAGCCATTGTCTTTGCTCTTAAGAAGTGGAGACATTACCTTTTTGGTACTTCGTTTGAAGTATTACTGACCACAAAAGTCTCAAGTATTTATTCTCTCAAAAAGAGTTGAATATGAGACAACGAAGATGGTTAGAATTGCTAGCTGATTTTAATTGCGACATTCTATACCATCCGGGTAAAGCGAATGTCGTAGCTGATGCTTTAAGTAGGAAGGCTAGCCTAGCCTGCTTAATGATACAAGAATGGAAATTTTTTAGAAGACATCTCAAGTTGGAAACCTAAAGAACGGGAGTTTGGAGTTGTGTTTTCACAACTACATGCTCAGCCCGTGATACTTCAGCGAATTAAAGAAGCACAAGAAATGGACGACGAACTCCGAAGGGTTAAAGAGAGGGTTAAACTCGGCCAAGAAAAGGAGTTCGCATTGCCAAACGATGGAATTTTGAGATTTCGAAATCGAATATGTGTTCCAAACAGTGAGCAACTGAAAAGGGAGATATTAGAGGAATGCCATAACACCAAGTACACAATACATCCAGGGACAAACAAGATGTATCAAGATGTGAGACGACAGTACTGGTGGCCCAAAATGAAAAGGTAGATAGCAGAGTTTGTGGCAAAGTGCTTAACTGTCAACAAGTTAAGCAAGCCACCAGAAGCCCGTTAGGTTATTGCAACCTCTTCCAATCCCTGAGTGGAAATGGGAACACATTACGATGGATTCGTTATGGGACTACCACGAACACAGAGAGGTCACGATGCAGTATGGGTGGTCGTGGACAGACTCACAAAAAGCGCCCATTTTCTTGCATTTGCTAAGACCTATTCGCTAGATAAGATGGCAGAAATCTATAAAAATGAGATTGTTCGCTTACACGGTGTCCCAGTAAGTATAGTATCTGACCGAGACCCTCGGTTTGTCTCAAAATTTTGGCAAGGATTGCAGAAGGCTTTGGAGACTAAGTTGAATTTTAGTACGGCTTATCACCCACAAACAGATGGACAGACTGAAAGAGTTATCCAGATTCTTGAAGACATGCTTAGAGCGTGTACCTTAGATTTTGGTGGGAATTGGGATCGACACTTGCCCCTCACAGAGTTCGCCTATAACAACAGTTACCAAGCCACGATAGGCGTGGCCCCGTTTGAGGCTCTTTATGGAAGAAAGTGTAGATCCCCAGTTTGTTGGAGTGAAGTGGGTGAAAGTAAGCTAATAGGCCCAGATTTGATTCGTGAGACAACAGAAACGATCAAGATGATAAAGAAAAGGATGGAGACAGCACAAAGTCGTCAGAAGAGTTATGCTGACCGACGACGAAAAACTTGGAGTTCGAAGTAGGTGACTTCGTATTCTTAAAAGTCTCGCCAAGACAAGGTGTTTTGAGGTTTGGGAGAAAGGGCAAGCTTAACCCACGCTATATTGGACCTTTTGAGATACTTGCGAGAGTGGGGAAAGGTTGCCTACCGATTATCCTTACCCCCAACTTTGGCAGAAGTACATAACGTATTTCATGTGTCATGCTTAAGAATACCATCCTGATCCCTCTCATGTTGTCGACCATGAGTCCCTCGACATTAGTCCAGACTTGACCTATGTCGAAGAGCCAGTGAGGATCCTAGACTTCCAAGAACACACCTTGAGAAACAAAACCATAAAATTAGTTCGTGTTCTATGGAAGGATCATGGGATTGAAGAGAGTACGTGGGAACGACTGGAAGAGATGCAAGAGAAATACCCACAGTTGTTCGATTAGGCTTCGACTCAATTTCGAGGACGAAATTTTCTAGGAGGGGAGGATGTAACGACCCGGTAAATCCCTTATTTACCTATTTTATATTATACAAAATTTATAGGATTATTTTGTGAGTTATTGATTTCTAGAGATTATTTTTTTCAAATATGATTTTTTATTTGTGAACTAGTGAGCATTTTACTACCTAAATATTTATAAAATATTATAAATTCCAAATATTTTTAAACTTTTATGCATTTGATCCTTCTAACTTCCAGAAATTTTAATAGATTATTTTCAACTTTTACCTATTTTTCCAAGCATTTTTAGTAATTTTCGGAAAACATCGTATTTAAGTTATTAATTTGAAATCTAATTTTTAAAATGCTTAATTATTATCCAAAAATTAAAATAATAATACAAATAAATATTCTAGGTTTTATTTGACTTATAAAAATTAATTTTCGAATTTTACAATTTTATTTCTATTTTTGGGCAATTTTCGAAAAATTGGCAAAACAAGGGGTATTTTGGTCTTTTCACCTCTCCAACCCCAAATTTCGTTTTTTCCTGAGAAATAAGCAATAAAATACTTAATAAATAAGAGTTTCAGAATATATATGTTTTTGTTTGATTTTAGTTGATTTTATTTTATATTTTATCAAAATATCTTTACTAATACATACTCTTGAACCTCATATACATAAATAACTATATATTAGTGGTGATGTACATGGCTACATATACACACCACACACATACCCACATATATACATGGTATTTAGTAAGAATAGGTGTAAGCATATATAGCCATGTATAATGTATGGAATAGGTATTTAGTTGAATTTAATAATTGGATATTTGTGTCTAATACATGGAAGATAATTACACAAGACCATATATACCAAAATCCTCATTTTTCAGCCATTTTTCCAGCCCAAAACCGTGCACTCTCTCTTGCTCTTACACTCTCTTTCATTTTTCCTCCAAACACTTCACTTCCTCCAAATTACTACACACTTTGAAGAACAAAGGTAGGAACTCTTCTTTATACCTTAAGTAGAGGGTTTTTCTTCTTCTTCTTGAGGAGATTAGGCAAGCTTCCATACTCTTGTGCCCAAGCAATGTAAAAGAACAAGCTTGAATGGCCTAGAGTGAGAGCTTTTGCCAAACATACCACCAAGTTGAGGGTTTTAGTTATGTTGCTAGCTTCATGTTACTTTATAGTTCATTTTATCATGTTTAACTCTTGTTGGGAGGAAGTTGAAGGATGGATAGTATTATGAGCATGATCTTGAAGATCTTATGTGATTAGTATGCTTATTTGGAGTTCTATGTGCTTACTATGCTTTCTTGGAAAACTATGTGATTATTGTGCCTTTTTACAATAACATGGCATTCTTATGTTTTATTTGAATTATTATGTGAGTTTTATGCTTTATATGAAGTAGTATGAGACCATGATTCTTTAATTGAGCTAGTAGGAGAATATCCTATGTTGTCTTGAAAGTATTTGTGAAGAAAGCTCCACATATCTATTTATTATACTTTATTGTATAGTTTTATGCCTACTTTGATGATTATAGAAATATATATATATATATATCTATGTACGTATATATATAGATAAATATTTAAAGTATTGTTATCTATTCATTTAGCTAGTTCATATTATATTAGGTATATATCTATATATATATATATAGTTATGTACGTATATATATATGTCTACTTATTATAGACTAATTATATACTTAGTAATACTTAGTAAGACTACTTTAATCTATATATATATATATATATGGTACGTATAAGTATATATATAATTACATTCATTTTATTAGTTTATATATATATGTAGATAATTTCAATCATCTTATATCTATATCACACTTTATATAGTTTATATATTTTTCTATCATCTTTATATATATAAACTTATCTATATCACATTTTATATATTTTATATATTTATATTAGTTATCTTTAATCTATATATATATTTAAGTATATTTATACTAGTTATATTTAGTCTTTATATTTATATATTTATACTAGTTATGTTTATATATTTATATTTATATTTTATCTATTTACATATTTTGCTACTATCTATTTACATATGCTTAATAAGCAAACATAAAGCTTTCATTTATAAGTGTGGAGCTTACTTTGCTAAACTGTGATTATGTGCATATGTGAACAAATTGCAATTGTGTGAATGGGCCCATATGTGCTGGAATGGTCTGGGGGGTGTTCCACCGGGACATACTATTGAGTAGCCGGGAGAGTTCACCACCCTTCCATCTCCTAATCCCCCCCTTGGGTAGACGGAGGGATCTACTCAAGAGAGAGGGTCGTAGAACAATACTAAGGCGTATGCCCGGGATACGACCATTGGAGGATAAGGCTGGCGGGAGAAATGTGCTGGTTGTTATTTCGGCCTGGGTAGTTATAAGGGTCACTGTCAGGTGACGAAAGGTAGAAAGTGTGAAATTATATATGTGCTATGTGTAACTAATGTGCACTTGACACCCGAGCACCTTATGTGTATAAAGAAGTGTTTCTACTCAACGTATGTTGATTCCATGTTATATTATATTTTAGATGCTTCCGAAGATAGCTTTTATGATGGTGAGGAGGAGGAACCTTTTGAAGCATTTTATTAGGAAGAAGGATGTAGGATTTTCCGCTGCGTACCTGTTTTGGGTTTTTGCTTTTGCTATGTATCAATAGTAAACTAGCAAGTCGAGACTCTCTTTTGTTGATGTACCCTTATGTAATGTACCTTATACGTTGTAATTAAAAATGTATGCATGTATGTAGCCAATAATGATAGTATTAATCTAATAATAGCCATAAGACTAATAATAATAATAAAGGGATTTCGGGGTCGTCATAAAAACAATCGGGCCAAGGGCCAATTTGGTCCCCGCTGCTAATGCACCAACAAGGTAATAGAACTCTGTAGTTTGTTGACATGATTGGTTTTATAAGATGTACCTGGAGAGCCATAGAGCTAGGAATCGGGAGTGCTCTTCATTCAAAATGGGATTGGATCTATTGACTTAATGGATAATATTATGCCCATAACCAGCCATTGGCTTGTTTTAGCTACGAAGGTTAGATACCTCTAGGATGGCGAGGTTATCGTACTTCACTTCGATATTGATTGGCCGACCAGATGACTAGAACTCGGACATCTCTTTCAAATCAAGGAGAGTTGGAGTCATTAGCCCAATAGTGAAATAAAAAGTGTTGTCAATCTTGCACCAAAAGGGAAGGGATGCCTACAGAAAGCCCGGGTCAAGGCTATAGAAGTTCTTGGTAACTTGGATTGGGTCACAAATGCCAATATCCGTCTAGGTCTTGGAGTAGACTGCTTCAACGATCACACCAGGTGACAAAATTACAATGGAGATTGGAATTTAGGGACCAAGGCTAGTTGCAGAAAGAGGTTCCAAAAACATAGCCTGAGGGATATAGCAGACACTCCTCAAATTGCACCACGTCACATGAGTGATCTTGAGGGATTTTGCCATCAAGAACGGGACCCAAGGAGAACGAGTCTTCAAAGAGGAAAAGAGTAAAAATCTTGGTTGCTATGATTGGAGAATCACTAGAGTAGGAGAAGAGTTAGGGTTTGAAATTGGGAAAGAATGATGATGAGCAAGGGCAAAAGTAGAGAGAGAAAATTGCGGTGGTGAAGTGATTTGGATAAGGGGTTGACGTGACAGTTATAAAACCTGAAGATCAGAGCTAGGAGTGTTAAAATAAGTTTTGAAGGAAGTTGGAAAAATGGGGGAAGTAAAGAGTTGGTGTGACAACCCGGTAATTCTTATTATTTAAATAATTGGTATAAAACCTTATGCTTCTTGAAAATGTCCTTGTTACTTATTGTTTTCAAATTTTAGTTTGATTTTAAGAGTAATTTACAATTTGAACGGTAAAGTGTTAATTTTCGAATTTTGATTACTATTCTTGGAAAATTTGTCTATTAAATACTTATGAGTTTTCAAAAATAATATAAATAAGTATTCTAGACTTTTATGCATGGAGAAGATGCAATTTTGAATAAATTACATGATTTTCCAAATTTTAGACGAATTTGACATTCGAACACAATTTTCAAAATTCTATGTCCTAAATTGCAATTTTCAAAAGTACAACTAAAACATTTTTAATTTCTGGGAAATATAAATATAATTTCAGATTTATAAACATTAAGTTTCATAATCTTGGAATTTTTCTAAATTAATTATAAATTTTCGCACTTTATGCCCTAAAACCCTAATTTTCGGTTTTTACAAAAATGAATAAATACAAATTCGAATTTTTATTTAAATAAACATATGATTTCAGATTTTATAAGATTATGACAATAAAAATTAGACTTTATTTGATTTTATGTTACTATTGTATTAAAATATCTTACACTAATACAAGATATTTTCTAAGATTATTCTTCAACTTGTACACTTGCATGGCTCTTGTTAATTCTTGTAGCAATATTTCTAGAAAATATGCACTTGCATGGCTCATATTTACTTAGGGGATGATTCATACAATTTAGGGCACATCTAAGCATATTTAGAGTGACACTTGAGTGCATGAATTGGACTATTTCATTAATTACCCAACTTAAGTGTAAAAAATGCATTAAATGAAAATTGACCTTAATATTAAATAAATCTATTTCACATGCTCAACACTATAAATAGGGGAGGCATGTTTTCATATTTATCACACAGCACAAACACACAAATCCGGCCTAAAACACCCCACTCACACTCACCTTACCCTAAACACACAAAACACTTCATATTCATAGTAAATCTTCTACCCATATATATATATACACATAAACCCTTCTTTTTACATACATATATACATATTATCCCCCTATACATCCCCTTAATTTAATAAAACACTCTTCAAAGGTAGAAGTTTATTTAATTAGGGTAGGGACCTTACTTAATTTCTTAAGTATAGGTTCTTACTTTAATTCATAAATATTATACCTCCATATTTGATGTATGCAAGGTAGGAATTTTGCTTAATTACGTAAGTTTAGTTGTTCTATGCTTTTACATACTTAAGTGCTATTATGCTAGAATAAGCCTAGGAATCATGTTTTACTACAAGTTAGAAGCCACCATGTTTAAAGTACTCCTTAATTGTATGTATATGCTCTAGTTTATGCTCATGCCTTATTATGTCCAATATATGCTCTCCTAAAGCATGAAATCATGATCCTTATGTGAAATTATGTGAATATGTTTATGTGACAATCTTTATTTGTGCATGCCAGGCCCAAATGTGTTTTCGGTGTGGATGGAGCTAGAGTTCGGCCAGGCGGCAGTGGGCCTTACCAGTCTTAAAACAGTTCTCCCCATCCATGTCCTAATCCCATCTTGCATGGACGGAGTGTTTCATGTATTGGTTGTGGGTCGTAGAAAATTAGCATAGTCTCGAGATATGGCCACCGATGTGAACGGATGGAATTGGTGTGGACGGATGAAATATTGGGATTAATGATGTGAACAGTTGGAATATTATTATATGGGAGATATAAGGAAATGATTATCATGATATTGTGATCCAAAGGTAAAGTATTATGTGAAATATTATATGGCTATGTGCACATATTACACACACCCACCTTATGTGATTAAGTGAAATTTCTACTCAGCCTTCGTGTTGACATGTGTTTTGAACACATTTTTAGGCAAAGATATTCTAGTCCATCTGGAGGAAGGCACTAGGAGGGCATTACAAAACTTTTATTTAGCTAAAGTTATTATTTTCACTCGTATAGTAGCTTTTGTCCAACTATGATTTCACTATGTTGCAGTAAATTCCTGTATTTCCAATAAAAATATTTATCATTGTGTGTTTCAGTTCAATATATTTTAATAAAATAAAAGGGTACTTTTCAGGGTCGTGACAATTGGAGCTTAAATAGAATTCAATAAGGAGAGAAACGGTTCTGAGGAAATGGCTAGTTTTGGAAAACCGAAGAGGCGCCATCATTGTGGAGCTTGTAATGGCTATATTTTAAATGTGTCAAGAGAATTTTTAGCTCAAAGTGGAAGGTAACCTCCATTTCTGCATCCAATGTATGTGTATATATGCATATGTATATATTACATCAATTTACTTATCCTACTATATACAAATAAGAGAAAAAAAATGTTTTTTGACATAATAATAGATAAATATGTATATATAGTAGTAATAATATTATGACAAGTATATAGGTACAATAATGTATGTTAAGGAAAAGGAGTATGTACCAAGGCTCAACCAAAGTTTATATTTAATTAAGGCTTGCGGGGGGCATTGTTTGGACCCAGAAAAATAAATTTTTGTACAAATTCGGGATGGGCCAATTGGGGCCATGCTGAAAAGGAATAAGCAAGGCTCGAGTCACTCTGATGAGGCCAGCCTACGTGAAAGGCCACGGCCAAAATAAAGGCCCACGACTCAATCGGCCAAGGATAAAAACAAAGAATAAAAAGAAAAATAAAAATAAAAATAAAAATGAAATAAAGTAGGTCAATGTTCAAAACTCTTACTTCTAGGGGTTGTTAGGATAGAAAATAACAAATAACTAAAAATAGGCATGATGATAGTGCCTAAAATATTGACCATGTGAACTTAAATAATTCAAACTTTGAGTAGAATTAACGTGAGGACAACATAGCAACAACACAACCATGAATTTAAAATAATTAAAGCATGTAGCATATAAGTGACTTAGTTATTAATTAGATTAAAATTTTTAGCTTTCCGATGCTGTAAATACTAATTGTGATCATTTTTGTTAATGGAACTTTTCCATTCTTTAATTTTTTTTTTCTTTTCATTCATTTACCTTTCAAATGTATTAAATATTTATTCCATTTAACTTTATATCCAATGCAATACTTTAAAATAGATCATTATTTAATTAGTCACATATATTTTTAACGAATCATCACATATTTACTCGATATGTGAATATAGGTTTTTATTTGAATAAATGCATAAATGCAAAATTCAGAGTTCAATAATACCATATCTAAAATGCTATTCTTTATTGATATCTTGTTGTTAATTTTTATACATGCATATGCTTTACGTGGGAATGACGTTTTTGTACTGGTATTTGGGTCTAAAAATATAAATTTTTGTATAAATTCGGGGATGGGCCAATTCACGCCATGTCGAAAAGAAATAAGACTGGCCTATATCACTTCAATAGGGCCGGCCTACGCCAAAGGCCAAGGCCAAAATAAAGGCCCATGGCCCAATCGGCCAATGATAAAAACAAAGAAAAATAAGAAAAATAAAAATAAAAATGAAATAAAACCTGTCAAAATTAAAAACCCTTACTTCTAGGGGTTGTTGGGATAGAAAATAACGAATGGCTAAACACAAGCATAACTGAAGTGCCTAAAATATTGGCCATGTGGGTTTGAATAATTCAAACTTTTAATAGAATGGCATAACTATCATGGCTAGAATGAAGGATAACCATTCATTTCGAATGGCCAACCTGAATAAGTCATCCACCTCCAAAAATAGAGGAAAGTTGGTTACAGCCTGAAGCTTATAAAAGGAAGCCAGATTCATCATCAATCATCATCACCAACGATCAATCAACAACAACACAACAACAACTCTTCAATCAAGAAGTCAACACTTCTTTGATTCTTTAGCTCAAATGAACAAAGATTAGCTTAGCTCAATAGGTAGAAAACCGCTATGCGAGGATTCGTAGCCATTCCCATTTGGCTCGACATCATGTTATCAATACGTTCACTATGTAATGTCACGAAGTCATAGTCATCACTCGCCTGGGTTGGGCCCAATTCGGGATGTGATATCAATGCGGTCAAGTGGTATCTCGAATTCATGTCGAGCGCATGCATAAGGAGGTGTAGTCAAAGTCATCAAACTCGTAGAATAATGCAATCATGCGTAGTCATCATACTAAGTCATCAATGTGCCTTATTTGTAGTCAAAGTTCCAAGCAGTCTTTCAATGCACTTAAGTTATAGATATGGCCCGTGTCATCAACGCACGTGTTTGTAGTTAAAGTCCGTATTGTTAGCGAGTAGCCATCATCTTTTAATACACCTTTCCGCTTTAAAATTTTAGACCCGTGTTGATCTTTTAAATACTAAATTTTAAGTCCTATATTAAGTTGTAGGCGTGTAGAACATTAGGGGAAATGTTTGCCTACTCCAGCGTAGTTGTCTTTCGAATAGAAGTTTGAGGCGCAATCCATCAAAATCAAAACAAGTAGTCTTCCATTTGTGTGTTCTTTGCACACTAGCACGATCGAACTAAACACAAAACTCCTTTTGAAAATGTTGTTTTTATATCGAATTCAGTGATTTCGAGTACTGAAGTACAACATGTAAAATTTGCACTCCTGGTAGGATTTCTAATTTTTTAGCAGACTCGTGGGATAGTATCAATTCAACGTACAAAGATGGGAGATGCTTGTTTTTATGCAAACAACTAGTTAATGCAAATAGTCCTACTAATATAAGATGCCCTGCGAAGCGATGGAGTCAACTCTCGCAAAGGGGATTAAAAATTTATGTTACTTAACTAACCTGCTATTCAGAAGTCCAACGGAATGTTTGTTCTTTGGATTTGGACTGGGACAGGCCAACACATGGAGGCCCACGGCTAATTGTTTAGCTAAGCCGGCCACCTTGACAAAGACTTCCAATTTTTAAATGTAGCGTGAGCTGTTAGGGAACTCAGCTGTACCACAGTTTTGTTAATGTACTTAATTCTTGGATAATATGTATTAGGGAAAAAAAAAAATACTAAAAGTCCCCTTAAAATTAATTTTTATGTTGAAAAAAGTCCACAAAAATATGTTCAATTAGAAGACCCATTCCGCCAATTTTTTACATCTAAAACCCGAAACTATTTTAGATTAATAATTTAATGAATTAATTTTTCGTTTATTAGAAAGTTTTTCTTTAAAAGTTTTTTAACCTATTCTCATCTATGATAACTTTAATAATTTTTTTTAAAAAAAAACATATTTTTTTCTTTTGAATTCTGAGAATGTAAATCATGAAAATAGTTTCTTAAAATTTTAAGACATATAAAACTGACAATCGAGTAATTTTGATA
>CM047876.1:12616970-12909836 GCA_026212405.1 Petrea volubilis | reverse complement strand
ATTACATCTTGTACATTTAAAATAATCAAAGCGCTTGAAACATGCCAACAACTTCAACTGAATACCAATTACATCTAAAATAGATAGTATTTCTAGTCAAACAACTGGTAACGTTCCACACGATTGCCATAAATATTCTAGTCAAATTCAATCGATTTGTAACTAACACTAATAATAAAGGACATATTAAGACTTTGTAACTACTCATTCAAATTTGAATTCACATTTTAGACAAGTTTTAGTAAAAATAAGACCGAGGTAAAGACAATTCATCCTAACACTAAAACCCATACTGTGGCTAAGCTGGGTCAGGACAAGCGGTGGCAGTGTGTCCATATCATGTATTCAACATATAACCACGTATTAACAAAAATTCTCTTAGTTATAACATCA
Organism: Petrea volubilis; assembly: GCA_026212405.1. NCBI lineage: Eukaryota > Viridiplantae > Streptophyta > Magnoliopsida > Lamiales > Verbenaceae > Petrea > Petrea volubilis. The sequence goes on along the minus strand of CM047876.1, from coordinate 12,909,443 downwards.
ATGTGGGATGTACATAATAACCCGCTAGCACTTGTCTTTTGCATTTATAATGATCCGGTATTCCTGGGTATTTTTAAAAGTTAATTATATTATAAATTATTTAGTGTTTTATGTGATTATAATTTTATATGTGAACTATGTGATTAATTGTTAGTATTTTATTAGTTTATATGTGAAATGTGTAATAACTACTATGGTTTCATACCAACCATTTGATGCTATATATGTGCATAGTAAGTCAATATATATATATATAGAATTCTATGCATGCATTTTCCAAAATTATAATGATAGGTATATTGTAATAAAGTCATAGATATAGCATTTTTATATTTTGAAACATATAAATAAAGTATATATAATATATATATATGTATGTGCATTTCAAAAAAAAATGTAAAGGTGTGTTATTCAAAAATATGGATAATAGGATCATTTTTGCAATATAAGATATTCAAGATAGAAAAGATGTTATTTCATTCATTAAATCCGTGTTTCAGATAAAATCTTAGATAAGATAAGAAGTGATCATTGATTGTAGAGTTTATGAATTGTATGATACTTTACACATAAAATGAAAAAATATACATTACAATACATAGTATATTAGAAATTATTTTATTTGGAAATATTATTATAACTAGAATTGTTCTAATAGACATAATATTATAAACTGAAACAACACAACCTCTTAAGTAATAAAAGTTATAAGCAAACATTCTTTTATTTAAGCATTATACAATGAAACTTGAAAACATAATACACTACACTAAGCTGGTGCAGGAACATAAACTTGCAAAATCTAGTAATAATTCCTAACTAGGCATCCACTGTCATATTTCCCGAGAATCTCGTGCGTGCTATCTTGGAGAGCCTTTTTCCTAAAATAAATAGTATCACAAAACAGGTCAACATCACAGTTGAGTAGAAATTTTACACAAATCATATAAGGTGATATGTGTGTGTATTAAACAGGTAACAGCATTGTATCACATAATGTCACATTTCATTTTACTTTGAATCACAATAGTGATTTCAACTTCCGTGTAACATCCCAACATATTTCTCCTTCCGACCTTATTCTCCAACAATATCAATCCTACCTTATTCACCGTAGGGTCGTATCTCGAGATTACGCCAAATTCCTACGACCACTTCATACACGGAACACTCCGTCCGAGTAAGGTGGGATTAGGACCAGGGATGGCGAGAACATATATTAAGACCGGCAAGCCCGTTGCTGCCCGGCCGAACTCTGCCCCATCCCCACCATAACACATCGGGGCCCGGCATGCACAATTAAGTTTTCACATAAACATATAACATGTTTTTGCACATAGAACTTAATTTTAATTAAACATGATTTGCCTAACATGATAAGAATATGAAAACATATTATAACATAATTATATCTAACTATATGCAAGCATAATGACATAACAACATATGATAGGAGCATAATATAGATAATTGTAAATAAGCATGCAAAATAATAATTATAATTTAACATTCTAACATGCATATACTAGAACTTATATAACTTGATAAAATTCCTACCTTATTCTAACTTTCTTGATATATGTATATATATATATATGTATTTGTATAGTAGTGTGTGTGTGTGTGACGTGAAGTGTGTGTGTGTGTAGAAAGTAGTGTGTGTGTGAAGTGTGTATAAAATAGTGTGTGTGTGTGGACGTGAGGTGTGTGTGTGTGAAGAGTAGTGTGAGTGTGTTGAGTAGTGTGTGTTTGTGTTTGGAAGACAAGTCCCCCTCCCCCCTTTTTATAGTGTTTGGCAAGAAAGAACATTATTTTATTTCATTTTATCTTGTCATTATTACATTTTTACAACTAAGCTTGTTATTAATGTGTTCACATTACAACTAAGCATTTCATTAATTGTGTTCACATTAATTTGTGGTTATAATTTACACATTTGTGATCCTAAGTATCATGAGTTTGCACCCTAGATTCAATATGTGTTACCTAGATTGTATATGTGTTATTGTAGTTTAATAAGATGATAACACATGCTTCTTCCTTTATTTTATCCCTACAATTGTTGGCTATATTTAGTAAAATTATTACAAGTGTATATCTTAGGTGTAAATTGTTAAATGAAGATCGAATGACATATGTCCGTAATTTATTTATGTGAGGTATATAGAGTATATAATGTATACAAATTTATATATAAGATATATATATATATAGATTACGAATTTATATATACATATAATTATATGCAATTATAAGTATATATATAGGTACAACCTTATATAGAATAAATATATATGTACGAATTTATTTATATATACCTATAACGAGATATTTATATATGCAACATATATAAATCACTTTATAACTATATATAATATACGTATAGGACTATAAAGCCTTGATTATAGATATTATGTAATTAAGGTAAATGAAGTATTGTAAACATATAAAGTGTGTTTAGGACAATGGTAATTAATTTAAATTAGTTCATGTAAGGGTATTATATGTATATATCATGTATGAATTAATATAGCTAAATAAGATATATTTGTTTAGCTAGTAACTAATATTTTGTATTGTGTATGACTAGCATTGTTTCTAGCACATAATGTACAAACAAAAGAATTAATAAAATTTACACAATTTGTAAATGTATTACTAATCATTCATATATTAATAAGAAATACCGGGTTATTACATCCTCCCCTCCTTACAAAAATTTCGTCCGCGAAATTTATTCTTTGGTTTAATTGAAGAGCTGGGGATACTTTTCCATCATTTCCTCTAGTCTTTCCCAAGTAGTTTCTTCAAGACCATGATACTTCCATAGGGACTCTTACAAGGGGAATGGTTTTGTTTCGTAGTGCTCGTTCCTTGGACTTCCAAGATCTGGACTGGTTCTTCCATATAAGTCAAATCTTGTCTATCTCGAGGGCTCCATAATTTAAGACGTGAGAAGGATCTGGATGGTATTTTCTAAGCATTGAAACATGAAAACACATTATGGACATCGGACAAAGCTAGAGGCAATGCCAATTTGTACGTAACTTTTCCTATTCGTTCCAGTATTTCGAAGGGACCAACGTATCTAGGGTTAAGCTTCCCTTTTCTACCAATCTTAGGACACCTTTCCTTGGTGAAACTTTTAGGAACACCAAATCTCCCACTTTAAATTCCAAGTCTTTTCGTCTGTTATCTGCATAACTCTTTTGACGACTTTGGGCTATTGTCATTTGTCTTCGGATTGTCTGGAGGGCTTCTGTAGTTTCCCGTACTAGTTCTGGACCCACTAGTTTTCTTTCACCTACCTCATCCCAACAGACTGGTGATCTACATCTTCGCCCATAAAGTGCCTTCGAATGGAGCCATGCCAATTGTAGTCTGATAACTATTATTGTAAGCAAATTCAGCTACAGCGAGATGACGATCCCAGCTTCCTCCAAAATCTAAGGTGCATGCTCGGAGCATATCTTCGAGGATTTGTATAACTCTTTCTGTTTGTCCATCAGTTTGAGGATGAAAAGCAAGTACTAAAGGTTTAATTTTGTACTTAGAGCATTTTGTAGCCCTCGCCAAAATTTTGAAACAAATCGTGGGTCTCTGTCAGAGACTATACTAACCGGAATGCCATGAAGTCTAATTATTTCTTGTTTGTAGAGTTCTGCCATTTTATCCAAGGAGCAAGTTTTTGAAAATGCAATAAAATGTGCACTCTTTGTAAGCCTATCCACAATCACCCATATAGCATCATTGCCTTTTTGAGTTCGGGGGAGACCCATGACAAAATCCATAGTAATATGTTCCCATTTCCATTCTGGTACTGGTAAAGGTTGTAATAATCCAAAGGGTTTCTGGTGTTCCGCTTTACTTGTTGACACGTCAAACATTTGGATACAAATTCAGCTATCTCTCGTTTCATGTTGTTCCACCAATATTGTCTTTTGATGTCTTTATACATTTTGGTTATTCCTGGATGAATCGTATACCTAGACTTATGGCTTTCTTCTAATACTCTCCTTTTTATGTTAGCATTATTGGGGACACATATCCGATTTTGAAATCTTAAAAGTCCATCATTGGCTAATGTAAAGCTTGTCCCTGGCTCTTTGCTAATCTTCTTCCTTAGTTTTGTGAACTCTTCATCTTGTTGTTGTGCTTCTTTGATTTCTTGTAATAACACGGGTTGAGCTTGGAGATATGAAACTAATATGCTAAAGTGTTCTGTCCTAGGGCTCAGTTTATTATCCTCTTTTGAAAATTTCCACTTGTTACTTGTGAGGTAAGCAAGGGTGGTTTTTCTGCTTAGTGCATCTGCAACTACGTTGGCTTTTCCGGGGTGGTATTGAATGTTGAAATCAAAATCAGCTATGGTTTCCATCCACCGCCTTTGTCTCATATTCAATTCCTTCTGAGAGAATAAGTATTTTAAACTTTTATGATCACTAAATACCTCAAAGGTTGTCCCATAAAGATAATGTCTCCACTTTTTGAGGGCAAAAACGATAGCAGCAAGTTCTAAGTCATGAGTGGGATAATTTCCTTCATAGGGTTTCAATTTTCGAGAGGCATAAGCAATAACCTTTCCATGTTGCATAAGTACACAACCTAAACCTTCTTTGGATGCATCAGTATATACCGTAAATCCCTCGCTTCCACAGGGTATAACTAAAATAGGGGCAGTAGCTAGTCGGTGTTTCAACTCTTGAAAGTTAGCTTCACACCGTGCATCCCAAATAAATTTCACTTTCGACTGTGTTAATCTTGTCAAAGGTTGAGCAATTCTAGAAAATCCCTCAATAAATCGGCGATAATAACCAGCAAGTCCTAGAAAGCTTCGTACCTCCGTAACATTCGTAGGCTGTTTCCATTCCATAATTGCTTTTATCTTGTCTGGATCCACCGAGACTCCATCTTTAGATATGATATGCCCAAGAAATGTTACTTGTTCTAACCAAAATTCACATTTGCTAAATTTAGCGTAAAGTTTTCTTTCCCTCAAGGTTTGAAGGACTATTCTTAGATGCTCCTTGTGTTCTTCTTAGACCGAGAATATACTAATATATCATCAATAAAGATCACAACAAACTGGTCCAGGTATGGTTGAAATACTCGATTCATTAAATCCATAAAAGTAGCTGGAGCGTTTGTTAGTCCAAATGGCATTACTACAAATTCATAGTGTCCGTACCTTGTGTTAAAGGCAGTTTTCGCTATATCTTCTTCTCGAATCCTTACTTGATAGTAACCTGACTTCAAATCTAACTTAGAATACACAGAAGCTCCTTGTAGCTGGTCAAATAGTTCATCAATATTAGGTAGAGGGTACTTATTTTTAATGGTTACTTGATTGAGTTGTCGATAATCGATACAAAGTCGTAGGGATCCGTCTTTCTTTCTGACAAATAATACTGGAGCTCCCCAAGATGATGAACTAGGACGAATAAATCCCTTCTCTAGTAATTCTTGTAGTTGTGTCTTTAATTCTTTTAGTTCGGCAGGAGCCATCCCATACGGTGTTTTAGAAGTCGGAGTTGTTCCTGGTACTAATTCAATACTAAAATTTACTTCTCTATGTGGAGGAAGGCTAGGCAAATCGTCAGGAAATACATCGGTGAAATGATTGACCACAGGCACATCGTCTATCTTCTTTTTATCCTTTGGATGGTTTAACACATGGGCTAGAAAGGCACAACACCCTTTATTTAATAAATGGGTCGCTTGTAGGGTAGAAATAATAGGTATAGATTGAGAGGGTCTATTTCCTACTAGTTTAAGTATAGGCTGGTTTGGTATACAAAATCTCACAATTTTATTGTGACAATCTATTTGTGCATGATGGGGAGTTAACCAATCCATGCCTAATATAATATCAAAATCAGTTATAGGTAGTAAGACCAAGTTAGCATATAATTTCCTTTCACTTATAACTATTTCACAATCCTTATAAATCATATCTGTCTTCCAAGAAGTTCCAAGGGGTGTAGTGATCTCTAATTCATAGGCTAAGGTTTTAGGCTGAATTTCTAAATTAGAGAAGAAACGAGATGATATATAAGAATGGGTTGAGCCAGGATCTATCAAGACTTTAGCTAAATGATGGCAAACTAGGAGCGTACCTTCCACTACTGTTGGTTCCTTCATTTCTGTTTGATTTATTGCAAATAGTTTTCCTTGTACTTGGGGTTTTCCTGGGCGACTTCCATTTACTCGGGAAGGCTTTTGTTGAGAGAAGCCTGGCGTTGGACCCATCAGAGGACAGTCTTTAATAAAGTGTTCAGCGCTTCCACATCGGGTACACTTTCTAGCTTTTATCCAACATTGATTCTCGGTATGATTTGGTTTTCCACAAAATGAACAATAAATCCTTGCATCTTTGAAAAAGAAGATCCACCTATTTTGTTATTTCTTGGGTCAATTCTTGCTATCTTGGTGTTACTGCCTTGGTTTCTTCCAAAAGGACCGCCCGTGGTTTGAGGTCGTACGAAGTGCCCTCTTTTTAACTTCAACTGTTCCATGGTGCCTTCTACTCTTAGCGCCATTTCGACAGCCATGGCATAATCTTGGATTGGGACCGGAGCTAGTTTATCTTGTATTTCGAGCTTTAAACCAGAAACAAATTTCCAAACCTTTCTCTTTTCATTTTCAATAAAGTAAGGTGCATACCTGGCTAGTCTTGTAAACGTAGATTCATACTTAGCTACACTTAGCTCTCGTTGCTCTAGGTTGAGAAATTCCTTTTCTCATTTCTCTCTCACGGTCAGAGGTACATATTGATTGTTGAACTCTTCAGCAAAATTCTTCCAAGTAGGCGGTACCTGCCTCGCCTCCCATTTGCTACTTATCCATTTCCACCAGTGGCGTGCGTCGGCCTCTAAACGAAAAGTGGCTAAGGTTACTTTTTGCTCCTCATCACATTTTATTACTTCAAAGATTTTTTCCATTGCCTCGATCCAAATTGTGGCTTTAGTATCGTCAGGTTCTCCTTGGAAACTCGGGGGCCCTAATTTCATGAAGTTGGCTAGTGCATCTTGCCCCGCACTCGAGTGGTTGTTGTTGTTAGTTTGGTATTCTAACACAGCAGTAATTCGATCGACGACGGAGGTTAAATGAGCAATTTCTTGTGCGTCCGTATTCTTTTTGGTGTTTCGTCCCGCCATCTATAGCAAACAAACAACTTAGTATTCACATAAGTTTTATATCACACCATATATATGTACAAGGCAAAAAGGGGATGCTTGTAGTACAAAATATTAGGCATCCAAACTCTAGCACTATCGTCTATAGTAGTATGCATCTATTAAGTACAACCATACTATATACAACCACGTAACTCCTAGTCTAAGTTAATAACAGGGGTGACACTAGCATCTATCCCAAAAGTGGGCTCCGCAGGCACCACATACTCTTCAGGAGGATTAGGGGAGAAATTTTCAGCAGCTATTTCCATGAGTTCTTTACTTCGTGAGTAAACTATCTCTAACAGACTCTGATGTTGGTGATGGACATCATAGATATGTGAGTGGGCTGCTTGAAGCAACATCCTTAGGTGAAATATCTCCTCATGTAACTTGTAATTCTCCTCTCGGAGCATAGTGATCTCACGCAACGTATCATCAAGTCGGGGTGGGAAAAGCTGCTTAGCCGGGTATCGACTAGTAGATTCTTCGGAGTGAGCCATTTTCTACAACAGAGCCAAAGATTAACGAGACCAATTTCAACTTGTAACTGCCTAGGATCCTGCTCTGATACCACTTGAAACAACACGAACCTCTTATAGGATAAAATTTATAAGCAAACATTCTTTTATTTAACATTATACAATGAAACTTGAAAACATAATACACTAACTAAGCTGGTTCAGGAACATAAACTTGCAAAATCTAGTAATAATTCCTAACTAGGCATCCACTTCATAATTTCCTAGAATCTCGTGCGTGCTATCTTGGAGAGCCTGTTTTCCTAAAATAAATAGTATACACAAAACAGGTCAACATCACAGTTGAGTAGAAATTTTACCAAATCATATAAGGTGATAGTGTGTGTATTAAAACATGTAAGCACATTGTATCACATAATTTCACATTTCATTTTACCTTTGAATCACAAATAGTGATTTCAACTTCCTTGTAACTCCCAACATATTTCTCCTTTCCGACCTTATTCTCCAACAATATCAATTCCTACCTTATTCACCAGTGGTCGTATCTCGAGATTACGCCAAATTCCTACGACCCACTTCAGTACACGGAACACTCCGTCCGAGTAAGGTGGGATTAGGACCAGGGATGGCGAGAACATATATTAAGACCGACAAGCCCGTTGCTGCCCGGCCGAACTCTGCCCCATCCCCACCATAACACATCGGGGCCCGGCATGCACAATTAAGTTTTCACATAAACATATAAACATGTTTTTGCACATAGAACTTAATTTTAATTAAACATGATTTGCCTAACATGATAAGAATATGAAAACATATTATAACATAATTATATCTAACTATATGCAAGCATAATGACATAACAACATATGATAGGAGCATAATATAGATAATTGTAAATAAGCATGCAAAATAATAATTATAATTTAACATTCTAACATGCATATACTAGAACTTATATAACTTGATAAAATTCCTACCTTATTCTAACTTTCTTGATATATGTATATATATATATATGTATTTGTATAGTAGTGTGTGTGTGTGTGACGTGAAGTGTGTGTGTGTGTAGAAAGTAGTGTGTGTGTGAAGTGTGTATAAAATAGTGTGTGTGTGTGGACGTGAGGTGTGTGTGTGTGAAGAGTAGTGTGAGTGTGTTGAGTAGTGTGTGTTTGTGTTTTGGAAGACAAGTCCCCCTCCCCCCTTTTTATAGTGGTTTGGCAAGAAAGAACATTATTTTATTTCATTTTATCTTGTCATTATTACATTTTTACAACTAAGCTTGTTATTAAATGTGTTCACATTACAACTAAGCATTTCATTAATTGTGTTCACATTAATTTGTGGTTATAATTTACACATTTGTGATCCTAAGTATCATGAGTTTGCACCCTAGATTCAATATGTGTTACCTAGATTGTATTATGTGTTATTCTAGTTTAATAAGATGATAACACATGCTTCTTCCTTTAATTTTATCCCTACAATTGTTGGCTATATTTAGTAAAATTATTACAAGTGTATATCTTAGGTGTATGAATTTTAATGAAGATAATGACATATGTCTTAATTTATTTATGTGAGTATATAAGTATATATTTATATAAATTTATATATAGATAGATATATATATAGATGTACGAATTTATATATACATATAATTATATGCAATTATAAGTATATATATAGGTACAACCTTATATATGAATAAATATATATGTACGAATTTATTTATATATACATATAACTATATATTTATATATGCAACTATATATAAATCACTTTATAACTATATATATATATACGTATAGGACTATAAAGCCTTGATTATATAGATATATATGTAATTAAGTAAATTAAGTATTGTTAAACATATAAAGTGTGTTTAGGACTAATGTAATTAATTTAAATTATTCATGTAAGGGTATTATATGTATATATATGTATGAATTAATATAGCTAAATAGATATATATTTTGTTTAGCATATTAACTAATATTTTTATTGTGTATGACTATCATTTTCTAGCACATAATTTACAAACAAAAGAATTAATAAAATTTACACAATTTGTAAATGTAATTACTAATCATTCATATATTAATAAGAAATACCGGGTTATTACATAAACACACTTTATATGTTTAACAATATTTAATTATATATAAGTATAGACTCTACAACACTTATATCTATATATATATGTACATCTTTCATATCAAGTTAAAGCCAATACTTATATCTACATCAAGAATTCTACTTATATATACATATATATAGGCGTGTATATATATAGTCAAATAGATATACACACATTTTAAAAACCAAGAAATCTACTTGTATATATATATATATAGCCGTGTGTGTGTATATATATACATAAGTAATAGGATAATTTAATACACTGGTCTTTTTCAAGAGGTCATTTTCATTTATTTAAGAAAATATACACATAAGCTATTAGATGGATCAAGAATAAAACCACTTGTATTAATCTTACAAAATTTAGTTAACATTTGTAAGGCTAACATTAAAAAGAAAATATTTGTTAGCATTTTAATAAATTAGATTAACACATAAGGGAGTCTAGGTTACAACTCATGATATTTAGGCTTAACAATTGTGTAAATTATAACCACAACGTAGTGTGAACACAATTAATATGAAACCTTAGTTGGACGACTGCATTAATTATAAATTGACCTTGTAATATAAAAATCCTATTTCTTACCCTAAACTATACAAATAGGGGATAAAAAGGGGATTTAGCATTTCATTTTTCATCACACACACAAACACATCCGCACATACTTCCCGCCTAAAACACCCCACCCACACTCACCTTACTCTAAACACACAAAACACTTCATATTTATAGTATATCTTCTACCCACATATACACACACACACACACACACACACACACACATAAATCCTTCTTTTTACATACATATATACATATTAGCGCTTTATACAACCCCTTAATTCCACAAACTACTATTGAAAAAGGTATCAGAATATTTAATTAAAGTAGGGACCTTACTTAATTTCATAGGTAAGGGTTAATTCTTACTTATAGAAGTGAGTGTGATTTAAAATGCTTCATATTTGATACATGAGTTAGGCTTTTACGTGGTATTAATGCTTTATTTCTGTGACGGCCCGATAAACCCTATTATTTATGAATTATGTGGCAAGTATTATTTGACTTATTATTTGATGAAAAGGATTTCAAAAGATAGATATGATACATGCATTTTAAAAACATGATCATTTCTCCATTAGTAGTGAAGTTTTAAACTTATATATTTATTATTAATTTCAAACATCATTATTTCTTGTTATTTTATTCTTCCACCAATATAATATATTGTTGTTATTTTTATTATTGGAATTTAATTTTAATTTTATATTTAAGTTTTGAGAAATATAGAAATTATAATGCCCCGGTAACCTATGTTTAATATAATTTACAATTAAAGCATGTAATGAGAATAAACTGAAAGAAAACATAATGTCAAAAGACTTGATAGAGTAATGATCTATCATGAGTACAATTCTGAGCAATTATTTAGTTACAAAGTACATAAGATCAAGTGCACAAACAACAACCACGCAGCAGAAATAAACAAGCAGCTCTCTTCCTAATAAAAACCTTCAAATTGTTCCTCTTCTTCAGCCTCGTTGCTAGCCTCGGGTTCGTCTAAAACATATCAGGTGAGCACATTCAATATATAGTTGAGTAAACACATTACTTAATGGCATAAGGTGATCGTGTGTGATTTGAACATAAATACATTTTTCACTTTGCACATATACATATAGTTTTTCAATTTCAAACCTTTCTCGTCACCTAACAGTGACCCTTATGACTACCCCAACCGAATTTTACAACCAGCACATTACTCCCGTCTGCCTTATCCTCCAATGATCGTACCCCGGGTGTTACGCCAAATTTTTCGTACGACCCTCTCTCTTGAGTAGATCTCTCCGTCTACCCAAGGGGGGATTAGGAGATGGAGGGAGTGATAACTCTTACAGGCGGCTACCTCATTGGTATGTCCCGACGGAACTCACCCAAAGCACTCCGATATATTTCGGGCCCGTTTCACATTCACAATTTATACACATAGCATAATTTTGGAAGTCTTGCTTCCATATTTCAACTTGTTATTCCAACATCTTAAAAGAATATCATTAATATAAAATGAAATTAATAGAAGAGAATATTTTAAACCAAAATCTAGTCAAAACATAATAGTATGTAAATATATATATACACGGTCTCACATACATATATATGTATATATATTTTTTATATATTTAGACTAAACCTATCATTAAAATAGAAACTTAGACTAAACATAATAGAAATTTAGATTAAACACCTAATTAAACTCTAAATCTAAATTAACCATATAATTACCCATAAATATATTTATATATATATACGTACATCATAGATATATATACCTATATAATATCAACTACTCACATTAATACGACAACCCTAATCAAAACATGTACTCATGAGAAGATTATGGCAATTCGGCATAAAGCAAAGAACAAGATAGATTCTACCCTTTAAACCCACAACCCCCTTGTACTCAAGAAGAAGATTTAAAAGGATTTAATCAAGAAAAGATCAACACTTACAAGTACTCTTGAAGCATAAATCAAATTCTTGTTGCAATGGAGATTGTAGAACTCACAATTCCTAAGCTAGGGTTCTTACACATGAAGAACAAGATACTCACGTTTTTTGTCTACCTCAATATGAAAAATCTGATTTCCAAAGGTTTAAAGAGGGTATTTATACCCTAGACAAAGCCAAACCCTAAACTAAGCCCATTAGGCCTAATCCCCTAAGGAATGGGCTTTAAGTGAAGCCCATTGTGCCATCCTTACAAGGACTTATTAAAGTCTATTAAGTCATGTGTTTAAAACCCAAATACAAGCTATTACAAATAATTAAAGCCCAAATAAATTTAAGCTCAATTAAACAAGGCTAGGCAGCCCCTTCATCAATTGAACACGCCTCAAGCATATGGAGTAGCTTAGGTGTGCCATCAAGCCCAATTTGGCACTTAGTGAATTCATGCTCTTGCAACTCAAGTGTGACTTGCTCTTGTACATATGAGTTCATGGCTGTCCCAAACGTCTTAACCCGTGCCCTTGTGATTGGCCAACTAGGAAGAGCCAATGGATCCTTCTTGTTGCCTCTTGCTTCGGCCTTGACACCATTAGAGCTCCCTTGATCCGCATCATTCCCTCCTTCCTCAAAAAGATTTGTCCTCAAATCTGAATCCAAATCAAAAGGAGAAAGATCAGAAACATTAAATATTGTAGAAATGCCATACTCACTTGGTAGATCAATTTTGTAGGCATTGTCATTAATGCGCTCCAAAACTTGGAATGGGTCATCACCATATGCATCCAACTTGCTTTTTCTTTGGTTTGGGGATCTCTCATTTCTAAAGTGAACCCAAACCCAATCACCCGGGTCAAAGACAATCCGCCTCCTTCCTTTATTAGCCTTGTCAGCATAAAGACGGTTCTTCTTCTCAATGTTGGTGTGTGCTTTCTCATGTAATGACTTCACCAAATCTGCCTTCTTTTGTCCATCTAAACTCACAAGCACAGTTACATGCAAAGGACATAAATCTAGCACAGTTAAAGGGTTAAAGCCATATACAATCTCAGAAGGTGAAAAACCAATAGAAGAATGAATGCTCCTATTATATGCAAACTGAATAAATGGCAAACAATCTTCCCAAGTTTTTAAATTCTTACCAACAATTGCCCGCAATAAGCTTCCTAAAGTCCTATTCACAACCTCAGTTTGTCCATCTGTTTGTGGATGGCATGTAGTAGAATAAAGCAATTTAGTTCCCAATTTACCCCACAAAACACGCCAAAAATGTGAAAGGAACTTAGTATCCCTATCGGAACCAATGGTGCATGGCACCCCATGTAAATGCACCACCTCTCTAAAGAACAAATCAGCTATGTTAGTTGCACCATCAGTCTTATGGCATGCAATAAAGTGTGCCATCTTGCTAAACCTATCAACAAAAACATATATAGAATCTCTCCCACGCCTAGTCCTAGGCAATCCAAGCACAAAATCCATAGAAATACCAGTCCAAGGTGAACTAGGCACAGGTAAAGGCATATAAAGACCATGTGGCATAGACTTAGACTTGGCCTGTTTACATGCAATACATGAAGAGCAAACTTTCTCAACATCTTTTCTCATATGTGGCCAATAAAAATGTTCATTCAACATGTCATAAGTCTTATGCACACCAAAATGCCCCATTAGACCCCCACAATGTGATTCCAACACTAGCAAGTTATGCATAGAACATTTAGGTAGACAAAGTTTATTTCCCCTAAACAAAAAGCCTTCATGTCTATAAAACTTGTCAAGTGCTCCATGTTCACAAGCAACATAAACATTCCCAAAATCAGAATCATTCACATATAATTCTTTGATATGCTCAAAACCCAACAACTTAGATCCAAGAGTAGAGATCAAGGCATACCTTCGGGATAATGCATTTGCCACGTCATTCTCTTTCCCGTGCTTATATTGAATCACACACGGAAACTGCTCTATAAATTCAACCCACTTACCATGTCTCTTGTTAAGCTTACCTTGCTCTATTCCCCTCAATGGTAGTAGACCACTCGGCATCTCTTCTGGAAAAACATCAGAAAACTCCTGCAATAAAGAAACACAACTAGAAGGAAGAATAGAAGTGTCAAGGTCAGTCAAAGAAAAATATGACTCCCTAAACCAAATCATCAAGATTGGTTTACCCTCACTAATTGCACTCCTGATCTCTCTTTCTCTCACAAAAAGTGTTTGTTTATTTCTTCCCTCACTCTTCTTTTCTCTCACCATTAGGCCATTTACTTGTTTACTCTTTTGTTTGGCCTCTTTTCCCTCTTTCTTTTCACTTTCTTTCTCTTTCTCCTCACTTCCCAAATTCTGCCCCTCTCTCTCCATAAGCTTCTTTTGGTCTAAATAGACCTCACTAGGTGTAAGAGTTACACGCCTTCCTTCATGGGAGAATGAGAATCGGTTGAGGTAACCATCATGGTGCACTTTCCTATCAAACTCCCAAGCCTTGAGGCCCGAAACTGCCCCTTTTGGTTTAGGATTTTGAAATTCCTTTTTCTCCTCCTTTGTAGGCCATTTAGAACCCCAAGAGTTGCTAGTGTTGCTTGCAAACTTGTTGGAGTTCTTGCTCTTCTTCTGCTTCTCTATCTTCATGGCCATGTTAAGCATGTCTTCCATAGAATCAAACTTGTAGAGCTCAATCACATCTGCGATTTCCTTGTTCAAACCACTTAAAAACCGAGCCATGGTTACCTCTTCATCTTCTGCAATGTTAGCTCTAACCATGCACATCTCCATGTCCTTGTGGTAGTCTTCAACTGACTTAGCCCCTTGCACAAGCCTGTGCAATTTCTGATGTAGCTCTCTAAAATAGTGGGAAGGTACAAAATGCTTTCTCATTGCCTCCTTCATGTCGTCCCAATTGCTAATGGGGCGTCTCCCCACCTTTCTTCTACTCAAGTTGAGTTGATCCCACCAAAATAGAGCATAATCAGTGAACTCAACTGCAACAATCTTCACCTTCTTCTCTTCTGAATATCTATTGCACTCAAAGATCATCTCAACCTTTCTTTCCAACTCCAAGTATTCTTCTGCATTGTTTCGGACTTTGAAAGGTGGAATTTTGAGCTTGATGTTGCCCAAATTCCCATCTACCTTGTCAACTGCCACTTCGTCTTCCTCTTCTTCATAGGCCGGATTTCTAGTACTTCGGCCTCCAAACCTTCCCCTACCTCTTCCATGCTCAAGTCTGCCTCCCCTCCAATTGTAAGTCTCACTAGGCCACTCATCCTCATCATCAAACTCATCTTGTAAATTTCGACGGTTATGAGCAAATGGTGTATGCCCTCCCTTTGTTGTAGTTGCTTGATGAGATTGAGCACTCCTTCCCTTCAACTCTTGGTCATGTCTCTCCAACTTGTCATTCATGGCCTCTAGAGTTTTGTTCAAATGAAGAAATTGCCCTTTAAATGCTTCTAGAATGAATTGCATTTGAGGGTCATCAACCTTGAAAGTCCCTCCATCTCCTTCTTTAGATGAGCTAGACATTGCTGCAAATCCAAAAGAAAGAACACTATAGGCAGATTGTTAGTCACTCACTCACTCCCTCACGTGTTTTTTTTTTTAAAACGTGGGCTTTTCTCTCCCAAAGGTGTAGGGTCGCACTCTAGCCTTTAACCACTCCTCCACGCGTCTCAATTGCACTTCAGAATCCAACAAATGCCAAAGATAACAAGAAGAGTTTGGAAGACAAGGATAAAACCTAACAAGGAGAATTAAGCAAGAACAAAAGCTAGAAAGAAGACAATTCCGGTCAAAATAGACAAGGCGAACGAAATTAGAACCTAAGTTATTTCTACCCCAGCAAAACAAGCAAACAAGAATACCAAAATTCAGATTTTTTTTTTTCAATAAGGAAGTCAATGGTAGCCGAATCACCAATAGTGCCAATTTAATTGATTTGTTAAGTACCAAGCAAGCACAAGTGTGTGTGAAGGTGTAATTGGGCTGCCAAGAAGTGAAAACAAAAAAATTAAATGAAAAACAGCCCCTTTATAAGAGACACACGAAAATTATAGTAAGAAAAATGTCAAGAGACTTTTGTGTGGTCCTTGTTCACATGCAATTTCCCCCAAATAAGGCATGAAAAGTGGAGTTGGTCAATGAATTAGTTGTAGTCAATGCAATTCCACAAATTAAGGCTTGAAAAGTGGAGCCTTTCAAGGAATTGAATCAAGGGTGGAATTTTTTTTTTCTCCAAGAACAACACTAACACAACTTTTTAGAATTTCACTACTCAATCAAGATCAAATTCGAATTTCCTTTTTTTTTTTTTTTTCGCCCTTTTTTTTTTGTTTTTTTTTTGTTCTTTCTTTTTCCTTTTTTTTTTACTAGGATCAGAATCTCAATTGATAGAAACAAAAAAGATGTTTGATGTTTCAAGAAGACACAAATTCGGATCAAGAATGATGTTTTAGGATCAAGAATCGAGCAAGAACAATCAAGATAACACAATCATGCAAATTCAGCAACAATAACAATCAAAAAAATGGCACCAAGCACAAAAGAATTCAAGGAATATAAAAAAAAAACTCAAACCTAGAATCTAAGATAAATGAGAATTTATCTAGCCAAAGCTCTGATACCAAATAATACGACAACCCTAATCAAAACATGTACTCATGAGAAGATTATGGCAATTCGGCATAAAGCAAAGAACAAGATAGATTCTACCCTTTAAACCCACAACCCCCTTGTACTCAAGAAGAAGATTTAAAAGGATTTAATCAAGAAAAGATCAACACTTACAAGTACTCTTGAAGCATAAATCAAATTCTTGTTGCAATGGAGATTGTAGAACTCACAATTCCTAAGCTAGGGTTCTTACACATGAAGAACAAGATACTCACGTTTTTTGTCTACCTCAATATGAAAAATCTGATTTCCAAAGGTTTAAAGAGGGTATTTATACCCTAGACAAAGCCAAACCCTAAACTAAGCCCATTAGGCCTAATCCCCTAAGGAATGGGCTTTAAGTGAAGCCTATTGTGCCATCCTTACAAGGACTTATTAAAGTCTATCAAGTCATGTGTTTAAAACCCAAATACAAGCTATTACAAATAATTAAAGCTCAAATAAATTTAAGCTCAATTAAACAAGGCTAGGCAGCCCCTTCATCAATTGAACACGCCTCAAGCATATGGAGTAGCTTAGGTGTGCCATCAAGCCCAATTTGGCACTTAGTGAATTCATGCTCTTGCAACTCAAGTGTGACTTGCTCTTGTACATATGAGTTCATGGCTGTCCCAAACGTCTTAGCCCGTGCCCTTGTGATTGGCCAACTAGGAAGAGCCAATGGATCCTTCTTGTTGCCTCTTGCTTCGGCCTTGACACCATTGGAGCTCCCTTGATCCGCATCACACATGATTATATATATATGTACGTATTATATATATATATATATATAAATATGCAACTATATATATACGTATGATATACATATATACCAATATAAAAAACATATAGTTTGGTAACTTTAAATATATATTTTTATTGTGAAAATAGTATATCTTTTTCCAAAACTCATACTTTTCCTAGAAACATATTATTTCATCAAATAATATGAACATAATTTCAAATATACTATATTAACACCAAATTAGTAGTATAGTATATTATATTTTATGAACATCTAGGCACATAGCACTTTCATAAAACACATAATACTTCATAAAATTCTCATAATTCTTGCAAGATCACAAGATAACACATAAATAGGACTCAAGTAGTGAAACTAACTAGCATAACTTCTTGAACCCAAAGAACCAACACATACTTCATCATCCAGAAGACAATTTGCACATAAAGCACATAACATAACAAATAAATTCATACTAAAATCAAATAGATAAGCTACTGAACCATGAGTATTGGAGCAAGCTTGACAAGAACTTTTTTACTCATGAGCATTGAAGCATGCTTTTATGCAAGAACTTTTACTCATGAGCATTGAAGCATGTCTAAGCAAAACTCTTCATCAAGGTATCCTAATAACCCTCTACTTATGAGATTAAGCAAGCTTTCTACCTTCTTTCTCTTTCTTTTTGGGTGTAGTGAATTGTGGGGTAAAAGAGTAGGAAATTAGAGTGTTTTGGGAGAAAATTTAGGAGAGTGTGTGAGAGTATGTGTTGTGGCCGGTTTTTCGCGAGGAAAAAGAAGGTGAGATTTTGTCTTGTTTATTTTAAAAGGAGGAAGAATGAATTAGATTTTTGTTGAGGTCATTTTCTTCATTAATGTCAATTTACACCTAAGTGAATTCATTAAATGATTTCTTCCAAGTGGGGGATCTAATTTAGGCTTGGCGTGGATGCTAGTATATGATTCTCAAGCTACATAAATATGAGCCATGCAACAATATTTATTTATGGTATATTAGAGAAAATTTTTCTTGCATAAATATCATAAAATAGGTTAAAATCCATAATTTATATTTTGCCTTCAATTAAAATCCAAAATTAACATTTAATTCTTTAAAATTCGAAAATTATACTTATAATTTTAGGAAATATATTATGGTAATTAAAAATTCGAAATTTATATTTTTATTTGGAAGTTTATAATTTTATTGGGAATGTATGCTTAAATTTGAGCAAAATTCAAAAATTGAGGAAATTAAATTCTAATTTTGAAAATATTTTTTTTTCAAGTCATAATAGTCTAGGATATGTAATTATTAATTATTAAGGAATAAAATATAATTTTGAAAAAAAATATTATTTGTAAAGAAAGTAAATTTATAAATTCTTATAAATAAGAAAATTAATTTAAGAAGCGTAATGATTTTAGGAAATTATTTTTCCTAAATATATATATATATATATATATATATATATAGTGGTAGGAGAGATAGCCAAATATACAGTTATATATGAATGGTAAAGATTAATACACACCTTGTTAGGTAAAATACTAAGAGGGAAATTGTACAAGTAGCCTCTCTTTTTACCACATTTTACATGAAAGTGACATAAATAGGTAATTAAACTAATAGAAAATATATTTAACTAATTATATGTATTATTTTTAGGGTATTTTCAGATTATATATATATATATATATTTGATAACATTATTTCAAAAGTATTAAAATTGTGAAGTAAATAATTAATTCTAGTTATTGTATAGTTTCTAAAATAATTTTTATTATTAATTTCGAATTTAGGAAGGAAAATGAAAATTAAATTTCATGATATGGAAACAATTGTACCAATAATAAAATTAAACCAACAGTTTAGGTTTGTGGGTAGTTTTCGAAAAAATTAAGGAGAAATTCGTAGGTTTCAATTTCACTAGGAACAAGTCACATTTTAAATAAATGCATGTAATGCAATGCACATTTGTTCACAATAAAAAGGATTTTCTCATAAAATAGTAAACATACTCCATAATTTCAAATTTAAAGTAATGTGGTTTACCAGGTCGTCACAGAAATACTTGTTTTCACCTTAGAAAATATACATCTATTAGATTTACTTATTCATTAAACATTTCTAAACTCATTACATTAGTTTATGTGTATATATAACCAATATGTGTATATAAGGATATATTTAATTAGTTAAATACTTATCTTTGGACACACATACGTACATATATATATATATATATATATCTATATATATATTATTACTTGTAGACTAATTATATATATATAGCTACGTATATACACACACACGTTTACATATATATATATATATATATTTCATTAGTTAACTACTTATACATACACACGTATATATATATATATATATATCTTGATACACACACACACACACATATATATAGATATATGTTTAAATACTTGGTATAAATATATATCTACATATACACACACCCATCCATATATACACTAGTGGTAAATTATCTATCTACATATATACACACACATCCATACATATACTAGAGGTAAATCATATCTCTACATACACACACACATCCATATATCACCTAGTAGTGGTTTCTATATATACATATCCACACATGCATCCACATATATAGACTAGTGGTGATTTATATATCTACATATACACCTATATGTCCACATACATATATATATATATATTAGGTTATTAATATAGGTATGTGTACATATAAATAATCATATAGAATGAATGGTTTATATATTTATTTTATTATAATATTAGCTATTTCTTCTTTTCTCCTCTATAAAGAGATCACAACCCCAACCCCATTTTCATCCCACAAATCCCGCCTAAAAACACACCCCCACATTCATTCTACTCTCAACACCCAAAACACTTCCTATTTGTAGCCTATCTTCCACCCCCCACCCCCCCAACACACACACACACACACACACATATATATATATATATACAAACCCTTCTATTTTCATCCATATATACCTATTAGCCTTCCATATAGCCCTTTATATACCCTCTTTTGTCCCTAAAAACATTTGAAAGGTAGAATTATTACCTTTCTCATAAGTAGTTTAGGCAAAATAGTCTCACATTATTTTCATAAACAAGGCTTTAACTTGGGTTTACCAAAATAATGGTCAAATACCAAGTGATTGCCTATGTTCACATTTTACGCTTTTATGCGTCAAATTATTTGCTATACATGTTAACATCATGATAATTGTTTTCATGTTATTATGCTTTCATAAAGGTACATGCACGAACATGGTATGTTTATTTATGCTTTGATAAAATATTTGTGTTATGAGAAATTATTTCTCAATTATGTGTTGGGCCCGAAATATTGTGGAATGGATGTGGTTGAGTTCCGCAGGGCATTCTATTGGAGATGCCGGTATTAAGTGTTCCAACCCTCTATCTCCTAATCCCTCATATGGACGGAGTGTTCCATGTGAGAGTGGATCATAGGCTTCGGCATATACCCGGGTTATGACCATTGGTGTGACTCGGCTGGGATTGGTGGAATCGAGGAGTGACTCGGTCGGAATATTGATTGTTTGATCGTGGTGGGAGTTGTAAGGTATTACGTCACTGTATGTGACAAACATGGAGTATTATGTGATTTTACATGTTTATGTGCAATTTTTCACACACTTGCACCTTATGTGATTGTGTAATAGTTCTACTTAACATGTTTGTTGACTGTGTTTAACACGCCTATTTTTGATCAACTTGAACCAGATCATCAGGAGAGCGGAACTGAGGAGTACTATGAAGCTCTTACTTAGACTTGATACGGATTAATTATGATGTACCATGAAAGCCATCATATTTTGTACTAAACGTGTTATTTATGAACTTTAATACAGTATTGTATATTTTTTCAGGTCGTGACAATTTCCATGCTTGAACCTAGGATGTAACTACGAGTTAGTTACTATCTTGGTTCTAAGGGATTACATAGTAATTTAGTTAGATGTATATTGTGTGTTTATGGAAAATCATACTGAAAATTTGAGAATTCCTGCTGGAATTTGATGCTGGAAATTATGTGTACTTTATGATTTACTCTATGTTAGGGTTTTATTTATGTGTTTAGGGTTTTATCGATGTATTAGAAGCTGAAATTTCTGTTTATTTTCAAAGTTGGAAATCCTATTGCAAAGCTGGAAATCCTATTTTTCAAAGCTGAAAAATCTATTTTATAAAGCTGGAATTTCGGTGTATACAAAGTTGGAATTTTCAGTCTTGAACAAGCTGCAAATTGCAGAATTTGTATGCTGCAAATTTCTGTTTGCAGTATGAAAAGTTCGATTTTAATAAGCTGGAAATTGCGTATTCTATGCTAAAATTATGCAACAACAAGCTAAAAACAGTTTGTATTGTTCTGGAAACTGAGTTAATTGTACTGAAATTGTGTGTATAAGGGCCCAAAGTGATAGGGGGGTGGATGTAGTCGAGTTCGGCCGGGCGGCAACAAGCTTGCAGGTCTTAAAATAGTTTTCGACTCTCTATCATTGCTTAATCCCATCTGGCATGGACGGAGAGTCCATGTATTGAAGTGGGTCGTAGGAAAATTCGCATATGCTTAGAATATGACCACCGGAGTATGTGGTTGGGATAGGAGTGTTGGTTGGAAATTGGGATTAACGGCATGACGAGATAAGGTAGCTGCCCATCGAGGTGGAAAATGGTCGAAATGATGTGCGGAATTTATGTTATCTATGTTTGGAAAATTTTATGTGATTTTATGATTGATAAAACTATGTGGAAATATGCACGTTCATATCACACACGCGCACCTTATGTATTAAGCAAAATTTCTACTCAACGTGATTGTTGATGTTGATGTTATATAATGTTTTAGCTTGGTATGAGGAAGAGGTTACAAACGAGGAGGATGGAGCGAAACGATTCAAAGCATTTGGCTAGATGGAATTATAGTCGAGTCCTTGTAGTTACTATCATGTATTTTGCGCTTGTTATGTAATAAGAAACTTTAATGAGAATTTTCAGCTTTCATAATAAAAGTGTTAGTAGTATATTTTCATATTTAGCTAGAAGTTTCGGGTTGTCATAGCATTTGGTCAAACCATAATACTTATTGACCTTAGTCTATGAATATCCACCTTAAAAAACTTCGTTTGAAGAATAAAATATCCATAAATATTAAAAATGAAAAAATAACATTTACTACAACCACCCTCCGGTCCCCCTAACTCATCCCCCCCCCCCCCCCCCCCCCCAAAAAAAAAAAATTATGGTAAAAAGACATCAACATACTTACCATATGCTTTCATGGTGGTACCTTCTCATTTGAACCACTACCTTATACTTAACTTATGTCACACAAGACAAGTGGGCATTATGCCTTAAATTTGGACCTTGGATTTTTTGGCGTTCATTGGTAATAGCATATTGTATAGAGTATAGTAATCTTTAGGGTTACCACGTCAAGAGTCATGCATCCCGCTCCTATGTCATCAATACTTTTGAGGAGTAAAACCCATTTTCTCTAATCGAGCCCAAACCATAGTGTTAGCTAGTTGAAAATTTCCAAAGATGCACAACCAACATCTTGTCTTTTGATGGAGAAGACTTTGACCACATTTAATGTGACGACCCCGGTAATCCTTAATATTTAAATAATTGATTTAAAATCTTTTGCTTCTTGGAAATGTTATAATTACTTGTTGTTTTCAAATTTTAGTCTGCTTTTGAAATTAACTTACAATTTGAACGGTAAAGTGTTAATTTTCGTATTTCGATTACTACTCATGGAAAATTCATCTGATAAATATTATGACTTTTCAAAAATAATATAAATAAGTATTATAGACTTTTATGCATGGAGAAGATGCAATTTTGAATAAATTACTTGATTTTCCAAATTTTAGACGAATTTTACATTCTAACACAATTTTCGAAATTCTATGTCCTAACTTTCAATTTTCGAAAATATAACTAAAACATTTTTAATTTCTGGGAAATATACATATAATTTCAGATTTATAAAGATTAAATTTCATAAGTTTGAAATTTTTCTAAATTAATTATGAATTTTCGGATTTTATGCCCTAAAACCCTAATTTTTGATTTTTACAAAAATAAATAAATACAAAATCGAATTTTTAATGAAATAAAGATATGATTTCAGATTTTATAAGATTAGGACAATAAAAATCAGATTTTATTTGATTTTATTTTATTTTGTGTTAATATTTTATTAAAATATCTTCCTACATTTATTTGGTGAATCTAGCAAATCTTATGCTTGGAGCATTCTAATGAGTTTAGGGCTTGAATCATCATTTTAGGCTAACACATAATATAATTTAGGATACAACTCATATCATTTAGGGTAACACTTGTGTAACTTACAACCACAATTAGGTGTGAACATAATTAATGATAAGCTTAGTTGGAAGATCACATTAATTAACAAGATAAAACCTAATAAAATAATCTTGTTTCTTGACTAACAACTATAAATAGGAGGAGGGGGGGTGATCTTCATTTCCATCACACACACAACACAAATCCCGCCTAAAACACTCCCACCCACACTCACCTTACTCTCAACACCCAAAACACTCCATATTTATAAAATATCCTCCACCCATATATGTATATATATAAACCTTTCTTTTTGCCTACATATATACCTAAAAAGCCTTCTATATCCTCTCTTTTTCCCTAAAAACATTTCAAGGTAGGAATTTCCTTAATTACATAAGTTAATTTCTAGTGCTAGTTTATCATTTTATTATCATGATATTATGCTTCATTATGCTACTACAAGTTATTAGAAAGCATGTTTCTAATTATATTCGTGTTTTATATTCTTAGAATTAGTATAAAAACATGTACGTTTATTATTGCAAAATATGCTCTTACTATGCTTTTATATATAAAGTTATAAGTATGAAAGTATGTTCTTTATGTGACAATATGTGGAACTCTTTATTTGTGCATGCCGGGCCCAAATGTGTTTTCGGTGTGGATAGGGCTGAGTTCGGCCGGGCGACAATGGGCTTGCCGGTCTTAAAATAGTTCCCAGCATCCATCCCATCTTACATGGACGGAGTGTTCCATGTATTGGTATTGGTTGTAGGGAATTGGCATAATCTCGAGATATAGCCACCGATGTGAACGGATGGAATCGATGTGGACGGATGGAATATGGGGATTAACGATGTGAACGGTTGGAATCTTGTACTGTGGGAGACATAAGGGAGTCACTAATAAGTGACTCGAAAGGTAATATTATGTGAAATATTATGTGAGATATTATGACTATGTGCACATGTTATACATACGAGCACCTTATGTGATTAAGTGAAATTTCTACCCAACCGTCGTGTTGATTCTTCTTTATGTAAATATGTTTAGACAAAAATGAGATAGCAGATCAGAGTGGCGCAGCGGAAGCGTTTGGAGGCCTTTTACACAATAAAGTCGCTTTTGTATTCTTTTTGAAAATTGTAACTCTCTTATTTTGTATGTAAAAATTACTATTTGTGCTTAATAAAATATAAAGGAATATCGGGGTCATTACATTTAAAGTATAACTCTTATTATATTTCCAATTACAACACCTACTAGATATAGTGAAGGACATACTTGGCTACAATGTACTAGTCAAGAATCAGGTGCAAACTTAAACACTCATCATCTTGCTTATTCTACATTGAATCTTTTTGTGGGATACTCAATTGGTAGGTTCGATTGCTACTGCATGCGTATCATTAGGTTTCTAGTTCCATCCTCAACCTAAATTTTTAAACTAAAGAAAACTCAAGTCCCTTTGTCATAGAATCAATTATATCGTCTTTGATACTATCAAAATCAATGGCTATAATTCTTTGAGATACTAAATTCTTTATAGATTAGTTTAACTTAAACATGTCTCTTGGTCTTTTTTTTTATGTTTTGAACTTAGAACTTCCAACCTGTGGAATTGTGATTTGATTATGACAAAGCATAACAATAGCTAGAACAAGTTTATTTACCAAGTGTAATTCATCCTTTAGGCAATGCAACCATTCATCCTCAGTTCTTATTTTATCTGAAACACACAATTCTACCTAAAAGATAAATCGAGTTATTTTCAACCATATAAGCTAACCATGTACACCCATTGCTGCCAAAGTATGTGTTGGTAAGTTAGTTTGCATCACTGAATCCCAAAAGTGCTTTCGGCAATTGACCATAATGCAACAAGGTAACTAGTACCTCTAATATTCTAAAGTACAACATCCATAACCTACTAGTGAGTTTTATCAAAACAACTTGCATATATAGCCAGTTTGGAGACAACAAATGAAATGCTTTGTTTCTTACCATTTGCAAGAGATTCCAATAACTTGAAAGTACCTTAATTTGACACGGGTTCAACACTATCATCCTTGAAAAGGCCACTAGAGGATATATCATGTTATAATCATCCTAGCATTAGTACAACCAAAATTCTCAATTATCTTCTCAATATAATGACATCAAGAAATCGTTATATCCTCAGTTGACTCAATCAACTTGAGCCTAAGAATCACTCTAGCTTCACTTATTGATGCGGATCAAGGGAGCTCCAATGGTGTCAAGGCCGAAGCAAGAGGCAACAAGAAGGATCCATTGGCTCTTCCTAGTTGGCCAATCACAAGGGCAAGGGCTAAGACGTTTGGGACAGCCATGAACTCATATGTACAAGAGCAAGTCACACTTGAGTTGCAAGAGCATGAATTCACTAAGTGCCAAATTGGGCTTGATGGCACACCTAAGCTACTCCATATGCTTGAGGCGGGTTCAATTGATGAAGGGGCTGCCTAGCCTTGTTTAATTGAGCTTAAATTTATTTGGGCTTTAATTATTTGTAATAGCTTGTATTTGGGTTTTAAACACATGACTTGATAGACTTTAATAAGTCCTTGTAAGGATGGCACAATGGGCTTCACTTAAAGCCCATTCCTTAGGGGATTAGGCCTAATGGGCTTAGTTTAGGGTTTGGCTTTGTCTAGGGTATAAATACCCTCTTTTAACCTTTGGAAAGGAGATTTTTGATATTGAGGTAGACAAAAAACGTGAGTATCTTGTTCTTCATGTGTAAGAACCCTAGCTTAGGAATTGTGAGTTCTACAATCTCCATTGCAACAAGAATTTGATTTATGCTTCAAGAGTACTTGTAAGTGTTGATCTTTTCTTGATTAAATCCTTTTAAATCTTCTTCTTGAGTACAAGGGGGTTGTGAGTTTAAAGGGTAGAATCTATCTTGTTCTTTGCTTTATGCCGAATTGCCATAATCTTCTCATGAGTACATGTTTTGATTAGGTTTGTCGTATTACTTATATCCTTCATTTCATACTTGTCAGGAATAACTTTATCTCATTAATAAAACCAATATTAGAACCAATTAACAAAATATCATCCAAATATAGGTATAAAATAATGCATAAATCACTTTTAGCCTTGTAGTAAAGACAATTGAAATTATCATGAACAATGAAGCCAAAAGTTAATCCAAAATTTAAAAAAAAAAAAAACTTCTAATGCCACTGTTTAGGTACTCTACAAACTTTGTTTTCATTACCAATAACTACAAATTCAATTCCGTATAACATTTTTATTTCAAGATCACCATAATGAAAAATAATTCTCACACCCATTTGATGAACTATGAAATCGTGTGCAGAAGCAATGCTATGAGCAAATGTATTGTAGTTAATCGAGCACGAAAGAATATGTACTGAAATTGTCACGACCCGGAAAAATATCCTTTTATTTTATTAAAATATATTGGACTGAAATGCGCAACGGTAATATTTTCATAGTTCTATAAATAATTATTTTCACATAAAATTTTTACAAAATACAAAAGTTACAATTTTCAAAAGAAATTCAAAAGTAACTTTATTGCGTAAATGGCTTCGAAACGCTTCCGCTGCGCCACTCTGATCCACTATCTCATTTCTTTCTAAAAAAATATTGGAAAAGAGGAGTCAACGCGACGGTTGAGTAGAAATATCATTCAACCCCATAAGGTGCGTGTGTGTTTTAATAGGTGCACATAGACACATAATTTCACATAATACTATAATGAAATGAAAGCATTAAATATCTAAGACTTACAAGATACTTAAATTCCTATCTTACTCATGAAGTTAAATAATACTCCTACCTTTCAAAGGGGTATCTTCTTCTTTATAAGTATAAAGTGTAGAGTGTATATATAGATATATAGAAAGGCTAATATGTATATATATGAGTTTAGAAGAGGGGTAATTATATATATATATATATGTATATAGGAAGGTATACTAATGATATTGTATGATATATATATTGAAAGTGCAAGATTTTGTGGGTGTGGTCTTATAGGCGGGATTTTATGTTGAGTGTGTGGAAAATGAAGACATTGAACCCTTTATATAGAGTTTAGGGCAAGACATAGCATTATTTAATTATTAATGATGAAAATGGCATTTTGGATAAGGATAACATTTTGGATAGGGATAAGATTTTGGATAAGGATGACATTTGGATAAAGATGACATTTTCATAACTTGGCTTTTATATAAAAATATCCAATCCTATTATATATATATATATATAATTCAAAATTTGTATATATATTTGAAAATTTTGTATTTTATGATCAATAAATGAATAGGAAAGAAAATAATTTCAATTGTTATAAGTATGCAAACATATGCATGTATCACAGAGTGCTTATTACAAGAAAGATTTCACATAATATAATGATCACATGAAACATGAAATCATATAAAATTGATTTTAAAATACTAGGAAGTACTAGGGCGTTACAGAAATCATGTATTCCCTGCTTTTCCATGAACACTTCGGTAACAATTCTAGCCTTAAAATAGTCAGAGGCTCCATCAACCTTAAGATTTATCTTAGATCCATTTACATCTAATCGTAGAACAGCTCAGAGTGAGTCATCTAGTTAAAGAGTCTAGTTAGGGATGATGAAATCTATTTCACTTTTAATAGCTGCTTATTCAATCTAAGTTCATTGTTTTCAACATAAACTAAGCTATAACTACTTAGAACCCCCACCCCCCGCCCCCCAAAATAATAATAATAATAATAATAATAATAATAATAATTTTTCATGCGTTCCACATGTTGGGGGATATAACAAGATGTAAGAGTAGCATCTAAAGTAAACATCTTTAGGTATTCCAATATTTTTATAAGAAACACAATCTTCATCGAATATAGAATCATGATATTCTGTTAACTTTGATGCCTCTAATTCAAATTTAATAACAATAAATCTCATAGAAAATTTATTTCCACACAACCAAGAAAAACTAAATCACAGTTTTAGGACTTAGCTTCTTTCTCTTGTATTCCTGGATTGATAACAAGATAACCTTGCATTTGAAAGAATTTTGAGCTAGGTTTCCTGCCTTAATTGAATCCAAATGGACTGCATTCCTTCTATCTAACAGAGTCTATCATAATATGAAAAGCAATATTCAAAGCCTCTTCTATATATATACACAAGTAATCCAGAATCCAAACCTTATTTATTAATCATATCTTTGAAGATTCTATTATTTCACTCATATATCCTATTGAAAGAAGGTGAGTATGGAGGAGTCTATTCATGAATAATATCAAACACTTGGCAATATTCAATAAAAGAAGTGGTTAGATTCATATTCCCACAACTATCAACTCTTAACCTTTTAAGTTTTGGTTTGGTTGTGTTTCAACTTCATTTAAAAAAGATAAACATGAAAAGTGATTCGTCTTAATGTTTAATAAAATAAACAACATAATATATACTCCGGTCATCTAAGACTATGTAAAGTAACATTTTCAATCAAAACCCACTTGAACCCACAAGTATGTGTGTGACAAATTAAATACTCTAGAATTCCTTTCAATAGAATGATAAGGCTTTCTTAATTGTTTGGTCTCTACACAAATTTAACATTTGTGATGCTATTCAATACCATATTTTTGTTTTAAATAAAATTCATCATTCCTTTAAAAGAACAAGAATTTGAATGACCCAAACAATTATGCCATATATTGGAACTTCTAATATTGTTGATACCACCAGTATCAAAAGACTCGGTTCTATTGGATCATCCCCAATTCTAATCATTATAGGGTCAAGGTGGTCTCTCTCTCTCTCTCATTGATGATTGCCACTTATATCCAAAAGGAAGGCATCATTCATGAATCACCATGTGTTAACATACCACAACAAAATAGGGTAGCAAAGAGAAAAAAGTGGACATTTGCTTAACACTACTTGAGAATGCTCCTAAATCCTAATGTGTGTGTGTGTTGGGGGGAGGGGGGGGGGTTATGCTCACTGCTAAAAATATGATCAATAGGCTACCCTCAAGACTATTAGAAAGTCACAACCAACATAGAGGGAAATTAGACCCTAAGGCAGCAACGTATGTGCTTCTTGGGAACTCCTCCGCACAAAAAGGTTATAAAATGCCGTCATCCCTCTTCAACATTTATACATGTTTGTAGATGTTACTTTTGCTGGAAACAAACCTTACTTCATAGAGTCCTATCTTCAGGGGGAGACTTCTCTTATGGATGTTAAGGATCCCTGTGAGCTTGGCTCTATTGGCTCTCTTGATCTTACTTCACTAGTACCATATCCATCTCGTCAACAACAAGCCTTGTCCATTGAACCGAACCACCCCGTTAAGTAAATCCCAATTTCTACTTCAATTTCACAAATTGTGTAACGCCCCGAAACCTCTAGCTAATTAAGCAAACATCTATTTATAACCATATGACAAAATCATGCTATTTTATAATGTAATGAAACCAAACACGCATACTAATATTCCAAAAGGCGAGTTTACAAACGTCGTTTATTACATATACACAACATATACATAACTTAACTACCAAGTTTCTAGCACAACGCATACATAACTAACTAAAAGCCTCGAAGCGCCCTCCTAAGTCTTCCTCGTTCCTATCTTCCTGTGTCTCAAATCCGGCTAAAACATAATAGAAAGCAACGTCAACATATATACATGTTGAGTAGAAATTCGCATAGACATGAGGTGATCGTGTGAAATTGCATATTGTCATAAAAGCATATAAAATCACACATAAAGCCATAGAAATTTCAGTTCTTGATAAAATCACATAAATTTCAGCTTTGATAGAGCATCACATTCCAACACATTTTTACCGTTTTTCCACCTCGACGGGCGGCTACCTTATCTCGCCGTGCCGTAATTCAATTTCAACTGATATCCAACCGAAATCACACCAAAATCCACCAATCCCAACCTAAACACACCGGTGGTCATATCTCGAGTATATGCCGAAAACCTACAACCCACAACCAATACATGGAACACTCCGTCCATGCAAGATGGGAATAGGCATGGATGGCGAGAACTGGTTTAAGACCGGCAAGCCCATTGCCGCCCGGCCGAACTCTAGCCCCATCCATACCGAACACATATAGGGCCCTTTCACACATAATTCCAACACATACAAATCACAATTTCATCACAATACAAACTATTCAACTCAAATTCAACACAAAGCACCAAAATTCACAGTTTTGCAAAATCAGCATTTACTACTTCGAACTGAAATTTCTAGCTTTCAAACTACTAATTTTCCAATTTAAAACCGACTGGAACTTCACATTTACATTCCCAAGGTTGTAAAATAGACTTTTAGTTGTTAAAAATTCCAATTTCCAGCTTACGAGACCTGGAATTTTCAGAATGCGACGCGAAACATTTTAACGCGCAACCGTTGAAATTTCCAGCTTTCGTAACCCAAACCTCCATCTTTTAAAAACCTGTTTCTATAGCTTATTCTACACTGAATTTACAGTATATAAACCAGGTTTTTGGTTGGAAATTTTTGGAATTTTCAGTCGTGCAAAAATCGAACTTTTCAGCTTTGAAAACAAGAGTTTCTGCATGAACAGTAATTCCAGCATATGCACAACTTGAATTTTCAGCTTGGAACACTTAAAATTCTAGCTTCTAACACATATATAAGACTCTAACAAGGTATAAAACATGATAACAAAGAATTCAAGCATCACTTTAGCATATTTGCAACAACTTTCAACATGCTTATTCAAGAATTTAACCAAACATGCTCATAGAAACATCATAAGCATCATATTCACATATATAACCAACATATCTTGAAATCCCTTAGACCTAAGATGGAAACCAACTTGTGGTGACCTCCTAGGTCTTATAGGGGAGATAACATGCTAATAATTTGATAAAACCTAACCCTAGCTCATGCCTTAGGCAAATTTCTACCTTGATAGTCTTTCTTGCCTTGTAGGGGTTTGAAGAAGGGAAAGTGTGTGGGGTTGGGAGATGGTTTGAAGAGGTGAAAGAATGTAGGGAAAAGTGAAAGAAACAAGAAGAAATGGGGGGGGGGGGTGTATGGACGGATTTTAAGTGTGTGTGTGTGTGTTGTGATTTTTGTGTTTTTGCTATATTACATAGAAGACTACATGGAAGATGAGTATGAAGTCATTTTCCAATTAATGCCCTAATTGGCCAAGTATATAGTCTAACAAGCTTAAGTGGGACTCTACATTAACCATGGCCAAACATGTATTCATTCCTCTAGAAGGTGTATGCCAAGTGTATTTATACATTGTATTTGGCAAGCTTGGAGGGCAAGACTTAATACCAACCAAGTATTCCATCTTTTAATTTTTCTCTCCCAATTCTCCACCAAAATTCATCCCCCTCCCCTCAATAATCTGAAAATATAATTTATTTCCTGTATATTGTGTAGAATTATTCATATTAGGGAAAGAAATAATATCTGGGGTAGAAAATACAATTTACTCATTTCTTAGGGGTTTTTAGGGCATAAAATCCGAAAATTCATAATTAATTTAGAAAAATTCCAAAATTATAAAATTTAATCTTTATAAATCTGAAATTATATGTATACTTCCCAGAAATGAAAAATGTTTTATTTATATTTTCGAAAATTGCAATCCATGACATAGAAAGTTCGAAAATTGTGTTCGAATGTCAAAGTTGTCTAAAATTTGGAAAATCATATAATTTATTCAAAATTGCATCTTCTCCATGCATAAAAGTCTAGAATACTAATTTATATTATTTTTGAAAACTAATGAGTATTTAATAGATGAATTTTCCAAGAATGGTAATCAAAATTCAAAAATTAGTATTTTTCCGTTCAAATTGTACATTAATCTCAAAATCAAACTAAAATGTGAAAATAACATGTAATAATAACATTTACAAGAAGCATAAGATTTCATATCAATTATTTAAATAATAAGGAATACCGGATCATTACAAATTGGCCAAACATTTGCCAACATTTATGACTCCACGAGGTCTCCTCAGTATATTTGAGGAGATCGACTCCTCCACACCTAATGTAACTCCAAGAATCCAACTCAAACATGGTAAGTTCTAATCCTCTCTTATAGTTGTTTAGAAAAGATGATCTTGACCTTCCTATAGGTGTCAGGAAAGGGACTAGAAATTGCACATTTAGACCTTTGCATCATTTATCCCACTTATGTCACCTAAACATTTTCACCACTTTATAGAAATTTTATTGTGATCCTAGACACCATTTTTGTTCCAGGCACTTTATATGAGGCATTATCAAAAAGTGAATGGATGATTGCCAAGAGGGAGGATGGATGCACTGGAAAAAAAACAAGAAGACTTGAGAGATTGATGAAAAGCCTAAAGGAAGATTTCAAGTTGGTCGCAAATGGAGTTTTACCTTGAAATATAAGGTTGGCGGTTCACTTGGGAGATAAAGGCAAGATTGGTGGTGAAGTGGTATACTCAAACATATGGAGTTGATTATGAGAAAACATTTGCTTTTATGGTAAAGATGAACTCTATAAGAGTCATACTATCTTTGGCTGCCCATTTATTTGGCAACCTCAATAGTATGATGTGAAGAATGCCCTCCTCCATGAAAATCTAGAGAAGGAAGTGTAACGCAAATTTCGAGTCTATCGAATTAAAAGACAGGAAAAATTGTACAAATTGAATTTATTGAATTTATTTGAAGTAAAGTGGGTACAATCTCTAAACTTGATCCTCTGATTCTTCCTTCACGAATTTGAAATTACTCCTTGATCTTCTTGGAGCTTGATTTGGTTACGAATCAAACGCCGAGATTTTCAATGAACGCCGTGAAAACCGTTGACTTGACTTGATATATATTTGGAAAGAACGCTGATTTGTTGGCTTAGCACCTTGTCTGCAGATCGAACGCCTTGATTTGGTTGATCTTGGTGAAGAACTCCGGGAACTTCGCCTTGATCGTTGTGTATTTGACTTGGGGAAAACGTTGACTCGCTGGCTTCGCACCTTGATTGCGGATCAAACGCCTGAATTTGATGACCTTCGCGAAGAACATCGGGAACTTCGCCTTGATCGTTGTGTATTTGACTTGGGAGAACGTTAATTCGCTGGCTTCGCACCTTGATTGCGGATCAAACGCCTGAATCTGATGATCTTCGTGAAGAACGCCGGGAACTTCAACTTGATCACTTCGAATCTTCTTGAGAGAATCGCGGAGTTTCCTTCGCTTCTCTTGCTCTGAAGACTTTTTATGCTTCGATGTATCTCTTTCTGTCTGTCCTTGGCTTGTTGAGAAGACCCCTATTTATAGGTGTAGGGGAGAGTCTCTTGCCATGTTTACTTAACGAGATGACGCAATTTGATTGGCCGGTTCAAATTTGCTAGCAATTCATTTCCTTAAGGAAAAGATACGATTTGAATTGCCAAAATATGATAATATCTAGCTTATACATTTGCAAGATATTATTTTACTTGCCAAAATAATAATACCTAGCATATACGTTTGCAAGATATTATTTTATTTGCCAAAATAATAATACCTAGCATATATGTTTGCAAGATATTATTTTATTTGCCAAAATAATAATACCTAGCACATATGTTTGCAAGATATTATATTTATTGCCAAATATTGTAATTTGATACTTTGCATTATTTGATTGGCCAAGCAAACATATATTAAAATATCAATTAATTAACTATTTTATTTAGGAATTAAATTCAATTAAATTCCACAAATAAAAATAGAAAATATAATATTGATATTAATATATTATTTGCCACATGTCGGCATTTAAATGGCCATAAATTTAATTTGTCTACAGGAAGTTTACATGAGTACCCCACTAGGTTTTGGACGAGAAAAGGCTGCACTACAGTGTGCATATTGAGAAAGGCGGGCTTAAACAATTGCCTAAGGCTTGGTTTGGAAAATTTGCTAAAGCAATGAGGGTAATAAGATATAAACAATGCCAAAGAGATCACACTCTTCATCAAACATTCAGCAACAGGGGAAGTGACAAGCCATCTTGTATATGCTGATGATATTATTGTCATTGAGAATGATGATAATGAAAAGCAACAGTTGAAGCAATGTTTTAATCAAGAAGTCTGAGATAAAAGAATTTTGAGAACTAAAGTATTTTCTAGGAATTGAAGTTGCTTACTCAAATTCGGGAATCTTCATTTCACAACAGAAATATATGATATATTAAAGGAAGCATCAAAGCTAGCTTGTAAACTAGCTCCTACACTAATTAAAAAAAAATTGCTTCATCGATTGAGTAAAACCAGAAACTTTTGGAAGCAAAAGAAGAACAAGATGTTAAGAGGGAGATGTACCAAATACTAGTAAGAAAACTTGTCTATTTGTGTAGTTACTTGGGGAAGCCAAAAGCAAAATGTGCTGGCAAAGCCCAGGTGTTGAGTTTCAGTTCAGGGCAGCTCAGGGATTATGTCAATTGTTGTGGCTTGAGATAATCCTTGATGGTTTAAAAATTAAGTGGATAGGGCCTTTGAAGCTGTATTGTGACAACAAGTCAATGATTGACTGTCACGACCCAGAAAAATACCCTTTTATTTTATTAAAATATGTTGGACTGAAACGCGCAACGGTAATATTTTCATAGTTGTATAAATAATAATTTTCACATAAAATTGTACAAAATACAAGGCTTTAAAAGAATACAAAAGCAACTTTATTCCGTAAAAGGTTTCCAATGCTTCCGTTGCACCACTCTGATTTGTTATCTCATTTCTGTTTAAAAAAATATTGGAAAAGAGGAGTCAACGCGACGGTTGAGTAGAACTATTACACAATCACATAAGGTGCAAGTGTGTGAAAATTGCACATAAACATGTAAAATCACATAATACTCCATGTTCATCACATATAGTGATGTAATGTCTTATAACTCCCACCACGATCAAACAATCAATAATCCAACCGAGTCACTCCACGATTCCACCAATCCCAACCGAGTCACACCAATGGTCATAACCCGGGTATATGCCGAAGCCTACGACCCACTCTCACATGGAACTCTCCGTCCATATGAGGAGGGATTAGGAGATGGAGGGCTGGAACACTTAATACCGGCATCTCCAATAGAATGTCCCGGCGGAACTCAACCACATCCATTCCGCAATATTTTGGGCCCAACACATAATTGAGAAATAACTTTCTCATAACACATAGATCATAAAGAGCATAAATAAACATGTCATGTCCATGCATATATCTTTACGAAAGCATAATAGCACGAAGACAATTATCATGATATTAATATGTACAACAAATAATTTGAAGCATAAAATCGTAAAATGCGAACATAGGCAATTACTTGGTATTTTACCATTATTTGGTAAATCCAAATTAAAACCTTGTTTATGAAAATAATCTAAGATCATGTTACCTAAACTACTTATGAGAAAGGTAATAATTATACCTTCAAATGCTTTTTAGGGACAAAAAAGGGCATATAAAGGGCTATATGGGAAGCTAATAGGTATATATGGATGAAAATGGAAGAGTTTGTGTATATATATAGGTGGGTGGAAAATAGACTATAAAAATGAAGTGTTTTGGGTGTTGAGAGTAGAATAAATATAGGGGTGTGTTTTTAGGCGAGATTTTGGATGAAAAATAGGGTGTAGTAACTTTTGCCCAAAATTTGGGCGAGATAGACTACACCCTTCTTTTTTCAGCAAATTTGGGCCTTTTAATTGGCCTAAATCAACAATTGAATTCAATTTCAATTGCCAATTTGCAATTCCCAGCAAATTTCAGCGAGGAAAGAATTGCAGCAGCGGCTGAGACTAGAAACAATTGCGGCAGCAGTTCTGCGGGATCCCCTGTTCTCTTGATTTTCCATTTTTTTTTTTTTTAATTGAGCCCAAATCAAGGCCCAATTTCATGCAAAATTCAATTGCAATAGCAATTCAATTGCAATTACGTACAGAAGCTCCTTTCTTTCCTTCTCCTTTGCTGACTCTATTCCCTTTTTTCGTCCACAACGCGCAAGGCAGTTTTTCTTAATCCCATCTTTCCCTTTATTTTTTGTTTTTTAACTTTGGCAACAAATTGATCGAATTGGCTCTAAAATCCCATGTTTATTTTTTTTTTCGAAACCTGCTTAATGAAGGGAGATTATGGGCAATTTCTTTCGTAGCAAGTATTTTCCTTCTTTCCTTTTCAACTCGAATTTATCAATGGGAACTTCTTCTTTCCACCGATTTACTTGTTTCCATCTTTCAATTAAGAGTTTCCTTTGTCAGCCTCTGGTTTTCTTCTATAAAAGGAGACTAATGCCTACCGTCTTCACATCCAGTTTTTTTTTTCAAGAACAAAGCCCCAAATTTAGAGAATTGTTCTTTGCATTCTGCCGTGTGAATTCCCGGTAAGAAAGTGTCGTATGTCGCTGTTTTGCTATTGCTTTGCTATGAGTTCGAGTTTGGCCGACAATAGGCCATGCTCTGATATGCTGGATAACTATGGCAGAAAGCACCGTCAACAATTGCATCTTTCAAAGTCACACAAAGTAGCACGCCAAGTGCTCGATGAATCTCTTGAGAGAACTTCTCTTTTTTTTTATTTTTTATCCTTCTTTTAAATACTTTTGAAGTCTTGCCAACCCCTTTTGGATTCCTCATGAAAACAAACGAATCAGGACTTAACCGTTAGCACCCTTTTACTGCTTTCCATCCTAATTTTTCTTTTTCTTTCTTTCTTTCTTTTTTTTTTTTTTTTTACTGCTTCTTTCTCATGACTAAGCCCTGGGATTACTTGACAAGTCGGTTGAAACCCATTTGCCAATTATCATGCAGTTTCATTGCACAATTCCGCACGCTAAGTGCTTGATGAATTGGCAACGAGAAACTATATCCTTTCTTTCTTCTTTTTTTTCAGCAATATTGGGCCCTTTAATTAGCCCAAATCAACAATTGAATTCAATTTCAATTGCAATTCCAGCATTGAACGTGGAAGCAGTGGCTGAATGGAATCAGTTGCGCTCTGTGGGACCCGCCGTTCCCTTAATTCCTTTTTTTTGGCCACCTAATCTGCAATCTACACCAATTTTCTTCTAATAAGCATGCAAATAGCGGCGGTTTTGTGTTTATCGTGCTATCGAATTATTAACTTAGTGGTAGTTTATTCACTAAATTTTCAAGAATCTTTACCCACTCAATTTTGTATACCTTTGCTTGTCAAATTACCGATAGCAGCACACCTTTTGATATTTCCTTTTCATGCGACAGGTTTATTCAAGGAGTTGCTTGCGTTCTTGGTAACTTGGGTTTATTCGAGATCAACATTAATTGTCATTGGTGACCATTTTTTTTTTTAACTACCAAGTTAGCTCACGTCTTTGTTGGAATTTGACAGCAATGGTGCACTTTCGCGATAATTTGTCATCTTCGGGAGTAAAGCACTTGGTCATCCTCGATGATGAGAGACAGCCCATCGAGAAAGGCACAATCTTAGCAGTTCATGCCCCCCTTATCGGTCGATACGCGAAGCAGTGGCCCAAATTGACAAATCCGCTCTATACGAAACAATGGTCTCAAGAGGTCCCTTCGAACAAGGCGTCCAAAGCGTGGTGCTTGCAAGAAACTCATCACGAGCACTCGGATGAGCCAAGTATCTTTCCAACGTTGGGGCGAAGCATCGTCGAAGGCAAGGCCAAGTGGGAAGACTCCATCCAGTTTGAAGGCGAGTTCAAATATGTTAAAGGCTACTGGGAGTGGACGGAAGATATCCTCAGCCGGTGCGAGCGCAAGTTGGCAGAGGCCGAGATCTACGATGCTGTATTCGCTTCATTGTTCACATACGACTGCCACCCAGAGATCATCAAGGCATTTTGTGAAGTGTGGAGTCCTGCTACCAACACCCTTCTGACCTCGTTCGGAGAGCTCTCCATATCGTTTTGCGCACTTTGGCCGGTCTTCCGCTGACAGGACTTCTCTACGACGAGGTGGTTCCCGATGCCATGGAGCTTACCGGAGTTGACGAGGCGAGCCGAAGGTTTGTTCCTAGCTGCTGCAAGTACTTGTTTCATGCCTTCCACCTGCTACAAAGGAGCGCCGAAGGAGGTCAACTCTCTCAAGTCACGCTCGGCGAGTGGATTAGCTTCTGGTCCAAGAAAGACACCAAGTACTGCCAACCACCACCGCGAAGTGGGAAGAAGTCCGCTCGTTCGAAGTCAACTCACAATCCACTCGGTGACTTTGGCACTCACGAGGGCTGGTCTAGAGCGGAAGAGGAGTTGTTTTCCATGCTTAACATCACGGGGAGTTTTAAAGAAGAGACGTATTTGGCGGCGCATCTGGCTTGTTGGCTTTGCACCTTCGTCCTTCCAACTGATGACATTGACTCCATACGTCCAAGCACTTTCAAAGTCGCGAGCATCATGGCAAGTGGGCACAAAGTAGGTCTTGCGGTCCCGACTCTAGCGAGCATCTACAATGGTCTGAACAAGATCTCGAATTCACCACGGCCGACGCGCGTCTACTCCTCTTTTCCTATCCATTTCGTCTTTGGCTGGTTATCGCACTACTTCAAGACTCATTCTCAAGTTCTTCAAAGCATACGCGGCCCCAAAATGACTCAATTCTCCGGTGAAGGCAGCGCAAGACACTATGACCCAAAGGAGGCTCGTAAGAAAATCCACAAAGGGGAGCTTGTCTCTTGGACTTGCAACATGATCATGAAGCATCGCAACTTTTCGTACGTCGACGATGAGCATGTTAACGAGCTTGACCGAGATTACTTTATTGCCGTTCGTTCTAGCTATCTACCTCTACGACAAGGTGGGCGTTTTATCCTCGAGCCTTATAGTCCTCACCGTTTTAGCCGCCAATTCGGGTACTATCAAGAAGTTCCGGGAATGCTTAAGCGAGATATTCGTAAAGGTTCTTTAGACGAAGGCATCCAACATTGGCGCTTGTGCACTTACTCCAAGTCAATGTCTCAAGTATGTTTCCCCCCCATTCCCGTGAATGCAAAGAAGTTTTCTTCGAACAACTACAAAAAATGGTGGGACAAAGCTCATGGAATCTTTATTGAAGAGAATATCGCGAAGCTAGCTGACTTACGTTCGCCTAAAGCCTCAGCCCCATGCAAGAAACAAGATGAAGGAAACAAAAGAAAAGCTGCCATTCATCCTGTAGAAGAAAGTCGAAGTAGTAATGGAGATTGCCATTGGAAGAGGCCGAAGAGAGATCCCAAGCCCTTTGTTGATGAATTTGTTGGCGAGGTTGTCCTTTAATGCCTTTCCCCTTCAGCTTTCTTTTATTTCCTCCTTTTTCAAATTCTCCAACTTTAAAACATGTCATGTTTCAGGGGAAGAAAGAGATGCTCAACCTTGATGACGATGATGGGTCTGAAGATAGCCAAGAGTCGACTATAGGATCTAACTCATCAACTGCAGAACCTCCGCTTGCTAAGAGGGGGCGCAAAGAAACATCCAAGTTGAATGAAGCAAAACCAACACTTCCATGCCTCGAAGCTTCAATTTTTCAAGGCGAGAAGTTCATCCATAATCATCAGAAAGAGTTTCTTCAGAAATTATGGAAGGATCTCATAGAGAAGATATCACGCACTCCTCTCGACTCACTTTCCTCTATCGAAGACGAGGTCGATATAGTACTCAGCTCGATGAAAAGCTTCAGCAACTTTGATATTTCCTATGTAGAAGGATCACTCAAGCTTTTATTTGCCAAGGCATCTGCTTTTGATAAGGCGAAGTCTGCATCATCTGAGAAAGCATCTAAGGAATTTACTGCCCATCAGTTAGAAGAAGCCAAAGAATGTCTTTCAAATGCCAAGACCAAAGAGAGCAAGGAGGCTAATCTAATTCAATCTACCAAAGAGGATTTGGAGCAAATTCAACAAGAGATCACTAACTTGAATGCGCGGAAGAAGAGTTTGTTTCAATCATTGAAGCAACAACAACAACTCCTACAAAGTGCTCAAGCTGAAGTCTACGAGATTGAAAAAGAAATCGCCGCCCTCCAGAGTGCTTCTTCACTAAGCGACGAAGAAATTGAAGAAATGAAGCTTTTGACGGCACGACTCGAGGCTGCTAGGGAAGAGCTGAAGACTTTCAGTCCTTTTGCTTGAGATTAGCTTAGGATTTTGTTTCCTTTTGCTATAAACAATGTTTCCTCTTTTTTCTTTGTTTTTTGATTACGCAATAGAAATCTTTTCATGTACTTTCTATTTTGCAATCTCTAGGTTGTGAATGCAACTTTTGTTATCTTTCAATACAATGAATCTTGAAACTTTGTCATGTTTCTTACAATAAATCAATACTAACATAAAAATACAATTCATTACAAATTTCAAACTTTATGTAATAAATTGATAACTTTCATGAAAATAAAGTTTACTGCAAACACGATTCTTCAAATGCTCCGACTTTGAGCTGACGACTCCTTTGGAAAAGTATATCTTCAAAGAATCTTGACTGAATTTAGAAATGATCTAAGCTGCCTACGTACCCAATGAAGGGATCAAGTCATAACGTAGTTCAAAGACAACAATTGTTTTGTGGGGGAGCCGTACACAGTTTATACTCATGCGGGCCAGGAGTATCCATCGCTTAACCACCCTGGACAAGGTGGAGTATTTCTAAATTTAACCACATGAAATACCTTTAGTGGAGTATGTTAGCAGTTTAACCACGTGCATTACCATTGGTGGGTACCGTACACAGTTTATACTCGTGCGGGTCAAGGAGTTTGATGCAGTTTAGGCTCGTGCCTCAGGAGCAATTTGCATTATTCACGCATAGTAGCGCTTCAAGAATTTCCCATTTATGGGGCCAATCCTCAAGCCATCTTCGGCGACCAACTTGTACGCGCCATTTGTGTAGGCTTCCTTGACAACATAAGGGCCATCCCACTTGGAGGTGAACTTGTTTCCAGTCCGATGAGTTGTGATGATGGGCCTTCTTACAGCAAGCACTAAGTCACCCACTTGAAAAGAGCGTGGCTTTACTTTCTTATTAAATGCTCTGGAAATGCGAGCTTGATAACACTCAAGTCTCTGTTGTGCTTCCAACCTTTTCTCATCAAGGGCTTCTAACTCTTCCAGACGTAGGCATGCATTATCTTCTTCAGTTAGCCTTTCTTGTACAGCTATTCTCAGTGATGGAATCTGCTGCTCGGGGGGGACAACTGCTTCAGTACCATACACCAAGGAATAAGGAGTTGTTTGCGTCGGTGTTCTGTAAGTTGTTCGATACGCCCATAAAGCTTCTCCAGCCCTTTCATGCCAATCTCGCTTTGACTTTGCTACCACTTTTTTCAATAGATTGCACAAAGTCTTGTTGAATGCTTCAGCGAGGCCATTGGCAGCAGCATTGTACATGGAAGACTTCCTTTGCTTAAAGTTGAACTTCTCACAAAGCTTGTCTATCAGACTGTTGCTGAAAGGTTTCCCATTGTCAGTAATTATGTATCGTGGAACCCCATAACGGTATATGATGTTGATGCGGATGAAGTCGGCAACATTCTCTTTCTTCACTTCTTTGAGGGGCACTGCCTCAGCCCACCTGGAAAAGTAATCCGTGGCTGCCAAGATATACAAGTGTCCTGCCGAAGACTTGGTCATGGGACCTACAACATCCAATCCCCAAGCATCAAAAGGCCATGAAGCTACTGTAGGGTGCAACGGCTCAGGCGGTTGGTGGATAAAGTTCGCATAGAATTGGCAAGCTTGACATTTTTGCGCGTAGTCCATACAGTCTTTTACCATTGACGGCCAATAGTAGCCCATTCTTTTGATTCGAAAATGCAATTTTGGGCCTGACTGATGAGCACCGCAGACTCCGGAATGAGCTTCTTCCATAGCGTGAATGGATTCTTCTTTCGCTCAAACATCTCAGGAACACTCCATCGAACGAGCGCCGATACAGTGTATCTCTATAATAAATAAAGCGAGCCGCACGCCGTCTAATGTCAACATTTCTACGCGGATCATCAGGCAACCTTTCGTACTTCAAGTAATATACGAATGGTTGGCGCTAATCTTCCTTTTCAACCTCACACACTTGTACGACGTGATTCTCTACTTCTTCACCGTCTTCATCATCAAATATCGGTGGTATTACCCAATTCCTGCATATTGGCACCCGAGCTTCCTCTTCATTCATTGCGAGAGTGGAAGCGAGTTTTGCCAGAGCATCAGCTTGTTTATTTTCGTTTCTCGGTACATGCTCGATTGTCACATAGCCAAGCCAACCAATAAGTCTTCTGGCATAATCGAAGTATGGGATTAGCTCTGGCTTTTTCACTTCATAGGATCCATTCAGCTGGTTGACTACCAACTTAGAATCTCCATATACTTTGAGGTGAAGCTGCTTTATGTCCACTGCTATCTCTAAACCAAGGATAAGAGCTTGATATTCGGCGACATTGTTAGAGCAATTTTGGGTTAGAGTAAACGAATACGGGAGTACCTCACTATTGGAAGTAATGAATATGACTCCAGCGCCTGCCCCCTCTCTATGAGAAGCTCCGTCAAAGTACATTTTCCATGGAGGAGTGACTTCAATCATAAGGGCGTCTTCATCAGGGAGATTGTCAGATAATTCCCATTAAGCAGGGATAGGATGGTCGGCTAGAAAATCAGCTAGAACTTGACCTTTCACTGCCTTCTGAGGCACATACACAATCTCGAACTGTTGCAGCTGAAGGTACCACCTGGCAAGCCTATCAGAAAGGACTGGTCTCGACATGACGTACTTTAGTGGATTTGCTCTCGAGACAAGGCGAACAGTATGAGCTTGGAAGTAGTGCTTCAGTTTCTGGATTGCAAAGATAAGGGCTAAGCAGATCTTTTCAATTGGCAAATATTTTAGCTCATTCGGCGTCATCATTCTGCTCAGGTAATACAAGGCATTCTTCTTTCCACTGTCATTTTCTTGAGCAAGCAAGGCTCCAACAGAACGTTCTTGAGCAGCAATGTAGAGAATCAAAGGTCGTTCTGGTACTGGTGCAACCAACACAGGGGACTTCATTAGATATGACTTTATGCTGTCGAAGGCATGGCGGCATGTATCGTCCCACTCAAAGGGAGTACCTTTCTTCATCAAGCGGCTGAATGGTTGACATCGACCAGCTAAGTTTGAGATAAATCATCGGAGATAAGCCAGTTTCCCTTGCAGACTTTTTAGCTCATGAATGTCCCGAGGTTCAGGCATTTTCAAAATCGCATCGATTTTTGCCTGCTCAATCTCTATGCCTCGATGGCGAACAATGAATCCAAGGAACTTTCCCGATGAAACCCCCAATGCGCACTTTAATGGATTCATTCTGAGTTGATACCTCCTTAAACGTTCGAAGACCATCCTGAGATCATGAAGGTGATCTTTAGCTTCCTGGATTTTACCACTAAGTCGTCCATATAGCATTCGATGTTTTT
The DNA here is from genome assembly GCA_026212405.1 of Petrea volubilis. NCBI lineage: Eukaryota > Viridiplantae > Streptophyta > Magnoliopsida > Lamiales > Verbenaceae > Petrea > Petrea volubilis. Next base: position 12,864,917 of record CM047876.1, on the reverse strand, counting down.
GTGGAGGATATCATCAAAAATCTTCTGCATCGCTCTTTGATACGTGGCACCAGCATTTTTCAGGCCGAAGGGCATCACTTTGTAGCAATATATTCCCTTAGGGTGCGGAATGCCGTCAGTTCTTCATCTTCCGGTGCCATACGTATTTGATTATACCCTGATGATCCATCCATGAATGATAACGCTTCATGACCCATGGTGGCATCCATCATAAGCTCAGCTATGGGTAGCGGGAAATCATCCTTCGGACAGCGCCTCATTTAGGTCCCTGAAATCAACGCAGATCCGAATTTGACCGTTTTTCTTTCTTACCGGCACAATGCTTGATATGTACGTGGGGTACTTGACTTCTCGAATAAACCCGACTTCAATAAGTTTGTTCACTTCAGCCTCAATTAAAGGGACTAGATCCGGCCGAAATCGACGTTGGGCTTGCTTCACCAGACGAGCTCCTTTCTTGATGGCAAGGTGGTGAACTGCTACCTTCGGATCTAATCCCGGCATCTCTTTGTATGACCATGCGAACACATCTCTGAACTCGATTAAAAGCTCGATGTGTACCAGTCGAACGCATTTCCCTTTAGCGATCGAACGAATTGTTTGACCTAGTGGTCTTCGTAGGTTCCAGCATTGTTGCATGTCTCAACGAAGTGGGCTACGTGTTGCTTTGGGTTGCCTTTGCCGTCGAATTGTTGGAACTTGGGAGGCTGATAACCGGTTGGCATCTTCAAGTTGTCGATTCTCTGCGTATATGGCTTTGTATACGACATAGCTGACTTGGAGCTTCCATCGAACTTATCTTTGATCGTCCCCATGATGAACTCCTTCAACTGGTTAATAGGAATCAACCCCTCCGATGAGACCTGTAACTCTGGTACTGCAGACTTTCCCCTTTCTTGTTGCTTCATAGACATTTCAGCTTCATCTTGAGCTTCAAGCTGCCTCCCCATGACGTGGCTAGCTTCAGCGCAGTCGACCTTATTCATCAGCTTCGTGATCTGAGAGTCTTGCTCTTGAACGTGCTTGGCGAGCCCTTCGATGGCCTTAGTCAAATTTGCAAGTTGTTCCTCCAATGTTGTCGCGTTTGTCACCATGGCGGGGGCTATGCTGGAAGAACTTGATGTTGAGCGGGGAGTGGATGGCGCAGAATCAACTCGATCATCTTCATTGGTGTTGACGAGTTGAGGTAGGCCTTTCTTAATGCTATCGAGCGAGCTTGTCTTCTCGAAAGATGCTTGAGACTTCTTGGACATGCGTCTCCGTGGTAACTACAAAACTTGAAACTTCTGAAATAGCGACCTTGGGCTCCGTGGATTTGCAGGCGGCCATTTGATACTTGAAGGAAGTTTCTATTAAAAGGAAGAGATGAGAGGTAGAGGGTCCCATTGGGCGTGCCAGAAATTTGTAACGCAAATTTCGAGTCTATCGAATTAAAAGACAGGAAAAATCGTACAAATTGAATTTATTGAATTTATTTGAAGTAAAGTGGGTACAATCTCTAAACTTGATCCTCTGATTCTTCCTTCACGAATTTGAAATTACTCCTTGATCTTCTTGGAGCTTGATTTGGTCTTCAATAACGTGATTCGTAGGCTTTGTAGCTTGATTACGAATCAAACGCCGAGATTTTCAATGAACGCCGTGAAAACCGTTGACTTGACTTGATATATATTTGGAAAGAACGCTGATTTGCTGGCTTAGCACCTTGTCTGCAGATCGAACGCCTTGATTTGGTTGATCTTGGTGAAGAACTCCGGGAACTTCGCCTTGATCCTTGTGTATTTGACTTGGGGAAAACGTTGACTCGCTGGCTTCGCACCTTGATTGCAGATCAAACGCCTGAATTTGATGACCTTCGCGAAGAACGCCGGGAACTTCGCCTTGATCGTTGTGTATTTGACTTGGGAGAACGTTAATTCGCTGGCTTCGCACCTTGATTGCGAATCAAACGCCTGAATCTGATGATCTTCGTGAAGAACGCCGGGAACTTCAACTTGATCACTTCGAATCTTCTTGAGAGAATCGCGGAGTTTCCTTCGCTTCTCTTGCTCTGAAGACTTTTTATGCTTCGATGTATCACTTTCTGTCTGTCCTTGGCTTGTTGAGAAGACCCCTATTTATAGGTGTAGGGGAGAGTCTCTTGCCATGCTTACTTAACGAGATGACGCAATTTGATTGGCCGGTTCAAATTTGCTAGCAATTCATTTCCTTAAGGAAAAGATACGATTTGAATTGCCAAAATATGATAATATCTAGCTTATACATTTGCAAGATATTATTTTACTTGCCAAAATAATAATACCTAGCATATACGTTTGCAAGATATTATTTTATTTGCCAAAATAATAATACCTAGCATATATGTTTGCAAGATATTATTTTATTTGCCAAAATAATAATACCTAGCACATATGTTTGCAAGATATTATATTTATTGCCAAATATTGTAATTTGATACTTGGCATTATTTGATTGGCCAAGCAAACATATATTAAAATATCAATTAATTAACTATTTTATTTAGGAATTAAATTCAATTAAATTCCACAAATAAAAATAGAAAATATAATATTGATATTAATATATTATTTGCCACATGTCGGCATTTAAATGGCCATAAATTTAATTTGTCTACAGGAAGTTTACATGAGTACCCCACTAGGTTTTGGACGAGAAGAGGCTGCACTATAGTGTGCATATTGAGAAAGGCGGGCTTAAACAATTGCCTAAGGCTTGGTTTGGAAAATTTGCTAAAGCAATGAGGGTAATAAGATATAAACAATGCCAAAGAGATCACACTCTTCATCAAACATTCAACAACAGGGGAAGTGACAAGCCATCTTGTATATGCTGATGATATTATTGTCATTGAGAATGATGATAATGAAAAGCAACAGTTGAAGCAATGTTTTAATCAAGAAGTCTGAGATAAAAGAATTTTGAGAACTAAAGTATTTTCTAGGAATTGAAGTTGCTTACTCAAATTCGGGAATCTTCATTTCACAACAGAAATATATGATATATTAAAGGAAGCATCAAAGCTAGCTTGTAAACTAGCTCCTACACTAATTAAAAAAAAATTGCTTCATCGATTGAGTAAAACCAGAAACTTTTGGAAGCAAAAGAAGAACAAGATGTTAAGAGGGAGATGTACCAAATACTAGTAAGAAAACTTGTCTATTTGTGTAGTTACTTGGGGAAGCCAAAAGCAAAATGTGCTGGCAAAGCCCAGGTGTTGAGTTTCAGTTCAGGGCAGCTCAGGGATTGTGTCAATTGTTGTGGCTTGAGATAATCCTTGATAGTTTAAAAATTAAGTGGATAGGGCCTTTGAAGCTGTATTGTGACAACAAGTCAATGATTGACTGTCACGACCCAGAAAAATACCCTTTTATTTTATTAAAATATGTTGGACTGAAACGCGCAACGGTAATATTTTCATAGTTGTATAAATAATAATTTTCACATAAAATTGTACAAAATACAAGGCTTTAAAAGAATACAAAAGCAACTTTATTCCGTAAAAGGTTTCCAATGCTTTCGTTGCACCACTCTGATATGTTATCTCATTTATGTTTAAAAAAATGTTGGAAAAGAGGAGTCAACGCGACGGTTGAGTAGAACTATTACACAATCACATAAGGTGCAAGTGTGTGAAAATTGCACATAAACATGTAAAATCACATAATACTCCATGTTCATCACATATAGTGATGTAATGTCTTATAACTCCCACCACGATCAAACAATCAATAATCCAACCGAGTCACTCCACGATTCCACCAATCCCAACCGAGTCACACCAATGGTCATAACCCGGGTATATGCCGAAGCCTACGACCCACTCTCACATGGAACTCTCCGTCCATATGAGGAGGGATTAGGAGATCGAGGGCTGGAACACTTAATACCGGCATCTCCAATAGAATGTCCCGGCGGAACTCAACCACATCCATTCCGCAATATTTTGGGCCCAACACATAATTGAGAAATAACTTTCTCATAACACATAGATCATAAAGAGCATAAATAAACAAGTCATGTCCATGCATATATCTTTACGAAAGCATAATAGCACGAAGACAATTATCATGATATTAATATGTACAACAAATAATTTGAAGCATAAAATCGTAAAATGCGAACATAGGCAATTACTTGGTATTTTACCATTATTTGGTAAATCCAAATTAAAACCTTGTTTATGAAAATAATCTAAGATCATGTTACCTAAACTACTTATGAGAAAGGTAATAATTCTACCTTCAAATGCTTTTTAGGGACAAAAGAGGGCATATAAAGGGCTATATGGGAAGCTAATAGGTATATATGGATGAAAATAGAAGGGTTTGTGTATATATATAGGTGGGTGGAAGATAGACTATAAAAATGAAGTGTTTTGGGTGTTGAGAGTAGAATAAATGTAGGGGTGTGTTTTTAGGCGAGATTTTGGATGAAAAATGGGGTTGGAGTTGAGGTCTATTTATAGAGGGGGAAAGTAGAAATAACTAATATTATAACAAAATAAATAGATAACCAATCATTCTATATGGACATTTATATATACACATCACAATATGAACTACCTAGTATATATATATATTTATGTATGTGGACATGTAGGTGTATATGTAGATATATATATCACCACTAGTCTATATATGTGGATATGTAGATGTAGAAATTACCACTAGGTGATATGTGGATGTGTGTGTGTATAAGTAGATATATAAATTACCACTAGTTGATATATGGACATATTTGTGTACATGTAGATGTATAAATTATCCCTAATATATATAGGGATGTGTGTGTGTACATGTAAAGATATAATTTACCACTAATATATGTATTAGAGGAGATATTTTTGCAAAACAATCACAAAATATACTAAAAATCTAGACTTTATATTTTTTATTTAATTAAAATCCGAAAATTAGGTTTATAAATAATTAAAATTGGAAAATTATGTTTATAAATAATTAAAATTTGAAAATTATACATATAAAGTAGAAAATATATTGTTGTATTTATAAACTTTGAAAATTACATATTTTCATATAAAATCCGAAATTTAATATTGAAGTTACAAACATTGAATAATTTATTTAGAAAATTCGAAATAAAATAAAATAAATACATGTCTAAAATATTTATTATATTATTTTTGGAAAAGAATAATTATTAAACAAAATTTCCAAAAATAACAATCACAATTCAAAATTAATACTTTAAGGTCTAAGTTATAAACTAATTTTAAAGAATAAAATTCCAAAATCATAAAAATTTTAGGAATTAAAAGATTTTATATCAAATATTTTACATGAAACATAATATATAATAAATTTTAAAATAGTAAGAAGTACCGGGGCATTACATTGACATTGCACATTATCCTATTCAATATGACAAAACAAAGTACTTTGAAACTGTAGACATTTTATCAAAGAGAAGTTAGAACAGCCTTAGTTTGCATGCTTTACGTGCCTCATGGGGAGCCAATTGATAGATTTCTTAACTAATGTACTTCAAGTGTAAATTTTGATGAAGTCATCTTCAAGCTGGGAACAAAAGACATCTATTCACCAAATTGTGGGGGAGTGTGGGATTGTAGGGCTGTAATATATATTTATTAGGTTATATTCTCGTCAATAGTTAGTTTCCTTTATTAATTCAGGGTAATCCCATAGGAGACGAATTTTTGACACCAAACAAGATGATCGAGGGCGATGTTTGTCCCTCAAGTGACAAAGATATACCACAACATGGGTAAGCAATTTTGCACCACTCCTGTATACTCCAAAGTACGTACAAATGTACCAAGGTAGATTTCTTAAACACACATTGTATGCTCTTAACACACTAAGGAATTGTCTGATTTTGAATTTCAACTATAGAACTCTTCATTCCTTATCAATGTGGGTCATGCATTAATAACTTGTTAAGCGTGTTCATTAAGGAATGAAAGCTTTGATTACACATAATTCCCTACAATGTTTATGTTCGATGTGCCTTAGGACATATTTGATATATATTTGTAAGGCATTTGGATCCCTTGAAATGTATCTTTAGGTGCATTTGATTTCTCATCGAATTCCGTATGAGCCTATTAATTGTAATCTGACTTGCATTAAGAATATCATATAATACGGTATAACAATCTCACCTAAGAGGTGAATTTTTAGTATTTCAAATTATGCATTTCAATTAGCCCTTGTATATTGTCCATCTTATTCCTAAAATTGACATGTGAAATTACTAACAAATGACATTCCATGGGAACAAAATCGAATTTTTGTATCCTTAATACCATGTTACACATACAAATCAAAAATCCAACATTTTAAGGAATTTAAATTAAAAAAATTATCATACCTAAACAAACACACTACTAAATACCAAAATATAAAATTCATCCACTTAAGGTATTAAATATCTTATGTGCAAAATTTATTATCAAATATAAGGATATTTCATGAGTGAATGTTTTTTCCTACTTTGTAGAAGGGATATGATGTTTTAATTTCACAAGTTAAGTGGCAACAAAAAAGAAAGAAAGCACAGCGGTATTTTCTAATTTTTAAATTATAATGCTAGAAAAGCACCTCCAAACTGATTTTCTTATACACACTTCATTGATTTGTAATGCGGCTCAAATTACGAGCCGCATGGCTCATAAAAGTTACACTACAAATCAAACAGGATTATAGGTAGTGTTCAGGAATTGGTGATACCACACAAGTACAAATCAAACACGTCCTAAAAATTATATAAACATTAGAAATCAAGCCAGTCTGAGTCCATTTCATTAGTTTTATATGGTTGTAAGAAAAAAGCTTTTATCTAACATAGACTATCGTGAAAAAATACCTTCTTCCTAGAAGTTACAATTAAAACTTACACCAAGCAGGCATACAGATCCCTACCAAATCACTCTATAATTACAGAAAGTAATAAAATAACAACAATGATACTGGAATACAGTATACATTAACCATGAGGAACGTGCAAACTGGGACATTTCCTCATCCCGAGGAGAACAACTGATAGAATTATTATCACTAAACAAATGCTGACAGCATAAACTTTCAAATAACTTACACCTCTGTGGACAGACAAGGCTGTTGATAGCAAAATTGAAGCCGACTTTACACTGCCAGTTTCATCAGCATGCTTCACGGGCAACTCTACCGCTGGATCGCATTTTTTAGCAGTCTCTTCATTCTCAGAGAGAACTTTATCTTCTGGGACCCGAGACTTGCATGTTTTATCAAAATCTTTGGCAGCCTGCATTGAAATATTAAGGACCAATGAGTGAGGAGAAGGATATCATTTTTCAGCAAATAAATTCAGCAGTTTCCACAGTCAAGTAAATTGGCTCACAGATCACCTTGACTTTCATGAGTGAATAATACAAATGGGCAAATTCAAAACTTACCTCTCTGACGAGTGATTGTGATTCTTGTTTCGCATCTTGGGATTTTTTAGAGCATGAGGAGTCTGGTTCATGTTCTATCAACAGACGGATTCTCCTTGGAGTAGTTCCCTGGGTTGTGGAGTTTGCTGAACTTGATTGATTGCGTGGCTGACGAGATCGAATCTTGATTCGAGTTGTACTAGGAGTAGTACCATCTTTGATGGGAAATGAATGATAAAATGAGTCGTCCGGATTGTTATGCAAGCCTGTACTTACTTTCATGGATGAACCATCTTCCTCAACAGCAGAGTTAGAAATGGAATGATCATTAGATGGAGCAACTTGAAAAAATCTGGGAGAGCTTGGCCCCTGCAGGAGATAATGGCCTCACCATGAGCATAAGACATAGAAATGGAGAAACTTGAAACAACCGGACTTGATTATTTCAAGAGTGAAAACACTACATATCTAAACAGAAGTTAAACATATGCAAGATACAAGGTCGCATGATATTTTACCTGCGCTTGAAACATTTCTGTCATTTTCTCCCCTTGAATTTTACAAATGTTCGCCTTAGAGTTTGTCATTGGTGTCTGTCCTGGACCACTTATCTGCCCAGGAATGAGGCCCTTGCTCATTACAACTAAGTTGTTTTTACTAGAAGACCCGTCACAAAAGTAGTTTTCATGGTTTTGAAGGCCTTGCAGCAGTTCTGTTAAGGATACATCCTGCTCAGATGCACCATCTTGAAAATGTAATCCATTGGGATCATTGCCGAAGTCATCAGCAAAAGGAGAACCCATGCAAGCTCCTGCATCTGTGTGATTGTGAGACTGCAAACCATCAAAGACCCTATCATCAAATGGATTGTATGTGGCTTCTTTAGACATTAGAATCTCTGTTAATGGAGCATACACCTGAACAAGAAGGAAATATATCAGATCTGGACTTAAAACTCCTTTAGGTTGCTTTGGATAGAAGGATTTCATTAACTGCATGTTCACTAGATTTCAGATCCACCACAATGACTCCGAACACAGCTCAAAATGGGAGCTCAATAATTTGAAGTCCATTGAAATACGAAACCCACAAAACAAGTTAAATGGATTTATTGTTGTGGATTTGAAATCTTTGGCTCAAAATCCATCAATTCAAACACGAGCCTTGTTTTAGATTTCACACAAAAGACGACAGATATGGCCCAATAAGACAAAATATTTTTCTCTAACCTCCCCAGCAACCTTTCCTCCTGAGGGATTGGCTCCATTGGATTCACAGGTTTCAACAGGCGCTAGGATATTAGAAATCCTATAGTCTGCCTCATCTGTCCGCCTCTGCTTCACATCCTCTGGTTCCTTGACAATTTCCATACCAAGCACTGCAGGTTCCTGAAACAGGTCTGATGTTACATCATCAGGAGATGATCTGTTAGAAGGAGATGATCCAGTCGGTTCAGCTTCATCACATTTTGAATTTTCTAGCTTCTCATCTGCCTTGTGGAACAAGCGACATAGGACATAGTCTCCCTGTAGCATGTGACAATGAACTGACTATCAACATACAGGCACTAAATAAGAAAGACATTTATCAATCAGATCAATAAGTGGCATTTTTAGGATAATCATTATCTTTGTTATTCTTTGCATATCTTTAGGCAGCAAAACCCAAGAACTGGTTCAGTACAGTAAGACATGTCATTAATTTATCACTCTGCCGGCCATTCCCAACATGTGTCTCCCAATCACTTTCAAACAGGATTAAAGACTACCACAATTTCCCGACCTCAACCCATCAATCGAAAGGGAAAAGAAAGAACACAGCAGCTATGCAAAATCATTTTTATTTTAACAATTCAAAGGTAAACAAATAGTAAGTTCTTTTTCTATGTGGAAAGGGAGGCCCTCAGATGCTTGATTTTATATTGCTACACTAGACATAATGGGGCTCCTAGAAACATTTGGTGGCTTGTACAAATGAATGAAGCTGCATTAGATGTATATTTTTCAAGGATACGTAAAAACAGGATTAAGACCAAAACTAGTATAAGATGTGCGATTTGTGCATCCACTGCCCTGAGGTTTTCAACATTGCCAAATTAACACTGTGGTATCAAATGTTGGCCAATTATGCCTTCTATCAAGTTAATTGTTAGTTAATGATTAAAAAGGGTGGATAACTTTCCGGATAACATCTCTCATGAGCTACTTGGGTTGGACAATTCTAGTTGTGCACGTAATTACAGCAATGTCACTCCTATTTGTATCTATAAATTGGGAATTTGATGTGTCATACTATTATGTATACAGGACTGAATCAATAATTTGTCCTTATCGCTTGCCACAAAATCTCATCACATGAATTTCAAATATTCATAACAGCAAACGTTGCAATTTTGCAAATGAATTAATAATTTATTGTTGTGGTAATTATATGGAGTAGATACTAAAAGGAGTATAATAATTTTTGGCATACAACATATGAATAACTTAAGAAGTTTATTTTTCTTTTTCTTTTTCTTTGTCCCTTTTTTATGTTTGTGTGTGTGTATAGGTAAATATGTGTATGTACATATATAAATTGAATAATAAGCATGTAGAATTCCGTAAGACAGCTGATCCAAAAGTCACACCAAGATAAAGACTTAATTTTATATTCTATTCATCTACATAATGAATGAATTGAGCATGATATACAAGATGAGCTTCCAGATGGCATTATTTCAACAGATGAAATTATCATTTGGAAGGAACAATAGGTAAATGTCAAGAAATTGTGAAGGGATTGTAATTCTTGTCAGCATAGAATAGTCAAACAGAGAAAATCCATTTCTAGGAGACACCAACGCTCAGTGTTCTCCAGTCTATTGTTGCCAAAAAGAATGTTACTAAAGTGATAAAGGTGTTGATTACATTTCAACAGGTGATGTAATACAGGAGTATCTGTTGACCTCTGAGAGACAACCATAAAAATGAATAAGCATCAGTGAGATGTCGATGTTCAAGTGAAGCATCAAAAAGTACGAAGAAACATAATAAGACAGACCAATATTCATGATTTGTTTAAGAATGTGTCCACCAAAGAACATTAGTGTGGCCACACTTGCATGCTATGCATACTCCTGTTAAGCTGCTAGAACCAACATTGGGAAAACTTCTGAAACTGAAACTAGAATTAAGTCAAACCTAGACGACAGCATGAACCAACTAGCATAGAAACCATACTGTTATAATCATTTTTTAGCTATATCCACTGGTCTAGAAAATAACCGGCTACCCTCCGGTTTAGCATAATGAAAGAGTTCACTTAGTAAGCTCAACATAAACATAATCCCTGCAACAGACTGTAGATGCTTCTTTTTAAAAGTTTCACTCATAGATAACCATTTGGGAAGTACATCAAGGGCATCTTCAACTTTTCAGCATAAATATTAAATTTACAGACATTGCATGAGGACTTTTTTCCGACGCTTTCCAATGACACTAATCGATTTAAATATTGTAACAATGACTAAAAAAGTAAAAGCAGAACAGCAGCCTTAAAGAAGAAGCATTCAATAGCATAAAGTAGCAAGCAATGCAATAGAACCGTCAGTGGATTACGATCATTCATTGGACATATATCTACTCGGTTATCTTCAAACTCAAACATATGATGAATAGCAGGTATAAAAGCAGTATAAAAGCAAAACCAAGTTGATAAGCATAGTTGGCAAAGAATAGTTGAAATAGAGTCTAGCCTTGGAATCTGCACAATTCATCAAGCCACGGAATTCTCAAAGAGGGACAAACACAAATAATTTCAGTTCATGAAAAACCATCCTACCTCTGAAGGCAGTCGAGAGAACGAGTGCATATAATTAAGAGAAACAAAAGTCACAAAATTTACATGAAATAGGATACCAATGAGTATGAGCATGTGGGTATCTATGAGAGAGTTGGGGGGGGGGGGGGGGGGGGGGGGGGGGGGTTCTACTGACCTGTCCAGGACCAGAACCATCAAGATCTGGTTCAGTGGCTCGATACTCATGCATGATCCAATTTGTACGCTCACCCTTAGGAGCACGACCCTTGTAGAAAACTAAAGTCTTCTTCATGCCAATTAAGTGAGTACTGGAGCGACCAGAAGGGGATGGTTTGCGAGATTTTATAGTGCGATCCTTGCCCGTAGCCTTCCAATAACCAGCTTCTGTAGCCCTATTAGAACGATGCCCATTTGGATATTTTCTATCACGGGGGCAGAAGAAGAACCATTCTGGGTCATCGGACTTTATCACTGAGAGTGCTGACAGGAAAAAGTCAACACAAAATGAATCATCAAGACCACGTTTCAGTTTCTTTTGCATGCTATAACAAAACAAAAAGGGTAACAAGTCTCAATATATTCTGCATTACAAATTCACAAGCACAAAAAACCAAATTCAATTCATCAATATCACATTACTATTCAATCTGTTCTAAACATTTCTTCTAGTTGAACCACATGAACTGATTAAGAAACCATATGGAGAAATATAGACCCGTGAAAGCAAACTGATTGCCACAAGGTAGTTCTGCCCTTAGGTAGCAATATGCTATCTTTTGCAGGAAAATGTGAATCCAACATTACAAATGGTGAAGACAACAGAGTGGTGCCCCTTTCTCACTTCTGGTGATGTAGTGCATGATATAATATATATTTTTCACAGACAAATAAAAACTCCCAAGTTGATCCAACTATATTATCCAGACACATCAGGATTGGCCAAACATATAGGAACTCTTCTGAACACGACCATAACCTCCTCTTTTCGTTTTTTTTTTCTTTTTTTTTTGGTGCAGTGGTGGGTGTCATCACATTTCTAAACCTCCGATAGCACAGCTTCCCCAACCCCACTCTTCTCTCAGCTCTTTTAGGAGAGTAAGTTTTCATTTCGAACGCGATATGGTTATTTGCAGACAAATCAATAGGTATTGTTGGATACCCTTGTCAAAAAAACCTTCTTTACTATGCTCTGTGTATTATTTCCACCCCAGTCCGTTCCGGGATTATACAAGTCCAGTAATCCTTCCTTTGCTAGTTCCGTAAACTGCTATTTACAGGTAACAAAGTTATGGCCCACTAGCATAGTATCCATCTCTTAGTTCATTAAGTTGTGCTCTAGAATAAAGAGAGCTATCAAATATATTCTCTTAATACATATGTCTATAAATCGGATATATTTCTTTCAAAATTATACCCAAAAATAATTCTCACATTAAAACTCAAATTATTCCACCTTTACCAAAATTAAAAAGAGGAATCTAAACATCAAACGGAAAACGTCGTGACAACAACAAACACCATCAGAGTCATATAAACAAACTCTCTCACAAAAAATGTGACAAGGCAGAAATTTTTCCGGAACCCTAGAGAAAAGAACAAATTCCACATCCAAACAGAATTTATCAAAATTATATATCCCTCAGAAATCCTTTTACTCCCTTTTTCTTTGTGCCCAGGAATGTCCAAGAATCGAATAATAATGGCACAGATACAAAAGTTACAAGCCAAATAAAACACAGCCCACCAAATCAGTTACAGAAAATTCATGAACACACACACACACACACAAACACACACACACACACACACACACACTAGAGGAAGAAAGAGGCAAGCAAAGCATACCAGGGAGATCCCACGGCTCCCATTTACAGACATCGACCTCTGGGATGACCTGAACGGAGGAATCACAACCGTTGATTTTGAGCCTGAGATAATGGTTGATAAGCTCCTCGTCCGTCGGCCGGAATCTGAAACCCTTAGGCAAAGCCTCCAATTTCATCATCACTCTATCAGTATCACCATTAATAAACAAATATTACTCCGATTTTACCAAGAATGAGAAAACTAGCCAGCAGCGCAGACACTAATTTCACAAATTACGAACAAGAACTTGTGGTAGTGTGCAGCAGTAGAACTAGATTAAAGAGGTACAAAGCCCAAAAAAAAAAATAGTAGAAGAAATCAAGAAGGCCCTCTTGAGCACCACACTGTTTGCGATTTACTTTGTTTGCCCTTTTTTCTCTCACGTGCATATTAAAGTTGCTTTTCCCACTTATATTTTTCTGGCACACAAGCAACCCAATCCCGCCTGATTTATTACGGTAGCAGTGTGCTTATCTGTAAGGTGAAAAAATATGAGTGAGGCGAACACTATCTATGGAAAAAAAAATACATAAATTTTATTACTTGCTTAATTTTAATAATATAAAATTATAAATTTCTATTAAACTTTATGCATGAAATATATATCTTGTAATTATTTTTGATGTATTTATTAAATTAGTGATAAGTGAGTGGTAAAATAAGTAAAACAAATAAAATTGTATTTTAAAAAAAAAGATAACATAGAAGAGAAAATTAAGAAAAAAGCATGAGGGAGGAAAGAGGGAAAAAATATTAATGAAGCATAGAGAAAAGTATGCACTACTTTCATTTTACAATATTTGTCGTTTTAATTTTTTTTTCACATAGATTAAGAAAAATTTAAGAGTGTACCATAGTTGAAGATTTTATCCTTAATAATGACTTATTGAAAAAATTTATTAATCCCAAACACAATCATTAAATATTGACTTAAATAAATCATATGAGTGTTATTTATATGTAAGAGCAAATTTGAAAAAAAAAATGTATGAACTATTGATTTATTTTTGTAAGATGATAGATGCGGTAAAATAAAATTAAAATGCTAAAAGGATAGAGATATTGCGAAATGAATGTAGTAAGAATAAAGAGAATAGAAAGAAACAAAAATATAAAGGAAAGTGAAAAGAAGTTAGAGAAAAATAGATCATACAGACGAGAGAGAGAAATTAAAAAAAGGACGAATTACATCTACCTTCTCTGAGGTTTGGCGAAATTACAATTCAACCCACGTTTTTTTGTAAATTATAATAAACCCCCTGAGGTATGTAATAATTACAAGTAATGGATGGAAAATGTATACAGTCCGTTTTGCCCTTTATTTTTTCCTAATATTACATAGGGTGCATTACATCTACCTCCCCTGAAATTTGAAAATATTACAATTTAACCCACATTTTTGTGTATATTACAATAAACCCCTGCGGTATGTAATAATTACAAGTGATGGATGAAAAATGTATAAATCCACTCTTCGCCTCAATTCCTCCACCTCTAGGCCAAAATTGACCTCACCAATGTGTTTTCCATATCGAAAAGTTTAAGACCCGCTTCAAATTCACCAAAAAACTTGTAGGAAAACGGAAACCCGCCACCACCTCATTGCTGCCGCCGCCACTGTTCCTCCACCGTCCGACGAAACCCGAAACTACCACCGCCAACATGTTCCTCTCGTTGCGGTGATCGATTTTGACATACAACTTGGGCTATTTGGAGAAGAAATGAGTGAGTTATGATGAATTAAAAGTGTAGGATTTCTCAATTTTCATGTGTACATACATTGCATATCTATGTATCTAGATCTCTCTCTTCTCCCACCTATCCGTCATTTTCAACTCTTAAAAAGGCAGAAATTTTTTTCTAATAATATTACTCTTAGCCCCACAAAGATGTACTATATAACATACAACCCCAAATATTTTATATATATTATAAAAAAAATCCCTCAAGGGTACTATCAGAACTTTACATACAAAAATCAACGGAACCCTAACGGTCCTAAACGGTTGGGGTAAATTGTTAGACGGAATATACCTCAGGGGGTTTATTGTAATTTACAAAAAATATGGGTTGAATTGTAATTTCGCCAAACCTCAAGGGAGGTAGATGTAATTCGCCCTTAAAAAAATGAGAACAAGAATTGACAGACCAAATAGATGAAAGCGCTAATTATTCCATTCTTGTGTTTTATATAATAGTGTATATAGATAGTATAAATAAATTAAAGGCAAGGTAATAATAATAATAATGAAGACAATTAACGCGTTTGGCACTTGGAAGTCAGTGTGCATTTGTGTTATTTGTTCTGTTACAGATCTCCAGAAATCGCTCAACTCTTGCAATCATCCAACTAGGATCATAGAAATGCTGCAACCCATTCATGTTCCAACTAAGCAAGGACAGTTGTAATTTGCCTCTGTTGTCAATTAGTTTGTGGTGCTTCGGAGGACAAAAAAAATTAAGAAATGAGAAAGAAATTTATCTCAAATGAGATCACATAAAGCGAGTGTGTGTGAGTGCGTGAGCGAGTGCGAATGCGTGAGAACATAAATATTTTAAAAAAAGTTGAATGCAAAAACGTCTTAAAGTATCTAGTAAATAGTATTTTATATATAATACTAAATTATATATATTCAATGCAAAATACATTTGAAAAGGGAGTCTAAACAAAATAATTTTATTAAATGCTAAACTAAAGTTATAACATTATTAATTTAATGTAATTGACTAACTTTGTCAATTCTTCTTACAATCTCTTTTTTCATACAAATGTATAATTTATACACAAAAAACTAGTCGCATGTGTGACGACCCAAAACTAATAGCTAACTATGGAAATATGCTACTAACAATTTTGTTATGAAAGATGAAAATTCTCATAAAAGTTTCTTATTACATCACAAGTGCAAAAATACATGATAGTAACTACAAGAACTCAACTACAACTCCATCTGGCCAAACGCTTCGAATCGTCTCGCTGCATCCTCCTCGTTGGTAACCTCTTCCTCATACCCAACTAAAATATTATATAACATCAACGTCAACAATCATGTTGAGTAGAAATTTTGTGTAAAACATGACGTGCTCGTGTGAGTCGCGTGCATATTGTCACATAAATTTTCCAAACATATAAGTACATAATTTCACATTTGTATCTCTTCCTCTTTGAAGGGTTGTTACCTTATCTCACTGTGTTGTTCATTACAATTTCCAACTATCACTCCAATCCCAACCAAATACTCCAGTGGTCATATCCCAGACATATACCGAATTTTCCTACGACCCACTTCAATGCATAGACTCTCCATCCACGCAAGACGGAATTAGGCAACGATGGAGGGTCGAGGACTATTTTAAGACCGGCAAGCCCGTTGCCGGCCGACTGAACTCAATCACATCCACCCCTATCACTTTGGGCCCGTATACACACAAATTTCAGCCTAATTCCAGCATGCTTAACACCATTTCAACATAAATCACACAATTTCTAACTTACATAAACTGAAATTTTCAGTCTGCGAAAACAGAATTTCCAACTTGTTAAACACTGAAATTCTAGCTTGTTAATCACTGAAATTCCAGCTTGTTAAACAAGTTTTCATCTTTGTAAAATAGGATTTCCAGCTTTGCGAAAATAGAAATTTCAACTTGTAAACAGGTTTTCCAGCACATGAACAGGATTTCTAGCATGTAGAAAAACAGATTTTCAGCTTGTAAAAACTAAAAATTTCAGCTTCCAACACATAGTTAAGACCTTAACATAGAGTAAAACATAATTACAAACAATTTTTAGTACAATTCTAGCGTAATTCCAATAGCATTTCTCATAATTTCAGTATAATCTTTCACAAACACACAATATGCATATAACCAAATTATCATGTAATCCTTTAGAACCAAGATAATAACTAACTTGTAGTTACAACCTATGTCCTAAAATGGGATTAAGGTGCTAAGACTACATAGAAATCTAACTCAAGCCTTAACAAAATTCCTACCTTCTCTAGTTTGTTTTTCTTCTTTTCTTTCTAATTTGTGAAGTGGTGCAAGAGTGAGATAGTGTTAATTAAAACTTGTAGTAAAATGAAAAAACATGTCATGACCCGGTATTTCTACGTATTTTTAAAAGTTATTTATATGATTAAATTATTTAGTGTTTTTATTATTTCATATGCCAACTATGTGATTAAATTATTTAGCGCTTTATTATTTTATATGTGAAATATGTAATAACTACTATGTTTTCACACCAACTATTTGATTTTACATATATGCACATAAACCAATAAATATATAATTTTATACAAGCATTTTTTTTCAAAATCATAATGACTAGAATTATTTGTAATAAATTCATATATATAGTATTTTCGTAGTTTTAAACAATTCATATTCAAATATTCATCTATACGTATTTTCAAGAATTACAACTTATTAATTTATTCATATGTATTATTTACATGTTATAATCCATGCATACAGGCGACATTGAGAAATATAATAACTAGGTTAGCGAAATTAATTTTGCAACATATAATTAGTACATAGATATGAGTATACACATGTCTGTCGATTATATATATATAATGTATTAGAAATTATTTTATAGCTTGAAATATTATCTAAATTAGAAATTATTTTATATATGCTAAATATTTATATTATACAAAAACATATTTATATTATTACATATCTATACATTCTCGTACATATATATATATATATATAGCTATACACAATACTATTAATATTATATATATATATATAGATATTTAGTACATATACATATATATATAGATATATACAATATTATTGATGTTATATAGATATATATATATATATATTCGTACACAGACATAAATCTAGATATAAGATACAACAAAAGTGTGATATATCTTATATAAAGATATATTTTCTTATATATATATATGTATAATAAAAATGTTTCTCTTGTGTTACTTGTATTACATGAAAATGTCATTATCTTTATTAAATGAATTCATACACCTAAACTACTAGATAAGTCAAGAATATATACACTTGTATTAATCTTATGAACTTTAGCTAACATTTGTAAGGTTAATATTGAAAGAAAACACTTGTTAGCATCTTAATAAATTAGATTAATACATAAGAGAATCTAGGTTACAACTCATGACATGAGTTTACAACTTATGATATTTAGGCTTAACAGTTGTGTAAATTACAACCACACTTTAGTGTGAACACAATTAATATGAAACTTTAGTTGGAAGATTGCATTAATTATAAATTGACCTTATAATATAAAAATCCTATTTCTTGCCCTAAACTATATAAATAAGGGATAAAAAGAGGATTTAACATTTCATTTTTCATCACACACACAAACACATCTACACACACCAAATCCCGCCTAAAACACCCCACTCACACTCAACTTACTCTAAACACACAAAACAATTCATATTTATAGTATATCTGCTACCCACATATATATATATATACATAAACTCTTCTTTTTATATACATATATACATATTAGCCTTCTATACAATCCCTTAATTCCATAAAACACTCTTGAAAAGGGTAGAAGAATATTTATTAAAATAGGGACCTCACTTAATTTTATAAGTAAGGGTTCCTACTTATAGAAATGAGTGTGATTTAAAATGCTTCATATTTGATACAAGGTAGAAATCTTGCATATGACATGAGTTAGACTTAGATTTTTATGAAAGTGTTAGCATTTTATCTCCCCTATTAGAACCTAGGAGGTAACCACAAGTTAGTTTCCATCTTGGATCTAAGGGAATACAAGATGATTTAGTTATGTGCATATTGTGATTCTACGAGCATATTATGCTAGAATTCTTGGAAATCATGCTGGACTTTGTTTGAATTGTGTTAGAGTGATGATTGAATTATGTGTTGTCATGTTTTACACTTTGTTCGTGTCGTATTTATGTGATAGAAGCTGAAATTCCAAGTTGTCAAGATGAATTTCTAGTTAAATACCTGCTGGAATTGTTGTTCACATGCTGAAATTTTGGTTTTCAAGCTGAAAATCTTCTTTTTCTTGAAAGCTGGAAAATCCAGTTTTTACTAACTGCAAACCTGTTTTATAAGCTGTAATTTTAGTTTATAATAAGCCAGAATTACAGTATTTTCAAAATTGAAAATTTCGGTTACCAAAGCTAGAAATTTCAGAAGTTGTGTGCTAAAATGTTTTGTGTCGCCGTCTGAAATTTCCAGGTTCTATAAGCTGGAAATTCAAAATTTTACAAGCTAAACATGCTGAAATCAGCTTATATTGTGTTAAACATCTCATTTTCAAAGCTGAAAACCTATTTACAAAGCTAGAATTTTCGGTTGAACAAGCTAGGAATTTCAGAGGTTGCGCATCGGAATCATTCATGTCTCAGTCTGAAAATTCCAGGTCTTGGAAGCTGGAAATTCAAAATTTTACATACTAAAAGTCTATTTTACAACCCTGGGAATATATGTGTGGAATTTTAGTAGGTTTTAAGCTGGAAATTTAGTAAATTGAAGGCTAGAAAAATTTGTTCGCAGTCGAAAATTTTGATGTTTTTCAAGCTAGAAATTTTATACTTTAGGCTGAAATTTATGCAACAGCCAGCTGAAACAGTTTGTATTGTGTTGGAAATGTGATTTAAATGTGTTGGAATTGTGTGTATAAGGGCTGGATGTGATAGGAGTTGATGTAGTCGAGTTCGGCCAGGTTGCAACGAGCTTGCCGGTCTTAAAATGGTTCTCGACTCTTTATCGTTGCCTAATCCCACCCTGCGTGGACAGAGAGTTCATGTACTGAGGTGGATCGTAGAATTTCGGCATATGCTTGGGATATGACCATTGGTGTGTTTGGCTGGGATGGGAGTATCGGTTGGAATTGAGTAACAGCACGGCGAGATAAGGTAGCCACCCGTCGAGGTGGAAAACGGTAGAAATGTGTTGGAATTTTATGATCTTGTGATCTGAAATTTATATGGTCCTATATGTTTCATGTGGCAATATGCATTTTTCACACGAGCACCTCATGTTTTATGCAAATTTTCTACTCAACATGTTTGTTGATGAAGTATTTATATAATGTTTTAGCTAATGAGGTGGAGGTTACTAGAGAGGAAGACGGAGCGGAGCGTTTCGAGGCTTTTAGTTAAGTTTGGTGTAGTCAGGTTGTGGAATTACCAATATGTAATATATGTAATAAGTGACGTCTTGTAAAAATTTGGGGTTTGCTTAATAAAATCGTTTGTTGTGTTTACTTTTGAGTTAAAGTTGGTCATTCTATTGAAGATAGTGTAATTATGTTCTCATGATCTTAGCTAGAAATCTCTGGTCGTCACAAAACAAGAGAGTGTAAGTGAGAGTGTGTGTGCCCGTGCGCTTTCTTTTATGTGTGTGTAGTGTTTTGTGTTGTCTAGTATAGTATTTACTTATAGGTAGTATAATGAGTAATTAAGTCATTTTCTTAAGTCATTGTCTAATGATTCTTTACTTTCCAACTCAAGACCCAAGTAATAAGTCTAATGTGCTAAGTGTTAGTCTATGTTAATCTTGGCCAACCATGTATGTATAAGTCTAGAAAGGTATTTACAAGTGTATATGTACACTAGAAGTTGGAAGATTTTGATTGT
Organism: Petrea volubilis; assembly: GCA_026212405.1. Classification (NCBI taxonomy): domain Eukaryota; kingdom Viridiplantae; phylum Streptophyta; class Magnoliopsida; order Lamiales; family Verbenaceae; genus Petrea; species Petrea volubilis. The sequence goes on along the minus strand of CM047876.1, from coordinate 12,844,199 downwards.
TAAGAGTTAATAACCACCAAGTATTTAGTGTGTATATATATATATACATGCTGAAATCATCCCCCCCCCCCTTCTTGCCTAAATGTAGAATATATTATTGTATATTGTATACTTATTCAAAGTATGGAAGAAATAATACTTAAAGGAGGAAAAGTACAAGTTTGGGCATTTATTTTAGGGTTTTTTGAAAAATACATATATATATATATATAGATGATGAAAATAATTTTGATATATATATATACATACATACATACATATATTGTCATATGACCTAATTAAAATAATTAGTTCAAAATTATTTAAATATGAAAATGACACAATTTGGTGAAAATGACATTTATAAGAGTTATATGAAAAATATTCTAATCCTATGTCTATATATAGATATATAAAACCGTGTATATGTATATATATACTTAAATATATTTTCTTGAATTTTATGCATTGTATGATGGTTAAATAAGACAAGAAAAATAATCCTAATACTTATGCATGTTGTGAATAAAAGCAGGCACATATCGCGAAACATTAGCATTACATAAATTATGCACATACACACGTAAACAATAGACACTTAAGCAAGTACATACATGTCTAAATCACATAAACGTGTAAGAGAAAATTGGGTCCTTAAAGCATGAATACCCTTTGAAAAGGAAAAAAAAAACTATTTTATTGTCCTCATATATATTTATTTACTATCGAACAATTAGAATTATTAGATACTAATTAGATCAGTCAATTTTATTTACTCCGTACTTGATTAGGACATACATTTATTTTTCTCAAGAGGCTGAATCAAAAAAGTAATTGGAAGAGTTTATCTATCAAGTAAATATCAAACTGTAGACAAATTAAACTCACAGCTAAATAGATGGTGGCATGTGGCAAATAATATATTAAATGTCAATATTATATTTTCTATTTTTTATTTGTGGAATTTAATCAAATTTTATTCCTAAAGAAAATAGTTTATTAATTGATATTTTAATTATATATTATTTTGGTCAATCAAATGGTGCCAAGTGTCAAATTACAATATTTTGTATTAAAAATAATATCTTGCAAACACATAAGTTAGTTATTATTGTGTTGGCAATAAAAAATAATATTTTGCAAGTAAGGAAAGCTAAATATTATTGATTTGGCAATTCAAATCACATGTTTTCACTAAGGAAATGAATTGCTAGTAAATGTGGGCCAAGCAATCAAATTGCGCTAACTCATCAAGTAAACATGGCAAGAGACTCTCCTCTACAGTATAAATAGGGTCTTCTCTACAAGCTAAATACACATCGAAGCACGAGAAGCCTTCAAAGCAAGAGAAGCAAAGAAGATCCCGAGGTTCTCTTAAGAAGATTCGAAGCAATCAAGGCGAAGCTCCTAGTCTTCAAATTCAGGTGTTTGATCCACAATTTAGGTACTAAACCGGCGAATCAACGTTTTTCCAAGTCACATACACAATGATCAAGGTGACGTTCTCGGTGTTCTTCACAAAGATCAACCACATCGAGGCGTTCGATTTGCAGACGAGGTAATAAGCCAGCAAATCGGTGTTCTTTCCAAATATACATCAAGCCAAGTCAATTGGTGTTCACAAAATTCTTTGTGGCATTTATCTAAATTACTGGCGTTTGATTCGTAACCAAGCCGTGAAGCCTACGAATCACGTTATTGAAAATCAAAACAAATTCTAAGAAGATCAAACCACCAAATCAGTTCCGAAAGTGTTTGAATTTTCAAGTTTCAAATTCGTGAAGGAAGGCTCAGAGGATCAACTTAGAGATTATACTCACATCATTTGATTAAATTCAATAAATTCAATAAATTTGTCCATTTTTTCTTGTCTTAATAAATAAAAGACACAAACCTTTAGTGTGTATATATATATTTTAATATTATGTTTGAAATATAAGTACGTGACTGATAAAACTTAATGCAAGGCTTAAGAAATCTTAGGTCATCTTAAAGCAAGAACTAAACACTCAGTTTGTCAGTTTGAGCGCTAAACCTGAGAACATTAGGGACGGTAGGAGAACTATGTTACCTAGATCTCAAGTAGAAAATCTTCTATGCACTTAGAAATTTAATTACACTTACATTTTATTGATGTAGTTAAATTATAATTTTTTTTTCTGTTTAATATCACGCATCCAAATATTGTTACAATTATTGACCCAAAGCAAGATCATAATTGACCATTCATTGTCAATTTTAAAAAAATAAACATTAGTCAAATTATCAAATGATTATTGGCCCTTACGTTTTTTGGGAACATTTGGGTACTCGGTAATCTGTGTGACTGGTTTTTGAAATAAATCCCTAAATAGATTTCATCGCCCTAAAAAGTTCAACGTATTTTACAGACTAATTAGACTTGCCTTTCTTATAAAATTGAAATCACTAATTCCACCCCACCCCTTTTTTTAGTGAGACTTGCATTTTTCTCCCTAAATGCATTTTGACCTTTGAGTTCAGTCCTTGAAGCAACTTTTGTTTTTTTTAATTTTTATTTTTATATATGTTTCCCCTCTTGATATTAAAATTTTTTATTGAGTTTATTTTGTAGTCCTGTAAATGTACCAAATATCATTGTTTTATGAATTTTTTAATATTTTTTTTATCCTCTAATTTTTTTCTTCTTCTGCTAATATTTCTCCCTCTTCGCACATATCTTCTTCTCTGCAAAAGAAGTTTCATTCCATGGAAAATCTCAATATTTCTTTTTATTTTGATTTTATTGACTTGTCGGACACTACTCTAACATTTATCAATCATAACAAGCAATTGAATTTGCTGATGGATTGGGTTTATTGCAAGGAGCATGCGAATACGTGGAGTTGCTTGGGAAATCGATCGAAGGTGGTGTAACCAAGATATATACGGTGGTTCAAGGAGATTGGTTTGAAAAATTAAGAGCAAAAGAGCATGGATTGATTGAATAAAAGTTTTTACAAACTTCAATTGGTGAATTACAGCTTCAATTTTTCACCAAATTAAAAAAGCAAATGCAAAACTGCAAGAGAAATGCAAAACTGCAAGAGAAATGCAAACGAGGTAGTTTCTTCTAAATAAGTAGGTGGAATTGGCTTTCTTTCTATTGAGAATCAACATTGAATAATTTGGGTTTTCAATTGCATGAAGATTCATGTTTTTGAATTAGAATAGAGATCAATAATTGATTGAAATTTATTTGGGGATGTGTTTGAGAAGAATGGTGCTAGAACATTTCTCTACATAAGAGTTATACCTAAAATACTAGCGAGCAATAGTTTAGAATTTTACATTCAAGAATGTAACAAATTTAGAATATAAAAATGTCTATTTGAGAATTTATTCCAAAATATGCAATTGTGGAACTGCATAATGTACTTTCATCTTGAAACATAGAAGTATTGTTTAAGTTTACAAATTATGAAAAACATAATTGGCGTTTAATATAAATACGTCAAATGGAAGTATTTATTTAGAAATATGAAGTGGTTGAATTGCATAACATATAACTTTTTTGTTGAAATAATGATGATTTCCTTAAATTTATAAATTATGAGAGAATATCATATTTGACATAAAGTATTCTAAGGAGATAATTACAATTTGCCACTCAAATTATGCGGGGTTTTATACTTTGCAATCTCAAGTTTGAAGTGTTATTGGTTGCAATCTAATCTATATGTTTTTTTCTAGATTGCCACCCAAGTGGCTTTTCAAGTCAGAAATCGTCACCGAGACGGCCACACATGATTTGCACATAATTTTAGTAAGGTTATTTTTGTCTTTCTTGCATTGCAGTATCATTACCATTCATGAACATAGAAAATTTTCTATGTGTCTCGAGACTTGATGCTCAAGGGTTGAAAAGCTACTCTAAATCATATGCACTAAATCTGCCATCATCGCTAGAACTATTTAAAAGGCTAGCGAAATTCGAACTCGAAGCTGACCGGTATCATATTAATTCGAACAATCCCATCTGCAAATATCGCTGGAATTGTTGTTGTTGTTGTTTTTGATTATTCATTAAAATTTGAAATTGGGTTGAAAAAAAAGAGTTGGTTATTCTAAAATGGATTGAAAATTTGGTCAAAAAGCGGAGATGATGGCGGTGGTGGAAGATTGGAAGTTGGTTTAGAGAGAGAAAGGAATGGGGGGGGGGGGCGAGAGAGAGGGGAGGAGAGAGAGAGAGAGAGAGAGAGAGAGAGAGAGAGAGAGAGAGATGAATGTAACGCCCTGAAATCTCTAGCTAATTATGAAAACATCTATTTATAACCATCTCACAAAACATGCTATTTTATAACGTAATGAAACCAAACACGCTTACTAATATTCCAAAAGATGAGTTTACAAACGTTGTTTATTACATATACACAACATATACATAACTAACTAAAAGCCTCGAAGCGCCCTCCTAAGTCTTCCTCGTTCCTATCTTCCTGTGTCTCAAATCCGGCTAAAACATAATAGAAAGCAACGTCAACATATACACATGTTGAGTAGAAATTCGCATAGACATGAGGTGATCGTGTGAAATTGCATATTGTCATAAAAGCATATAAAATCACACATAAAGCCATAGAAATTTCAGTTCTTGATAAAATCACATAAATTTCAGCTCTGATAGAGCATCACATTCCAACACATTTTTACCGTTTTTCCACCTCGATGGGCGGCTACCTTATCTCGCCGTGCCGTAATTCAATTTCAACTGATATCCAACCGAAATCACACCAAAATCCACCAATCCCAACCTAAACACACCGGTGGTCATATCTCGAGTATATGCCGAAAACCTACGACCCACAACCAATACATGGAACACTCCGTCCATGCAAGATGGGAATAGGTATGGATGGCGAGAACTGGTTTAATACCGGCAAGCCCATTGCCGCCCGGCCGAACTCTAGCCCCATCCATACCGAACACATATAGGGCCCTTACACACATAATTCCAACACATAAAAATCACAATTTCATCACAATACACACTGATTCAGCTCAAATTCAGCACAAAGTACCCAAATTTCCAGTTTTTGCGAAATCGACATTTACAACGTCGAACTGAAATTTTTAGCATTCAACTACAGAAATTCCAACTTAAAACCTACTTAAAATCCACTCATATATTCCCAAGGTTGTGAAACAGACTTTTAGAGTATAAATTTCCGGATTTTCAGTTCACGAAACCTGAAACTTTCAGACTGCGACGCGAAACGATTTAACGCGCAACTTCTGAAATTTCCGGCTTTTGCAATCCAAACCTCCAGCTTTTAAAAACCTGTTTCTACAACTTATTCTACTACTGACTTTAAAGTATATAAACCAGGTTTTTTGTTTGAAATTTTCGTATTTTTCAGTCGTGCAAAAATCGAACTTTTCAGCTTTGAAAACAAGAGTTTCTGTGTGAACAGTAATTCCAGCATATGCACAACTTGAATTTTCAGCTTTCATAGCTTAAAATTTTAGCTTTTAGCACATAAACAAGACTCTAAAAAGGTATACAACATGATAACCTAGAGTTCAAGCATCACTTAAGCATATTTACAACAATTTCCAGCATGCATATTCAAGGATTTTAACCTAACATGCTCATAGAAACATCATATGCACAATATAAACATATATAACCAACACATCTTGAAATCCCTTAAACCCAAGATGGAAACCAACTTGTGGTGACCTCCTAGGTCTTATAGGGAAGATAACATGCTAAGAAATTAAGAAAAACCTAACCCTAACTCATGCCATAGGCAAATTTCTACCTTGATAAGTCTTTCTTTGTAGGGTTTGAAGTGGGGAGAGTGTTTGAAGGGGTGAGAGGGTTTCAAGACTTGAAGGATATTAGGAAAATTGAATGAAAACAAGAGGAATGAAATGTGTGTGTGTGTGTGTGTGTGGCTGGATTTAAGGGGGGGTGTGTGGTAGTTTTGGTATTTTTCCAAGTAATATTACATATAGACTAACAAGGAGAGATAGTATTAAAATAGCCTTAAGTCCTTTTCCAATTATGACCCTAATTGGCCAAGTATTTGGTCTAAGTAGCTTAAGTGTTGCTCTACTTTAACCATGGCCAAACATGTATTCATACTTCTAGAAGATGTATGCCAAGTGTATTTATACATTGTATTTGGCAAGCTTGGAGTGCAAGACTTAATACCAACCAAGTATTCCATCTTTTAATTTTTCTCTCCCAATTCTCCACCAAAATTCGTCCCCCTCCCCTCATTAATCTGAAAATATAATTTATTTCTTGTATATTGTGTAGAATTATTCATATTAGGGAAAGAAATAATATCTGGGGTAGAAAATACAATTTACCTATGCCTTAGGGGTTTTTAGGGCATAAAATCCGAAAATTCATAATTAATTTAGAAATTTCCAAAATTATGAAATTTAATCTTTATAATATGAAATTATATGTATATTTACCAGAATTTAAAATGTTTTAGTTATACTTTCGAAAATTGCAATTTAGGACATAGAAAGTTCGAAAATTGTGTTCGAATGTCAAATTCGTCTAAAATTTGGAAAATCATGTAATTTATTCAAAATTGCATCTTCTCCATGCATAAAAGTCTAGAATACTTATTTATATTATTTTTGAAAACTAATGAGTATTTGATAGATTAATTTTTCAAGAATGGTAATCAAAATTCGAAAATTAGTACTTTTCTGTTCAAAGTGTACATTTTTCTCAAAATCAAACTAAAATGTGAAAATAACAAGTAATTAAAACATCTCCAAGAAGAATAAGATTTCATATCAATTATTTAAATATTAAGGAATACTGGGTCATTACAATGAAAATGGTAGAGCTAATAGGAACTAGGGGGAACTACGGATCTCGCCTTTTTGGGGCGAAGAAAATTCAAGAAAAATAGCATTAATTATCTATTGAATTTGTCTATCCCTTGTTTGGATCCCCCTGTGGTGTGTAATTATCTCTATTCTAAAATATGTTGTACTTGAGTCACACGATAAAGTTCTCAAATTACACCCTAATTTAATTGAATAAATTGAATTTTTCCCAATATAAGTGAATATTTTAAAATTTTCTCTCTTTCGATTAAACAAATTGGACATTTTCCCTACTTCAACTAAATAAAAATTGAACAATTCCTCTAGTGTAATTGAATAAATTGGACATTTATCCCAATTCAATTGAATAAATTAATTAGACATTTTCCTAATGCAATTTAAAAAATTGGCCATTTTTCCAAATGTAATTGAACAAATTGGTCATTTCTTGCACCTTAATTCAACAAATGGGAAACTTTTCCTCAATGTTATTGACTAATTGGACTTTTTCCTAACATAATTGAACAACTTGAACATTTTTCCATTTCAATTAAATAAATTAGACATTTTTTCACTTTAATTGAATAAATTAAACAATTTTCTCAATTCAAATGAACAAATTCATCATTTTGACAGTGTAATTGAACAAATTAGATATTTTCAGTAATTTAATTAAACAAATTGGATGATTTTCCCAATTCAATTGAACAAACTAAACATTTTCCCCAATGCAATTGAACAATCATATTTCCCACTTCAATTAATAAATTGGATAGTTTACCTAGTTCAATTGAACATATTTTGTAACGACACCGGTATTCCTTTATATTTTATTAAACATAAATAGTAATTTTTACATAAAACATGTACAAAATACAAGAGTTACAATTTTCACAAAATACAAAAGTAACTTTGATTAAGTAAAATGCTTCAAAACACCCATTGTTTCCACTGGGCCCCTCAAATGCCTCCACTCATTTTCGTCTAAAAAGTGTTGGAAAAGAGGAGTCAACAGGACGGTTGAGTAGAAATATCACATAATTACCTAAGGTGCTTGTGTGTGTTATTTGCACATTAGTTACACACATAACACATATTTCACACTTTCTACCTTTTGTCACCTAACAGTGACCCTTATGATTATCCAGGCCGAAATAACAACCAGCACATTTCTCCCGCCTGCCTTATCCTCCAGTGGTCGTATTCCGGTCATACGCCTAGTATTGTCCTACGGCCCTCTCTATTTAGTAGATCTCTCCGTCCACCCAAAGGGGGATTAGGAGATGGAAGGGGTGTGAACTCTTCCGGCTACTCAATAGTATATCCCGGCGGAATACCCCCAAGGCCACTCCAGCACATTTGGGTCCATTCACATAATTCAAGTTTCACACATAGCACATAATTTATGGAAGACATGCTTCCATGTTCGTATAAAGTTGAGTGTTTGTCACTAAAACGTATTTTGATAAAGCTAAACATATTTGATAAAAGCTTTGTTTACAAAATTAAATATCAATGTTTATATAACTCACTTTAAAATAATAATATATTACCATAAATTTAAATGTACTTTTACTCATGTAAATCACGATCACCGTAGAACAACTAACTTATAGAAATAAGAATCACATATTCACAACTTTGTACATATGCTCACGTAATTAAAATAACAATCACATAATTATTCATATAATAATCACATAATGAACATAGAGATTTTACTACTAGAAAAATAATAAGATTAGAACTTTTCCTACACTACTTAGGAAATTAATGCAATATTCCTACCTTTCCTAAAAGTGATTTATGAAAGTAGGAAGAATATATAAAAGGCTACTAATGTATGTATATATATTTATAAGTGGAGGGATAAGTATATATAAATATATATGTAGAAAGGATTATGTATATATGTAGGCGTTCAAAGATGTAAGAAGAAAGTGGGGTTTTGAAAGGAGTTTGTAAATGTAAGTGTGTGTGTGTGTGTGTATATATATATACATATATATATATATATATAAAGGCTAATATGTCTATATATATGTTTAGAAAGAGGGGTAATTATATATATAGGTATATGAGAAGGTATACCAATGGTATAGTGTGATATATACTTTGGAAGTGTAAGATTAGTGTGTGTGATGAAAACTACCTAGAATATATATATATATATATATATATATATGTGCATGTGGACATGTGTGTGTATATGTAGATATATATATATATATATCATCAAGTATATATTTGTGGACATGTGTGTGTATATGTAGATATATATATATATATATATCACCAAGTATATATATGTGGACATGTGTGTGTATAGGTAGATATACATATCACCAAGTACATATATGTGGAGATGTGTGTGTATATGTAGATGTATAATTTACCACTAGTATATATATGTGGATGTGTGTGTGTTGTTATGTAGATATATAAATCACCGCTAATATGGATGTGTGTGTGTGTGTATATGTAGATATAGAAATCACCACTAATATATGTATGGATGTGTGTGTGTATATGTAGATATACAATTTACCACTAGTATATATACGGATGTGTGTATGTATATATGTAGATATATAATTGACCACTAATATATGTATTAGAGGAGATATTCTTGCAAAACAATTATAAAATATATTAAAAATCTAGACTTTATATTTATTATTTAATTAAAATCCGAAAATTAGGTTTATAAATAATTAAAATTCAAAAATTATACATATAAAATCAGAAAATATATTGTTGTATTTATAAAATTCAAAAATTGTATAATTTATTTAGAAACTTCGAAAATAAAATAATTATAGATCTTAAATATTTATTTAATTAAATTTTCCAAAAATAATAATCACAATTCAAAATTAATACTATAAGGTCTAAGTTATAAAGTAATATTAAAATAATAATTGTACTTGTGAAAAGAGAAAAGAAAAAAAGGAGAAAGGTTTATGGTGAAGAATATTCTTGTTTTCTGTATGTATTAACAAAGGCCTAATCTCATTATATAGAGATTAGCAAGAATCCTGTACATGGAAGGAGTTAAATCTTACCTAATATATGAAACATAATTAAAGGAATTGATTTACCCTAGAATTATTCTAACACTCCCCCTCAAACTGGAGCATATATATCAATCATGCCCAGCTTGTTACAAAAAGTTTTAAATTTATTTCCCCCCGAAGGCTTTAGTAAATACATCGGCAATCTGTTCTGACGACGGAGTGAATGGAGTACTGATGATGTGGCTCATCACGGCATTTTGAATGAAATGGCAGTCGACCTCAATATGCTTCGTTTTTTCATGAAAGACTGGGTTATTGGCAATGTGAATGGCTTCCTGATTGTCACAGTACATGGGTAAAGGTTCATCGTAATTGAACCCTAATTCTCCTAGCAAGTTTTTGAGCCACAATATTTCACTCGTGGTACGTGCCATAGCCCGATATTCAGCTTCTGCACTAGACCGAACCACTGTTGTCTGCTTCTTACTACGCCAAGTCACCAGATTTCCTCCCACATACGTGCAGTAGCCAGAAGTAGATCTTCTATCTCCCTTAGACCCAGCATAATCTGCATCTGAATAGGCCTCGATCTTCAAATGTCCATGTTTCTTGAAGAGTAAACCCTTACCAGGAGAGGATTTTATGTACTTTAAAATCCTCATGGCAGCATCTAAATGAATGGGTCGGGGTTTATCCATAAATTGGCTAATCACTCCAACTGCAAAAGATATGTCTGGTCTAGTTACAGTCAGATAAATCAACTTTCCCACTAATCTTCTGTACTTTGCTTTGTCTTCTAAGCATGTATCATCATCATCCCAGAAATTCGGATTTAAGTCTATAGGAGTGTCAACTGGTTTGGTCCCAAGCAGGCCAGTTTCCTGTAGTAAGTCAAGCGCATACTTCCTCTGAGACAATGAAATTCCATGCCTACTACGAGCGATCTCAATGCCTAGAAAGTACCGAGAAGGACCCAAGTCTTTAGTAACAAATTGTTGTTTTAAGTAATCCTTAGTGACCTCTATTCCTTCGACATCGCTGCCAAACACTAGGATATCATCAACATACACAATCAAAATGACAACACCTGATGGTCTGCGTCTCACAAATACAGAGTGATCTGCCTGACACCTGTGGAACCCAAAATCACTTATAACCCGACTGAACTTGTCAAACCAGGCACGAGGACTCTGTTTCAGTCCATAAATTGCCTTCTTTAGCCGGCACACCATAGCTTTCCTCTCCACTTGAGCAACATACCCTGGAGGTTGCTCCATAAAGACTGTTTCTTGCAAGTCACCATAGAGGAAGGCATTTTTTATGTCCATATGAAACATAGGCCAGTCTTGATTAACAGCCAATGAAAACAACACTCGAATGGAGTTAAGATGAGCAACGGGGGAAAAAGTCTCAAGGTAGTCCACGCCATAAGTCTGGGTGAAGCCTTTAGCAACCAAGCGGGCCTTGTATTGATCAATAGTGCCATTAGCATGGTACTTGAGGGTGAATACCCATCGACAGCCAACCACCTCAGCATCAGAGGGAGGAGTGACAAGTTCCCATGTCCCCCGATCAATAAGGGCAGACATCTCCTCGTCCATTGCCTGTTTCCATTTGGGATGTTGAAGTATCTTATGGTGAGTAGAAGGGATTGGTTCTGTATAAAGAGAGAGAGCAAAACTACGATACGAGGGACCAAGGTTATCAAAAGACATATAGTTAGTAAGGGGGTGAGCAGTACAAGAACGTTTACCTTTGCGTAGGGCGATAGGTAAGTCGGAGTCTGAAGAAACAGGTACGAAGGAGGTTTGATCTACAGTAGAGGAAGGCGGATCAATAGTAGCCGGAGGCATAGGGGTCCGTAATGGGTGTTGCCGTGAGTACACCTACAGTGGAGGAGGAGTAGGAGACAAAGGAGAAGGAATAGGCAAAAGGACCGAGGGTGATGAGGTACCCCCAGTAGAGTAATAAGGTGTTGACTCGAAGAATGTGACATCAGCAGAGATATAAGACCGATGAGAGAGGGGATCATAACAATGATACCCTTTTTGTGTATGAGAATATCCTACGAAAAGACACTTAACTGAATGGGGTGAAAGTTTGTCAAGACCCGATGAAGAGATGTGGACAAAGCAAACGCACCTAAAAACCCGGGAGTGACATGAACCAAAGGACGATCAGGATAAAGTGTCGAATGTGGGATACCCCCACGAAGAACACTCGAGGGTAACCGATTGATAAGATAGCAGGCTGTAAGGACAGCATCCCCCCAAAAGGTTTTAGGAACATTTATCTGAGTCAAAATGGTGCGCGCAACATCCAAGAGGTGTCAATGTTTTCGTTCTGCTATACCATTTTGCTGAGACGTGTGGGGACAAGTAGTTTGATGATTAATTCCATGTTGATTACAGAAGAGAGACACTTGTTTTTGAACATACTCCAAAGCATTATCAGTACGACGTATCCGAATAGGACTAGAAAATTGAGTCTTTATTTCATTATAAAAGGATTGAATTACAATAGGGACTTCGGACCGATCTTTTAACAAGTAGACCCAAGTCATTCTAGAGTAATCATCAACAAAATATATAAAATACCAAAACCCCCCAACAGACTCGACTCGACAAGGACCCCAAACATCAGAATGAACTAGTTCAAAAGGAAAGGAACGACGCTTTTCGACACGGGGTGGAAAGGAAGCACGGTGATGCTTTCCTAACTCACACGACTCACAATTTAAACTGACAGACTCCATAGGTAACAAGCATTTTAAGGTAGACAAAGGGGGGTGACCTAACCGACAATGCCATTGAAAGGGTGTAATGGAAGCAGAGAGAGCTCGAGCATCCACAGGTGTATCCACCGTATGTAAGTAGTAAAGACCACCACGTTCACGACCGCCACCAATCGTCTTCCCTATGTGTAGATCCTAAAAAACACAATGGGATGGAAAAAATGTGACTGAGCATTGGTAAGACTTAGTAAGTTGGCTAATAGATAATAGGCTAATAGGAAAACTTGGAGCAAACAAGACATTTTTTAGAGTAATAGCAGTGGTGGGTGTAACAATACCCGAACCTGATACAGGAGAGTAGGAGCCATCGGCTAAGCGAACAGGATTTAGAGATGGTGATAAAGATAATGAAGAAAAATGAGACTTAGTACCAGTGATATGGGTGGAGGCACCCGAATCTAATAGCCAGGACTCACCCTGAGACGCCATGAAGGCACCTGTAGAATGGGAAACTGGAGAGGCAGTGGAGGGAGAAGTCTGCATAAGCTTTTCATATTCTTCACGGCTTCTGAGGACCTGATCTGAGGTAGGCAGAGAGGGATGAGTTTCGTGAGGAACAACATTGGCCCACTCCGGCTTACCGAACTTCTGCCAACAGTGATTAGATGCATGATTTGTACGGCCATAATGAGTACAGGGAGGAAATTTGCCACGACCACCACGACCGCGTCCATTATTAGATGTGTTACCCCTGGGATTGCCGCGACCACGACAACGAACAGCCGAGGAAGAGGCCTCAACAGTAGGAGTGTGGGATCCTGAGACGCCCGTAGATACACGCAAAACCCGGGAGAATGCAGTGGGCAATGTCGGAATGGTATCACTCGCTAAAATTTGATCACGAGCTGGTTGAAGAGAGCTGTCTAATCTTGACAGAAATTTGGTCACCCAAAATTCTTCCCATTGAGATTTGCGGGTTTTGAGATCACAGTTCAACGGGTGGTATAGAAGAATCTCATCATGAACACCTTTGATAAGAGAATAATATTCGGCCACATTTCTACCATCCTGTTTCATGGAAAACACTTTCTCATATAGCTCAAAGACTCGAGATATATTTTTCTCGTTGGCATACATGGCATGGACGGTATCCCACATTTCCTTGGCGGAGGTCAAAAACATCAAATTAGAAGCGACGGATTCTTCCATACTATTCAATAACCAGGCCATGACAGCATATTCATCCTTTTGCCATTCTTTAAATTTAGCGTCCTTGGAATCTGGAGGATCCGAAAGAATGTGGTCTAATTTCTCATTAGACCCAAGAAATAGTTTAAAGGATTGGGCCCAAAGAAGATAATTGCGCCCGTTCAATTTAATAGAGGTACCCATGGAAGGTTTTGGTTCCGAAGAGGTTGCCATGAGAAGTGTGAGGTAAATTTGCTACCCACACAAAACAATGAGGACAATTGTGCAAATAAGGGAAAAAGAAAGACTAAAAGTCTGTAAGAAAGAGAGAGGCAATTACGAGAAGAAGAAAAAAGGAGGAGAAAAGAAAAGGGCAAGAGCAGAGAAACGCAGGGGCGAGAGAAGAGAGCGCAGTTGGGCGGCGCAATGAACAAGAGGAGAGATCGCGGCTGGACGGCGCGCGATGGAAGAGGGCGCGGCTGGATAGCGTGCGATGAAAGAGAAAAGAGGGCGTTGTTGGACGACGCACGAGAAAGGAGAAAAGAGGGCGCGGTGGAACGCGCGATGAGGAGGAGGACACAGTGCCAGAGGGAGGTGTTCCGGCGAGGCACGCGGCGGCGGATCTAGGGTTTCAGCCGAAAAAAAAAGGTTATGGTTTTTTCTGTTTTTTTTTTAGATTAATCGAACGTGCTCTGATACCATGTGAAAAAAGAAAAGAAAAAAAGGAGAAAGGTTTGTGGTGAAGAATATTCTTGTTTTCTATATGTATTAACAAATGCCTAATCTCATTATATAGAGATTAGCAAGAATCCTGTACATGGAAGGAGTTAAATCTTACCTAATATATGAAACATAATTAAAGGAATTGATTTATCCTAGAATTATTCTAACAGTACTCATAATAAAATTTGGAAATCATAATAAAATTTTCAGGAATTAATATTTTACATTTTTCAAGTGTTGAGAAAATAAATGATGGAATACTCACATTTTATAAAATGCACGTAGTGTAAGCACATTTATTCACAAATCACATATGTTCACACAATAATTGTCACATAATGGAAATAAATCATAAGTAAAATATTAATAATAACAGTGGAAGTTACCGGGTCCTCGCATATTTGATTCCCCATTCCCCACCCCTAGCAATATAAATGAACAAATTGGACATTTTTCCAAATTCAATTAAACCAATAAGACATTTTCCAACTTAATTAAACAAATTAGATGCATTCCACAACTTAATTGAAAAAATTCGATATTTTCTCCTACCCAATTAAACAAATTAGGTAGCGATTTTGAGGATTGAACCCTATTAATTCTCTCTAGTAAGAGCCTCTCTTCTCTTGAGTGAGAGCCACCATAGCGTCTCTTTTTTGTGTTAATTTCCTCAATTGGGGCTACTTCATTGTGTTGTGGAATTTGCAGATGTCGTTTGAGCGCTTTCTCCTCTTTGTCCACGAATCGACAAATTTTTTTCTTCTTTGCTCTTTCTTCTATCCGTCGTCTCCTTTCTTCTGTCCTTTTGTTTCAAGTCTAGTTTATGGCATAGGTTATTTTCCTACATTGTTATTTATTGTGTGCCTGATTTTTCCTTGATATGTTACAACTGGCAAGAAAATTGTGACAACCTGGTAAAATTCTTTATTTAAATATTTTATATTATACATTAGATGTCCATTATTTTGATGAATAATTGTTTTTACAATTAATTTGTGAATTATTATTTTATAGAGATTATTCTTCAAAAATATGATTTTATTTGTGCACAAATGTACATTTCACTACATATATATTTATAAAAATATTATAAATTTCAAATATTCTTAACATTTTATACATTTACTCTTTTCTAAACTTCCAGAATTTATTTAGTAAATTAGATTCAAAATTTACCTATTTTTTCCGAGAATTTTCATAATTTCTGAAAATAATTGTATTTTAAGTTATTAATTTGAAATCTAAATTTTTAAAAAATGATATAAACGATTAATTTTTTAATTTTTAGAATTTTATTTCTATTTTTGGGCAATTTTCGAAAAATGGGCAAAACAAGGGGTATTTTAGCCTTTTCACTTCTCCTACCCCAAATTTTGATTTTTTCTTAAACAAAAATAATAAATAAGAAATAAATATGTATTTTCAGATTTTATAAGATTTTTATTTGATTTTATTCTATAATTTATTAAAATATCATTACTGATACACAGCTTGAATCCTCTAGACCTTGTGCACTTGTGTGGTCTTCATTTATGTAGCTCAATGACTCATGGTTAGACTCACCAAGGCTTGAATTAGGATGGAGAGGTGGAATATCCCATTTAATGTATCCGCTTAGGTGGGAAAATACAGTAATGGCCAAAAATTGACCACCTCTCTCACACCCTCTTTATTATAAATACATAAGACCACACACACCTTCATCCTTTCACCCCCAAAAAAGTGGCTCTCTCTACACACACACACACTCACTCACTTTTCTCCCAAAACACTACACATTCTTACTTTTTCCCTACACTATTTTGCAAGAATTCAAGGTAGGAACTTTCTTTGTACACTTAAGTAGAGGTTTCTTTCTTCTTTCTTGAGTAGGACAGTCCTACTAGGCAAGCTTCCATACTATTGTGCCCAAGCTATGTAAAAGAATCAAGCTTGAATGGCCTTGAGTGATAGCTTTCGCCATACATCCCTCCAACTTGAGGTTTTTAGTTATTTTTGCTACTATCATGTTATTTTTTCAAGTTTCATAGTTAATTTTGTATGTTATGATTCTTAGTGAAAAGTAGCTTTAATTATGTTGGGATAGATATTAAATTGCCTAGATTGAACATTCCATGATAAGCTATATTATAGCTTAATATTTCCGCTATGTTTGGGAGGAAGTTGAGAAGTAGTTAAGATTGTTAATATGTTTGTGATCATGTTCCTATGGAGTTCTATGGTTATGTGGTGATATATGCTTTATTTGAAGTTTTATGTGACTATTCTATGCCTAGGGAGACTTGATAGTTGAATATGTTGTTTAAATTCCTACAACTTGGTGTAGAATGGGAAATAGTAATTTCATCTTACTTGATAACTTGCAATCCACATAAATATGTTGTTTTTTGAAAGATTTAGTAAAAAACGCTCCACTCAACTATCTACTATTTTTTATGTAAACTTTTTCTATAGATTTATACTATAGATTTATGCTTATTTTAGTAATTTAAATCTAACTTTAAAGAAGGAAGTTTCATAAAATATACTTAGTTTATATATGTAGAGTATTTTGCAAACTCATGACTTTAAATATGATTCTTTTCAGTTGTAACTAGTTATGGAAGTATATTTTAGAAACCTTCTGGAATAAGTGCGTGCTTATATTTTTGTTTAGCTACGAAATGTTTAAAATCATTATAAAGTTCATAAATCATACTATCGAAGTACGTAAAATTACTTTCTTACAAAAATAGTACTTTTGTTAAGAAGAGTTGTTAATCTTGAGAGTATCCTAATTTATAAAATTTCTAAGTTTACTACTAAACTGTGTTAAGGATCATTTTCTAAGTATACTTTTACTACAATATATATACATATTTTAACATTTTGTAATATGTAAGTATACTTAATAAAGAGATATAAAATCTTTCATTAATGATAGTGGAGCTTACTTTACTTAAAAGTTGGAAACTATTATTTTCCCTCAAAAGAGCTTGGTAAAAGTTTCTTAAATATATATATATATATATATAGGAGACCTTTATCTTACTTGTAACAACTTTAATACTTAATAAAGACTTGTAAATATGGGAGTAAACTTCTATGATTATGTGATTGTATGAATATTATATAAATGGGCCCAAATATGCCGAAGTGGTCCGGAGTGTGTTCTGCTGGGACATACTATTGAGTAGCTGTTTATAAGATTCCACACTCCTTCCATCTCCTAATCCGCCCTTGGGTAGACGGAGTGATCTACTCAAGAGAGAGGGTCGTAGGAAAATATTAGGCGTATGCCTGGGGTACGACCATCGGAGGATAAGGCAGGCGGGAGAAATGTACTAGTTGTATATGACGGCCTGGGTAGTCATAAAGATCACTGCTAGGTGACAACGAAGGTAGAAAGTGCAAAAATAAGTGTTATGTGTGTAACTAATGTGCAATTGACACCCAAGCACCTTAAGTGTGTAAAGAAATATTTTTACTTAACATATGTTGATTTCGTGTTGCATGATGTTTTAGATGCTACCTAAGCTAGCTATAATGATGTGAAAGAGGAGGAGCCTTTCGATGCTTTTCTATTGAAAAGAAAGATGTAGAATTCCGCTGCGTACTTGTGCTTAGAAATTTTACATTTGATATGTAGTTTGCACATTAGAAACTGTAACCTCGCTAGACTACTTTTGGGGTGTATCATCACCATTATGTAGCCTAATATGTTTTGTAATAATGATGCATTCATGTATGTAACCAACAATAATAGTAATAATAATATCGGGTTACCAGGGTCGTCATAAAAATAGTGTTGATGTGTCATTCGAACTTGAATACTCAGGGGTTTTACGGCTACAAGAGCCCTCTCAGAGCCCCTCACTGGGGATGGAGAAGGAGTCCAAGTTATTGAGAAAGGCTATGGTTCTTACTGCAGGGGATTTTACGGAGGATGTTTTGATAGAGGAATCTTGGGTTGGGCAAGTCAATACTAAGTCACTCTTCATAGCGGGGAGGGTGGTGTCGAAAAAGCTGGTGAACTTTGAATTTTTCAAGAACACCTTAACCTTCACTATATATGAACTCGGGTCGAGGGATAGACACGAAACGAATTGAGCAGGGTCATTTCTTGACTTGATTCAACCATAAAGCAGATAGGCATAGAGCCCTTGAAACAACACCATGGATCTTTGACAAGTAGTTAGTCATGTTGAACATAGTAGAGCCAAAGGCTGATCCACTTAGTGTAGACCTAGATTGTGAGAGGCCACTTTTGGGCCACTCCATAATATTTCATTTCGGGCTCCAACACCCAGTAAGACACTACAACAAATTACACTTTTGGTAAAGAATAATTTGGTTACCAAAAGCTCAAAATTTGTTACCTAAGGTAATTTGTAATGAAAATTCATTTCAAATGCTTTGTTAGCTAAAGCCCATTGCCAATTGTATTAGGTAACGAAAAGTTGTGACTTCGTTACCATTTCTTTGGTAACGAAGCAATTTTGTTACCGTTGGTCGCTTATAGTAACGAAATAGTTGGTTATCAATAGTTAAATAATGGTTACAAAGAATTTTGCCAAATTTTTGGCAGACAACGCCGGAATTCCCCCGGAGTTCCGTCGGACCACCGCCACCCTCACAACTGTCTTTGCTAGTCTAACCGATCTCCATCGCCTGTGCCCTCGTTGTTGTCTCTACCCCCACCGCTGCTAAATTAATACACCTCAAAATGTGTAAATTTTTGTAATTGAAAAGATTTGAACTCATGACCTCACGGTTGATTGAAAAGCACTCCACCACCAAGCTATTACAAGAAGTTGTGATATATTTTATTTTATACGTATTATATATTTGTTTTATATTTGTACATACTTATGTCTGTTAATAGAATTTCGATCAATCTATCTTGTTCATATATCTTTTAAAAGTTGAATTTGTTTGTATTTTGGATTTATTTTGATGTTACATGCATTTTTGGGACAAATTTGTTATAACAACATACATTGCATGCACGTGTAATAGTTTAACATTTTTTTTTCAATTTTAAAAAAATTCAAAATTCTTTTGTTTATGTTGTGTTTTTAGCATTTCATTTAATTATTTAATCTACTTCTTAAATTTTTTAAGAAAATTTCAAATTTTCATTATGTTTCATATTTCTACATATGTTTTCAATTAAAAAACTATTTTGCTTAAATTTTATTTTTTAACTAATTATAAGCCGATAGTATATTATAAATGATTAAAAGGGGAAAATGTAATTTTAGGACCATATGTTTCCAACTTTTTTATTTCAGGACTTTAATTTTTGATGTTTTAATTTTAGGACTGCAATTTAACCATGTTGTACACATTTAGGACTTCCGACGAAAAGAGCCGGAATTTCCTTACATGGCAAAAAATTTGCTTATGTGGCATAAAATTTGATCAAAAATTAAATCACAATTATGACTAGGCATAATATACAAAGACACTATAAATATACATAAATACATATATGTATATATACAAACAATACATATATATATAATATGAATATCTAATATATATATATACAAAGATTATATATATACACACACCATCCCCCGTCGCCACCGAAGCTGCTGCAGCTGCCGCTGTGGCCCTACCCTTCAGAGATAGATCGAGAGAGAGAGAGGGAGAGAGAGATCGATGGGTGGGGGTGAGAGGGAGAAATTGAGAGAGAGAGAGAGAGAGAGAGAGAGAGATAGAGAAAGATTGCTGGGTGGGGGTGGAGGAAGGAGGAGTAGGCGGCGGTGACGCGCGAGTGAGGAGGGGGGAGATAGATCGAGGGTAGGGGTGAGAGAGGGGAGCGCGATGGAGGTGGAGGTGGAGAAAAGAGGCGCCGGCGATGCACGGGATGGGGGGTATGCGTTGGTGGTGCAAGGACAGAGATGGAGGAAAGAGGCGGTGGTAGCGCTTTGGTGCACTTGATGGGGATTGCGGCGGCAGCAGCGACGCACCGGATGGATGAGGGAGGGGGGGTGGCGGGGCGCAAGGGTGGGGGTGGAGATGGAGGCTAGGGTTTTGTGGGGGTGGGTTGGGTTGGGGGTAGATTAGTTTTATTATATTTTAAAATGAAAAATAAATAATAAACTAATTTTTAATTTAGTTTAAATAAAAAATAAATTTTAAAAAGTAAAAATATATTATTTACTGATATTTTAGTAAAAAATTAAATATATTTTTAATTTTTTTATTATTTTATTATTCTATTAGTTATGTTTTAAAATAAATAAAAATAATTATTTTTTTATTTAATAATAAATCATCATATGTGGACTATCATGTCAGATAAAATGCCACACAAGCGCCATGTAAAGTATGATGTGCCAAAAATTTCCATATAAATTGCCACCGACGATAATTCCGGTTGATTTTGACTAATCTCCGACCAAATCTTGAATTTCGAGGAAAAAAGTCCTAAATATGTAAAACATGGTTAAATTGCAGTCCTAAAATTAAAACGCCAAAAATTAACGTCTTGAAATAAAAAAGTTGGCAACATACGGTACTAAAATTACATTTTGGCCTGATTAAAAAGACAGTATAAATGGTAAATAGGTAAGAAAGATATATTTGCATAGACTTTAGCACATTTTTAATTTTATATTATTTGAATTTAATCATTTGATTGGACTATATCTATTTTTTATTTTGCACACACTATGAGTGTGCTCGATACGTTAATTATTATTATTACCAAATTTATTTAGTAAAATGATATGTTCACATAGATTAGTATTCAGTCACATCTTTACTAAAATTTGACTCGGTATAGTGGTTTTATACTTGCATTGTAAAGTCAAGGGTTCAGACATTTTTGGGCACAATTATTATTTTTATTTGGCAAAATGATCTTATTATAGGACAAACATCAAATATTATGAACAACTTGGAAGTATTTTTCTTTAGATGATTTGGTTTCAAAACTTGTACAAATATTTTGGTTTCAAGTTATTAATTGTGATAAATATTTACTTTTTTCATAAGATCTTTTTATCAAATTCAAAAGAAAAATACTATGGTAACCATATTTGTTAACACTATAATTCTTTTTTAAAAAAGAATTTTGAACAATAAATATATAAATTCAAAAGTAAAAAAATCAAATTCGTAACTTATTTGTTATAAAAAGTGTTAATAGTAAAAAATATTTTAGTGTTCATAACTGGCACAAAAATTAATACTAACTAAAATTTATTTCTTGTAACGAATTTTGTCTTTTGTTACCATAGAAATATTTTTTTCGTAATGAATAAATATCAAAAGCAACAACATTAGTTCTTGGTTACCAAAACGCTGATACATGGTAACCAATAAATACTTTGATTACCATAAACTATTATTTTTAACTAAATTTGGCTCTGTTACAATAACTTTCATTATCTAAAGTGCATTTTGTTGTAGTGAGATGTGGAAGTAATGTTGCACCAAGACAAGTTTAATCCCACAAAGTTTGAATTTTTCGGATTCATCTGTGCTTGACGATCCGCTCCCCGATGGCAAGTCATCTATCCCACAGCTCATGAGATTTGTTGATAAAAGGAGGAGATTAGATGACTTCCCCATGATTGTCTTTTCTTTTCCTTCTACAATTTTTTATCATGTTGGAGCAATAGGGTTTCTCGCCATCAAAATCAACTGTCTTTGGTCTGTTGGTTTTCGCATGTTCTACAATGTGATCAAACATACCACAAAGGTAGAAGTAATTCAATAGGTATTCGTATGTGACCGACACAATAATATCCTTCCCCATTAGGTTGTTAAGTTTCAATGCTCTCTGAATGGGTTTACTGACACAATAATATCCTTCCCCATTAGGCATATGAGCATGGTGGCATATAATTCAAAGTAGATTAACACCAAACTTGTTCTTAACATAATTGTAATTAGATATGTAAAAACATAGATAAAACTAAACTTATGAATGCAAAAGCATAGAAAACTAAGGCTAATGCAATTAAGCAAAACTTCTACTTTTCAAGAGTGTTTTATGGAATTAAGGGGATGTATAGAGGCTAGTACGTATATGTGTATGTAAAAAGAAAGGTTTATATATAGATACATGGCTAGAAGATATACTATAAATACAGAGTGTTTTGTATATTGAGAGCAAGGTGAGTATGGTTGTGTGTGTCTTAGGCAGGATTTAGTTCGTGTGTGTGTATGGAGAATGAAGACAATAGCCCCTTTTCACAGAGTTTAGGACGAGATATAGGATTTTTATATACTTTAAGTCATTTTCTAATTATTATTATCTTATAATATCTTATCCTAATCTTTTCATAATCTCATCTAATCTTATCCAAATCTTATCATTTAATATAGAGAAAATGACATTAGATAACTAGATTTTTCTAAAATAATCCAAAACTAATATATATATAAAGAAAGAAAAGAAAGAAAAATGAGTCCAATTGTTATAACTATGCATTTATAAATTACCATAGTCATGTATCATCAAGTCTTTAAAGAAAATTTCAAATAATACAAGTAGAATAATAATCCTATAAACATCAAATAATAATATATTTAAAATATAAGAAAATCGGGTCCTTACAAAAAGAAAGAAAATCATGGATGAGTCATCTAATCTCGTCCTTTTGGCAACAAATCTCATGAACTGCAGGATAGATGACTTGCCATATGGAGCGGATCATCAAGCACAGATGAATCCAAAAAATTCAAAATTTGTGGGATTAAACTTGTCTTGGTGCAACATTACTTCCACATGTTACTGGGTGTTTGAGCCTGAAATGAAATATTATGGAGTGGCCCAAAAGTGGCCTCTCGCAAGGTAAAAGTCAAAGATAATCGAGACAAATGGCCTCGAGGTGGGCCGTTGGCCTGACCAAAAAGGAGTTGCAAGTTATGACTACCCAAAACGGTAAAAATATCATAAAACCCTATGCCTCCCCTGTCAAGGAGCAACCTCAACTACAGTTAAATAGTAGGTGTACCCCATGCCCTAGTCAATACATCGATCCAACCCTAGTACAGCCAACCTCTGACTGCATGTAGAATTGAATCCTTCAGTATGGTATCATATAAAAGGATTCTACCGTCGGTCCGTTCCGCCGGATAATTTCCTCTTATACGTATCGGGTCCTACTCTCCCAAGGGCATCCCTGAGGATGTCAATCGATCATAAAGGCACAATATGGCTCATAGTTTCCAATAATACAATAATTTATCTCCAATATCAGTGACAGATAAATCATAAACCAAATATAAGGAACATATATAATTTGAAGTAGTAGTATAGAATGCAAATATATCTAACGGTATGGCCATTAAACCATAATCTAGTGAGATGAGTCGTACAATAGTACTTACTACATGTAGTTCAATGCCCTAGAAATAAATAGTTGAAGGCTCTCACTTTAATAGTTGTACCTCACCGGGATTTTGATTTGGATCAACTTTATCACCTAAAATTAGTAATAGAGATTAAGATTAGCATATCAATCTTAGCTAAAATGGGGAATAAAATTATTCTTAATCATATCATTATTATTGTTATCAATTTAATAAGCACCTACTTTGTCAAATTATAGAAGTGCAAGTGTGATAGTGTCTACAAAAGAATAGAAATGGAGGATATGAAAGCTCAAGTCTCTAAAGCCTATTATAATTATATCTAATTAATATTAAGTGTTATCAACTATATCTCATAAAATAAATTGTGCAACTAGTATTTGAATTAGAGCAATGTTTCTTACTTATCAAGATTATCTCTTTATTTCTTTACCAAATGATTATCAAATTAGACAGACACACACACACAAACACACACACACACACACACACATATATATATGTAATGGTTACTAATTTTAGATATGGATGTATAGAGTTCAAACACAAATCATATATATAAACATATTTATCTATAATGCATGACTCACTTCACATATACACATGTATGTCGGTTTAGTGTGTGTGTGTGTGTGTGTGTGTATAGGTAAAACATGTATATCTGTATTTCTATCAAATGAAATACTTATGTACGTGTATATATATCCTCAAATGATGGTCATTATATTTATAAGTTTGTACAAATGTGGAAAGCACATATTTTTATGCATATGTAGCTATCAAAAACACATATATATACATACATGTATATGTAAAAACATGAACTAAGTAACTACTTAACCATGAAGAGGAAAACAATCTTGAATTTAAAACATACCAAGAGATCAAGGAATGTGACTTACCTCTTAGGTCGTGCGTGTGTGTATAGTTGATATGGTTTCTACGTATTTTGGAATTATGTGATTTTTTAAGTCACATATATATAGTAGTAGGATTAAGGAATAGTTAAAATTTAATTATTTTAGCCCAAAGCCATGCCTAGTCCAGTTATGTGGCTGAGTTTTAGACCATTAATGTGGACATACTAAATATAGCTAAGGGACTTGTGGCAAATTCATGGCTATTGAATATCTAATTGAGACTTGTGGCAAGATCATGACTATTGATTATGGATTTGGAATTTAATTGAGACTATTGATTATGGATTTGGAAAAATCATGGCCTTTGAGTATAGATTTGGAATTTTATTAATACTTGTGGCAAGATCATAAGGTGTTGAGGTGGAAATATCATTAAAACTATGGGGTATGTGGCAAGAATCAAGATACTAAGGTGGAGGTGTCTTAATCAAATGAGAGAAACAAGTGTCCTACATCTTTTGATGACACATGTAGCAAAACAAAATATCTTATTATTATTGTTGTTGTTGTCGTTGTTATTATTATTATACTGAAGCCATGTAAATAAATAAAAAGATAGCATGTCACAAAGATCAAGGATATGTTCCAAAAATCAAAGCCAACCATGATGAGTCCGCTTTTCATAGGAAGCTGATAAATCCGTATAAGCCACATTTATCTTACATAAATTAATGAATTTATCACTACTTTTTAATTTTCTCGCATCATTTAATTATGCCGATTGGTTAATTTTTGTTATGTGTAGGATTTTTTGCAATATTGAACCAAATTGATGAGAAGCCTATGCTAAAGCACAAAAGGGGCATGTTGGGCAATAAGCCTATGCTTCATCATGAGGAACTTTGTGCGCTAGCACAAGGAGAACAGAAAGCTCGAGTTTTCACTAGCGACTTTGCTCCAACATAAAATCCTTGTGCTCCAGTAGGGCATAAAGCTTTGGAAATCAATATGCAGTTAGAAATCCTATGCTCCAGCATAGGATTCCTTATGCGCAAGCACTACGGACATGAGGAAAAAGTCCTAGGCTGATTCGAAAAGAATTTCATGGGATTTTACCTTAATTACTAGGGCTAGGACTTTATTATGAATAGTTTTTGGTTAAAGAAAGGGAGATATCTTTTACCTTTGATCTTTTTACGCCATTTTTCTCTAGATTAGTTTTCTTTACTTTCCAACACTTGGGACTTTCAAAAGTTGAAGACAGATTTACGATGAGGACAACGATCTTATCCTAGAGTTTTTCTTTACCTTAATTTACTTTTGTATCTTGAAACGCATGGTCTTGTTTATGCTTTTTATGATGTTTTCTAGTTTAGTTATGAACTAATTTGCTTGTCTAGAATTATGAATGAACCTTCTTTAATGGATTGAATTTGTATTTATTCCTCTTTGTTATTTTATGATTTTTGATTGCTTTTTCTTTTTTGCTCTTGTTTTATCTGCCTATATACTTGGCCACCATCTAGGTTAGTTATCTAAATCATAATTGAGCTCATAAGAGGATATTAGGATAGGTTGACAAGAGAAAACCCCATGTTTGATTTATTTCCAGAGATGAGTAAGATTGATTCGTACATAAGGTAGGAAAATTCTTACGCACCACAGGTAGTCCATTATGAATATGTGGTAAATACTCTTCCTTTATTAATTCACATAGGAATATAGTAGATTGTGAGGTAAGAAGTAATTCATGAGATGTGTGGAAGGCACTTGTAATGGCCGCCTACTACAGGTCACGTCGTCTGTGGCTCTATTAGCTTGTGAGTTGGAAATGTTAGCAAAAGAGATTAGTAGGCCTTGAAAAGTAGGAAGCAGACCACTTTTCCTCCCCAATGATGTTTCTCATGTTCAATAAAGGAGATAGATGAGTCTATCTTATTATCCAATAATGTAATCCCTTCGAAATTCACGAGTAAAATGTTGGCCTTATTGGTCGACAGGCTTTCTAGTTACTATATGTGTAATGTAGATATTATTTATGAGCAAGATTTTGAGGCAGAAAACATAGATGAAATCTGCCTTGATGAGCTGAGCAAAGCCCTAGTAAAGCTGGGGGAT
This sequence comes from Petrea volubilis, assembly GCA_026212405.1. Lineage (NCBI taxonomy): Eukaryota > Viridiplantae > Streptophyta > Magnoliopsida > Lamiales > Verbenaceae > Petrea > Petrea volubilis. Next base: position 12,817,446 of record CM047876.1, on the reverse strand, counting down.
GTTGAGGTCCACGTTCAAGATCCTCTCGAGGAGGTGAACTTGGGCTTAGAAGAGGACCATAGGCTGACTGACGCCAACATGCCATGGTTAAGGTCCTTAGGATGTATAAGGATTGCTTTTCCTGGAATTATAATAAAATGATCGGGCTAAGCAGGGACCTCTTCCTGCACAGCATCCCAATTCTGCCTGGCTTCAAGATATAGAAACAATATTTAAAAGGATGTTAGATGATGTATGCGTCTTCATCAATGAAGAAATCCAACACCTATTACCAATGAGATTTATCAAAATAGCTAGCTAATCAAAATAGGTGGAAAATGTGGTACTCATAATAAAGAAGAATGAAAGTTAAGGATTTCCATTGACTTTAGGGATCTTAAATAAGCCTCGCCAAAAGATGAACACCCCATGCCAATAACCGACATGCTCAATGACATTGTGTGTCACGACCCCAAAAAATACCCTTCATATTTTATTAAACTTGAATAATTTACATAAATATTTTTACGAAATACAAAAGTTACAATTTAGAAAATAATACAAAAGTAACTGTAAAATCGTCGTAATGCCCGGTGGTCTGTCGCTGCGAGGTCTGATACAACATCCTTGCCTAAAAGAATGTTCATAAAACGTGTCAACACAACGGTTGAGTAGAACTATTACTTGATCACATAAGGTGCAAGTGTGTAAAAATTACACATAAACATGTAAAATCACATAATACTCTATGTTCGTCACATACAGTGACGTAATGCCTTACAACTCCCACCACGATCAAATAATCAATAATCCAACTGAGTCACTCTGCGATTCTACCAATCCCAACCGAGTCACACCAGTGGTCATAACCCGGGTATATGTCGAAGGCTACGACCCACTATCACATGGAACACTCCATCCATATGAGGAGGGATTAGGAGATGGAAGACTGGACCACTTAATACCGACATTTCCAATAAAATGTCCTAGCGGAACTTAGCCACATCCATTCCAGCAATATATTTTGGGCCCATAACATAGTTGAGAAATAATTTACTCATAACACATAGATCATAAAGAGCATAAATAACATATCATGTTCATGCATATATCTTTATGAAAGCATAATAGCATGAAAACAACTATCATGATATTAACATGTATAGCAAATAATGTGAGACATAAAATCTTAAAATGGGAACATAGGCAATTGCATGGTATTTTACCATTATTTTGGTAAACACAAGTTAAAGCCTTTTCATGAAAATAATTTAAAAGTGTTTTGCCTAAACTACTTATGAGAAAAGTAATAATTCTCTACCTTCAAATATTTTTAGGGACAAAAGAGGTTATATAGACGGCTAATATAGATATATGTAGGTAAAAAAAGAAGGTTTATATATATGTATATATGGGTAGGAGATATTATATAAATGTAGAGTGTTTTGAGTGTTTAGACTTAGGTGAGTGTGGTTGTGTGTGTTTTAGGTTGGATTTGTGTGTGTGTGGTGTGAAATGTGAGCAACCCCTCCCCCCTATTTATAGTGGAGGATGAGGGTAGAAGGCAAGACTTGGGGACCAAGTCTTAGTTAATGGAAATCTCCCACCTAGGCTTAAAATTAAATACAAAATTAAATGCAATCTTTCACCTCCATTCTCTATTTCTAGCCTTGGTGTAACCCTAATAACAGTCATGAAGCTAGATGAATGGAAGATCACACAAGTGCACAATTTCTAGAAGCAAAGCATCTTGTCTTAGTGTAGGATATTTTAATAAAATATTAACACAAAATCAAATAAAATCTGATAAAATCTGATTTTGATTGTCCTCATCTTATAAAATCTGAAATCATATCTTTATTTTATTAAAAATTCGAATTTGTATTTATTATTTTTGTAAAAACCGAAAATTAGGGTTTTAGGGTAGAAAATTAGGGTTTTAAGGCCTAAAATCCGAAAATTCGTAATTAATTTAGAAAATTTCCAAAATGATGAAATTTAATCTTTATAAATCTGAAATTATATTTATATTTCCCAGAAATTAAAAATGTTTTAGTTATATTTTCAAAAATTGCAATTTAGGACATAGAATTACGAAAATTGTGTTAGAATGTCCAATTCCTCTAAAATTTGGAAAATCATGTAATTTATTCGAATTTACATCTTATCCATGCATAAAAATCTAGAATACTTATTTATATTAGTTTTGAAAACTCATAAGTATTTAATAGATGAATTTTCCAAGAGTGGTAATCGAAATTCGAAAATTAGCACTTTACCGTTCAAATTGTAAGTTAATCTCAAAAGCAGACTAAAATTTGAAAACAACAAGTAATAATAAAATTTCCAAGAAGTACAAGATTTTAAATTAATTATTTAAATATTAAGGATTACCGGGTCGTCACACAGTGGCGGTGAATGAAATTTTTACATGTGTCGATTGCAATGCGGGCTACAATAAAATATTTGCAGCCGAGAATGATATATCTAAACTAACATTCCAATACCCGGGGAGCATTGGTCCTTCCAATGGAAGGTCCCGCTATTTGGTTTAAAGAACATCGGGGCCACATATCAGCGTGCAATGAATTGCATCTTCCATGACTATATGGATGACTTTGTAAATTTACACATTGATGAATCATTTGTTAGGTTGAGCTCAGTTGATCAGCATTTGCAGCACCTTGAGAAGGCCTTTCAAAGGATGTGACATCATCAGTTAAAACTGAAACTCTTCTAGCATGCGTTCGCAGTGTCAACAAGTCATTTTCTTGGTTTGGCCCATAAAAAGGGAACCAATGTTGATAAAAATCCTTATAGTGAAACCCCCCCGCCTCAAAGAAGGAGCTCTAGTGGTTGCTAGGTGAGGTAAACTTTCTAAAATATTCTATTTCTAAGCTTGCAAAAAAGACCAAGGTATTCTAATCCTTACTGAGGCTTAAGGACAAGGAAGACCTTATTTTGGAGGAAGAGCTTGAGCAAGCCTTCAAGGATACCAAACAATAGTTGACCAATCCGCCTGTGTTGATGCCACCTCATACGGGCAAGCCTTTAAACCTATACTTCTTGGCTACGTTGGAGACATTGGGGCATTCCTGCTATAAGATGATAAGGAAGGCCATGAGAGGGCCATTTATTTCCAAAATGGAACAAAGGTATCACCTTGTTGAAAAGATGTGCCTAACCTTGTATTTTGCATGTCTCAAGCAAACTCATTACATCTTGCTAGCTAGAGTTTTGGTAATCTCAAGTTTTGACATAATTAAATATATATTGTTAAGATCAATGATATTGTCAAGATCAATGATATAGGGAAGGATAGGATGGTTGGCCATTCACCTTATTGAATATCAACTATAGTATGTGCCTTAGGCGACAATAAAGGGCTAAGCATTAACTAACTTCTTGGTATAACATCCTAGTATGAAGATTGACGAGGGTGTGTAACATGGTGAAATAACCATAGCGATGCTTAAGCCATGGAGGCTAAAGTTTGTCAGATCATGAACTGGAAAAGCCGTTGGAACAGTGATTGTAATAACCTCACCAGTAGGAGTTACCACAAGCTTGGCTATACAATTTCAGTTTCAATGCTCCAATAACTAGGCTGAATATGAAGCCTTTATACTTGGCCTCAAAATGGCCAGAGTTAGGCAGTAGCATACTCAAGGTTGTAGGGGATTCTCAGCTCGTAATGAGCCAAATACAGGAAACTTACTAGTGCAATAATCTCATATTCGAGCAATATATTAGCACATCGCGAGCATTGCTTGTCGGGTTTGGCGATGTCACCTTTGCAACATGTAGCAAGAAAGCATAATCATACGATGATTGAGCTGGCCTCAGCAGCAATGTAGTACTTGAGATGCTTGTTGATTGTCGAGTTGCTAGGTACACCATTACCTGACAAGGCTATCAGTCACATCTCGCAAACGAGAATGTCATGACTATCGAAAGCACCTTCTCGCAGCTGAGTGATTAGAAGCAGCACCTCATTGATTGCCTTTTAGAACCATTGCCACCTACTTTGGAAATAAATCGACTTGGGGCCAACCCATGTGTGCTTTTGGGAAATAACTAGTTGTATAGGAGAGGGCACGATGAGTGGCTTTCTTAGTGTATTGGCTAAGAGGTAGCTGCGAAAATTTTAAGGGAAGCCAACGAGAGGGTGTGTGGGGTGCATGAAATCGGTAGGAAAATGACATGGCTTATTAGAAAATATGGCTATTTTTGGCCAAGAATGGCTCAATATTGCCAGGCTTTGGCTAGAGAATGCGAGAAGTGCCAAATACCTAGTCCATTAAAAAGAGTACCTATAGAGGAAATAAGTCTAATCATCAAGCCATGGCCATTCCATTGTTGGGCCATAGACTTGTTCGAGGCCATTTATCCTCCATCATTGAAGCAACAAACTCACACATAATTACTACCACTGACTAATTTACAAAGTGGGTTGAGGTGATACCATTAAGGCAAATTGACCAAAGTATTGCAATTAGATTCATTAAAGAGCACTTGGTCTATAGGTTTGGGATTCCCAAACCATTGTCACAGATAGAGGGGCCATGTTCACTGGGGGCAAGATGCAAACTTTTGCTAAAGAACATGTCATCGAACTAGTGCACTCTACCCTGTACTATGCCCTGGGCAATGGTCAAGCAGAGTCAACCAACAAAACTTTGAAAGGGTTGATCTCCAAGATGATCGAGGATAACCCGAGAGCATAGCACTTTCTCCTCTTTGAGGTTTTGTGGGCATATCGCACAAGCAAGAAGGAGAGTAGGGGAGCTACATCATTTTAGCTCATGTATGGTCATGATGTTGTTCTTTCCATGGAGCTTAGTGTAAAATCAGCCTAAGTCACTTTCCAAGACCAGCTTTCATTAGAAGAATACAAAGCAAAGTTGATAAATGAGGCAGAGACATAAACTTCTTATATTTATATCCATGGGCCTAAATCATAAATATAAGTAAGTTCCCTCCACTAAAAATTTGAAAGTGGTGAGATTAGGTGGAAAAGGAGGCAGAGACATAAAATCTATAGATACATATTTATGAAAGAGGAAAAAAAACCCAAATAACTCATTTGGTTATAATTTTGTCAATCCTTAACCTAATCATGTGAATTTATATACCATTTTGATCATCTCAATGAGAGGAATCTATTGCTGGTGGTCTTGTACGAGTTAGCTGGTTGGAAATATGACAGCTATATTAGTGACGAGTCCCCACTTTCGATGACTTTTTTCGGCGAATTCTTTGTGGTGCTTGATGGGTTTGGCATAGTGAAGCTAATCATGGATTCAATTTTAGAAAGTTGGTGGTGATGGTGGCTAAAATTGCATAGGAATGCAAAGATTGTAAGTTTCGGTTTTGAGGGATTTTTGTCTAACTAAATGCAAATACTTGAGAGTTTCATAGAATTGATAAAGGACTTTTGATTGTGTAATGCCCTGCAATTTTAGTACATATTAAAATTGAAAGACAACAAGAATTCTCTAAGTGACCTAGGGACAAAGCTCCTTATCTCCTATATACAAAGTTAAGGGTTCAAATGATAGTTGATGTGTGTATAAAATGAATTTGGAATTTTGTGTGTAATGTACTTGAACATGCTCATCTTTCAGAATAAAATATTCATTTTTGAACCTGAAATCCACAAACACACAGTTACTCAAACAACACATACAAATAGAGAGAGAGAGCGAGAGAGAGATGTGACAGGGAGGCGAAAGATGAAGAATGGAGGGAGTGCTAGTGATACGATGTATAGAGAATTAACATAATTGTTAGCGATATTTTTATTTTATTTTACTACGTACTTAGTTGAGTTAATCATATAATAAGAATACGAAGAATAAATGAGGTTTGAAAAAGAAAAATAGAAGTGGGAATGGCAGCGAATACTAATGATGGAGGCTGTCCTGTTACTGCTAAAGCCAAGTGAGTGCCTAGGTGCTCAAGCCTGGAATGAGGCGGAGGCAAGGGCATGCACATGGGCATGGCCCACCGCACTACTTTAGAGGGATGGTTGATGATGTTTGGAAATTATGTATGTATGAGTGTTGTGGGGGATGATGGAGACAATCTGCATGAAGAAGGGGGAAGATCCCACATGTGATCTACATGAGCACTGCTGGCTGTTGTTCAGGTGCGCGAGACACCTGGTGCACATGGGCACTCGGTGAGCCGGCAGTCCGTGCACTGATTTGACCTAGCACTACATAATGCTCGGGGTAGAGGCCATCGTGTAGCGTGCCATGCAAAAATGCATGGCGTGAGAGGGAACGCTGTGCAAGAGACCCGTGGCGGTACTGAGGGCACGAGCAGCACACGCCCAGATTGTTAGAGCAATGTGCGTGGGTGAGCACAAAGCTCGTCGTGTGGCTGCAAGCATGTGAGTCCTAGTCCTGAGCACGCACAACATAAGTGATGGCCAAAGCATCGTAAGGCACTTCTCCGTGATAGCACACAACAAATGCAGGAACTTCTGTATAACAGTAAGTGGCAAATACAAGGAACACGATCTTTCCATTGCACAAAAGACATAGACCTATGGGGCGACAGACATAGACCCGTCGTGTTGATCGATAGCCACAGACTCTGTAACGGACTGGTAAAATCCTTTATTTAAATATTTTATATTATACATTAGGTGTCTATTATTTTGATGAATCATTTTTTTTATATAGAACTATTTTGTGAAGTATTGTTTTATAGAAATTATTCTTCAAAACTATTATTTTTTTTATTTGCGAGCAAATGAGCATTTACTGCATATATTTTTAGAAAATATTATAAATTCCAAATATTCTTAAAATTTTATACATTTACTCTTTCTAAACTCCCAGAATTTATTTAATAAATTATTTTCAACTTTTACCTATTTTCCGAGAAATTTTAGTAGTTTTCGAAAAACATTGTCTTTAAGTTCTTAATTTGAAATCTAATTTTTAAAATGCTTAATTATTATCAAAAAATGAAAATAATAATATAAATAAATGTTTTAGATTTTATTTGACTTATAAAAATTAATTTTTTAATTTTTAGAATTTATTTCTATTTTTGGGCGATTTTCGAAAAAAGGGCAAAACAAGGGGTATTTTGGTCTTTTCACTTCTCCAACACCAAATTTCGGTTTTGCTGAGACATAAACAATAAAAATACTTAATAAATAAGAGTTTTCAGATTTTATAGGTTTTGTTTGATTTTAGTTGATTTTATTCTATATTTTATCAAAATATCTCTATTAATACACTCTTGAAACCTAGCCTCATACACATATATAAATATATATTAGTGGTGATATACATAGTGTAACGACCCCGATATTCCTTTATATTTTATTAAACATAAATAGTAATTTTTTTTACATAAAACATATACAAAATACAAGAGTTACAATTTTCACAAAATACAAAAGTAACTTTATTAGGTAAAATGCTTCAAAACACCCATGGTTTCCATTGCGTCCCTCAAATGCCTCCGCTCATTTCTGTCTAAAAGTATTGGAAAAGAGGAGTCAACGCGACGGTTGAGTAGAAATATCACATAATTACCTAAGGTGCTTGTGTGTGTTATTGCACATTAGTTACACATAGCACACATATAATTTCACACTTTCTACCTTTCGTCACCTGACAGTGACCCTTATAACTACCCGGGCCAAAATAACAACCAGCACATTTCTCCCGCCAGCCTTATCCTCCAATGGTCGTATCCCGGGCATACGCCTTAGTATTGTTCTACGACCCTCTCTCTTGAGTAGATCCTTCCGTCTACCCAAGGGAGGGATTAGGAGATGGAAGGGTGGTGAACTCTCCCGGCTACTCAATAGTATGTCCCGGTGAAACACCCCCCAGACCATTCCAGCACATATGGGCCCATTCACACAAATGCAATTTGTTCACATAAGCACATCATCATAGTTTAGCAAAGTAAGCTCCATACGTATAAATGAAAGCTTTATGTTTGCTTATTAAGCATACTTACATAGAAATGGTAAATATATATATATATAGCTAGTAGCAAAATATGTAAATAGATAAAATATGAATATAAATATATAAATATATAAACATAGTAAATATATAAATATAAAGATCAAAAGATAACTAATATAAATATATAAAATATATAAAATGTGATATAGATAAGTATATATATAAAGATGATAGAAAAATATATAAACTATATAAAGTGTGATACAAATATAAGATGATTGAAATTATCTACATATATATATAAACTAATAAAATGAATATAAGTATATATATACTTATACGTACCATATATATATATAGATTAAAGTAGTCTTACTAAGTATTACTAAGTATATAATTAGTCTATAATAAGTAGACATATATATATACGTACATAACTATATATATATAGATATATACCTAATATAATATGAATTAGCTAAATGAATAGATAACAATACTTTAAATATTTATATCTATATATATACGTACATAGATATATATATATCTCTATAATCATCAAAGTAGGCATAAAACTATACAATAAAGTATAATAAATAGATATATGGAGCTTTCTTCACAATTACTTTCAAGGCAACATAGGATATTCCCCTACTAGCTCATTTAAAGAATCATGGTCTCATACTACCTCATATAAAGCATAGAACTCACATAATAATCCAAATAAAACATAAGAATGCCATATTATTGTAAAAGGCACAATAATCACATAGTTATTCATATAATGATCGCATAATGAACATAGAGATTTTACTACTAGAAAAATAATAAGATTAGAACTTTTCCTACACTACTTAGGAAATTAATGCAATATTCCTACCTTTCCCAAAAGTGATGTATGAAAGTAGGGAGAATATATAAAAGGCTACTAATGTGTGTATATATATTTATAAGTGGAGGGATAAGTATATATAAATATATATGTAGAAAGGATATATGTATATATGTAGGTGTTCAAAGATGTAAGAAGAAAGTGGGGTTTTGAAAGGAGTTTGTAGATGTAAGAGTGTATATATATGTAGAAAGGTTAATATGTCTATATATATGTTTAGAAAGAGGGGTAATTATATATATAGGTATATGGGAAGGTTTAACAATGATAAAGTGTGATACATATTTGGAAAATGCAAGATTTTGTGGGTGTGGAGGTTGTTGGCGGGATTTAGTGTGTGTTTTTGTGTGATGAAAACTACCTAGTATATATATATATGTGTATGTGGACATATGTGTGTATATGTAGATATATATATCACCAAGTGTATATATGTGGACATGTGTGTGTATAGGTAGATATACATATCACCAAGTATATATATGTGGACATGTGTGTGTATAGGTAGATATAGATATTACCAAGTATATATATGTGGACATGTGTGTGTATAGGTAGATATACATATCACCAAGTATATATATGTGGACATGTGTGTGTATAGGTAGATATAGATATTACCACTAATATATATATGTGGACATGTGTGTATATAGGTAGATATATAATTCACCACTAGTTTGTATATGAATATGTGTGTGTACATGTAAATATATAAATCACCACTAATAAATGTATGGATGTGTGTGTGGATATGTAGATATAGAATTTACCACTAATATATGTATTAGAGGAGATATTCTTGCAAAACAATTATAAAATATACTAAAAATCTAGACTTGATATTTATCATTTAATTAAAATCCGAAAATTAGGTTTATAAATAATTAAAATTCGAAAATTATACATTTAAAATCATAAAATATTTTGTTGTAATTATAAAATTCAAAAATTGTATAATTTATTTATAAAATTCGAAAATAAAATAAATGCAAACCTAAAATATGTATTTAAATAAATTTTCCAAAAAATAACAATCACCATTCAAAATAAAAACTACAAGGTCTAAGTTATAAAGTAATATTCAAATAATAATTTTACTCTTAATAAAATTCTGAAATCATAATAAAATTTTTAAGAATTAATATTTTGCATTTTTCAAGTGCTAAGAAAACAAATGATGGAATAATCACATTTTAAAAAAATGCATGTAGTATAATGCACGTTTATTCACAAATCACATATATTCACATAATAATTATCACATAATGGAAATAAATCCTAAGTAAAATATTAATAATAACAATAGGAGTTACCGGGTCGTCGCACATAGCTACGTATACACACACCCATACCCACATATATATGCATGGTGGTTAGTAAAGTGAGGTGTATGTGTAACCAACCATGTATAATTGTATGGTAGATGTATTTAAATGAATATAATATATAGATATTTGCCTCTAACACTTGGAAGATCAATACACAAGACCTTATGCACCCACAATCCTCATTTTTCAGCCCCATTTAGCCCCAAAACCATGCTCTCCCTTGCTCACATCCTCACTCTCTCATTGTCTCTCAAAACACTATCATTTTCTCTCAAAACACTATCATTTTCTCTCAAAACACTACACTACTTGGAAGAACACAAGGTAGGAACATTCTTTATGCCTTAAGTAGAGAATTTTAGTTATTTTTGCCATTATCATGCTATTTTAAAGCTTTATGGTTAATTTGTCATAATATAACTCTTGTTGGGAGGAAGTTGAAGAGTGGTTAGACTTGTGAGCACGATCTTGAAGATATTATGTGATTAATATGCTTTATTTGAAGTAATATGTGATTATTATGCTTTATTGTAAGTATTATGTGATTAATATGCTTTATGTGAAGTAATATGTGATTATTATGCCCTATGTTTTATTGAAAGTATTATGTGAGTTTATGCTTTATTTGAAGTGTTGTGAAACCTTTATGCCTTAGTGGAGGTATTAGGAGAATATCTTATGTTGTTCTAGAAAGTCTTAGTAAAGAAAGCTCCACATATCTATTATTTGATAAATAGAACTTTTATTTTACTTTATACTGTAGATTTATGCCTACTTTAGTACTTTACATATATATTTACATATATATAAACATATACATCTATGTATATATATATATATGCATAAATATTTCAAGTGTTATCATATATTCATTTAACTAAGTTCATTATATGTTAATTATATATGTTACGTATATGTGTATATATATATTTATTATAGACTACTTTTATATATAGATATATATATGTTACGTATATGTATATATATACTTATATTCATTTTATTAGTTTTATATGTATATGTAGATAATTCTTATCATATCTATATATATAGTTATCTATACTTTATATAGGTATATATATGTAGTATTCATATATTTATATATCTTATATTTTAATCTATATATTTATATATATTTATACTATTTATATTTTAATATTTATATTTATATATTCATACTAGTTATATTTATATATTTATATTTATATTTTGTCTATTTACATATTTTTGCTACTAGCTATTTACATATTTAACATTTTTTAAGTAAATATGCTTAATAAGCAAATATAAAGCTTTCATTTATAAGTGTGGAGTTTACTTTACTAAACTATAATATAAACTTCCAAAGATTATGTGCATGTGTGAACAAATTGCAATTATGTGAATGGGCCCATATCTACTGGAATGGTCTGGGGGGTGTTCCACCGGGACATACTATTGAGTAGCCGGGAGAGTTCACACTCCTTCCATCTCCTAATCCCCCCTTGGGTAGACGGAGGGATCTACTCAAGAGAGAGGGTCGTAGGACAATACTAGGCGTATGCCCGGGATACGACCATTGGAGGATAAGGCTGGCGGGAGAAATGTGCTGGTTGTTATTTCGGCCCAGGTAGTTATAAGGGTCACTGTCAGGTGACAAATGGTTGAAAGTATGAAACTATATGTGTGCTATGTGTAACTAATGAGCACTTGACACCCGAGCACCTTATGTGCATAAAGAAATGTTTCTACTCAACGTATGTTGATTCCGTGTTACATAATGATTTAGATACTTCCGAAGCTATCCTTTACGACGATGAGGAGGAGGAACCTTTTGAAGCGTTTTAATAGGAAGGAAGATGTAGGATTTCCGCTGCGTACTTGTATTTTGTGGTTTTCGCATTTACTAGGTAGATACATTAAAACTAGTAAGTCGATAGTCTCCTTTATTCGATGTACCTTTATGTTATGTAATATAGCCTAGTACGTCTTGTAATTAACAATTTATGCATGTATGTAAACACTAATGATAATAATAATCACAATAATAACAATAATACTAATAATAATAATATAATAATAATAAAGGGTTTTCGGGGTTGTCATAGACTCACTACACGATAGCCCGCAACATAGATGAGGAGCATGCACGCCATCGTTCGAGCATGCCAAGGCATGCCCTGCATAGAAGTGCGTTGGCACGGGCAAGCTAACCCACATGAGTGAGCTATCACATTGCACTTACAATGCACGGTTATGTGTACTGGGTTGTTGGCCTGTCGGGTTGAAGGCTAGGTTGCTGGCTCAAGTTAGGTTAAGATCGGGCCAGGTTAAGTATATGCAGGCCCAATTGACCCGAATAATAAGCCTTAGTATGATTAACAAACCGAGAAATTTAACTAAAAGATGAGACTAATAGGGCTAAGACTAGTACATACTAAGAAAGGTAAGGAGTACGAATGTTCACATAAGACGTATAAAGTACTTTTGAGGTTTGAACATGAAACTTTAGGTCAGGATATAAGTCCAAGACCAATCACTATCGGTAAGTGGTTCTACCCATCTTAGTAGTAATTACTTACATTTTGATAATTTCCTATAAGTGTCTTGACCATTTTTCTTGCCTTTACTTAGCTTATATTAGATGTTTGTAAGTGGTTTTGATCACCTTTTAATATTGCTTTATCTATTGTTATAAGTGCCAAGATGTTGGATATTAGTAAGTTGCATAGTTGTACTGCCAAAGTCACGAAATGATTAGCTAGGGCAGTATGATGTTTAAGCATGTTTACTAACTTGTTACATTCCTCTATGATGATTGTATGCCATGTCAAAAATATGAACTTGATGATATGAGTTATTATTGCTTTAATACGAACATTGTCTATGACTTGTTTACGTAGCATCTGCATAGTAGGTAGTACATGCATGCCACTATAATAATTCCCTTAATATTACGAAACCAATTGATAAAAAGTTATAAAAATATTAAGAGAATGAAGGAAAGCATGGAACATATGACAATCCCGAAAACCCTTTATTATTATTATATTATTATTATTATTAGTATTATTGTTATTATTATGATTATTATTATCATTAGTGGTTACATACATGGGTACATTGTTAATTACAAAATGTACTAGGCTACATTACATAACATAAAGGTACATCCAAGGGAGACTATCGAATTGCTAGTTCTACTATATGTACATAGCAAAAGCAAAAACCACCAACTACAGGTACGCAACGGAAATCCTACATCTTCCTTCCTAGTAAAATGCTTCAAAAGGTTCTTCCTCCTCATCATCATAAAGGCTAGCTTTGGAAGCATCTAAATCATTATATAACACGAAATTAACATACGTTGAGTAGAAACATTTCTTCATGCACATAAGGTGCTCGGGTGTCAAGTGCACATTAGTTACACATAGCACACATATAGTTTCACACTTTCTACCTTTTGTCACCTAACAATGACCCATATAACTACCCGGGCCGAAACAACAACCAACACATTTCTCCTGCCAGCCTTATCCTCCAATGGTCGTATCCCGGGCATACGCCTAGTATTGTCCTACGACCCTCTCTCTTGAGTAGATCCCTTCGTCTACCCAAAGGGGGATTAGGAGATAGAAGGGGTGTGAACTCTTCCGGCTACTCAATAGTATGTCCCGGCGGAACACCCCCCAGACCATTCCAGCACATATAGGCCCATTCACAGAATTGCAATTTGTTCACACATGCACATAATCTTTGGAAGTTTATATTATAGTTTAGTAAACTAAGCTCCACACTTATAAATGAAAGCTTTATCTTTGCTTATTAAGCATATTTACTTAGAAATGTTAAATATGTAAATAGCTAGTAGCAAAACTATGTAAGTAGACAAAATATAAATATTAATATATAAATATAAAGATTAAAATATAACTAGTATAAATATATATAAATATATAGATTAAAATATAAGATATATAAATATATGAATACTACATATATATAACTATATAAAATATAGATGACTATATATATAGATATGATAAGAATTATCTACATATACATATAAAACTAATAAAATGAATATAAGTATATATATATACATATACGTAACATATATATATATATAAAAGTAGTTTATAATTACCTATATCTATGCGCACATATATAACTATATATATAATTAGGCTATCATTAACATATAATGAAATTAGTTAAATGAATATATAATGAAACTTTAAATATTCATATATATATAATCATCTAATCACTTACTAAAACCTTGAATAGGTTTTTATATATATATGTAAGGACTAAAGTAGGCATAAATCTATAGTATAAAGTATAATAAGAGTTCTATTTATCAAATAATAGATATGTGGAGCTTTCTTTACTAAGACTTTCAAGAACAACATAGGATATTCCCTTAATAGCTCAAATAAAGTATCATTGTCTCATACTACTTCATATAAAGCATAAAACTCACATATTAGTTCAAATAAAGCATAAGAATTCCATATTATTGCAAAAAGGGCACAATAATCACATAATATTTTCAAGAAAGCATAGTAAACACATAGTACTCCAAATAAGCATATTAATCACTAATATCTTCAAGATCATGCTCACAAGTCTATCCATCCTTCAACTTCCTCCCAACAAGAGTTATAATATGAAAAACTAACCATAAAGCTTTAAAGTAACATGAATATGGCAAAATAACTAAAATCCTCAACTTGGAGGCATGTTTGGCAAAAGTTCTCACTCTAGGCCATTCAAGCTTGATCTTTTACATTGCTTGGGCACAAGAGTATGGAAGCTTGCCTATTCTTCACAAGAAAGAAGAAGAAAACCTCTACTTAAGGCATAAAGAAGTGTTCCTACTTTAGTTTCTTCAAAGAAGTGTAGTAGTTTGGAAAGAGTGTAGTGTTTGGAGGAAAAATGAAAGAGAGAGTGAGGGTGGCAGCAAGGGGCACGGTTTTGGGGCTGTAAAATGGCTGAAAAATGAGGATTGTGAGTGTGTAAGGTCTTGTGTATTGATCTTCCAAGTATTAGAGGCAAAGATCTACATATTATATTCATCTAAATACCTCTTCCATACATTTATACATGGTTGTATATACATACACCTCACTTTACTAACCACCATGTAATATGTATGTGGGTATGTGCATGTGTATATGTAGCTATGTATATCACCACTAATATATATTTATATATGTATATGAGGCTAGGTTTCAAGAGTGTATTAGTAGAGATATTTTGATAAAATATAGAATAAAATCAACTAAAATAAAAAAAAACCTATAAAATCTGAAAACTCTTATTTATTAAGTATTTTTATTGTTTATTTATCAGCAAAACCGAAATTTGGGGTTGGAGAAGTGAAAAGACCAAAATACCCCTTGTTTTGCCATTTTTTTTCGAAAATGGCCCAAAAATAGAAATAAAATTCTAAAAATTCGAAAATTAATTTTTGTAAGTCAAGTAAAATCTAAAACATTTATTTATATTATTATTTTCATGTTTTGATGATAATTAAGCATTTTAAAAATTAGATTTCAAATTAAGAACTTAAAGACAATGTTTTTCGAAAACTACTAAAATTTCTCGAAAAATAGGTAAAAGTTGAAAATAATTTATTAAATAATTCTGGGAGTTTAGAAAGAGTAAATGTATAAAATTTTAAGAATATTTGGATTTTATAATATTTTATAAAAAAATTTGTAGCAAAATGCTCACTTGTTCGCAAATGAAAATCATATTTTGACAAATAATCTCTATAAAAAAATAATTCACAAAATACGTCAATAAGGCACTTATTCATCAAAGTAATGTACACCCAATGTATAAAATATTTAAATAAAGGATTTACCGGGTCGTTACAGAACAGAAAGTAAGCGTGTGAGAAAGATGAGCAACTAAACAAATGCTAAGGAAATAAGAATAGGAGGTAAGCTAGCAAGAATTCTACGTAACAGAAATGAAGAATAATCATGACATGTATTAAATTTGGAAAGGACACGGTTCAGGGTTGTCTCGGCTAAGACCCACCTAACAGGGGTTAAAGATTCGGTCCTTCTACGATGTTAAGTAGCATTAAGGGTCTCCTAGTCGGGGTCAAAGGCTGGGACTTGATTAGGTACTATTTGTGTAGAATGGGATAAGCCCGAAAACTAAGCTCCACCTAATGGGAGTTAAACGATGGTTGATCCTCCTAATTGGGGTTAAAGATTAGGTTCACTGCAAGGCTAAGTAGTACTACATATCCTCTTAGTTGGGGTTAAAGACTAGGGTCTAATCAAGTTTCCATTATGACCTTTCCAAGGTTCATCCATGTACACATGCATCATACTCAGCATCATGAATTGCATAATTACGTATTTATGTGTGAATTGCATAAAAAGAAGAGTGAGATAATGATAAGAGTTAAATAATTACTATAAGGTGTGTGGGACTCCTTACTAAGCGAAGTGTTGTTCATACCACGAAACTTTAACATTTTTTAGATGAATATTATGAAGTCGATGACAGTGACAATCAGTTATGGGGCTAGTGACCTAGAAGATTAGAATAAGTTTTTATTCAGGCTTTATTCCAATTGTATTGAGATTATATAAAGATGATATTTTTTTGGGATTATGCAAACTTGAAAGTTTCCACTGCAATGTATAAATGGATTTTACGGAAAATACCACATCTGTTTCTTACTTTTCCATGAAACTAAATCCCTCCAACAAATACACAAAACCAGTTGTAGATCTTCTATCACTCTTAGAACCTACTCAGTCTGCATTTGAGAAGCACTCAATGCTAGAGTGTCCATGATTTCCATACAGTATACCACATCCTGGAGCACTTTTTAAATAACACAAAATCTATTTCAATGCAACCCAATGATTAACGGTAGGTGTAGTTAGAAACTGACTAACAGCACTAACGGAATAAGCAACATCAGGACGAGTTATGGTAAGATAATTCAACTTTACAACAAGTCTCCTATACTTCTCAGAATCTTCAAACAACTCGCCATCGTCTTTTGCAAGCTGCAGATTAGGAGTAATTGGCGTACGACGTGGCTTGGCACCTAGCTTCCCCATTTCTGCCAAACAAATCCAATACATATTTCCTGTAAGGACCCGTATTCTCACTCCCATTAGGTATAGATATATTTATATGTGTTTATTTTATATTTATAGGTATACGTTTTCATAATGTTAATACCTTTTGTTTCATGTTCGTTTTTTGCAAAATGTACAAGTTAGGATTATTTCTTGTCCTAGTTAAGCACCATATAAACTATATAATTCATGAAAATATATGTATACACATATAGATATATATGTTCGATAAGATTTAGAAGATTTTTAGAAAAACCCTAAAGAAAGCCTAAAATTGCATTTTCTACCCCTAAATGATTGTTTCTTCCATAAATATGTAAAATAAGAAAACAACTTATAAATTTTCAGATTTTCACTAAGGGTGGACGTTTTTAAGGTATAGGAAACATAAAAATATTTTATACTTGGTAGAAAATCACCCTCAAGTCTTCATCCTTCAAGTAGTGATGACAATGTACAAGTGTATATACACTTATATAATCCCTTCTAGATATAGTTATACATGTATGGCCCATATTAGTCTAGACTACCACTTAACCCAATTAGGCTTGTTAGTTGGGCACTTAGTTGGAAAGTAAGAAATGATGAAGACTAAGACACAATAATATTTTAATGCTATTTCTTACACTACTAATTATAAGAAGTATTAGGCAAAGAAAACACAAAAATCACCACGCACACACCCTAAGAAAACCGTCCACTCCCCCATACCCCATTACCTTCATCTCTTGTCAATTTCATCACAAAATTTCAGCCACTTTCATCCTTGTACTTCCATACAACCCTTAAACTACAAGAAGAACCCCTACTACTAGAAGGTAGAAACCTTGCCTATGGCATAAGTTAGGATTAGGTTTTATGAAAGTATTAGCTTCATATCTTCCCCATTAGACCTTAAGAGGTAACCACAAGTTGGTTTCCATCTTGGGTCTTAGGGAATACAAGAGAATTTGGTCCTATGCTTATAGTGATTTTATGTGCATTTTACCCTTGAATTTCTTGAAACTATGCTGAAATTTTGCTTGCAATATGTGCAAATGATGCTTAAGTTATGTATTATAATGTTTGATACTTTGTTAATACTTCAATCATGTGTTAGAAGCTGAAATTTCATGTTTGTCAAGGTGAATTTTTAGTTCAAAACTTGCTGGAAACACTTTTCACAGTGCTGAAAAATTTGTTACAAGGCTGAAAATTCTTATTTTGTACCACTGAAAAATCCAATTTTTCCAAACTCAAAACCTGTTTTATATGTTGTAATTCCAGTGTATAATAAGCTGGAAAAACAGTTTTGTCAAAGCTGTAAAGTTCGGCTTCGAGGGCTGGAAATTTCAGTAGACGCGCACTTGAGCATTTTGTGTTGCAGTTTGAGCATTTCAAGTTTCATAAGCTGAAAACTCAAAATTTTACCAACCAAAACCTTATTTTACAACATTAGAAACATATTTTTAAAATCCCAACAGGTTTTAGACTGGAAATTTCATGCTCACAAACTGAAAATTTCTGCTCGTCGTAAGTGTTCGCAGACTGCGAAGTTTCAGTTTGCAAAGGTTGGAAACTATGCTCAATTATGTGAAATCAGTGTATAAGCATACTGAAATTCTGTAAAACTATGCGTTATACATGGAGTTTATGTGTGCATGACGGGCCCCAATGTGAATAGCGGTGGATGTGGTCAAGTTCGGCCGGGCGGCATCGGGCTTGCCGGTCTTAAATTAGTTCTCAACTCTCCATCGTTGCCTAATCCCTCCTTGCATAGACGGAGTGTCTATGTACTGAAGTGGGTCGTAGGAAAATCGACATATGCCCAGGATATAACCACCGGAGTGATTGGTTGGGAATTGGAGTGTTTGGTTGGAAAATATCGGCACGAAGTGATAAGGTAGCCGCCCGTCGAGGTGGAAGAAATCCAATGTGAAATTATGTGATTTTATGTTTGTAAATTTCTATGACAATGTACACGAATCTCACATGAGCACCTTATGTTATATGCAAAGTTTCTACTCAACATGTTGTTGACGTGTTTCATGTAATATTTTAGCCGATCTTGAGGCGAATGGAGTTGCTAGCGAAGAAGACATAGGAAAACGGTTTGAAGCATTTAGCTAGTTATGCATGTTATAGGATCGAGGTTATTTTGTGGTCACGATCATGTAATAATCAACTTACGTGTACTTTTGGATTTTGAATAAAAGTATAGGTTGGTTTTACTATTGTTTTAGAAAAGTGGCATGTTTGTACAAAAATTATAAATCGGATATTTTCATAATTAGCTAAAAGTTTTGAGGCGTCACATTTCCTTTGAGATAAGTAAATACCTTTCCTGCTCCTAGTAACCTCTAACCCTAAGAAATAAGTCAATTTTCCCAAATCCTTCATGTGGAACTGGGTATGCAAGATGGACTTTAGAGATGAAATTCTTCATCATCACTCCCAGTAATGACAATATCATCTACACACACCACAAGAAGCATGAAGCCAGCTGTAGAATGTCTATAGAACATAGAGTGATCACACTTACTCTTATTCAACCCAAATCGTTAAACACTCTCACTAAATTTTCCAAACTAAGCTCAAGGACTTCGCTTTAAACCATACAAGGACTTTCAAAGATGGCAAACTTTCCCATACTCCCTCTGAGCAACAAACCCAGGCAGTTGCTCCATATATACTTCTTCCTGAAGATCTCTATGTAAGAAAGCATTTTTGATATCCAACTGGTGAAGAGGCCAATTATAAGTAGCTGCCATAGAAATGAATAGTCGAACAGAAATCAATTTAGCAACTGGTGAGAAAGTATCAGAATAATCCACACCATAGGTTTGAGCATATCCCTTAGCCACCAATCATGCTTTAAGATGAGACACTGATCCATCCGGATTCATTTTCACTGCAAATACCTATTTGCATCTAATAGCTTTCTTCCTATCATGCCAATCAACTAACTCCCAGGTACCATTGTCATCTAGGGCATTCATTTCTTTTATCATAGCATTGCGCTAGCCAGGATGAGATAATGCTTCCCGAACAGTTTTAGGAATAGAGATAGAATCTAGAGAAGCAATGAATAAACAAGAAGAAGATGACAAATAATCATAAGAGACAAAGAAATAAATAGGATAAGTGCACTGGCGTTTACCTTTTCGAAGAGCAATAGGAAGATCCAGATCATTTGTATCTGGATCTGATGTCGAAGGACCTAACATAGAACATGTATTCGGAGGTTCTTGTCTTCTCAAGTATACATGAACGATAGGTGGTTTAGTAGATATAGGGGCCACAAGTGTTGGAGCTACTAGTGGGTGTTTAGAGATTGTTGTTATAGTATAGACTAACAAATTATCTTCCTCCCTTGATTCCTATAAGTAGTAGATAAAGGAAAAAATAGAGTGTCTTCTAAAAAAATAACATCAGTAGACACAACATATAGATTAAGACCGGGACAATAACACCTATACCCTTTTTGAAGTCGAGAGTATCCCAAGAAAACACATTTTAAAGATTTTAGATCCAACTTTGTGACATGGGGACGGACATCACGAACAAAGCATGTGCTACCGAATATTCTAGGTTCTATGGGAAACAAAGACTTGGTAGGAAAGAGGACATTATATGAAATCTCGCCGTTAAGAACAGTTGATGGCATGTGATTAATCAAGAAACATGCTGTGGAAACTGCATCAACCCAAAATTGTTTAGGGACGTTCATTTGAAATAAGAGGGCTCGAGCTATCTCAAGAAGATATCTATCTTTTCTCTTAGCCACTCCATTTTGAGATGGAGTATCAACACATGAAGATTGATGAAGGATTCCATTCTGAATCATATAAGTTTGAAAAGCTTTTGAAAAGTACTCTTGAGCATTATCACTTCTCAAAGTTTGCACAAAAGCATTAAATTGAGTTCGTATTTTAGCACAAAAGGCAGAAAAGTGAGAGAACAATTTAGAAAGATTCTTCATAAAGTATAAACAAATGACCCGAGAAAAGTCATCCACAAAAGTAACAAAATATCTAAATCCAGTTTTGGACACAATAGGACATAGACCCCAAATATTAGAATGAACCAACTCAAAAGGATAACTAGCTCATTTATTGACCCTAGGACTTAATGAAGTGCGATTATGTTTCACAAACTGACATGACTCGCAGTCTAATAAACCTATACTATGGAACTGAGGATACAACTCTTCAGTAGTGGTAGAGACCGATGACCTAATCGACAATGTGCCTCAAATAGAGTTAAAACACTAGAACAAGCAATGGCTTTAGGTACTCGAGCTTCTAGGATGTAGAGCTCTCTAGATTCAAATCCTCTACCAATAGTCTTGTAACGACCCGGTATTTCTAGGTATTTTAAAAGTTAATTATATGATTAAATTATTTAGTTTTTTTTATGTGATTATTAGTTTATATGTGAACTATGTGATTAGATTGTTTAGTGTTTTATTATCTTATATGTGAAATGTGTAATAACTACTATGTTTTTATACCAACCATTGGATTCTACGTATATTCATAAAAATCAATAGATACATATATAATTCTATACATACATTTTTCAACGTTATAATGATAGGAATTATTTGTAATAAAGTCATATATATAGTATTTTTATATGTTGAAGTATATATAAATATGTATATGTATATTTTCGAAATTGGGTTTTTTGCACGGCGCCACCTTGTGTTTATGTCTAATTGTCAAAAAAAACCTTGTGAAATTTTAATTATCAAAATAAACCCTGTCATAATTAAAATTAGCCAAATAAACCCTTTCACTGGGAAGTAGATGTCACGCGCAATTTTTGCAAAGATTTTTGTTTTTTTGTCCTTTGTAATGACAAATTTACCCCTTTTGTTTTGCCCTCTATCCCAGTGATATGCAAGAACACACACACACACTCACACACTCACACACACACACACAAACACAAACACAAACACATGCAAGAACACACACACACACACACACACACACCTAAACGCACACACATCCACATGAACACTCACACACACACACACACCCCTCCACCCCCCAACGGCCCTCTTCAGTCACCATCTCCCCTCACCCCCTCCCAATCCCCAACCGGATCCTCCGCCGCCGCCACTATCGCTGGAGCCACCTCCTTATTCTCCTTTTCTCCACCCACCTTCATCCTTCTTGCCACCGCAGCCGCCGCCGCCACTACCGAAGCTGCTGTCGCCGTTTTTCTTTTTTTCTCACCCCCAACCACCATCTTCTTCTTCCTCCCTCTCCCTCCCCCACCTTTCTCATTTATTTTCAATCAGATCTGTGATTGTGTGTGTGTTCAGGTGTCTGTTCTTGTGTGAGTTTGTGTGTGTGCGTGTGTTCTTGTGTGAGTTTGTGTGTGTGCGTGTGTTCAGATGGGTTTGTGTGTGTTTTACTCATTCATGATATATATATTTATCAGTGAGATATGTGTATGTGTGTGTATATATATATATATATATAGAAGAAATCAAGAGGAGATTTCCTGAATTTTTATGTGATTTAGCAATAAGGTAAATCAGATTATGGAAAAGAATTATGGAAATCTTGCTTAAATTTTTTTCTCAGATTCCTTGATGGATTGTTGATTTATACATCAGTTTATATGGAAGGTAATGAATTCACTGGATTCTTGGTTGACCAACTGAAGAAATAAATTCAATTTAATTTGCTTAAAAATTAATGAAGGACAAAAGGTTTAAACTCCAGCAAATAAAGTACAATTAATGGTAAGGGTAATTTTGGAAGTTTACTTTTTTTTATTAGTCAACGTCAGTCAAGGGGCGGTAGGCAAATTTTAATTTTTATAAGGTTATTTTTGATAATTAAAATAACACAGGGTTTTTTTGGCTACTTTTCAATAACACAGGGGGTTATTTGCAATAGACTCTTTCGAAATTATATATATATATATCCTAGGTCATTTTTGTATTTAGATGATGTAGATATATATATACTAATTGATGCTTAAATATGTATTATTTAAATGCTATATGATTAATTTCTATTGCATTAAATACTTTGCAATATATGCCTATTTTTATTTACAAAACACATAATTATTGGAATTATTTTCTACTTCATTTAGTAATCATAAAATGCATAAAATTCAAACACACACACACACACACACACATATATACATACATATATATATATACATATACACAAATTTATATATATATATATATATGTATAAATAAGGGTTAGATTATTTTTCTTGATATTGTCATCTTCACTAAAATGTGTCATTTCACACTATCCTAATTATTTTGAAAATTATTTTTAAATGCTAGGTCATAAGACTATGATTCATATATATATAAATATCTTACACTATATATGTATATATTTTATAGAAAATTTATATACATAAATATATAAGATTATATTTTCATTTTTTTAGGTATTTTTCATCATAAACAATGGAATAATTATACTATGTGTAAAAATATCCTAAAAATATAAAAAGAGGGGGGGTGGGACGAAAGTTTATGTATATATATAATATAAATATATGGTGTATATTATTACTTGCTCCCCAATTCTCCTTGCATTAAATGAATATTCACACATGTAAGATTTCTTCTAGATATGTTTATACATGTAAAGCTTAGATTAAACTAGATTATGAAGTGTGCATTTAGACTCACACTTAAGCTATAATTAGGTATTGAGTTGGGCATTGAGTTGGAAGATTCCATTTATTATAACCCTTAGTTGTAACCTTAGGTGGAAAGATGATAATAATTAGAAAATGACTTAATTATTTAATAATTTTATTTCTTAACACAACTACTATAAATAGGGGATAAATTGGGAATTCAACACTTCATTTTCATCCCACAACACACACAACCACATCCACACACACACTAAATCCCGGCTAAGACACCCACACCCACACTTACCTTGCTTTCAACATACAAAACCCTCCATATTTATAGTATATCTTCTACCCACACACACATATATATATATATATATATACATAAACCCTTCTTTTAACATATTTATTATGTATTAGCCCCCTATACATCCTTAACTCCATAAAACACTCTTGGAAAGGTAGAAGAATATTTATTTAAAGTAGGGACCTTAATTTCATAAGTAAAGGTTCTTACTTTAATTCATAGATATTATACCTTATAGAAGTGAATGCTTCATATTTGATACAAGGTAGTGATTTTACTTAAGACATGAGCTAGTTTTTCTTATAGTATTAGCACATTTATTCCCCTATTAGGACCTAGGATGTAACTACAAGTTAGTTACTATCTTAGTCCTAAGGGATTCCATAATAGTTTAGCTAGACGCATGTTGTGTGTTTATGCAAGATTATGTTGAAATTTGTGCATTTCTGCTGAATGGTGAAGCTGAAAATTATGTGTAGTTATAATTTATGCTATGTTAAGGTTTTATTTATGTGTTAAGAAGCTGCAAATTTCAATTTTAAAGCTGAAAATCCTGTTTATTTTCAAAGCTAGAAATCCTGTTTCAAAGCTGAAAAATACTATTTCAAAGCTGAAAAATCCTGTTTTTCAAGGCTGGAAATTCGAGATTTACAAGCTGAAAACCTATTTTACAATGCTGGAAATTTTAGTGTGTAATTTCAATATGTTTTAAGCTGGAATTTTAGTATTTCGCAAGCTGGAAAATTCTGTTCGCCGTCTGAAAAGTGCGATTTATATAAGCCGGAAATTTTATATGCTATGCTGAAATTGTGCACCACATGCTGAAAAATAGTCTGCACGGTGCTGGAAATTGTGTTAATTGTGCTGAAATTGTGTGTATATGGGCCCGAAACGTGATAGGGGTGGATGGGGCCGAGTTCGGCCAGGCGGCAATGGGTTTGCCGGTCTTAAAAGTTCTCACCATCCATCGTTGCCTAATTTCACCTTGCATGGACGGAGTTGAAGTGGGTCACAGGAAATTCGGCATATGCCCGGGATATGACCACCGGTGTGTTTGGTTGAGATGGGAGTATTGGTTGGAATTGAGTTTACGGCACGACAAGATAATGTAGCCGTCCGTCGAGGTGGAAAACTGTAGAAATGTGATGCGAATTACGATTCTTTTGATCTGAAAATTTATGTGATTTATGTTTGATGAAAGTATGTGAAAATATGCATGCTTGTAGCACACACACGCACCTTATGTGTTAAGTAAAATTGCTATTCAACATGTTGTTATTCAATGTTTTAGCCGAATGTGAGGACGAATTTACCAAAAAGGAGGAGGGAAAGGGACAATTTGAAGCATTTGGCTAGAGGAAGTGTGATGACCCGATAATCCTTAATATTTAAATAATTGATTTAAAATCTTATGCTTATTGGAAATGTTATTATTACTTGTTGTTTTCAAATTTTAGTCTGCTTTTGAGATTAACTTACAATTTGAACGGTAAAGTGCTAATTTTCGAATTTCGATTACCACTCTTGGAAAATTCGTCTATTAAATACTTATGAGTTTTCAAAACAATATAAATAAGTATTCTGGACTTTTATGCATGGACAAGATATAACGACCCGGTAAATCCTTTATTTAACTATTTTATATTATACAAGTTTTATATGATTATTTTGTGAGTTATTGTTTTCTAGAGATTATTCTTTCAAAATATGATTTTTATTTGCGAACAAATGAGCATATTACTACATAAATATTGATAAAATATTATAAATTCCAAATATTCTTAAAATTTCATGCATTTAATCTTTCTAAACTCCCAGAATTACTTAATATATTATTTTCACCTTTTACCTATTTTCCCAAGAATTTTTAGTAATTTTCGAAAAACATTGTCTTTAAGTTCTTAATTTGAAATATAATTTTTAAAATGCTTAATTATTATCAAAGAATGAAAATAATAATATAAATAAATATTTTAGATTTTATTTGACTTATAAAAATTAATTTTCGAATTTTTAGAATTTTATTTCTATTTTTGGGCGATTTTTGAAAAATTGGCAAAACAAGGGGTATTTTGGTCTTTTCACCTCTCCAACCCCAAATTTCGTTTTTTTGCTGAGAAATAAGCAATAAAATACTTAATGAATAAGATTTTCAGATTATATAGGTTTTTGTTTGATTTTAGTTGATTTTATTTTATATTTTATCAAAATATCTTTACTAATACATACTCTTGAAACCTAGCTCTCATATACATATATAAGTATATATTAGTGGTGATATACATAGCTACATATACACACACACATACCCACATACATATACATGGTGGTTAGTAAAGTGAGGTGTATGTATAAACATCCATGTATAAATGTATGGAAGAGGTATTTAGTTGAATATAATATGTAGGTATTTGTGTCTAATATCTTGCAAGATCATTACACAAGACCATACACACCCACAATCCTCATTTTTCAGCCCTCTAAGCCCCAAAAAACCGTGCCCCCTTGCTCCCTCACATACACTCTTTCATTTTCTCTCAAAACACTATCATTTTCTCTCAAAATACTACACTACTTGGAAGAACACAAGGTAGGAACACTTCTTTATGCCTTAAGTAGAGGTTTTCTTCTTCTTTCTTATGAAGAATAGGCAAGCTTCCATACTCTTGTGCCCAAGCAATGTAAAAGATCAAGCTTGAATGGCCTAGAGTGAGAGCTTTTGCCAAACATGCCTCCAAATTGAGGATTTTAGTTATTTTACAATCTTCATGTTACTTTAGAGCTTTATGGTTAAATTTTCATATTATAACTCTTGTTGGGAGGAAGTTGAAGAGTGGTTAGACTTGTAAGCATGATGTTGAAGATATTATGTGATTAATATGCTTTATTTGAAGCAATATGTGATTATTATGTTTTATTGGAAATATTATGTGTTTAATATGCTTTATGTGAAGTAATATGTGATTATTATGTGAGTTTATGCTTTATTTGAAGTATTGTGAAACCCTTATGCTTTAGTTGAGGTATTAGGAGATTATTCTATGTTGTTCTTGAAAGAGTTAGTAAAGAAAGCTCCACATAACTATTATTTGATAAGTAAAACTTTTACTATAAATTTATAATATAGATTTATGCCTATTTTAGCACTTTAAATACTATGGATTTATGCTTATTTTGTTTTAAAGATATACTTAGTTTATATACATAAAGTATTTTAAACTAATGATTATTTTTGTATTTAAGTTATATGTCTAAGTTGTACATGGATATACATAAATGTATATTATATTTAGGGCTTCATTATAGGTTAACCTATCTACTTAATACTGATTATAATAAATATATATCTATGTTATGCGTATATGTATATATGTAGTTATATATATATATATCATTATAGATTAATCTACCTACTTAATCTTGAATTCTAATTATAATCTATTTAGGTATATATATGTTATACGTATATGTATATATGTAGTTATATATATATATATATATATCATTATAGGTTAATCTACCTACTTAATCCTTAATTCTAACTATAATCTATCTAGATATATATATGTTGTACGTATATGTATGTATGTAGTTATATACTTATATATTTTAACTTAAATATATATATGGTTATGTTGTACGTACTTATATCCCTATATTTATCCATATAATTATATTAGTTATATTTTAATCTTTATATTTCTATATTTAAACTAGTTATATTTATATATTTATATTTATATTTGCTCTATTTACATATTTTGCTACTAGCTATTTACATATTATATTTATATATTTATATTTATATTTTATCTATTTACATATTTTGCTAGTAGCTATTTACATATTTAACATTTCTAAGTAAGTATGCTTTCATTTATAAGTGTGGAGCTTACTTTACTAAACTATAATATAAACTTCCAAAGATTATGTGCATGTGTGAACAAATTGAAATTTTGTGAATGGGCCCATGTGCTGGAATGGTATGGGGAGTGTTCCACCGGGACATACTATTGAGTAGCCGGGAGAGTTCAAAACCCTTCCATCTCCTAATCCCCCCTTGGGTAGACGGAGGGATCTACTCAAGAGAGAGGGTCGTAGGACAATACTAAGGCGTATGCCCGGGATACGACCATTGGAGGATAAGGCTAGCGGGAGAAATGTGCTGGTTGTTATTTCGGCCCGGGTAGTTATAAGGGTCACTATCAGGTGACGAAAAGTAGAAAGTGTGAAACTATATGTGTGTTATGTGTAACTAATGTGCACTTGACACCCGAGCACCTTATGTGCATAAAGAAATGTTTCTACTCAACGTATGTTGATTCCATGTTACATAATGATTTAGATGCTTCCGAAGCTAGCCTTTATGACGAGGAGGAGGAGGAACCTTTTGAAGTATTTTACTAGGAAGGAAGACGTAGGATTTCCGCTGCATACCTATAGTTAGTGGTTTTTGTAACTAGTACGTTTTGGATATACCCTTATGTTATGTAATGTAACTAGTACGTTTTGTAATTAATAATGTACGCATATATGTAACCACTAACAACAACAACAACAACAACGGTAATAATAATAATAATATAATAAAGGGTTTTCGGGGTCGTCATACAAGATGCAATTTTGAATAATTACATGATTTTTCATATTTTAGAGGAATTTGACATTCTAACACAATTTTCGAAATTCTATGTCCTAAATTGCAATTTTCAAAAGTATAACCAAAACATTTTTAATTTTTGGGAAATATACATATAATTTCAGGTTTATAAAGACTAAATTTCACAATTTTGGAATTTTCTAAATTAATTATGGATTTTCGGATTTTATGCCCTAAACCCCTAATTTTATGCCCTTAAACCCTAATTTTTGGTTTTTACAAAAACAATAAATACAAATTCGAATTTTTAATAAAATAAAGATATGATTTCAGATTTTATAAGATGAGGACAATCAAAATCAGATTTGATTTGATTTTATTTGATTTTGTGTTAATATTTTATTAAAATATCTTACACTGATAGAAGATGTTTTTTTTCTAGAAATTGTGCACTTGTGTGGTCTTCCATTCATCTAGCTTCATGACTCATGTATTAGGGTTACACGAAGGCTAGAAATCGCGGAGGGAGGTGGAGGATTGCATTTTATTTGGCATTTAATTTTAAGCCTAGGTGGGAGATTTGCATTAATTAAGAAGATTTGAATTAATTAGGACTTTATCCTCAAGTCTTCCCATTCTACCCCCAATTCTTACACTATAAATAGGGGAGGGGTTGCTCACATTCTATCACACCCACACAACATACAAATCCCACCTAAAATGCCTCAGTCATACTCACCTTGCCCTAACACACAAAACACTTCATATTTATAGTATATCTTCCACCCACATATATATATATATATAAACCCTTCTATTTTCATTCGTATATACCTATTAGCCTTCCATATAGCCTTTATATACCATCTTTTTCCCTAAAAACATTTGAAAAGGTAGAATTATTACCTTTCTCATAAGTAGTTTAGGCAACATGATCTTAGATTATTTTCATAAACAAGGCTTTAACTTGGGTTTACCAAAATCATGGTCAAATACGAAGTGATTGTCTTTGTTCCCATTTTAAGATTTTATGCCTCAAATTATTCGTTATACATGTTAATATCATGATAATTGTTTTCATGCTATTATGCTTTCATAAAGGTACATGCATGAACATGGTATGTTTATTTATGCTTTGATAAGATATATGTGTTATGAGAAATTATTTCTCAATTATGTGTTGGGCCCGAAATATTGTGGAATGGATGTGGCTGAGTTCCGCTGGGACATTCTATTGGAGATGCCAGTATTAAGTGTTCCAGCCCTCCATCTCCTAATCCCTCCTTATATGGACGAAGTGTTCCATGTGAGAGTGGGTCGGAGGCTTCGGTATATGCTCGGGTTATGACCACTGGTGTGACTCGGTTGGGATTGGTGGAATCGCAGAGTGACTCGGTTGGATTATTGATTGTTTGATCATGGTGGGAGTTATAAGGCATTACGTCACTGTGTGTGATGAACAGGGAGTATTATGTGATTTTACATGTTTATGTGCAATTTTCACACATTTGCACCTTATGTGATCGAGTAATAGTTCTACTCAACCGTTGTGTTGACACCTTTTATGAACATTCTTTGAGGCAAAGATGTTATATCAGAGTGCGCAACGGAAGACAACCGGGCATTACGACACTTTTATAGTTACTTTTGTATTATTTTAAGCTGTAATTTTTGAATTTCGTAAAAATATTTATGTAAATTATTATTTATGTTTAATAAAATATGAAGGGTATTTACCGGGTTGTGACAGGAAGTTGTAGTCGAGTCCTTGTAGTTTTATCATATGTTTAGGACTCTTATTGTGTATTTTGGGTTTTCTAAGTAATAAAGTCTTTCATGGAAAATTTTCAGCTTTCAATACTAAAAGTATTGGTAGTATGTTTCAATAAGATCCTGAAATACACAATGGTCAGGAAAGCATGAGATACAATAGTTTAAGGCACGAGTCAATTCGCTTATAGATATTAGATTGAAAGAGCAGTTTGGTATACTCAAAACAGATGATAGGGAAATTAACAGGGTAGGGTGAATAGTGCTTGACCCAAGGACATGCGATTTTGACCCAACTACTAAAGTAACGCTTGCAGATGATGAACGTGACTCAAAAGTAGGAAAAAAGACTAGGATTACCTGTCATATGGTCTGTTGCACCAGAGTTAGTGGCCCATTTTGATGAGGAGAAAATAAGACATGTATTGAGTTTACATGACTTAGTAATAGCAGTGATAGGAGTAGATGATGCCTTCAATGATTCTTGGTACTGAAAATTGCCAAACTCATCAGCAGAGACAAGCATGGTTTTCTCAGATGATGTCGCTGTATTCGGGATTTTCTTAGAGGGCGAGCCTGTCGCAACATTCGCTGACCAATTCCTTTGAAATTGTTTACCCCACCGTCTGCAAAAATGCTTCGTGTGACCTGGCACACCATAATTAAAACATATACTGCCTCCTGATGTTTGATTATTAGATGCATTGTTTCCTCCTCGTTCTCTATTACCATCTCTATTATATTGTCGACCAATGTTATTGTGACTCACAAGGGCACTGTTAGGTTGAGGAGAGGGGGTGTTTTCAGTACATAGCAGTCTAGTAAAAACATCATGTAAGGAGGAAATCTCAAAACTCAAGAGAATTTGAGATTTAGCAACTTCAAATTCTGAAAAAAGACCTGCCAAGAAACTCAGAATAGCCATTTGCTCCCTTTGAGTTTGTTGAACCTTGGCATCAGTACTAAACAGCAATAGAGCATTCAATTCTTCATAAATTCTTTTAAACTCCATGAAATAAGCCGTTAAGGATTTGTCATGTCTCTATGTTCGGTAAAACGATTTATAAACGGCGTACATTCGAGAAATATTCATTTTCCCAGAATATAAAAAATATAAGTACTCCATCAACTCCTTAACATACTCACAGTGAATATAAAAAATATAAGTAATCCAATTACCTCACTATCGATAAAATTTCGTATTTATAAGAATAACCAGGCATCGTCTCTTAGCCACGCTTTTTTTTTTCATCCGTAGGTGGACTTTCTGTGAGATGATCGTCTTTCTCAATACTTTGTAAATAAACTCAGACTGTCTTACTCCAGTCGAAATAATTTGACCCATTAAGTTTGCACTCAGTAATTTTGGTTACCACGCGGACCACGTCTGTAATTGTAGTTTTATTCTCCTCTATTGTGCTAAAAGGGACAACAACAAGGCAGCAGGAAATAGGGCAGCAGTAACACGGTGGAACAACTGCTACAGTAACAATAGTAACAACAGCTATAGTACGTGATACCAGAAGATCAAGTCAAAACGACTGACAATACACTTGAGACCGCTGGAAATTCAGAGACGATGACAGCGAAATTGGCCATATAATTTTTCAGCCACGCACGTGCCCCCACGTGCCGGCATGTGATACGGTAGCAAAAACTTTCATCGGCACGTGTGTGATCACCGGACTTTGGGGATCGACCGATCTTAGTTCAACGGTCCTCCCTATTTTGGAGGTTAGAACCAAAAACCACTGTAATGGGGTGTCCCACAAAATCCGAGTTCTATTCTTTTAGATTTGGCTCTGATACCATGTAGTTTGGGAGAGAGAATCCTCATATATTATTCACTCTAAGAATGTCATATATATACAAGTACAATGCTAACAAAGAAAGAAAGAATAAACCCTAATCAATATAGGAATATACCTATAATATAATTTCCTAAATAGATAATGCCACGATCCAGAAAAATACCCTTCATATTTTATTACAATAAATAATTTACATAAAAAAATTTACAAAATACAAAAGTTACAATTTCAAAATAATACAAAAGTTACTATAAAAGTGTCGTAATGCCCGGTGGTCTTCCGCTGTGCACTCTGATATAACATCTTTGCCTAAAAAATGTTCTTAAAATGTGTCAACACGACGGTTGAGTAGAACTATTACTCAATCACATAAGGTGCAAGTGTGTGAAAATTGTACATAAACATTTAAAATCACATAATAATCCCTATTCGTCACATATAGTGGCGTAATACCTTATAACTCCCACCATGATCAAACAATCCAATCGAGTCACTCCGTGATACCACCAATCCCAATCGAGTCATGCCAGTGATCATAACCCGGGTATATGCCGAAGCCTACGACCCACTCTCACATGGAACACTCCATCCATATGAGGAGGAATTAGGAGATGAAGGACTGGAACACTTAATACCGGCATCTCTAATAGAACGTCTTGGCGGAAACTCAGCCACATCCATTCCGAAAATATTTTGGGCCCAACGCATATTTGAGAAATAATTTTCTCATGACACATAAATCTTATCAAAGCATAAATAAACATATCATGTTCATGCATATACCATTATGAAAGAATAATAGCACGAAAACAATTATCATGATATTAACATATATAGCAAATAATTTGAGGCATAAAATCTTAAAATGTGAACATACACAATTACTTGGTATTTTTACCATTATTTGGTAAATCCAAGTTAAAGCCTTTTTATGAAAATAATTTAAGATTATGTTACCTCAACTACTTATGAGGAAGATAATAATTCTACCTTTTCAAATATTTTTAGGGAAAAAGAGAGTATACAGAGGGCTTATTAGGTGTATATGTAGGTAAAAAGAAAGGTTTATTATATATATAGATATATATGGGCAGGAAATATTCTATAAATATAGAATGTTTTGTGTGTTTAGAGTAAGGTGAGTGTGGAGTGTGTGTTTTAGGCAGGATTTATGTGTTTTGTGGGTGTGATAAAATGTGAGCAACCCCTCCCCCCTATTTATAG
Source organism: Petrea volubilis (assembly GCA_026212405.1). NCBI lineage: Eukaryota > Viridiplantae > Streptophyta > Magnoliopsida > Lamiales > Verbenaceae > Petrea > Petrea volubilis. The sequence goes on along the minus strand of CM047876.1, from coordinate 12,783,871 downwards.
TTTTTAGCCAAGAAACAAGATTATTTTATTTGATCTTATCTTGTGATCTTCCAACTAATCTTAATATTAAATGTGTTCATACCTAAATGTGGTTGTAATTTATACAATTTTTAGCCTAAGTAATATGAGTTGTATCCTAAATTAGGTTATGTGTTAGTCTCACTTAATATGATAATAACATGTATGTCTTCTTTTAATATTATCCCTACAATTGTTGGCTAAGTTTAGCAAAACTAATACAAGAGTATGTATTCTTTATTTATCTAGTAGCCTAGTGTATGAGTTCATTTAATAAGACAATGACATTTAGAACATGTGTATTAATTTAATCTATTTGTGTGAGTAAGTGTATATATATATGTACGAATTTATGCATTTATATATTTTTCTTAGTTTTGAATAAGTAGCATATATATACGTGTATGTAATTTACCTCTTATAGATATAGGTATGTATATATACTTATTTATATATCTATATAAGTATTAAGCACACACACATATCTATATATATAATAGTAGTTGTATATATATATATATACACACGTACACACACACACACATATATATAATATAGCTATTAAGTGAAGAGTTTAAATAATAATCATAATCATAATAACAATAATATTAACAACAAATAATAACAACAACAACAACAAATAATGGAGTAAGGAAATAACCATAATGTTGAAAGGCATGTAGAGCAAATACACATTTAATCATGAAATCACTTAAAATTATAATATTTATCACATAATTCACACATATAAAATAAGAGTCACATAATAATTGCATAAAACATTAAACTATATATAATAATTTTTAAAATATTGCATGACACATAATATGTAATAAATTGTAAAATAGTAGGAAGTACCGGGGCATTACAGATAATATTTATATATATTCTTAACAATATGTATTTTCCATTTCCAATCTTTATCCTCGAAAAGCGAGTCTTTTATCACCAATTTCAGGCTCTTATCTAAGTGTTGAGAACACAAACTTTCAAGAGGGGATAAGGGATGGGGAATTACAGAATTTGCCTTTATTGAAGTGACTTTGTATAAATGACTTTGGTCTAATATCCTAGTTCACAAGAGTTTTCCTTAGTTGGTCACTTTATCAAAGTTTTTCCTAGAAAACCCATCTCCGCTAAGAGGCATTCTTAAAGTTTCGAGCATAAGGATTTTCCCAAAACTCACTATGGTCGAAAGTTCAAACCTCGTTTTTATGAGTTCATGCATTTTGACTATTATAAAATAACTTTCTCAAATATGGTGACGTCATTTTGATATCGACCAAGTTCATTTTAATGATTGTCGCATGTGAATTATATTTTGCCTAAAATCGAGTTAAAGAGAATGAAGGTTGAAAGAAATAAACACTTCATTCAAAAAGGTAAGAGGACTATAAAATAGGGTCAATGAAGCCCTATCCTATCATACAAGATCAAGGCAAGGCTAAACTAATCCTAAATAACTATCATGTATTGTCTGAAGCTCAGCTGGCATAAGCGAGACTTCTATAGCAACTTCGTGGGCGAGGGGGAAGAGGAAGGGTTACATGTTTTCCTTGAGCACTCGGGGCTTCAAGAGTCCGAATGACTTGGCACATTTATGTTGCTCACTTGGCCTTGACCTATGCCTTAACTGGAGAAAGTTCGAAGCTAAGCTCACACCTTTCAAGATCCTAGCCGCCTCCTCCTTATTCGTGATTAGAACAATGTGGAGGTACTTGGCATAGGCGAACTCTATCTCTAAAGTTTTTAGGTCCACATCTACCAAGCTGTTCACTATAGAATATCAAACCGTTACCTTCCAACAAGGTGGATAGGAACAAAGCGAGTTTAGGCAATGTGTAGTGTGCGTGGGCGTGCTGGAGTGTTTGATGCGAAAACACACAAAAATAAAGTGGGAAACGTGGTGAGATAAATAAAAAATTGCACTATAAACTAACTTCCTTTCAAACAATTGTATTAAAGTAGGCAAACTCCAAATCTAAGGTTCAATTACTTGTAAGACAGCATGACTTTTACAAATGCGTGCTATTCAACAAATCGAAAGAAAAACTTGTCAAGCTAAAACTAAACAAGGAGCCCACCTCATAGAGATAAACACCAAGTGAGGGACCTAATGAACTAAACATAAAAAGAAAAGTTAACCAATGATGATACCTTGAATTAGCCAATGATAACGCCTTGAGTTAGCCTTTTTGATGCTTTTGTGAGAGTTGAAGGGGGAGTGTTGTGAAGTGTTGACTTCTTCCTTCTCGTGGATGCTCTCCCCTTCATATGGTGTTGGGACTTGTAACTAATTCCTCCAAAAAAGGTGGGATCCTCTTAAGTTGGTTGAACCATCTTCCCACTTTGCTTCAAACCATTTCGTATCATTTTGCTTTGTTTGAATTATTAGCCTTATCTCCTTATCTCCCTATCTTGTTGTTAGCTTTCAAACTTCCAGTGTATCTTTTAGCCAATGGTCCATAAATAATTTTCTAATGGGTCATTTTTGGCCATCCTAATTATTGGCCAACTATTTTTGGGTCCACCTCCCTACTGTCTTTTGGTCCATGCCGCAGGCCAACAGTCAGCCTCGTAGCCTTTTTTTCTCAATCAACTTGGACCAACACCTCAAGGGGTCACCTTTGGGTCATTTCTTAAAATTTCATTTTAGATCAAAACAATGCCCCCCACAAGTCTTGGTTATTAGATAAACACTAATTAAGACTTGTATTTATCTTCTTAATCAGGCGCTATGTTTCGGCTGCTTCATGACTCCTCAAATGAGGCATTTCTTTAAAATAGTCCCCTAGGCAATGATGAAGTGAGGCTACAAGTCTAACCTCATTTGAACTCTCCTTTATAAAAGGGAGGCTTCTACTTGCTTCCCTATACTATCAGTCACCATTCTCACTCTCTCTCTTCTCTCTCCCTCTCCCCCTCTTCATTCTTAATTCATTAGGTAATTTAAGGTAGCGTGCATGACCTATTTACTATGCAGAGATCATGAATTTGTAGGGCATACGTCACAATAGTAAAATTGACTAGCAACAGAGTTAATACATGTATATATAGACGTAGAGGGTCATGCTACTTTCATGAATAAGCTTGTTAATCACATGACATGTTTGGACATTCTCAAGTATCAGCATGAAATTCTATTTAATTAATGTAACAAAAGTAAGACCACTTAAATGTTTTATCATCCTAACATACATATAACAAAGCTATGGACAATGCCATAAAAATGCTTGAATCCACTTACACTTATCCATTCATTTATAACAGAGCCTGGAAATAAACTAAAGGATGTTAGGGACTACTTACCATTTATTAATCGGCTTCACAACTTAATTACACTTAAGTCCTCGGGTTCAGATGGATTGTAGAATCTCTACACATTATGTTGATAGCTCTCTCATCTTACTCCCTTCTCTTTCTCCTCTCTCTCTTTTGGCTCTTTCTCCTTTCTCTCTTATTTTCAGTATGTGTGTGTGTGTATGTGTTTGGTCGAATGGTGCGGCGAGGTGTAGTGGTCTAGGATGAATCTTTCGCTCTAGTGTCTAGGTTTAGCCATTAATGAATGAACCATTATGGCCCTTGACTCCCATTCAAGACTTTGTTTTGGACATTTTATTTACATATTATATTTTGACTATGAAAAGTAAAAGTTCATTGAAAAGGTGTCTTTTTACAAGTACATATCTAATTCTTTTAATAAAACACATCAATCAACATTCAACCTCTTGATCCTACATATAGGCGATGGGGCACTTTGCCACTAGGCTACTTTGGGAATTCTTGTTGTCCCCTAGTGCAAATTGGTACTAAAATTTCGGGATCTCACATGGGCGGCCTACCTCGTCCCCAGAGACCTATCCTATCACTTTCTATTTCACAACACATTGCCCACAAGCTGGGATGCAAACAAATCGAGCCCTAATTATAAGCCCAACGAGTTGTCTCGACAAAGGTTCGTGCTCAAATTCAAATAATTTGAGTTGAGCGAGCTCAAGCTAAACCTGTATAATTTTTGAGCCAAACTCAAGCTAAGTAATTCCAATTCATAGGGTTGCGAGCTTTCCTTTAATAATATTTATTTTTAATTTTTATAATTATAAATAATATAAATTGATTTTCAAGCTCGAGCTTAACTTATTCATAAATGTGAGCCAAACAAACCAAGTTTGAACAAGACTTGAGCTTGAGCTCGAGCCCTTTTTCTTTAGCTTAGTGGGCTTGAGCTCGAGCTTGAGCTTGAAAAAAGGGTGAAGGCTAGGCTCGGATCAACTCGTTTGCATTCCTAGTCCGGTCCCATTTTGCCCTTATCATGATGCTCAAGTCTTAGCAAACCAAGTTGGTTTACCTCAAGAAGAAGGCTCGAGAAGTTCTTAGGGCCCCTACTCAAAGAAATAAGGAGGTCGGCCATTGATTTTTCATATTTTACCATCAGCCAAGCCCACACCGCAAAGTTTGATTCATGGTAGCACTAATACCTTGCCACTTCGCAGTTGGAGTTTGTGAATATAGTGTTGCTGAGGTTCGACTTTCCTTGTAGCCTCCCTTAAGATTGCCACAGATGTTCCAGCCATGCATCCAACATCGGCACAAAAAGGTAAATTCTTATAAGGTTGATTAGTCCTTTGTGTAAAGAGGCCTTATTGGCTCTGTTGTAGCCAAAATGTTTTATGAGAAAGAGGTGGATTGTACATGCTAACTTTACTAAAAACAAGAAGAAAGGGGGGGAGTATTTATCTTTGGATGAGCTACCATATACCACTTGCATGCCAAGCTCCCCCCCCCCCTCCTGACTATGTTTATGCAAAAGTTGTAATTGCACTTCGACGGTTCGCTAAAATTGTCACCTTTAGTGGTTATTTTTACGATGACCATGCGGGGGCATCATCACTAGCTATCTTTGGAAATTGTGGACTATTGTGAGGTGCCACTATTACTACTATGGGGGATAAAGAAGGTATTTTAAATTCCTTATACAATTTTACTTAGTCCAATTGTGGGTAAATTTTCACCTTGTTGTTCTTTTAGCAAGATCTAGATCATCACACAGACAGGCTACCTCAGCTGACAACCCAAAGGGGTTCTATCTACCCCATTGCGGCGATACCCTTCAGTCAATGTAGTGGTGCTAAGGTGGGTACGAGGTGGTTGAATCACCTTTTTTTGCACCATTTAGATCGAAAGGGTCATTGACCTCTCTAATCATGAGAAGGAAGGGTTAGTGGTGACCAACCAAGTACACATTACTTCTCTGAGTTTTATACATTTTCCTCTGTCCATTCTGCTTAACTTTCTAACTTGCCATGTAGTCCAAAAAGGCTAGGAAGGTTGCTGCAGGCAATGAACTAAAGCAATTGAAGAGCTCTAAGGCGATAAAGAAGCTCGTTCTCTGCCCTACTTTTGAGGAGTTACAACAAGAATCTCAAGGCCAAGGTGACAAGAATGCTTTGTCGGTGCTAGGTGAGGATGATGAAGATGACTTGACCTTTGCTCACCTTTAAAGGGAGGCTCAACAAGGTCCTCCTCTAGGAATGCCGTCCAAGGGCAATGTGAGTCTTCTTTTTTTATTGCCTCCTATATTTTCCTATTCCTCCCCTAGCTTCATACTATTTTTAATCTAGGAGCTGATGCACGAGTCCTTCTCTAATGCTCCACTTTCATTCCTAGGGCAAACCATACTTAGCTTGTTCTCTTCTTTGCTACCTCATCTTGCACGTGTTAACATTTCTTTTATCTTGTTTCATAGGTTACTCCCTCCACCCCATTGTACCCTAGGACCTTGCAGCCAGCGATCGTCACCTATAAATGGAACTTGACGACTTTGTGACCGCATTCAGAGACAGTGCATCTATTTTTCTACGAGTCATACTGAGGAGCTCAAGGTGGCCTTGGAAAGTGTTGAGAACGAGTTTGTCTATAGAGATGCTGAGCTAGAGAGGCCAACTACTTGAGCAAACTTTGAACTAGGTGACCTTGTTAGTCATTTGTCTATCCTTGGCCTCCTATTATAGTTACTTCGGTAAAGATTTCCCAGCATTGCGCACCTAATGTGAGAAGAGTATTGCTACCTCCAAGGCAGAACAAAAGTCTTCTGTAGAGTCCATTACTATAGAGCTACAGTCGGTGCAGGCACGAGGATCTTATGGGGTTGAGAGGAGCGAGATACTGAAGGCTCAAGAAGCAAGCCTGGAGGCATAGATTGCCAAGTTGAATTCTAAGTTTCCGACAGTGTGCGAGGAGCAGGCAACCCTGATGGTTGAGATGGAAGGGTTGCATGGGGTGGTTCTGTAGCCCAGGTTGCAGACTAGGAGCTTTGTGATATCACAACTTTTACACATAACTTAGGACTAACAACTATATACTGATTAAAAACTAGTCTTATGATATACATGCATGAAACACTAAAATTTTATATGTAGAATTTATAATGCCCCGGTACTTCCTAGTATTTTCAAAATGAATTATATAGATTTATTTCATGTTTATATGCACGTTTTGCATGATCCTTATTTTATATGTAAATTATGTGATATGATAACTATGTTTATAATACATATATAAATCAAGATATATATGTAATGACCCGGTATTTCTAGGATATTTTAAAAGTTAATTATATGATTAAATTATCTAGTGTTTTATGTGATTATTATTTTGTACGTGAACTAGGTGATTAAATTGTTTAGTGGTTTATTAGTTTATAGGTGAAATGTGCAACAACTGCTATGTTTTCACACTAACCATTTGATTCTACATATGTGCATATAAATCAGTATGTATATATATGTATATATCTATAATTCTATACATACATCTTTCAAAATTATAATAATTTCTTACATATTAATATCTATACTTACAATTTTTAAATATAAGGAATATATATATACCCATTTTTAAATTACACACACAAATATTCTACTTATTTAAGATTAATATATTCATATATATATATATATATAAATTCATACATATATATATACTTACATAAATAAATCTATATATCTATATATATATATAAGTTCGTGTATATATATACACTAATAACTTAAATTAATACATACTAATCATAAACATGTTATATGATTAACAATATTTAATTATATATTCGTATATATATATATATGTATATATGCATGTTTGAAATATATAGAAACACTATATAATATATAGGTTATACATATATATATAATGATTTTTCTAATCTATTTTGGATAATCCTAATATTTGTTCTTGATAATTCCTAGCATTAAATGATGTTTTACACTTGTTATAACTCTTCTAGAAATTTATACACTTCTATTATTTAAATTAACCTAGATTTCCATTCATCAATATTAGGGCACACCTAATAACATTTAGGCCTATTGCTAAGCATGTATGCATTTATTAAATATTGATGAGTAAGATGAATCTAATTATGAAAAAATTGACATAATTAATTTTTTATAATTTGTCTTAACCAACCTCTATAAATAGAGGCTTGAGTATTATTTTCCATCATGTACACACACATACACGGATTCACACACACAACACACTCTTGACACTATTCTTTGCCCACACACACACACGGTACATACATACATATATGTATATATATATAGTACACTTTTACAACACACACACACAACACAAACACACACCACACACAACACAAACACACACCTCACGGACACACCACACACAAGACAATCACACACACACACACAGGTGTACATACACACACACACACACACACACACACATATATATATATAGGATTCCCTCACACACACACACACACACACATATATATATAGTATTCCCTCATACACACACACACACATATATAAATATCAAGAAGGCTAGTTTAAGGTAAGAATTTCTTAATTACATAAGTTAATTTCTAGTGCTGGTTTATCATTTTATTATCATGATATTATGCTTCATTATGCTACTCCAAGTTATTAGAAAGTATGTTTCTAGTTATATTTATACTTTATGTTCATAAAATTAATATAAAAGCATGTATGTTTATTATTCCAAAATATTCTCTTAGTATGCTTTTATATTTATAGTTATAAGCATGGAAGTATGTTCCTTATGTGAAAATATGTGGAACTCTTTATTTGTGCATGCCAGGCCCAAATGTGTTTTCGGAATGGATGGGGCTAGAGTTCGGCCGGGCGGCAATGGGCTTGCCGGTCTTAAAACGGTTCTTGACATCCATATCCTAATTCTATTTTGCATGGACGGAGTGTTCCATGTGTTGGTATTTGTTGTAGGGGATTGGCATAATCTCGAGATATGACCATTGATATGAACGGATGGAATTGATGTGGACGGATGGAATATTGGGGTTAATGATGTGACCAATAAGTGACTCGAAAGGTAATATTTTGTGAAATATTGTGTGAGATATTATGACTATGTGCACATATTATACACACGAGCACCTTATGTTATTAAGTGAAATTCCTACTCAACGTGTATGTTGACCATTTCTCCCTGTGATAATTTTAGCTAAAAAGGAGGTGGAACTTACTGAGGACGATAGCGAGGAACGGTTGAATGCCTTTAACTAGTCGGAATTAAGCTTGATATTTTGTATTTTGGAGAGACCGTGATGTTATAAACTTTTGTATTACTATGTATTATGCGCACTACTCTGATATATTTTCAATAAAATAAGTATAGTTTCATGTTTTATTTGGCTATATTTTAAGAAATTAGTTAAGGTCCTGGTCGTTACAATATATATATGTATGTACATACATGTATTTTCAAGAATTACAACTTATTAATTTGTAATAAAGTCATATGTATAAATATAATTATATTTCGAACTATATAGCTATATGGATATGTAATTTTCAAATTTATATGCATATGTTATGTTATAGGTCATTTTTATCTGACGGGGCATATCCTACATCGAGTGGAAACGTGGGCCTTGGCTGCCATAAAAGCACCAGCTCCTCTCCCCCTATCAAGACGCATTTTATAAAACCCTTCTGGCCTGACGGGATCCGTCTTAGTGGCCAACAGGCGGGACAATATCTTGTGTAGGGAGGCTACCGGATGGTCAGATATCGTCATCATCATTTGGCGCCCACCGTGGGGCCACTAGGCTCCCCCTAAGTCCCTCATCTGGGGGGCTTATGATGGGGTATATCCCACATCCAGTGGAAACAAGGGCCTTGGCTGCGATAAGAGCACCAGCTCCTCTTCCCCTGTCAAGACGCGTTTTAAAAAACCCCCCTGGCCTGACGGGATCCGTTTTAATGGCTAGCAGGCGAGACAGTATCTTGCGCAGGGAGGCCACTAAGTGGTCAGATATCATCATCATCATTATCATATATATATTTATTCAAAAATATCATTTTCTCCTAATAAATGTTTTTAAATGCTAAAATCTTGATAAGATTCTTGATAAATGTAACCAACTGGATAAAGATTATGACATACACATATATATACATAATATCATGCTATATATATAATATCTTGCATTATATATGTATATATTTTTGATAATTTATATATATAGATATATAAGATATATTTTTATTTTTTTAGGTATTATTCATAATAAGATTGGAATAATTATAAAATGTGTGAAAATATCCCATATATATATATATATAGAGAGAGAGAGAGGAGGGACGAAAATATATATGTATATATATATAAAATAAATATATTGTGTATATAATTAAGTGTCTTGCTCCCCAATCTTCCCAGCATTCAATGAATTTTTCACTTGTAAACTTTCTTCTAGATACATATACACTTGTGGGGTTCATATTTAAATAGACTATGAATCATGTGAAAATAGGGCACAAATCATCAAATTAGAGTTATAAGTGTATCAACTTAAGGTGACAACTATCTTAACACATGTGATAATCACTCTCCAATTATATACACATGTCTTCATCGTCATCACTTACACTACCACTTCGTACCTTAGGGTAACATATATATACAATTAGAGTTAATATTTGGACATTATAGACTCCCACTTGTATGATCGTATTTAATGCATAAGCTTAGTTGGAAAAAAGGCATTAAATGCAAGAAGGTCTTTTCATCATATCTCTTGAGGGAAAACACTACAAATAGAGGCAGCACACGCACAAACACACCAAACACTCACACGATTACACACACATACACAAACACACACACACACACACACACCTGCAAACACTTTCACAAACACTCTCAAATCTTGGTGTATATATCCATAGTTATATACATAGTTTATTAAGGTAGGGGTTGCTTAATCTCATAAGTTAAATCCTTTCTTTAGTAAATATGCTTCCATGTGTTCTAGTTTCCATTCTTCTATATTTTCATATGTTATAGTCATATTTTGCTTTATTTAATATTAGGGTCCTATTATGCTCATATGTTTAGTTGCTATCATGCTTTTAGTTATATCTACACATTTTTACATTCATAAAACTATATATGCTTAGGAATGCATATATGTTTTATTATAACTAAACATACTCTAGTTATGCCTTGATATTGCTAAGTTACAAGCATGTAAGCATGTCCTTTGTGAAAATCTGAATTAATTATGTTTTATAAGCATGAAGAGCATGTTTCTTATCTGAAATCATGTGAAAATATTACTTATGTATCTATGTGTTTTAGATTCAAGTCCTTTTTACGTTAAATAATTAAATCATGTATATATACTTGTTTATACATTAGTTATTTTAAGAAAATATCTATACACATGTTATATCTATGCATAAGAATAGTACCTTACTTATGTGCTCATACACATGCTCATGCATATTTAAAAAAGGGTAAGGTTGCTCTTATAAACTAGATATATATACATAAAGTTATCATGAAAATTGTAGACGTGCACTCATGTAAGAATATTGCTTACTTATGTATCTATATATCTTTTCCTTAAAAATAGATACTAAACATAAGTTAGTTCATCATGTTATAAAATTATGACTATGTAACTATTGTGTTTGATGCGGTCAGTTTTTGGTTCGATCACGTGTCAGGATCCAAAGAGCTCCGGATGATAATGTTGGTCGCCCACCTGTCAAAGAGGGAGGAACGCACTTGAGACTAGCTGGTTTTGCCCTGGCGTAGGCTATCCAACGCTCAAGTCAGTGTTAGGATACTTGGAGAAGATGGTGAATAGTAAATGAGAAGTTCTCTTACTTATCAAGAATGAGTGCATGAATCTTATGATTTTTTCTTCTTACCCTTGGGTGAAGAGCCGATTTGGTACATATGTGAGAGTGAGGCGCCCGGATGTGGTAGGGTTGGTGGGAGCCGGCCAACTTCCTGACATGAGTTGTACAGGCATGTGCTTTTAATCCCCTTTGTCATTCCCATTGGCGGCTGCTCTTACTTCTCATTAATGGAGGGCTTTGTTGGCATTTAATGTGTATCTTTGGCATTTATGACTCGGTATTTAATGCGCTGGAGACCGATGGGATGGATCCATATGCCACTGGGGCGTGTTAGGTGGCAGTAGGTAAGACCTGTTGTTAGTAGCCAGCTGGATCCCTCCCTGTTGGGCGTCAAGCTGGGCAGCGGCCAAGTGTGGGATTGTGTCCTCGACACGGATGCATTCGAGGGCCCTTTACGCCAATAAGCTCCTTGTGCCCCTGGGTAAACCTGGAGCTCGCTTCTCCATGGGAAGTGCCCCGAGGTTTATTTACTGGGTTGGATGTCTTCGAGGTTCATGGGTTATTTCGAGGGTCCCCTGGGTAGCGTACTTGTGCCTTATGACAAATTCAAGGGCAGCCAGCTTAAAAGCTCATTCGAGGATAGCCCGGCATATCGAGGACATCAGCTACCCACTTGGGTTGTCTAGGGTTTGTCTGTTGACGTGGCGTGATGGAGTGGCACCTGGCTCATCAGTGTTACTTAGAGAATATAAATTGTTAATTTATATACATATGCTCTAGGCTATCTTATGTTAATACTTATATATATGTTTTGCCTATACATGTAAAACCGACTTATATGCTTAAATATAGTAACTTGAGGATTATTCATATACCTATGTATATACTTATACAATTACAAAATTAAGATTGTTCTTCATAAACTCTATACATAGATGTAGTTAAAGTTATTTTAAAAACTATGAATATGTACGCATGTATAGATATTGTTACTTGTACATCTAAGCGTAGTATTCTTCTTAAAGTAGTTATGTTATTTATCCCTTGATTACTAGTCATGAACTACTACGGTGTAGTACCCTAACTTTAGCTATTGATGCAAATTATGGGAAATTATCAAGTTGACATAATCAACCTAACCCATAAATTTAGTGAGACAATAAGCTCATAAGGTGAATGCTGATTACATTGCTTGCTGGGGCAAGGAACTATATGCTATAAATATTATTATTCGTATAGCCTACCCTATCGTATTTATAACGATCCCAGGAAACCAAGTTTGTTAAAAATTTACATTCAAAAGCAAGTAATAGAAAACATGCTTAAATATATAACAAAATGTCAAGATAATACAACCAATTCAAAACGCCGGACACAAAGGTACGTTCACAACATACATAAAGTCAACAATTACAAAATAATAAGTACGCAGCGGAATTTCGTCGCTCTATTTCTAAAAAAAAGGCTTCAAAGGAAAAACAAAAGGCTTCAAAGGGTTCTTCCTCCTTGCCTTTATTTAAGCTAGTATCGGGCTCATCTAAAAAATATATATCATATGAACACGATCAACATACAGTTGAGTAGAAACATTACTTAAGCACATAAGGTGCTCATGTGTGTGATTTGCACATAGACACATATGGTTACTTTACACATAAAAACGTAGGTTTTCATTTCAAACCTTTCTCGTCACCTAACAGTGACCCTTATGACTCCCCCGGCCGAAATTTACAACCAGCACATTACTCCCGCCTGCCTTAATCTCCAATGGTCATACCCCGGGTGTTACGCCAACTTTTTCCTACGACCCTCTCTCTTAAGTAGATCTCTCCGTCTACCCAAGGGGGAATTAGGAGATGGAGGGAGTGAGAACTCTTACAGCCGGCTGCCCCATTGGAATGTCTCGGCGGAACTCACCCAAACCACTCTGATATATTTCGGGCCCGTTTCACATTTACAATTTATGCACATAGCATAATTTTGGAAGCCTAGCTTCCATATTTCAACATGTTATTCCAACATCTTAAAAGAATATCATTAATATAAAATGAAATTAATAGAAGAGAATATTTTAAACCAAAATCTAGTCAAAACATAATAATGTGTAAATATATATACACGGTCTCACATACATATATATGTATATATATATGTATTCTATATATATTTAGACTAAACCTATCATTAAAATAGAAACCTAGACTAAACATAATAGAAGTTTAGATTAAACACGTAATTAAACCATAAATCTAAAATAACCATATAATTACTCACAACTATACTTATATACATACACGTACATCATATATTTATATATATATATATAAATATATAATATCACTAACTCAACATAATTATATATATGTACGTATTATATATATAAATATCTAAACAACTATATACGTATAAGATATATATATATATATATATATATAAATATAAAAACAATATAGTTTGATAACTTTAAGTAATATATTTTTGTGAAAATAGTATATCTCTTCCAAAACTCATACTTTTCCTAAAACATATTATTTCACCGAATAATATAAACATAATTTCAAATATACTATATTAACACAAAATTAGTAGTAGAGTATATTATATTTTAGGAACATCTAAGCACATAGCACTTTCATAAAATACATCATACTTCATAAAATTCTCATAATTCTTGCAAGATCACAAGATAACACATAAATAGGACTCAAGTAGTGTAACTAACTAGCATAGCTTCTTGAACTCAAAGAACCAATACATACTTTATCATTCAAAAGACAACTTGCACATAAAGCACATAACATAACAAATAAATTCTTACTAAAATCAAATAATATTTGCAAGACCATATTCTAGGCACATAATTCTAACTAAGAATGCACAAAGTAGTGAAACTAATTTCATGACTTCGTGTAACCTTCTTCAAGAGACAAGAAAAACCTCTACTTATATGATTAAGCAAGGTTTCTACCTTCTTTCTCTTCCTTTGTGGGTGTAGTAAATTGTGGGGTAAAAGAGTAGGAAATTAGAGTGTTTTTGGGAGAAAATTTAGAAGAGTGTGTGAAGTGTGTGTTGTGGCCGGTTCTTGCTAGGAAAAAGAAGGTGGGATTTTGTCTTGTTTATTTTAATAAGAGGAAGAATGAATTAGATTTTTGTTGAGGGTCATTTTCTTCATTAATGCCAATTTACACCTAAGTGAATTCATTAAATGAATTCTTCCAAGTGGGAGATCTAATTTAGGCTTGGTGTGCATGCTAGCACATGATTCACAAGCTACATAAATGTGAGCCATGCAAAAATATTTATTTATGGTATATTAGATAAGATTTTTCTTGCATAAATATCCTAAAATAGGTTAAAGTCCATAATTTATATTTGCCTTCAATTAAAATCCGAAAATTAAGGTTTAATTCTTTAAAATTTGAAATTTGTACTTATAAATTTAGGAAATATATTATGGTAATTAAAAATTCGAAATTTATATTTTTATTTGGAAATTTATAATTTTATTGGGAATTTATGCTTTAATTTGGGCAAAATTCGAAAATTGAGGAAATTAAATTCTAATTTTGAAAAATATATTTTTCCAAGTCATAATAGTCTAGGATATGTAATTATTAATTATTAAGGAATAAAATACATTTTTGAAAAAATATTATTTGTAGAGAAAGTAAATTTATAAATTCTTATAAATAAGAAAACAATTTAGGAAGCTTAATGATTTTAGGAAATTATTTTTCCTAAATATATATATATAATATATATAGATAATGGTAGGAGAGATAGCCAATATACAATTATATATGAATGGTAAAGATTAATACACACTTTGTTAGGTAAAATACTAAGAGTGAAATTGTACAAGTAGTCTTTCTTTTTACCACATTTTACATGAAAGTGACATAAATAGGTAATTAAACTAATATGAAACATATTTAATTAATTATATGTATTATTTTAAGGGTATTTTCGGATTTTATATATATATATATTTTTTGATAACATTATTTCAAAAATGTTAAAATTGTGAAGTAAATAATTACTTCTAATAAATGTATAGTTTCTAAAATAGTAATTAGTATTAATTTCGAAATTAGGGAAGAAAATAAAATTAAATTTCATGATATGGAAACAATTGTACAAATAAGAAAATTAAAACCGACAGTTTAGGTTTGTGGGTAGTTTTCGAAAAAAAATTTGAGGGAAAAATCGCAGGTTTCAACTTCACAATTAACAAATCGCATTTTTTAATAATGCATGTAATGCAATGTACATTTATTCACAATAAAAGGATTTTCTCATAAAATAGTAAACATACTTCATAATTTCAAATTTAAAATAACGTGATTTAGCGGGTCGTCACAGTATTTATGTTATCTGATCTTTCTAGAATTATATCTTGCTCCTCACATTTCAACGAAATATTTTTCCAACTTATACGTCAAGTTATATCTGAAAATATTGCATTTTTGATATTGTCAGTTATATCTGTCACATAATGATTTCTTAACACCTTTGAGATATCATATTTTAATTATATTTCTATGCATCCTAGGTGTAGAAAATAAGTTATTGCTTTATTGACAGTTTGTGAGCAATATCTATCCTGTTATATCCGTCTACCCTTGGGGATGCCCTTGGAAAGTTTGGGCCCAGGTACTTAGAAGAGGAGTTCTATCAGGCGGAACGGATTGTCGATGGAACCTTTTATATGATACCATTCCGTGAGACCAATTTCTACGTACAACCAGAGGATGACTGTAGTAGAGATTGGAGCGATGTATTGCACAGACGCATGATACATCTCCATCCAGTTTAATGTCAAAATCGCTCCTTGACGAGGGATACATAAGAGTTTCTATTATATTTATTTGTTTTGGGCATTCATGAGGTTGGAGATTCCGTTCATGGCTCACTATCTATCTTGTTCAGACTGTATCTATGCAACACATATTACTGAACACTTTTCCATGATTCATTATTGTATTAGTTTTATGAATCTTAATTTCTGTATAAATATCTATATGTATATTTCCAGCCTCATTAAGTCATTTAGACTTACCACACTAAGTTCTTTCTATTCATTGCCTCAGTTTTAGGAAAATATATTGAAGGGACTCAGTTAAGGCAATTGGAGCATTGCCAATCATTAGCACATAGTCCTTTATCAAATATAGCAGACTAGCTTATTTAATGTAAATAGAAAATCTCTAGCGGATGCGTTGTACTTGGATAGTTGTACCTTACAGTTCTATGTAAGTTAATTGCATTTTTAATTTATCTCAATTTTGTTATTGGGCAGTATTGAATAAGTTGCAATTATCGAGGTACCGGTTGGAAATAGGTACTTAGCAAGACCATTAAGTGAGCCATACTCATATAGGATGGTCCTGACGAGGGGGTTGTCACAGTATTGATGTTGATTTACTATTCTGATTGGGACTTGCTGTCTCTTTAGCATTGTGATTACTAGATACTATATTTCAGTATTTCTTGCTTCTTTCTGCCTATTTACTGGATTGGGAAACTATACTATACTATTCCAACGACTATGGGGAACGCTCATAGTTTGCATTTGTTCCATGGGATGATCTTATGGAACGACCGGGTGGTGAAATCCCTAGCTCATGTATTGTATAAACTATTTGGAATGGCCATCCGTAGCCCGGAGGAATATTGGAGGGTCTTACTCATTTCTTGTCTGTGGAGTGATAAGGTGGAGATACTCACCTTTAACTGTTGTTTGGAACGGTCCACGAATTGCTATTGCTTGTTCTGACTGTTATTACTTGTTGTACTTGCTTTTTTGGATCATTTGATGATCGAGCATCATTGCAATCTTTGCAATTACTTGATTCATTGTACCCTTGCACCCTGTTATCATCTCATTATTGTGCATCATCTGATCAAACTCTAATTCGTTGTCTCTACTTGTACTAATTGATCGAAACCTACCCGTTTTACTATTTCAAAATAATTGGTCTATAATCTCTTGATATTCATATTCGGAAAAGCTTTCAAAATGCATATGCATGTATCATTGCTCTTTTATTAGCACTTTGTTGTTATAATGATTTTGTGCTCCCTCACTAAGTCATTTGGACTTTTTCTCTTTCGTTTCCTTGTTCTACTCTTTAGAGTGAACTAGCTGATGAATGAAGACCTATTCTAGAGCTCCAAGAGATGGGAATAAAGCTTTGTAAATATATTATAGCTTGTGGATACTGCGGTTGAGTGGAAAAATTGGTGCTCGTATGCATTTGAGTATATTTATACTTGCGACAGGTGTTGTCATGTCTTATCTTGTAGTTATGCATAGGCCCGTGGCCATATCATATGAGTTGTGGTTCGAAATTTTATATATAACTGCACCAGGTGATTTATCATTACTCATTTTGTGGCCATATTTGGTGTATAGACAACAACTTATACTTATATATCGATTGAGAGGTATATATCTTTGCATAAGGGAATTTATTTTAGGATTGAAATGAGTATTTATATAGTGTTGTGGTGTGAGTACAGGGTTAAAATGTACAAAATGAATCATGTGATAGTGGCTTAAGTTTATAATGTTGAGGTATGCTTTCCCATACAGCGATCGGCTCAGGGTGAGCTGCTTCAGACCGGGGCGCTACACCTAGTACTCCTACATGACTACAAACCCTCAGATATATCAAGTTAGTATTGATCACATTATTTGAAACTCTAGTACATTCAAATATACATCAAAGACAAAAACCCTAGATATATTAGCAGCATCGAAGTCGATTCGAGATTAAGTTGTACAACAACACCCTTGTAAGTATTTGACCTTCAATTCTTGTATCAAATTCTAAATCACCAATTTCAATCCATCCTAATTCTCATGATATAATCAAGAGATAGGGGTGATCTGATTATGTACGCCATCATCATGACTTTATTTTCTTTCATAGGATGACCATACTTAGTGTTGTAGGAATAATTACCATCATAATTTTTATAGTTTGGATTTTAGTGGTACCCATTAGTTCTATTAGTTGTTGCATAAGTTTTGTGAATGTGATAGAAAAGTCCTCTTTGTGAGCAAGTTGTCGGCAATTGAATCAATACTGTAATTACTCCATAAATTTATGAAGTGTTATCCTCGAATTCAGAAATTAATTCTTTACAATGTTAGATTAATGTGACCCAAGGTTAATAAATTGTATTGGGGTTAGTCTGTACGCTTAGATTTCTTATTCCTTGCTAGATTTTATAAATTGACGAGTATCATCTTGTCTCTATTTATTTCTTATTATAGATTCGAATGATCGGGACTAGGACTTAAGCACGAAGTCGTTACACTCTCAAAAATACTTATTGACCGGTGTGAGTGGTTGCTTCCCTCTATTTCTTTAAAAAAATGCATTTTTATGAAACTTATGTCTTTGTTTATGCAAATTATTTCTTCTATGTAAAAAAGTGGATTTGAGCATGCAATTTTATAGATTTTCTCAATGTAAAGTTAAAAATTATTTTGTCTTGTGCTATATGTGTATATATGAACATGTTCTAAATACTTGGAATACTATCAATAGGAACAAGTTCCAAAATTTCTCACCGTGCCAAAGGTAACAGTAGTAATATCCGAACCCACTAAAGGGGGCTATAAGTTAAGGCCCTCCTATAGGTAACAATAATAGTGTACGAATCTACTTAACGGGATTATAGTTAAGGCCCTTGTATGGGTAATAATAGTAGTGTCCGAACCCACCTAATGGGTTATAGTTAGGACCTTGATCGAGTTGGATAATAGGAATTCCAATTTTTCATGAGCATAGATATGTAAACGAAAGTGTTTAATTCAATTTTGTTATCTGTTTTGCTAAGTTAAAAGTTTAAACCTAAATTTTGTAACTTGTCTATTTTTTGTAAGTGTGACTTTGTGACATCCCGATTTTTTTGGTCCAGCAACAATATAAAAACCGGTTCTTATAATATACACGCATGCTTACTAATATTTCATGTTTTGTATGATCCTTCTTTTATATGTGAATTATGTGAGGTGATAATTACATGATTTTTCAAATTTTAAACGAATTTGACGTTCTAACACAATTTTTGAAATCTTATGTCCTAAATTGCACTTTTCGAAAATACAACTAAAACATTTTAATTTCTGGAAAATATACATATAATTTCAGATTTATAATGATTAAAATTCATCATTTTGGAATTTTTCTAAATTAATTATGAACTTTTGGATTTTAGGCCTTAACACTCTAATTTTATGCCCTAAAACCCTAATTTTCAGGTTTTTACAACCTTAAATAAATACAAATTCGAAATTTTAATTAACTAAAGATATGATTTCAGATTTTATAATATTAATAAAAATATATATAGATTTTATCATATTTTATTTGATTTTATTTGATTTTGTGTTCATATTTTATTAAAATATCCTATCTTATCTTATCTTATCTCCTCTTATCCTATCTTATCTTATCTTTTCTTATCCTATCTTATCTTATAAATTGACCTTATATTATAAAAATCCTATTTCTTGCCCTGAACTCTATACAAAGGGGGCCATTGTCTTCATTCTCCCCCCCCCCCCCCACACACAAAACTCACGCCTAAAAACACACACCCACACTCACTCCACTCTCAACACACAAAACACTCTCTATTCATAGCATATCTTCCACAAACATATATATATATATATATCATTAAACCCTTCTTTTTTACATATATATACTTATTAGCCTTCCATATACTCCCTTATTTCCCTCAAACACTCTTGAAGGACGAAGTCAAGTTGATCTAGCCAAAACAAATCTATAAACTTGATAAATTCTTAAGGTGAGTGCCTTTTACCTTTTTTGCTAGGGTATTGAACTATATGTTATAAATATTATTTGTATGGCATATCTTGTCTAATTTATGTTATCCGAATCTTTTGGAATTATATCTTACTCTCTACGTTTCAACAAAATATTTTTCTGAATTATAAGTCAAGTTATACCCGAAAAGTTATGTCAGTTATTTTCAGTTATGTCTGTTTCAAAATGATTTGTTGACACCCTTGGGATATCATGTTTTAATTATGTTTTAATGTATCCCTGGTGTTAGAAACAAACTGTTATTTTATTGAAAGTTTGTGAGCCATTTTGTCTTGATATTATTAATACCCTTGGGGACACCTTGGGAAGTTTGGGCCCAGGTACATGTGAGCAGGGAATATCGAGCAGAACGGACCGTCGATAAAACCTTCTTACGTGATACCATTCTGTTGGACATGATTCCGTACATACAGTTGGAGGTTAATTGTAGTAGGCATTGGCTCGGTGTATTGCACGGGCACGTGGTACACTTACCGTTTACCGTTTACTGTTTACCGTTGTCAAGGTCGCTGCTTGACACAAAGGGGAGGCATAAGGATTTTATGATATGTTTATCTGTTTTGGGTAGTAATATGGTTGGAGATTCCGTTCATGGCTCACCATCCGTCTTGTTCAAGTTTGTGTATGCATATTTTTTATGATTCATTATTTTGTTGGTTTATGACTCTTATTTTCAGTTTATATATCTATATGTATATTTCCCGCCTCACTAAGTCGTTTGGACTCACCACCCCAAGTTCCTTTTGTTTATTGCCTCAGTTTTAGGAAAATAGGTTAAGGGGACTCGATTAAGGGGATTGGAGCTTTACCAATCATTAGCACATAGTTGTTTATCCTGTACAGCAGACTGGCTTATTTAATAGAAAATGGAAAATCACTAGTTAAAGTTTTGTACTTGGATAGTTGTACCTTACAATTCTATGTAAGTTAATTGCGTTTTTGTTTATCTTGATTTTATTGTTGGGCAATACTAAATAAGTTGCAAGTATTGCGTACCGATTGCAAAAAAAAATTGGTACTTAGCAAGACCGTTAAGTGAGACCTACTCGTATAGGATGATCCTAGTGAGCGGGGTGTCACAGACTTGATGTTGTATACATAATTAACTTGCCCAAATTTGATAGAGGGTCAAGAGATCCCTTATTGGGCGATTGTCGCTCATACCACTAATAAACATTTTACTAAGGACAATATCTAGGAAGGTGACGATGACCAATTTTGGGGTTGGTGTCCAAATTGAAGCAGCCCTTGCTGAGAGAATTTAGTTATTATTACTTATGTCGTTTTCTTTTAAGAATCTATTTTATTGAGACTATTATAGCTTAGTTTTCTTATTGACACTTTTTGAACTGGAGTTGTAATAGTTAGGGTAGATATCTTTTCTAATACGATTTTGATTGAGGTTTTGCGACTAATATTTTTTCATTTTTAACGTGTTTCGATTTTAATGGCTTGGTGTCTCTAAGTCCATTTGAGCTAAAGGGCAATAGCGTGCCTTGTCCTGGATTCAGGCTGTGACAATTCTCTAGAAAGCGACTCGAGTTGACTTTACGCCAACCTGCATAGGGAAGCACTGCATTATAACCATATGTTAGCTCGAATGATGTAACTCACGTTCTCTCCTTCTTGCTTGTACATTATAGCCCATAACACCTCGGAAAGGAGCAGGTGCCATGCCATTAGGTTATCCTTGATCATCTTGGAGATCATCTTGGAGGTCAACCCTTTCAAGATTTTCTTCATTGACTTTGCCTGACCATTGCCTTGAGTGTAATATGGGGTAGAGTGCACTAGCTCGATACCATATTCTTTGACAAAATGTTGCATCTCGCTCCCTATGAACATGATCCCTTTATCTGTGACAATAGCCAGAGGAATTCCAAACCTATGTACTAAGTGTTCCATAATGAATCTTATCACAGGTGCTTTGGCTATTTTGCCTCAATGGTACTGTCTTGACTTCACTTTGTAAAGTAGTCGGTGGTAATAATTATGTGTGTACGCTATTTTGACGATAGAGGGTAAATGGCCCAGATCAAATATATGGCCTAACAATGAAATATCCATGGCTTAATGATTAAATTTATTTCTTCTGCGGGCACTGTTTGAAAAAGGCCATGGATCTGACACTTTTCGCTTAGGCCTGTCACAACCCAAAAAAATATACAATACTACATTAAGGTTAATAAATAACATGTTTAGTACAAAATATGTCGGCTTTCATGCTACATCATAATTAATCCCTATTAAGTCTAAATAAAAGCTTCATAGTACTCCTCAGTTCCACTCTCCTGACGATTCGGTTCAAGTTGATCTAAAATAGGCATGTGAAACATGGTCAACAAACATGTTAAGTAGAACTATTACACAATCACATAAGGTGCAGGTGTGTAAAAGTTGCACATAAACACTTAAAATCACATAATACTCCCTGTTCATCACATATAGTGACGTAATGCCTTATAACTTCCTTCACAACCAAATAATCAATAATCCAATCAAGTCACTTCCCGATTCCACCAATCCCAACCGAGTCACACCAGTAGTCATATGAGGAGGGATTAGGAGATGGAGGGCTGGAACACTTACTACCGGCATCTCCAATAGAATGTCCCGGCGGAACTCAACCACACCCATTCCGAAAATATTTCGGACCCAACAAATATTTGAGAAATAACTTTATGAAAGCATAAATAAACATAAATAAACATATCATGTTCATGCATATATCTTTATGAAAGCATAATAGCACGAAAATAATTATCATGATATTAACAAGTATAGCAAATAATGTGAGGCATAAAATCTTAAAATGGGAACATAGGCAATTACTTGGTATTTTTACCATTATTTTGTAAATCCAAGTTAAAGCCTTATTTATGAAAATAATGAAAGACTAATTTGCCTAAACTACTTATGAGAAAGGTAATAATTCTACCTTCAAATATTTTTAGGAAAAAGAGGGTATATAGAGGGCTAATAGGCATATATGTAGGTAAAAAAGGAAGGTTTATATATATATATATATATATATATATATATGTATATGGGAAGGAGATATTCTATAAATGTAGAGTGTTTTGTGTGTTTAGAAGAAGGGGAGTGTAAGCGGGGTGTTATAGGCGGGATTTAGTGTGTGTGAATGTGTTTGTGTGTGTGATGAAAAAATAAAAACATGCCTCCCCTATTTATAGCGTTGAGCATGTGAAATAGATTTATTTTAATATTAAGGTCAATTTTCATTTAATGTAAATTTTACACCTTGGTTGGGTAATTAATGAAATGGTCCAATTCATGGACTTAAGTGGCATCCCAAATATGCTTAAGTATGCCCTAAATTGTATGAATCATCCACTAAGTAAATATGATTCATGCAAGTGCACATTTTCTAGAAGCAAATCATTTTGTATTAGTGCTTACATTTTAATAAAATACTAACACAAAATCAAATAAAATCAAATAAAATTTGATAAAATTTGATCAAATATGGTTTTTATTGTCCTAATCTTATAAATCTGAAATTATATCTTAATTTAATTAAAAATTCGAATTTGTATTTATTTAGTTTTGTAAAAACCGAAAATTAGGGTTTTTGGGCATAAAATTAGGGTTTTAGGGCATAAAATCCGAAATTTCATAATTAATTTAGAAAAATTCCAAAATTGTGAAATTTAATATTTATAAATCTGAAATTATATGTATATTTTCCAGAAATTATAAATTGAACACATAACTTTTCAAAAATTACAATTTAGGACATAGAATTTCTAAAATTGTGTTAGAATGTCAAATTCCTCTAAAATTTGGAAAATTATGTAATTTATTCAAAATTGCATCTTCTCCACGCATAAAAGTCTAGAATACCTATTTATATTATTTTTGAAAACTCATAAGTATTTAATAGACGAATTTGCCAAGAGGGGAAATCGAAATTCGAAAATTAGCACTCTAACGTTCAAATTATCAATTAATCCTAAAAATTAGACTAAAATGTGAAAGAAGTAAAAATGACATTTTCAAAAGAATAAGATTTTATATCAATTATTTGAATAATAAGGATTATCGAGTTGTTACAATGCCAAAGCATGGCAATTCTAGGCCATTCTTGGCCAAAAGTAACTGTGCCTTCAAATGAGCCATGTCAACTTTCGATCAATTTCATATGCTCTAAAAACTCCCTCCTAAGATTTCTTTAAAACTTTCATGGCCTCCTCTTGGCCAATGCACTGAAGGAAAACCTCGTCGTGCCCTCGACTATATGGTTTGTTATTCCCCAAGAGTACATAGTATGTAACGGCCCGATAAACCCTATTACTTATGACTTATGTGGCAAGTATTATTTGACTTATTCTTTGATAAAAAGGATTTCAAAAGATAGATATGATTTTAATTTGTGAATAATTGTGCATTACACTACATGCATTTTAAAAACATGATCATTTCTCTATTAGTCCTAAAATTTTAAACTTATATATTTATTATTAATTTCAAACATCATTATTTCTTGTTATTTTATTTTCCCACCAATAAATATATTGTTGTCATTTTTATTATTGGAATTTAATTTTAATTTTATATTTAATTTCTGAGAAATATAGGAATACTTGTTTTCACCTTAGAAAATATACATCTATTAGATTTACTTATTCATTTAACTTTTCTAAACTCATTACATTAGTTTATGTGTATATATATAACCAATATATATATAAGGATATATTTAATTAGTTAAATACTTATCTTTGGACACCCACACGTACATATATAAATCTATATATATTACTTGTAGACTAATTATATATATATAGCTACCTCAATACACACACACACACGTTTACATATATATATATATATATATATTTATCTATCTATCTCTTTGATTAGTTAACCCCTTATACATACCCACACGTACCTATATATATATATATATATATATATATATATATCTTGACACACACACACACACACACACACACACACATATATATATATATATATAGATGTTTAAACACATGGTAATATATATATCTACATATACACACACCCATCCATATATACACTAGTGGTAAATTATCTATCTACATATATACACACACATCCATATATATATTAAGGGTAATTTATATATCTACATGCACACACCTATGTCCATATATCAACTAGTGGTAATTTATATATCTACTTATACACACACACATCCATATATCACATAGTGGTGATTTCTACATCTACATATCCACACACATATCCACATATAAAGACTAGTGGTGACATATATATCTACATATACACCTACATGTCCACATACATAAATATATATATATACTAGGTAGTTCATATTGTGATGTGTATATATAAATGTCCATGTAGAATATATGGTTATCTATTTATTTTGTTATAATATTTACTATTTCTCCTTTCCTCCTCTATAAATAGACCCCAACTCCAACCCCATTTTCATCTCAAAAATCCCACCCTTCTGTCCACCAAAAATCCCGCCTAAAAACACACCCCCACGTTACTTCTACTTTTAACACCCAAAACACTTCCTATTTATAGTCTATCTTCCACCCACCTATATATATATACAAACCCTTCTATTTTCTTCCATATATACCTATTAGCCTTCCATATAGCCCTTTATATACCCTCTTTTATCCCTAAAAATAGTTAAAAGGTAGAATTATTACCTTTCTCATAAGTAGTTTAGGTAACATGATCTTAGATTATTTTCATAAACAAGGCTTTAATTTGGATTTACCAAATAATGGTAAAATACCAAGTAATTGCCTATGTTCGCATTTTACGATTTTATGCCTCACATTATTTGCTATACATGTTAATACCATGATAATTGTTTTTATGTTATGCATGAACATGTTATGTTTATTTATGCTTTGATAAAATATATGTGTTATGAGAAATTATTTCTCAATTATGTGATGGGCCCAAAATATTGTGGAATGGATGTGGCTGAGTTCCGCCGGGACATTCTATCGGAGATGTCGGTATTAAGTGTTCCAGCCCTCCATCTCCTAATCCCTCCTCATATGGACGGAGTGTTCCATGTGAGAGTGGGTCGTAGGCTTCGGCATATACCCGGGTTATGACCACTGGTATGACTCGGTTGGGATTGTTGGAATCGTGGAGTGACTCGGTTGGATTATTGATTGTTTGATCGTGGTGGGAGTTATAAGGCATTGCGTCACTGTAAGTAACAAACAGGGAGTATTATGTGATTTTACATGTTTATATGCAATTTTCACACACTTGCACCTTATGTGATTGTGTAATAGTTCTACTCAACATGTTTGTTGATTGTGTTTCACATGCTTATTTTAAAGCAACTTGAACCGAATCGTCGAGAGAGCAGAATTGAGGAGTACTATGAAGCTTTTACTTAGACTTGATAGCGATTAATTATGATGTACCATGAAAGCCATTATATTTTGTACTAAGCATGTTATTTATGAACTTTAATGTAGTGTTGTATATTTTTTCGGGTCGTGACATAGTAGGTGGTCCTAAGCCGATTTTTTCACGAGGCAGGTTGAGATGGGTCTGGGAGGTAGTCAACAAGGCACTAGCTCCAATCGCCTGGTTGCAACAAAGTATTTTCGACAATTAATCATGACATTCTTCCCCGTGAGGTACTTTGGATAACCTTATCGGATAATGGTGTACCTTGCAGCCTGGCAACCAACATCTTGACTCTAGTTATGCTTTCCTCATGAGGTACGTTGGATTTTTGACAATTAGCCCCCTAGTTATGCTTTCTTGCAATGTATTGCAAGGCAATATCACCAAAGCTGGCGGGTAGTGCTCATGTTATGCTGGTGTATTTCTCTCAGATGGGATTTTTGCACTGGTAGGTTCCTCGTATTTGGCTCGTTACTAGCTAAAAATTGCCCATTACCTCAAGTTTACTGATGTCTAGTTAACTAGCCATTTCCAGGCTGAGTATCTGGGCATCATATTCGATTTGATTATTAGTGCATTGAAACTCGAATTGGACTGCTAGTCCTATGGTGACACCTACTTGCGAGGTGATTACAATCCCTACTCTAACGGCCTTTTCAGTTCATGATCCATCAAACTTGAGTCTCCATGGGGATTTCACCTTGTTCTTCCTCATTCTTAATTTGGGGGACAAGATGCTGCACCAAGAAGTTAGCTAATGCTTAGCCTTTCATTGTCGTATTGGCTACGTATTGAAGTTGATACTCCATAAGGTGGATGGCCCATCGGCCTATCCTTCCCTGTATCGCTGACCTTGAGAATATGTATGTAATCAAATCGAAACTTAACATCAGCAACACCTTATTAGGTAAGACGTAATGGCTTAGCTTGAGGTATGTGAAATACAAAGTGAGGTACATCTTTTCGATAAGGTGATACCTCTGTTTTGTCTCAGTAAGATGTCAGCTATAATAATAAATGGACCTCACCTTTGCTAGGAACGCCTTTATGGCTTTCGGCACAACTCACCTTTGCGAGGTGCCATCATTATGGACGGACTAGTCAATTGCTCTTTGATGGCCTCAAAGGCTTGTTCATGTTCATCGTACCAAATGATATCTTCTTTGCCCTTAAGCCTTAATAAGGCTGAAACACCTTGTTTTTCCTGCAAATTTAGAAATCAAATAACGCGAGAAGTTTACCTTGCCTAACAGTTGTTGGATTTTCTTCTTCTAGGTACGGGACTTATCCGTTAGAATCACTTTGGATTTTTTCTCATTGACCTTGATTCCCTTCTTATGGACTAAGAATCTCAAGAAATAGGCTGCTGACACCACAAATGCACATTTGGGAGGGTTTAACTTTAACTGATGGTATCACATTCTTTGAAAGGCCTTCTCGAGGCATTCTAGATGCTGGTCGAATGACCCTAACCTAGCAATCGAGTTGTCGATGTAAACCTTTGCATAGTCATGCATATAGTCATGGAAGATGTAGTTCATTGCCTACTGGTACAAGGCCCCAATGTTCTTTAATCAAAACGGCATGAACTTCCATTGGAAGGTACCAATGCCCACCCCCTCCCCCCCTCCCCCCCCCCCCCACGAGCATTGGATTGGTAAAATAGAGATATCCTCCTTTGCTACGACTATTTGGTTGTAGCCCACATTGCTATCGACACATATGAGAAACTCATTTCCGGCCACTGCATCATTGAGCATGTTGGAGATTGGCATGGGGTATTCGTCTTCTAGCTAAGCCAAGTTAAGGTCCTTAAAGTCAATGCATATTCTTAACTTTCCATTCTTCTTAGTTATAGGCACCACGTTGGTCACCCATTTTGCGTATCTAGCCACTTTGATGAATCTGGCGGATGCGTTGGATTTCTTCCTTAGTCAAGGCGCATACTTCGTCTGGCATCCCTCTTAGGGGTTGTTTGCATGGCTTGAAGCCAAAAAGGATGGGAATACTGTGTTTTACAAGGTTTATGCTTAGCACGGGCATTTCGTCATAATTTCAGGCAAAGCAGTGTTTATACTTCCTAAGAATTTAAGCATGGCCTATGTTTTGCCCTTACTAGGCAAGGCACTTACATACTTTGGTCTATGGTCTTATCCTGAGCCTAAGTTCACCTCCTCGAGTGGATCTTGGACTTGGACCTTGACATCGTGCATCTTCACTAGAGTTTTTATGAACTGATCTAGGCAAATTTCATCTGTGTTTTCTACCTCAAAATCTTGCTATAAATGACATCTACATTACACATATCATAACTAGAAAGTTCATCAACCAATAAGGTGAAAGTTTTATTCATAAATTCAAAGGGAATTATATTATTGAACAAAAATGCAACCTCATCTATCTTTAGGTCTTTATTCATCATGGGAAACATTATTGGGGAGGGAAAGTAGCCCGCTTGTAACGTTGTAAGGTCTACTATTCTCTTCAGCTAACATGTCTACCTCACAAGCTAGTGGAGCCAAACATGAGGTGGCCAACAATAGGCTGCCATTCTTGTCCAACCCAACAAAATGATATGGCCCTACATTCTTGTGGTAGTACTTTACCTAACCTTGTTGATGTTGGCCATGAATGGTTTCTTTTCAACGTTAACAACTTTCGACTCGTCTACTTCTTATAGATAGTACACACAAGCAGAGTGGATACTATCTCTCCTGAGTAAAGCATTATAGGATGTTCTAGCATTCACTATGAAGAAGCCGAAGTGATGTCCTTGCTTCTTACTGCCACCTCGATTGGCAGTATGCCAAATATATCAGTTGTGCCCTAGTGAAATTACTTATCACTATTATCCCACATTTCCTCAAAGACTCTTGTAGGGTCATTTTGCATATTATAATAGTAATGACAATTAGGAGTCAAAGCCTATACCATATTACATTTCACGATGTCACTGCCGCTAGAGGTATGCCCATAAGGTGGACTAATGTCCCTTGCAACTATGTCTTTCACTACTAGAAAAACAGTTAATAGCCACAGATTTTAGCCACAGATTAAAAAAAAAAAAAAAACTTAGCCACGGATTGGCCGTGGCTATTTTTGGTAGCTAAAATTGGCACGAAATTAACCGCCAATTTTTAGCCATGGATTAGCCACGCCCAATCCGTGGCTAATTTAGCCACGGTCAGGCCGTAGCTAACAACCACGGATTAGCCACGGCCAATCCGTGGCTAATTTAGCCACGGTCAGGCCGTAGCTAACAACCATGGATTAGCCACGGCTAGGCCGTGGTTAAAATTCCGTGGCCAAGTTGTTTTTTTTTTTGGCACTAAGTATGGTTTGAACTTTTGACTTCTTAATTGAAGTTAGAATATTAAACTACTACACCACTTTAGCTTTTTATTTAATAATTAATTTTTGCTATACTTAACTAATATATATATATTATATCTATATATATATTGATATGTATATAATAAATGATTCGATATATTACGTACATATAAGATTAGATATACTTATATACATGTGTATTTATATATAATTAGATGTATATATATCAGATACATATGTACATATATAACATATATTAGATATATAACACATTGATATATATTTATATGGATGACTGATATATTTCAAGGTTTATTTCACTATCAATTCCAATTACGAATGATCGTTTCAATTATTTGATGATATTATAATGTTCTATTGAGTTAATATATAACTTAACTTTCATAATTATTTCTTTAGATTTAATTTACCATTTTATTATAATTGTAACAACCCGGTAAATCCCTTATTTACCTATTTTATATTATACAAAATTTATAGGATTATTTTGTGAGTTATTGATTTCTAGAGATTATTTTTTTCAACTATGATTTTTTTTTAAAATTTTATGCATTTGATCCTTCTAAACTTCCAGAAATTTTTAATAGATTATTTTCAACTTTTACCTATTTTTCCAAGCATTTTAGTAATTTTCGGAAAACATTGTATTTAAGTTATTAATTTGAAATCTAATTTTTAAAATGCTTAATTATTATCCAAAAATTAAAATAATAATACAAATAAATATTCTAGGTTTTATTTGACTTATAAAAATTAATTTTCGAATTTTTACAATTTTATTTCTATTTTTGGGCAATTTTTGAAAAATTGGCAAAACAAGGGGTATTTTGGTCTTTTCACCTCTCCAACCCCAAATTTCGTTTTTTACTGAGAAATAAGCCATAAAATACTTAATAAATAAGAGTTTCAGAATATATATGTTTTTGTTTGATTTTAGTTGATTTTATTTTATATTTTATCAAAATATCTTTACTAATACATACTCTTGAACCTCATATACATAAATAACTATATATTAGTGGTGATGTACATGGCTACATATACACACACACACATACCCACATACATATACATGGTATTTAGTAAGAATAGGTGTAAGCATATATACCCATGTATAATGTATGGAATAGGTATTTAGTTGAATTTAATAATTGGATATTTGTGTCTAATACATGGAAGATAATTACACAAGACCATATACACCAAAATCCTCATTTTTCAGCCATTTTTCCAGCCCAAAACCGTGCACTCTCTCTTGCTCTTACACTCTCTTTCATTTTTTCCTCCAAACACTTCACTTCCTCCAAATTACTACACACTTTGAAGAACTAAGGTAGGAACTCTTCTTTATACCTTAAGTAGAGGGTTTTTCTTCTTCTTCTTGAGGAGATTAGGCAAGCTTCCATACTCTTGTGCCCAAGCAATGTAAAAGAACAAGCTTGAATGGCCTAGAGTGAGAGCTTTTGCCAAACATACCTCCAAGTTGAGGGTTTTAGTTATGTTGCTAGCTTCATGTTACTTTATAGTTCATTTTATCATGTTTAACTCTTGTTGGGAGGAAGTTGAAGGATGGATAGAATTATGAGCATGATCTTGAAGATCTTATGTGATTAGTATGCTTATTTGGAGTTCTATGTGCTTACTATGCTTTCTTGGAAAACTATGTGATTATTGTGCCTTTTTACAATAACATGGCATTCTTATGTTTTATTTGGATTATTATGTGAGTTCTATGCTTTATATGAGGTAGTATGAGACCATGATTCTTTAAATGAGCTAGTAGGGGAATATCCTATGTTGTCTTGAAAGTAATTGTGAAGAAAGCTCCATATATCTATTTATTATACTTTATTGTATAGTTTTATGCCTACTTTGATGATTATAGAAATATATATATATATATATATCTATGTACGTATATATATATATATATAAATATTTAAAGTATTGTTATCTATTCATTTAGCTAATTCATATTATATTAGGTATATATATCTATATATAGTTATGTACGTATATATATATGTCTACTTATTATAGACTAATTATATACTTAGTAATACTTAGTAAGACTACTTTAATCTATATATATATATATATATGGTACGTATAAGTATATATATAATTATATTCATTTTATTAGTTTATATATATATGTAGATAATTTCAATCATCTTATATCTATATCACACTTTATATAGTTTATATATTTTTCTATCATCTTTATATATATAAACTTATCTATATCACATTTTATATATTTTATATATTTATATTAGTTATCTTTTAATCTATATATATATTTAAGTATATTTATACTAGTTATATTTTAGTCTTTATATTTATATATTTATACTAGTTATGTTTATATATTTATATTTATATTTTATCTATTTACATATTTTGCTACTGTAAGGACCCGTATTCTCACTCCCATTATGAATAGATATATTTTTTTTATGTGTTTAGTTTATATTTATAGGAATATGTTTTCATAATGTTAATACCTTGTGTTTCATGTTCGTTTTCGCCACTGTACAAGTTAGGGTTATTTCTTGTCCTAGTGAAGCATCATATAAACTATATAATTCATGAAAATATATGTAAACACACATATATAGATATATATATGTTTATTTTTGAGTAATAAGATTTAGAAAAGTTTTGGAAAAACCCTAAAGAAAGCCTAAAATTACATTTTCTACCCCTAAATGATATTTTCTTCCATAAATATGTAAAATAAGAAAACAACTTATAAATTTTCAACTTTTCACTAAGGATGGACGTTTTTAAGGTGTAAGAAACATAAATATGTTTTATACTTCGTAGAAAATCATTCTCAAGTCTTCATCCTTCAAGTAATGATGATTATGAACAAGTGTATATACACTTGTAAAATCTTTCTTCAAGTAATGATGAATATGAACAAGTGTACATACACTTGTATAATCCCTTCTAGATGTAGTTATACATGTATGGTCCAAATTAGCCTAGACTAACACTTAAGCTACTTAGATTAAATACTTGGCTAGTTAGGGTAATAATTAGAAAACGACTTAATGCTATTTTAATGTTATGTCTTGTATGAAATATTACTTGGAAAATACCAAAAACCACACCCACACTCTATAAAAATCACCACATACAACCTAAAAAACGTGCACTCTTCCTCTTATACTCTCTTGCCTTCATCTCTTTTCAATTTCATCACAAATTTCAACCACTTTCAACCTTGTACTTCCATTCAACCCTTAAACTACAAAAAGGTAGAAATTTGCCTATGGCATGAGTAAGGGTTAAGTTTTTCTTAATTTCTTAGCATGTTATCTTCCCTATAAGACCTAGGAGGTCACCACAAGTTGGTTTCCATCTTGGGTTTAAGGGATTTTAAGATGTGTTGGTTCTATACGTACATAGTGTGCATATGATGTTTCTATGAGCATGTTAGGTTAAAATCCTTGAATATGCATGCTGGAAATTATTGTAAATATGCTTAAGTGATGCTTGAACTCTAGATTATCATGTTTTATACCTTGTTAGAGTCTTGTTTATGTGCTAGAAGCTAAAATTTTAAGTTATGAAAGCTGAAAATTCAAGTTGTGCATATGCTGGAATTACTGTTCATGCATAAACTCTTGTTTTCAAAGCTGAAAATTTTGATTTTTGTACGACTGAAAAATACGAAAATTTCAAACCAAAAATCTGGTTTATATACTTTAAATTCAGTGTAGAATAAGCTGTAGAAACAGGTTTTAAAAAGCTGGAGGTTTGGATTGCGAAAGCCGGAAATTTCAGAAGTTGCGCGCTAAATCGTTTCGCATCGCAGTCTGAAAGTTTCAGGTTTCGTGAACTGAAAATCTGGAAATTTATACTCCAAAAGTCTGTTTCACAACCTTGGGAATATATGTGTGGATGTCCAGTAGGTTTTAAGTTGGAATTTTAGTAGTGGAAAGTTAAAAATATTTCAGTTCGACGTTGTAAATGTCGATTTCGCAAAAACTGGAAATTTGGGTACTCTATGCTGAATTTGAGCTAAATCAGTGTATATTGTGATGAAATTGTGATTGTTATGTGTTGGAATTATGTGTGTAAGGGCCCTATATGTGTTCGGTATGGATGGGGCTAGAGTTCGGCCGGGCGGCAATGGGCTTGCCGGTCTTAAACCAGTTCTCGCCATCCATGCCTATTCCCATCTTGCATGAACGGAGTGTTTCATGTATTGGTTGTGGGTCGTAGGTTTTTGGCATATACTCGAGATATGACCACCGGTGTGTTTAGGATGGGTGGGAGTTTCGGTTGGAAATTGGTTACGGCACGGCGAGATAAGGTAGCCACCCTTCGAGGTGGAAAACAACGGTAACAATATGATTGGATTGGGATGCTCTCTTAGAGCTGAAATTTATGTGATTTGATCAAGAATTGAAATTTTATGTGCTTTTATGATACTATGCAATTTCACACGAACACCTCATGTCCTATGTGAATTTCTACTCAACATGTGTATATGTTGACGTTGCTTTCTATTATGTTTTAGCCGGATTTGAGACACAGGAAGATAGGAACGAGGAAGACTTAGGAGGGCACTTCGAGGCTTTTAGTTAGTTATGTATGTGTTGTGCTAGAGATTTGGTAGTTAAGTTCTCTATATGTTGTGTATATGTAATAAACGACGTTTGTAACCTCATCTTTTGGAATATTAGTACGTGTGTTTGGTTTCATTACGTTATAAAATAGCATGTTTTGTGAGATGGTTATAAATAGATGTTTTCATAATTAGCTGGAGGTTTCGGAGCGTTACAGCTACTATCTATTTACATATGCTTAATAAGCAAACATAAAGCTTTCATTTATACGTGTGGAGCTTACTTTGCTAAACTATGATGATGTGCATATGTGAACAAATTGCAATTGTGTGAATGGGCCCATATGTGCTGGAATGGTCTGGGGGGTGTTCCACCGGGACATACTATTGAGTAGCCGGGAGAGTTCACCACCCTTCCATCTCCTAATCCCTCCCTTGGGTAGATGGAGGGATCTACTCAAGAGAGAGGGTCGTAGAACAATACTAAGGCGTATGCCCGGGATACGACCATTGGAGGATAAGGCTGGCGGGAGAAATGTGCTGGTTGTTATTTCGGCCCGGGTAGTTATAAGGGTCACTGTCAGGTGACGAAAGGTAGAAAGTGTGAAATTATATATGTGCTATGTGTAACTAATGTGCACTTGACACCCGAGCACCTTATGTGTATAAAGAAGTGTTTCTACTCAACGTATGTTGATTCCATGTTATATTATATTTTAGATGCTTCCGAAGATAGCTTTTATGATGGTGAGGAGGAGGAACCTTTTGAAGCATTTTACTAGAAAGAAGGATGTAGGATTTTCCGCTGCGTACCTGTTTTGGGTTTTTGCTTTTGCTATGTATCAATAGTAAACTAGCAAGTCGAGACTCTCTTTTGTTGATGTACCCTTATGTAATGTACCTTATACGTTGCAATTAAAAATGTATGCATGTATGTAGCCAATAATGATAGTATTAATCTAATAATAGCCATAATAATAATAATAATAATAATAATAATAATAATAATAATAATAATAATAAAGGGATTTCGGGGTCGTCATAATAATATCACAATATTTGTTGGATTATACTACATATATAAGTATATAAGTACACTCCTAATCAATCCATTTCATTATTTATTGTCAGTTGTTTATATATAAGAGTTAATTATCTGGTTTTGAAAGTTTATAATTGATCAATTGCCATAACTTATATTATAGTTTTATTAATAATTCAATAACGTATAATTGTTATTGATAATTTACAATATTTAAGTGTCAAATAACTAGGTTAATAAGGCTAAAGTGGCTATTAGCCGCGGTCAGACCGTGGCTAGTTGTTAGCTATAGAATAATTTTTTTTTATTTTTTTGAATCTAATGTGGTTCGAACTCTTAACCTTTGGGTTGGAATCAAAGTATCAAACCACTGCACCACTTTAATTTTTTGTTGAAAAATTAGTTTTTGCTGTACTTAACTAATATAAATTATGCGAAATTCTTAATATAAATTATCTAAATAAATTTTTCTGATAATTTTTGTTTTTGCTATTAATTTATTAAATATTTTTTATAATTAATAAATTACTTGTTCAATCACTAAATACTTTTCAATAACAAAAAAAGAAAAGCCAAAGATTAGTAAAAGAAAAAAAAAAGAAAGGAATACTTTTCATAATGTGGATTTATGTTATAGAACTATGTGTTTCAAATTATTTTGTTAATTATATACTTAATTTAAAATATTTAAAATTGATGTATATTCATGTAATAAAGTAGATTCAACATAAATGATTTCATTAAATTGTGAAAGTTATCCCACAATATAAAGATAGAGTTATACTTAGATACATATATGAACAAAAAAAGTAAAGCGAGTTTGATTTAACTAGTGATCAAAAATCATTTGATATAACTTGTCAAAAATTAATTTAAATAACTAATTCAACAAAATAAATTCAAATATTTGATTTGTGTATTTATATTGATTTAGGATTATTATTCATTTTACTCAATAGGAAAATAAAATTAGTATTTGAAATTGTTGAAATAAATATTTTACCTACATATTTGAAATAAAAAATAAAAATTGGTTAATAAATCAAAAATTAGTAAAACTAATAAATTATAAAAATAGATAATTTATTTAGATAATTTAAATTTCAAATATAACATAGATATATGTTAAATATAAGAAAAATCGTTTCACAACCAAAGATGTCAAGTGGCTTAGTGGCTTTGATGCCACAATTGCAACCATAAGGCCCATGGTTCAAATCCTATGGAGTGCAAAAATGTTAAAATTATCAATATGGCTCTTTGGGGGGTGGCTTGGTTTGGGGGTGGGTGGGGGTACCTGGGTTGGGTAGAGGTTGGAGGGGGTGGGGGGGTTGTTAGTTTTTATTTATTTTTTATTTTTTATTTTTTTTAGATTAGCCACGGCTCTATAGTTTCCAAAATTTTGTAGCCAAATTGGCCACGACCTGGCCGTGGCTAAATGGCCGTGGCTAACGTTAGCCACGCCACTTTTAGCCACGGATAAAATCTGTGGCTAATTTTCTGGGCCATAGATTTTTGCCAAAAGCCATGGCTAAAATCCGTGGCTAAATCCGTTTTTTCTAGTAGTGTTTCTTGTCAAAACTTTTTGTCTTTTCAATCTACTCATCTAGAGGGTCTTCTCGCTTAATAGTTGGTTCCTTCTCCTTGTTTGGGGATACTTGACCTTCTTTAGGCATTTCCTCTTGTGGAGTAATGACCTCTTTAGGTAGCTTCACCTCTTCATGTTGTGGTACCATTGTCTCCTTAGGTAGCTTCACCCTTTCGTCCGCTTCCATGGACTGAGCAGTCACTTGTTTGACAACCTCATCTCTTACTTGACCTTCTACACATGGGCTAATTCTTTGTTTGCCATAGATACCTTTGGTATTGTGTTTGGGACATCTTTGTTAGTTTCCTGGCATTATGGAAGTTTGGGTGACACATCGGGATCCACTTGTCTTTAGGTGTCCATGCCATAGGTTTAACATACCTAACATTAGGGAACTTTGATTGGGTCTCTTTTTTCCTCACAGGAGGTTCTATGAGTTATCTCCGATGTACAATGTCCCCAAAGTCTAAGCTGGGGTACTTCTGTTGGAATAAAGGATGGAGCCAATATTGTATAGCTCGCCACCGGGGTGGCCCAGGAAGGCAAGGATTAATGACCCCTTGTGGTATGACTAGCAATATGGTGGCCATCTTGATGTGACGTTTGGCGCAGAGCACCAACTGTAGTGTCTCAACTCAACGAGGTGAACTTTGGCTTCTTTTTTCTGACTCATTCTTATGAATATTCACCATGTTTACTACCTTTGCTTGGAAAGGGTTTTTATCCACACCCATGGCAGTTTTACTTGCCCATTTTAGCAAAAATTGCAGTGTCCTATTGTCAAGGCAACATTGTATTATCCACCTAAAAACAAGACAGTCATTAGTCTGATGAGTCCAAGAATTGTGAAACTTGCAATAAATTTTACCCTCCAACTCTTTGTTCTGTAACGACCTAGTAATCCTTATTATTTAAATAATTGATATAAAACATTATGCTTCTTGAAAAGTTCATTATTGTTTGTTATTTTCAAATTTTAGAATGAATTTGAGGTTAATTTACAATTTGAATGGTAACGTACTAATTTTCGAATTTGATTAACATTCTTGGAAAATTCATCTATTAAATATTTATGAGTTTTCAAAAGCAATATAAATAAGTATTCTAGACTTTTATGCATGGAGAAGATGCAATTTGAATAAATTACATGATTTTCCAAATTTTAGAGGAATTTGACATTCTAACACAATTTTAGAAATGCTATATCCTAAATTGCAATTTTTGAAAAGTTATATGTTAAATTTTAATTTCTAGGAAATATACATATAATTTCAGATTTATAAAGATTAAATTTCATAATTTTGGAATTTTTCTAAATTAATTATGAATTTTCGGATTTTATGCCATAAAACCTTACTTTTCGGTTTTTACAAAAATGAATAAATACAAATTCGAATTTTTAATTAAATAAAGATATGATTTCAGATTTTATAAGATTAGGACTATAAAAATCAGATTTTATTTGATTTTATTTGATTTTGTGTTACTATTTTATTAAAATATCTTACAAGATGTTTTTCTAAGATGATTCTTCAACTTGTACACTTGCATGGTTCTTGTTAATTCTTGTAACAATATTTCTAGAAAATGTGCACTTACATGGCTCATATTTACTTAGGGGATGATTCATACAATGTAGGGCATACTTAAGCATATTTAGGGTGCCACTTAAGTCCATGAGTTGCATTATTTCATTAATTACCCAACCAAGGTGTAAAAATTGCATTAAATAAAAATTGACCTTAATATTAAATTCACATGCTCAACACTATAAATAGGGGAGACATGTTTTCATTTTTTTCACACACAACACAAATCCCGCCTATAACCCACACACCCCCAAAATCTTGCACTTTCAATATATATATCACACTATATCATTAGAATACCTTCCTATATACATATATATACAATTACCCCTCTTTCTAACCATATATATAGACATATTAACCTTTCTATATATATATATATATACCTTCTTACATTTACGAAATCCTTTCAAAACCCCACTTTCTTCTTATATCTTTGAAAACCTACATATATACATATATATACCTATCCCTCCACTTATAAATATATATACATTAGTAGCCTTTTATATATTCTCCCTACTTTTATAAATCACTTTTAGAAAAAGGTAGGAATTTTGCTTAATTCCATAAGTTTAGTTGTTCTATGCTTTTACATACTTAAATGCTATTGTGCTAGAAAAAGCCTAGGAGTCATGTTTTATTACAAGTTAGATGCATCCATGTTTAAAGTACTCCTTAATTGTATTTATATGCTCTAGTTTATGCTCATGCCTTATT
Source organism: Petrea volubilis (assembly GCA_026212405.1). Lineage (NCBI taxonomy): Eukaryota > Viridiplantae > Streptophyta > Magnoliopsida > Lamiales > Verbenaceae > Petrea > Petrea volubilis. The sequence goes on along the minus strand of CM047876.1, from coordinate 12,744,532 downwards.
ATGTCCAATATATAGTCTCCTAAAGCATGAAATCAAGAAATTATGTGAGAATATGTTTATGTGAAAATCATTATTTGTGCATGCCGGGCCCAAATGTGTTATCGATGTGGATGGGGCTGAGTTCGGCCGGGCGGCAATGGGCTTGCCTGTCTTAAAACAGTTCTCGCCATCCATGTCCTAATCCTATCTTGCATGGATGGAGTGTTCCATATTTTGGTTATGGGGCGTAGAAAATTGGCATATTCTTGAGATATAACCACCGATGTGAAAGGATGGAATTGATGTGGACGGATGGAATATTGGGATTAATGATGTGAACGGTTGGAATCTTGTACTGTGAGAGACATAAGGGAGTCACCAATAAGTGGCTCGAAAGGTAATATCATGTGAGATATTATGACTATGTACACATATTATATACACGAGCACCTTATGTGATTAAGTGAAATTTCTACTCAACCGTCGTGTTGATTCTTCTTTATGTGACTATTTTTAGAAAGAAATAAGATAGTGGATCAGAATGGTGCAGTAAAAGCATTTGGAAGCCTTTTACACAATATAGTTACTTTTCTATTTTTTTTAAATTGTAACTCTTGTATTTTGTACAACTCTTATGTGAAAATTATTATTTATACAACTATGAAAATATTACCGTTTTGCGTTTCAGTCCAATATATTTTAATAAACTAAAGGGTGTTTTTCTGGGTCGTGACATGTTCATTGGAATTTTATGATCAATGGCACTCAAATTTTTCCATCCGCAAGCAACTGATAGAAGATGGTCTCCATCTTATTGATGTTGAAGGCATATCTCCTTTCGGGTTAAGTTTCAAATTCTACTCTGTTGACAAGGCTAGGCGGCACCTTGATATGTGGCTGCTGGGGCTTGGGCTTGGTTAAGGCTGAGCATACAATGTTCTTTTAGCATACCACTTGTGGCAATCCTACCTCATTTACATATGCCATGCCATTTACAACATTAGGGCCCGTCTGTGTATCACCAACCCTACATGGTAATGTGTTATCCTGCCTTCCATGCCTCTCATGTTTTCTTCCAACAAGAGTTTTTCCTATTTGGTGACAAAGTGCATCAACTCGAAGATCGAGCTGAACCTCTCACTACACATCTTCTTTCTGATCTTGAAGTTCATCATGCTAAGCATGAGGTTAATGTAGCTTTCTTGTATGAGTACCGTGGGGCAGAAATCTTGGCATGCATGAACCTCCCCATAAATTCCTTCGTAGATGCTCCTAGGAGTTGTGTCATCATAGTGAGCTGATCCTTGACTTTAGCTTGCTATATCACAAGAACGCCTCACCAGTTAAGGAGTTGGTTGGGGAACAATCGTAGCTTGAGGCCACCATCCATCCCTACTTTGCTGCATTGCGAGCGAACTTTGCAGTATGCTCCAATGTAATTTGTGAACCATCTCCAATAAATAGTGAAAAATTGAGAATTCTAAATCTAAGAGGGTAATGGATTTGATCTATCTCATAGGGATAACGACAGGAATACCTTGGCGGTGAGGTGCTTCGTTTCTACCTCACCAGCTCATGGTTTAGGATCTCCTCCAGTTCCCATCAGGATACCCCAGTAATGATAGTAGTTTTAGTATCTTGCATGACCTCACCTGGCATGATTCGGGTCTTTTCAAGGCAAGTCCTCAATCCTGTGCCTTTCTCGAAGCAAGCTGTGTCTATTTCATAGACATTCTGCTTCTCTTTGTCTTGGCGATGTGGCAGTGGTATTAGACTAGGCTGCTACCCTTTCTTGTGTTTCCTCCACAATTCAACCTTTCCATCATGGGTGGGGCATTTGCATTTGTCTTGCTACTACACACCTTGACATATATCCTGAGCACTTTCCTTACCTTGCATGACTGGCAACTCTTCACCAATGCTGTCTAATGAGTCTTCCAATGTGAACTCTTGATCTTGAGTCGACTTATCCATACATTCAATGGTTGGTTGCATTGCCTCTTATAATGACCTCAGTATTCCATATTTGCTACGAATTACACATAAAGCATTTAATAGAAATATACTTAGATAAAGAACATAATAGCATGATAGTACATAAATAGCAAACGTGATATTGGAAAATATAATGTCACGAGGGTACATCAAATGCAAAATTGCTAGATACAAATGTTTTGGTTTGTAAAATACATAAGACCGAAATTCGCAAAACAACAAGTATGCAGTGGAAACTAGTAGCTCTCTTTCTAATTGAAGGCTTCAGATTGTTCCTCCTCCTCGACTTCATTAAAGCTAGCCTCGTGTTCATCTAAAATATGTGACGACCCAATAAACCGCATTCTTTTATATTTGGAATTATGAAGTATTTTTACTATTTTATGAGAATTTCTTTTTATAAATGTGCATTGCATTACATGCATTTTTAGAAAATATGCTTTAAACCGATGAATTTCTCATTAATGTTTCGAAAAATTATTATCTCTTAATTTTCCCCGCGAATCTATACTATTGGTGTTATTTTCTTGTTAGTATTATTGTTTCCATATCATGAAATTTCATTTTATATTCCTCCCTATTTTCAAAAATAATGGGAATAATTATTTCAAATTAGAAAATATGCATTCACTAGAATAAATTAATTAAAGCAATTTTCGAAAATAAAATTATGTATTTTTATATATGAAAAAAAAAAACTGAAAATGTATAAAAATAATTAGATAAATATGTCTTCCATTCTTTTAATTACCCATTTATGTCATTTTCATGAAAAATGTAGTAAAAAGGAAGGCTACTTGTAAGTTTCACCTCTTAGTATTGTAATTAACAAATGTGTATTAATTTTTGCCATCAAAATATAGTTTTATATTTTTATATCTCTCCTACAATTATATATTTATATATAAATATAAATATAGGAAAATAATTTTCCTAAAATTATCAAGTTTCCTTATTATTTTCTTATTTATAAGAATTTAGCAATTTACTTTCTCTACAAAATTATATTTTCAAACATGTATTTTATTCTTTAAATAATTAATAATTACATATCCTAGACTATTATTTCTTTGAAAGTATATTTTTCAAAATTAGAATTTAATTTCTTTAATTTTCGAATTTTGCTCAAATAAATCATAAAATACACAATTTTCAATTATGCATATATATATAATTTCGAAAATCCATCTATTAAATACTTATGAGTTTTCAAAAATAATATAAATAAGTATTCTAGACTTTTATGGATGGAGAAGATGCAATTTTGAATAAATGACATGATTTTCCAAATTTTAGGCGAATTTGACATTCTAACACAATTTTCGAAATTCTATGTCGTAAAGTGCAATTTTCGAAAATATAACTAAATTTTTTTAATTTCTGGGAAATATATATATAATTTCAGATTTATAAAGATTAAATTTCATAATTTTGGAATATTTCTAAATTAATTATGAATTTTCGGATTTTATGCCCTAAAGCCCTAATTTTCGGTTTTTACAAAAATAAATAAATACAAATTCGAATTTTTAATTAAATAAAGATATATATGATTTCAGATTTTATAAGATTAGATAAGATTATGATAAGATTTGGATAAGATTATGATAAGATTTGGATAGGATTAGATAAGATTTGGATATGATTAGATAAGATTAGGATAACATATGATAAGATAATAATAATTAGAAAATGACTTAAAGTATAAAATATTTTTATTTCTTGCCCTAAACTCTATAAAAAGGGGGGCATTATCTTCATTTTCCACACACACAACACAAAATCCCGCCTATAAGACCCACACCCACAAAATCTTGCACTTTCAATATATATATCACACAATATTATTAGTATACCTTTCCATATACATATATATATATATATAATTGCCCCTCTTCTAAACATATATATATATATATACGTATTAGCATTTCTATATATCTATATATGCACTCTATACTTTATACATATAAAGAAGAAGGTACCCCTTTGAAAGGTAGGAGTATTGTTTAACTTCATGAGTAAAATAGGAATTTAAGTATCTTATAAGTCTTAAATATTTTATGCTTTTATTTCCATTGTAGTATTATGTGAAATTATGTGTCTACGTGCACTATTAAAACACACACCCACCTTATGGGGTTGAATGATATTTCTACTCAACCGTCGCGTTGATTATTCTTTACATGACTATTTCTAGACAGAAATGAGATACCGTATCAGAGTGACGCAGCGGAAGTGTTTAGAAGCCATTTATGCAATAAAGTTACTTTTGTATTCTTTTTGAAAATTGTAACTCTTGTATTTTGTACAAATTTTATGTGAAAATAGTTATTTATACAACTATGAAAATATTACCATTGCGCGTTTCAATCCAACATATTTTAATAAAATAAAAGGGTATTTTTTCGGGTCGTGACAAACTATGTTATAGGCACACCATCAACATATAGTTGAGTATAAGCATTACCTAACCGCATAAGGTGTTCGTGTGTGATTTGCACATAAACACATAGTTTTTCATTCAAACCTTTCTCGTCACCTGACAGTGACCCTTATGACAGACTACCCAGGCCGACATATACAACCCGCACATTACTCTCGCCTGCCTTATCCTCCAATGGTCGTTCCTCCGGTGTTACGCTAATATTTCCTACGACCCGCTCTATGACGACCCCGAAAACTCTTTATTATTATATTATTATTATTATTATTAGTATTATTGTTATTATTATGATTATTATTATCATTAGTGGTTACATACATGCATGCATTGTTAATTACAAAACGTACAAGGTACATTACATAACATAAGGGTACAACCAAAAGGAGAGTATCGACTTGCTAGTTCTACTATATCTACATAGCAAAAGCAAAAACCACCAACTACAGGTACGCAGCGGAAATCCTACATCTTTCTTCTTAGTAAAATGCTTCAAAAGGTTCCTCCTCCTCATCGTCGTAAAGGCTAGCTTCGGAAGCATCTAAATCATTATGTAACACGGAATCAACATACGTTGAGTAGAAACATTTCTTCATACACATAAGGTGCTCGGGTGTCAGGTGACAAAAGTTAGAAAGTGTGAAACTATGTGTAACTAATGTATAGATATGATAAGAAATATCTACATATACATATAAAACTAATAAAATGAATATAAGTATATATATATATATACATATACGTAACATATGTATATAAAAGTAGTGTATAATAACATATACCTATACGTACATATAATATAAAAATATAAATATAACTACATATACACATATCCGTATAGCATAGATATATATATATATATATATATATAGATCTATTATAATTAGGATTAAGTAGATAGGTTAACCTATAATGAATTCCCTAAATATATTATATATTTATGTATATCTGTGTACAACTTAAACATATACCTTAGATATAAAAATAATCATAATTTTAAAATACTTTATGTATATAAACTAAGTATATCTTTATAACAAAATAAGCATCAATGCATAGTATTTAAAGTGCTAAAACAGGCATAAATCTATAGCATAAATTTATAGCGAAAGTTTTACTTATCAAATAATAGTTATGTGGAGCTTTCTTTACTAACTCTTTCAAGAACAACATAGAATAATCTCCTAATACTTCAACTAAAGCATAAGGGTTTCACAATACTTCAAATGAAGCATAAACTCACACAGTACTTCCAAATAAGCATAGAGCATAATAATCATATATTACTTCACATAAAGCATATTAATGACATAATATTTCCAATAAAGCATAATAATCATATATTACTTCAAATAAAGCATATTAATCACATAATATCTTCAAGATCATGCTCACAAATCTAACCACTCTTCAACTTCCTTCCAACAAGAGTTATAATATGAAAAATTAACCATAAAGCTTTAAAGTAGCATGATAATGGCAAAATAACTAAAATCCTCTACTTAAGGCATAAAGAATGTTCCTACCTTGTGTTCTTCCAAACAGTGTAGTGTTTTGAGAGAAAATGATGGTGTTTTGAGAAAAAAATGAGAGAGTGAGGGTGTGAGCAAGGGAGGGCACGGTTTTGGGGCTAAATGGGGCTGAAAAATGAGGATTGTGGGTGTATAAGATCTTGTGTATTGATCCTAGAAGGTATTAGACACAAATAGCTAAATATTAAAATCATCAAAATACCTCTTCCATACAATTATACATGGTTGTCTATCTATATATTTGTACTAGTTATATTTTAATCTATTTATTTATATATTTATACTAGTTATATTTTAATCTATTTATTTATATATTTATACTAGTTATATTTTAATCTATATCTTTATATTCATTATATTTTATCCATATGTTTATAATAAGCATCATCTTCTAAGTATACTTTTGCTATTATATTTATACCTATTTAATATTTTTAAGTAAGTATGCTTAATAAGCAAATGTAAAAGCTTCCATTTATAAGGGTGGAGCTTACTTTACTAAACTATAATATAAACTTCCAAAGATTTTGTGCTTATGTGAATACATTGCAATTTTGTGAATGGGCCCATATATGCTGGAATGGTCTGGGGGGTGTTCCGCCAGGACATACTATTGAGTAGCCGGAAGAGTTCACAACCATTCTATCTCCTAATCCCCCCTTGGGTAGATGGAGGGATCTACTCAAGAGAGAGGGTCGTAGGACAATACTAGGCGTATGCCCGGGGTACGACCATTGGAGGATAAGGCAGGCGGGAGTAATGTGCTGGTTGTTATTTCGGCCGGGGGAGTCATAAGGGTCACTGTTAGGTGACGAGAAAGGTTTGAAATTGAAAACTATATCTATATATGCAAAGTGAAAAATGTGTTTATGTGCAAATCATACACGATCACCTTATGCGATTATGTAATGTTTCTACTCAACTATATATGTTGATTGTGTTTGATGTGGTCGGATTTTGTCCTGCGGTATACGTCACTTCGTCCTGGGAGTAAGTGTCCGAATCCGGTCAGGTATATCCGAGTATGGGGGTCTGAATGCTGGTCGGGTCCTATTCTGCAAGGATGGAGCACACGTGAGACTAGCTGGAAGTGTCTCCGGCGAAGACCCTCCGACGCTCAAGTCAGAATTCGGGCAGGTGAACAGTAAGTGATATTCAGCGTATCGGTAGATAAAAGTTGTCTTACCACATGAATAGTGTCGTCGTACTATTTATAATAATAAAAAATAGGTGGGCCGGACCAGAATTAGGTTGGCCCAATCCCGTTGCTGGTGACGGGCGTTCACCATGACGCGCTGTGGGCGCGTGGGATGCATTCCTCGTTCGAGGAGGATCTCAGAGCATTGACCCCGAGAATGAAGCCTCGTCGACATCGAACATGCCATTTACATCGGGGAGAGCCTTGAGTCAAGGAGATGTGGTGAACTCTGGCCGAACAAGGCCGTCAAGGGCCTGATCGGGATAGGCCTGACACGCGGCGATAGGGGGATGGCGGCATGCGCTGACCTGGATCCGACGTGTAAGCTGAGGAGGAGCGCACGTGGCCAGGGCGGATTTGGCCACATTATTAGCCCCCCCAGTTCTTGGTCTGGTCGATCCTCGTGATACGGGCAGACCGGGGACTGTTCGAGGAGGTAGCGCCTACGACATCGCCCAGGAATTACCGATCAGGCATTGGCGGTAACTTCGAAAATTGACCGTTGGGATGTGACCGTTGGTAATAAATGCTGGCGACTGTTGGACTTCCCGAGGAATATTTTTACAATCATTTTGCGGATGAACCCAGTCCCCGCCCCGGCTGCCACTGCTGAAGACCCTCATCCGATGAGGGAGGAAATTCGCCCCCCGCGAGGCGTTCGGGCAACCGACGCCGAGCGGGATGATGCGCGGGTGCGCGAACGGATCCCCACGACAAGGGAGGTCCGCAGAGAGAGACGGCCCCCGCCTCCTCGACCGGCGGAGGAAGTTGACGAATCCTCTGTGGGGGCGTCCTTAGGTCATCCTGCACGGAATCACAGAGAATGGTTGGAAGAAATCTCCCACCAGGCCACGGAGATCCAGCGGAGGATCGACGAGGTCCGCCACGGAGAAAGATCCCGTGATGATGTTGGGTAACTTTCGCATCGGATGGAAGACCTTAACCGGAAGCTCGAGGAGGTATCTCACCGCTCCGGACAGGGGTCGGCTCAGCGATACTTTGTGCCGGACGAGGCAGACCCGCTAAGCGCAGACCTTCAACGAGCCCGAGCACCCAGAGGGGTCCGAATCCCGACCGACTTGCCCCGATACAATGGAGAAGCGGATCCCAAAGAACACCTAATACAATTCAAACACGCCATGCGCGTGCACATGATCGACGATGACTTCGCCGCGAAGTTGCTGGTTACGACTTTTCAGGGAGTAGCCTGGCAATGGTACGTCCGCCAAGCCCCAGGTTCGATCAGAAGCTTCGCCGATTTGGCGATAAAGTTCGTCAACCATTTCCAGACGAAAAACCTAGCGAAGCTGCCCCCATCCCATTTGCATAAGATTCGACAAAAGGAGGGCGAGTCTCTGACGGACTTCTTTAACCGATTCAACACCGATTCAACACCGAGCTGCTCAAGGTCGAAAGCGTCCAGATGGACTTCCTCCTCGACGTAATCATGGGGGCCATCCGAAATCAAGCATGCTCGGACCATTTGGCCAGGAAGCGCCCGGCCACCATGGAGAAAGTCATGTCCATTGCTCAACAATACATGAATGTCGAGGACATGAGGTTTAAAAGGAGGCCAGAGGTCGGGGAAAGGAAGGACCGACGACGAGACAACGAGCTCACCCCGTTGGTCATGTCGAGGAAAGAGATCTTCGCCACAATCAACGCCAGCGACCCGACGGTTTTCCGAAGACCAAGGAAGATCCAGGACGTGGACGGAGCCCCCCCGAGAGGAAACAAATATTGTGCATTCCATAAGCAAGTGGGAAATCATGACACCGAGGGCTGCTATGCCCTCAAGAAGGAAATACAGCGCCTCATCGACCTGGGCCGTCCGGAGATCAAGAAATACGTGAAAAGGCAAGGACAGGGTCGCCAGGGTGAGGGAAGCCGCCGACGTAACTCCCCGTCCTCCATGGACGATGAACACGAGCCGCCGAAGAGGACTCGGTCTCGCTCTCCTCGACGAGATTACACGCCATCCGGTCGGGACGACAAACAGCCTGCCACACAGGATAACCTCCCGGTCAGGGGGATGATCCACACCATTGCGGGAGGACCTAGTGGTGGAGACACTAAGAGCAGAAGAAGACAGGTGGAGAGGCGCCTCGACCAGGCCCGATACCGTATCGAAGAGCGCTACTACCATGAGAGGCTGCACGTCAACACCGTATCAGAGGCAGCGACGCCGACGTCGGAGTCACTCGAATTCTCCGACCTTGATCTTGCACACATCCCGAAGACAGAAGGACTGGAGGACACACCGGATTACCCAATGGTCATTAATTTGGACGTAGCCAACTACTCCGTGGCAAAGACCCTGATCGACAATGGGAGCTCCGCCAACATCATCTTCGCCAACACCTTCGCCAAGATGGACTTAGGAAGATACACGCTCTCCCCCGTACAGACCCCTCTCGTCGGCTTTGGGGGTTCCGAGGTGGTCCCTCTCGGGATGATTCAACTCCCTACCTCGTTGGGGGAGGCCCCGAGAAGAAAGACTATGATGGTCCAGTATCTAATAGTTGATGCTCCGTTTGCTTACAACATCATCCTCGGGCGACCCGCTCTTAATGCGTTTAGGGCGGTGGTGTCCACGTACCACTTAAAGATGAAGTTCCCCACGCCCGCGGGAGTCGGGCAAGTCACATGTCGGATCCTGGACGCCTGGAAGTGTTACTCGGCCTCCGTCGAAGGGAAGAAGACTCCGGCACCCCGACTAGTCGAAGCAGCCGCTTCACGAATGGACGTCCCCGAGTCCTCCGAAATCGACCCGGCAAAGCGGAGGAGGCTAGAGGAAGAAAAGATGACGCCAGCGGAAGAGTTCAAGACAATCCACCTCGTAGAGGGCGATCCATCCAAGACCACCCGGGTAGGATTGACCCTCGACCCGCATCACGAGGTCATGTTGGTCGATTTCCTCCGGGCAAATGCCGATGTCTTTGCTTGGAAGGCCTCAGACTTTCCAGGAATCGATCCCGAAGTCATTGTTCATCGCCTCAACGCGGACCCATCGTTCAGGCCGGTGAGGCAGAAAAAGAGGATATTTTGTGAAGCTCGAAACCGGATCATCGAGGAGGAGGTCAACAAGCTCCTCGAGGCAGGCTACATTGTGGAGGTCCAGTTCACCGAATGGTTATGCAACGTGGTCGTCGTTGCCAAGGGCGATGGCCGATGGCGGATGTGCAACGACTTCACCGATCTCAACAAAGCCTGCCCCAAGGATCACTACCCCCTTCCTCGGATAGACCAACTCGTGGACTCGACGGCGGGGTGCGAGTTGATGAGCATGATGGACGCCTTCCAAGGCTACTACCAGATCTACATGGCCGAGGAGGATCGTGGGAAGACGTCGTTCGTCATCTCGACGGGGACGTATTGCTTCCTCGTGATGCCCTTCGGGCTAAAAAACGCCGGAGCTACGTATCAGAGACTTGTGAATCTCATGTTCAAGGAAGAGATCGGGAGAACCGTCGAGGTGTACGTCGACGACATGATAGTCCGCAGTGAGCGGGGGTCCGATCATCTCGGGCACCTTGCTCGAACATTTGAGATCCTAAGAAAATATGGCCTAAAACTCAACCCGAACAAGTGCACGTTCGGCGTCCGAGGAGGTAAATTCCTCGGGTACATTGTCAGCCATAGGGGGATCGAGGCCAACCCCGCGAAGATTCGCGCCATCCTCGACATCGAGCCACCTAGCTCAGTGAAGGAAGTACAGAGGCTAGTAGGGCGCATAATCGCCCTCAATCGGTTCATATCCCGCTCAGCGGACCGGAACCTCCCATTCTTCAAAGCACTAAGGAAGGTGCCGGATTGGAAATGGACGGAGGAATGCCAGCACGCGCTCCTCGAGGTGGCCAAGGAGATAGATGGCGCTTAAGCCATAGGATTTTAGGCCGGGCTGGACGCCCGAGAACATGTATTTTTGTTTTTTTTTTTTTTTTTTTTTTTTTTTTTGAACTTTATTATGATCGATGAAATTTGTGTGAATGGTTAATGAAATTTTTCAATGGCAAGTGCCTGGTCGAAATACTATTTTCATGCTCATTTTTATCAATGGTTTCAGCCTCGAAATACATGTTATTTAATCCGGTAAGGGAGCATAAAATGTCCAATAATAAATAATAATAAAAAGGAACTTTGAGAACTTTGAGAAATAACTTGATAATCAAAAATCGAGCTGGGGAGAATAGAGTTCGTGCATAAAACGGCGTGTTTTAGCCGGAATCTTATTCGATGATAACGATGTAATTATTAAAACAGTTGAAATAAAATACTTCATGCGAGCTAGTTTTACACGCGATGTTTTTACGCGGGCCATTATCATACGTAGAACCGTCTGAGGTTCGAGGCGTTCCAAGGACGGGGCAGTTCCCTTCCCGACATGTCCTCGAGGCGATAGGCGTTGTTTTTGCAAATCTTGGTCACTTTGAACGGACCATCCCATTTAGGGTCCAACTTTCCCACAGGGTGAGAAACCTCGACCTTCTTGGTGACCAGGTCTCCGATCTGGAATATCCGGGGACGGACATTGTCCATGCAGTGGATGCCCGGAAGTTGTCCATCCTTCGAAGGGCGGCACACCTTCTTTCTTCGGCGAGGTCGAGCTCGGTCAGGCAAGCGTCGACGTTGGCGATCTCGTCGAAGTGCGCAACCCTAGCAAATGGGTGCAATACTTCGGCTGGTATAACGGCGTCGGAGCCATAAACTAAGGCGTACGGGGTGTCGCCCGTCGCAGTTCGAGAAGTGGTCCGGTATGCCCAAAGCACGCCTGGGAGCTCGTCGGCCCAATTGCCCTGTGCGCCAGACAAGGTGGTCTTGAGTCCGTGGAGAATTGTTCGGTTAGTGACTTCGACTTGACCGTTTGCCTGAGGGTTCCCTACTGAGGTGAAACGCTGCTCGATTTTGAGGCTGTTGCACCATTCTCTCACCCGATGACTTTGGAACTGGGTTCCGTTATCGGAAATGACGACCCTGGGGAGTCCGAAGCGGAAGATGATGTTTTTCCAGATGAAAATTTTGACAACCGAATCGGTGATCTTCGCAACGGCCTCCGCTTCGGCCCATTTTGTGAAATACTCGACAGCAACAATCACGAACTTCCTTTGCCCGGGAGCTTGAGGGAACGGTCCGAGGATGTCTATTCCGCATTGGTCGAATGGCCAAGATACATCCACATTCACCATCGGAGTGGCAGGCTGGTGGACTAGATTGGCGTGCAATTGGCAGGCTCGGCATCTTCGGACGAAGTCGAAACAATCTTGCATGAGATTGGGCCAGAAAAACCCTGCCCATGATACCTTTTTGGCCAAGGACCTTGGCCCAGTATGGTTTCCTCAACACCCTTGGTGTATCTCTTCGATAACTTCCCTGGCCTGCTGTGTGTTCAAGCACCGTCGAGGAGGCCCATCGAAGCTTTTCCTAAACAGGCATCCCTGCCCGTCGAGGGCGTATCGAGAGGCCTGTTTCCGAAGTCTTTTGGCTTCGACGGGTCCCTCGGGGAGAATTCCGTCCTTCAGGTAGGTGATTAGCTCGAGAGAGAACTTGGCGAATTTTTCCTTTAACTTGTTGACCTCCTCGAGGTACTTCGTCATCGATGCTTCACGGGCGCCGTAATTGCCATTGACCTGCTCGGCCACCAATTGTGAATCGGTCAAGGCGACAAGTTCGTCCACGCCCTGGTCCAGGGCAATCTTCATCCCCGCGGCGAGGGCTTCGTACTCAGCTTCGTTGTTGGAAACCGGAAATTCAAGGCGAATGGCGAAATCGAGCTCGTTGCCCAACTCATCCCGCAGATAAACCCCGGCTCCTCCACCTATGTTCGTGGAGGACCCATCGACCATTAGGGTCCATGGAGTTTTTGGTTCCGCTTCTGCCCTCGGGGCCACCTCTGCTAAGAAATCTGCCAGGACCTGGGCATGAATCGCGATCCGTGGTTGGAACTGGATATCGAACTCGCCGAGCTCGACGGCCCACTTCACGAGCCGACCGGAGACATCGGGTTTGGCCAATACCTGCTTTAGTGGCTCACTGGTTAGGACCACGATGGTATGGGCCTGAAAGTATTGCCTCAACTTCCGGGCGGAGTGGACCAAAGCAAGGGCGAGCTTCTCGATGGCCAGGTAGTTCCGTTCAGGGCCTTGGAGGAGCTTGCTGAGGTAATACACCGGGCGGTGTACCCGATCCTCCACGTGCACTAGGACCGAGCTGACTGCATTTGGGGATACCGCCAGGTAGGCATAAAGGGGCCTCCCTGGAACTGGTTTCGACAGCAGAGGGGGCTCGGTCAGGTATCTTTTTACTTCGAGGAGCGCGTGCTGGCATTCCTCTATCCGGCGGGAGGCGTAGGTGCTGGCCCGATGGCTTGCGGGGCAGCGTGAGGTGGGATGACGTGAGTTTCGGGAACAGGATGGGCGGTGGTTTGCGGGGCCCCTGACTCTGTTCCGGTCCTTCGTGTGTTTACCATTTTCTCACTTGCTCGAATAGAAGGCCCTCCCTCTAGCGCCAAAATGATGTGGTCGGATTTTGTCCTGCGGTACACGTCACTTCGTCCTGGGAGTAAGTGTCCGAATCCGGTCAGGTATATCCGAGTAGGGGTGTCTGAATGCTGGTCGGGTCCTATTCTGCAAGGATGGAGCACACGTGAGACTAGCCGGAAGTGTCTCCGGCGAAGACCCTCCGACGCTCAAGTCAGAATTCGGGCAGGTGAACAGTAAGTGATATTCAGCGTATCGGTAGATAAAAGTTGTCTTACCACATGAATAGTGTCGTCGTACTATTTATAATAATAAAAAATAGGTGGGCCGGACCAGAATTAGGTTGGCCCAATCCCGTTGCTGGTGACGGGCGTTCACCATGACGCGCTGTGGGCGCGTGGGATGCATTCCTCATTCGAGGAGGATCTCAGAGCATTGACCCCGAGAATGAAGCCTCGTCGACATCGAACATGCCATTTACATCGGGGAGAGCCTTGAGTCAAGGAGATGTGGTGAACTCTGGCCGAACAAGGCCGTCAAGGGCCTGATCGGGATAGGCCTGACACGCGGCGATAGGGGGATGGCGGCATGCGCTGACCTGGATCCGACGTGTAAGCTGAGGAGGAGCGCACGTGACCAGGGCGGATTTGGCCACATCAGTGTTCATATGATATTTTTTTAGATGAGCTCGAGACTAGCTTAAATGAGATCGAGGAAGAAGAACATTTTGAAGCCTTTTATTAGATAGAGAGCTGTTTGTTATTTCCGCTGCGTGTTTGTTGTGCACTCGACCTTATGTACCTTGTAACTAAATAATTGCTCGGAATTGTATTCGGAACAAATCATTACTCTATCAAGTCTTTTGACATTATGTTTTCTTTAAGTTTATTCTCATTGCATGCTTTAATTGTAAATTATATAAATTATATAAAAAAAATGGGTTACCGGGGCGTTATACGCTCTCTTATATAGAACACTCTGTCTATATAAGGGGAGATTAGGAGATGGAAGGAGTAAGAACTCTTACATCCGACTACCCTATTGGTATGTCCCGGTGGAACTCACCCAAACCACTCCGATATATTTTCGGGCCCGTTTCACATAATCATCATTTATACACATAGCATAATCTTGGAAGTCTTGCTTCCATATTTCAACATATTATTCCAATATCTTAGAAAAGAATATCATCAATATGGAATACAAATAATAGAAGATAATATTTCATAAACTTATTTAATATACATAGATATATGTATATATAAATTTATAAATGTGTAAAATATGATGTTTAGACTAAACTACCATCAAAACATAAAAGCATGTATATATACACACACACGACAACACACACATATATTTATTTATATATATATATATATATTGTCTAAAATATAAGTATGACACCTATATACACATATTTTGACTAAAATATAATTAAACATATATATATATATATATATATATAGATTTATAAGTATAACATATCCACGTATGTATGTAGATTCAATGTAAATAAAATATAATTATATAACTAGTTACATACATACGTATAGCATATATATATGTGTGTGTGTGAATAAATTATAATTATAACACCTTTATCCAAATGTATTCTTTGACAAAATATAACTAACAGGAATAGATATATATATGTATAACGTATCCATAACTACATTTAAGCTAAACTATAAGTGGAATATAGACATATGGATATATACATATATAAGAACAACATATATATATATATATATAATTAGATGCACCTTTTAATGGTAATCAAACACATACATATGTATATAATATATAGATAAAATATATAGGATTAATTACGTTAAGCACCCCAATGTTTGGGGATATTTGCACTTTGGTTCCCAACCTTTCCGGGTGTGTGACCATAGTACCTCTCCTTGCTAAATTGTGCGCGGATGGGGTTAATTCGAATTTTTAGAAGAATCTTACGGAATATTCTGTTCTAATAAAACCATGTGCCCAAGACATTACTTGAGTGAGGGCAAAATGGGGTTTTTGAGTATTTCAGTCAGGGCATATATGGTATTTACCCCTTTCCCGCCTATTTCAGTCAAGACTATATTCGTGAGGGACGGAATGCGCCAGACTACGGTTAGTGTATTTACCAATTTTTCTGGGTGAAATGTGTGTTGTGAAGGATTTTGCAATGTTCTACATGGGTGTTAAAGAACCTTTTTGCACTATTCGAAGTTAGTAGATAATCTCTTTTTATGTAGTGTGTTGTCTTGTGTCTCCCTTTTTGTGTGAGATTCTCTGAATTTTGTTGATTTTTTTAGGTTGTAGTGAAAGTGGTCCCTTTCACTGTATCCACTTTGTTTCTTTGTGTTAAATGCTTGTTTTTTTTAATTTTTTTAAAAAATCAATTGGAATTTTTTATTGTTTCAGTTTGTGGGCATGTGTGTATAAATATGTGTGTAAGTAATGGGCGGTTGTGTTATTGAATGCAGGTCATGGTAGTGAATATTTCACTATTCGTATGCACCATTCTGGCAAATTCTGTGATTTAGGTAGTAGGGTGTATTTAGGCGGGGGTATTGCACATTTTGATTATTGCCATAGGGATGAAATATCAATGCTTGAATTAAAGTCAATAGCCACAACAGTTGGTATTAGAGGTTTAGCGTCATTTTACTATAGCCATGTAAACTCAATTGATTGCTCTGTTGTTACATTAATGCAAAATGATGATGATGCTTTATCCCTTGTGAACTTTGTTGATAAGGAGGGCATTGTTGGGGTGTTTATTGAAGATGAACCAAGTGGGGAACCTAGTTCTAGTGGGGTGGGTGTTATGAGTCAGCCTTCTAATAAGGGTTTAAGCGACGATGGCAATGATGTAAATGCAAGTGCAGATCTTGATGTAGGTAATGCAGGTGATGACAATGTTTGGGGAGTAGGGGTACATCATTTGAATTACATAGAAGACAATAGGGATGAAAATATGGGATTGAGTGATGATGAGGTATCAATAGGTGATGACTCTGTCTATTCTGATGTCATAGTTGACAGTGATCAGGAATTTTTTGTTGATGAAATGCATGATATTCATGCCAATGTGGGCGGGTTGATGCCTGAGGTTGATAAGAGTACAAAGAGTGGTAAGAGTGGGCTTTGTAAAACGAGTGATCAGGGTAGAAAGAGTGGTAAGAGTATAAAGAATAATAAGGGTGGGTCTTCCAGTCAGGTGGTTAATAACAAGTATGGGGGGTTTCCTGTGTTCAATCCCAAAACAGATATGGAAAATCCAAACTTTAAACTAGGGCTCTGTTTTTAAGATGCAAACGTTTTTAGGGCTGCTGTCAGACAACATTCTATATTGTGTGCTAAGGATATTATCTTTACCAAGAATACCAAGTTGAAGGTTCAAGCTAAGTGTAAAAATGAAAATTGCCCATGGAAAATATATGCATCCAAGGTTAATGGGCCAATACTATGCAGATAAAGACCTTACACTCAATTCATGAGTGTGCAAGGTTAGAAAGAGTCCATCGTGCAAACTCTAGATGGATTGCCAACAAATACCAAGATAAGATTCAAACTAATCCTAAGTGGCTTGTATCTTCTATGATAACATGTTATGCAAAACGAATGTAAACTACTTTTTAGTAGATTTCAGATGTATAGGGCCTAAGAATAGGGTAGCACAAATATCTGTTGGTACTGTACAACAACAATATGCACTTTTGTGGAGATATGCAGCAAAGATCATGAGAACTAATGCTGATACAACTGTTAAGATAAAACATAAAGCAGTTAATGGTGAGAATGTGTTCAAAAAGTTTTATATTTGTTAGGGGGCTTTGAATAAGGGCTTATTAGATGGGTGTAGGCCAATGATTTTCTTGGATGGGTGTCATTTGAAGACAAATTGTGGGGGTATTTTACTGTGTGAAATTGGAATTGATCCTAATAATGCAATGTACCTATTTGCTTATATTGTGGTTGAGAAAGAGAAAAAAGTACTTGGCATTAGTTTATTGAGTTATTAATGTCTAGTGGGGTGGACTATAATGTCTGATAAACAGAAGGGGGTAGTAGATGTTATTGAAACATTGTTTACCAACTGTGAGCATAGGTTCTGTGTAATACATCTTCACAATAATTTTAAGCAGGCTCATAAGGGCCTGGCTCTCAAAATGATTCTGTGGAAGGCAGCCAAGTCCACAAGAATTGTTGAATTGGAGAACGTGTTGAATGACTTGACAGAAAAGGATTTGGAAGCATTCAAATGGCTTGCAAAAAGACCAGCTGCTCACTGGTCAAAAGCTTACTTTGGCACTGACTCAAAGTGTAATGTTCTTTTGAACAACTTGTGTGAGTGCTTCAATGCCTTGATTTTGGAAGCAAGGAGCCATTCGGTCATTGACATGCTAGAGAAGATTCGAATGGAGTTAATGAAAAGAATTTATGTGAAAAGGGATTTACTAAAAAACAATATTGGGGAATGGTGCACAAATATTCAAAAGTTGGTTGATGAGAATAAAAAAGAAAGCATGGATTACATTGCTCACTGGAATGGTCAAGATCAATTTGAAATTTAGGGGTGTTATGGTAACAAATTTTTAGTTCATTTGGGAGAAAACAATGTAGTTGTAGAAGGTGGCAACTAACTGGGGTTCCTTGCCCACATGCAATAAGTGGTATATATTTTATAGGTAGATAGCCAGAGGAGTATATTGATGAATGCTATCATAAGTCTACCTATTTAAGAGTATATAGCCACTTGATGATGCCATTACATGGTCCTGAGGAGTGGCCACAATCAGAAAATCCAACATTATTGCCACCTATCAAAGAAACCATGCCAGGAAGGCCTAAGTTGCAAAACAGAAGGCTATCTCCTGAAGAGCAAAAACAATTGCAATTAGAGAAGAAGAAGAAGAAGAAGGCAGTTACAAATTTGGGGCAACAGAGTGGAAAAATGGGAAGGCAAGAAATGGTCATGACTTGCAAAACTTGTGGTGGACAAGGCCATAATTTCAGAGGTTGTCCAAGAAACAAAAAAAAAATCAAGTAACTATTGAAAATGTTGAAGTGCCTCCTCCAAATGAACCAAAGCAGAAGGTTTCAAAAAAGGTACAGCTGTAAAGAATGTGCTTGTTTATTTGCAAATAGTTGACTATGATTTCCTATATTTTAATGTTTTTTTTGTCATGTTTTCAGGGTATTAAGGGGGAAGTCCAATATCCAAAGTACTCAAGAAACAACCTTTAAGCACAGGGTATTAAGGGGAAGTCCAATATCCAAAGTACTCAAGAAACAACCTTTAAGCACAAAGCAACTGTAAGTGTGAATATTAAGCACTTTTTTTTTTAAATTACATTTAACTAACTATTTTTTACTTTGAAAAGGTGCAACAAAACCCTATGATCATCAAAGATGAAACAAAACAGGGTTTAAAAAGGAAGAACCCTATGACCACAATTTAGTCAGACATTTCGCAGAATATAAGGATTACAAGAAGCCAAAGTGTAAGTTGTTTACAAGTCCTATATTTTAATTCATTTCAAAAACATATTCTTATGTCAGTACTCTTGTCTTCAATTTAGTGATGTGTAGGTACTAAGTACTCAAACGTCAAGCAGCAAGTTCATCACAACTTGTCCAAAAAACAAAGCAAATAAGAAAGGGAAAGGGCAAGGTGAAGCAAAATCAGGACAGTAGCCCCACCATGCCCAAGGAAAGGTCTCAAGGCTGTGCACCACAACCCACTTTTGACATATCTCAAGGCTCTACACAACAACTATCTTTTGAAAGGCCTCAAGTCTCTGCACCAAACGCTATCCAAGTGCCTCAAGAAGTTAGTCAAGCTAACAACCCATTTGTGCCACCAAGAAAGACCAAGTTCATCAAAGGGGTGGAATATGAAGAAGTTCTAGTATGCTCGCAGTAGTGAAATATGATGAATGTAGTTATTTACTTTTGCTGTTTTTGTTTTTTTTTTTGCTAAAATTTGATGTGTAGTGCTTGTATTGTTGGTGAAAACACACTCCTTTTGTTGTAGTGCTTGTTTGGTTTGATGAAATCAAACACTCCAGTTTGCTTATGTTCTGCATAAAATGATGTATTTGAACATGAAGTATATCGGATGAGGCAATGACTATGTGCCAATGTAGTTCCATGTATTTGGTTGATATTGAATATAGTTCGGTTTGTTTTTGGCTTTAGATTGACTTCACCCTTTTAACCCAACTATTGTATACATTTTCTCCAAGAATGTTAACAACTTGAAATATTAACGTAGTCAAAACACTGGGAACAATAAGTACATTTCATGGAAACAACAATATTTCAATACATTACATGGTAACAATAATATTTCAATACATTACTTGCAAATAGGCTTCATGCTAACAACAACAAAACATACTAACCTAAATACACAATACAACTGGTATTGTTCAACTATCCTATCTGCCAAAACCCAAAATTTGGATAAGTTGAACGTCCTGAACAACTTCAAATTTTCCTAGGACACGATTCAAATGAGGAGGTAAAACACTGTCCATGACCAAACCAATGCAAACCACAACCACTTCTCTTTCATTCTCTTCTTCGCAATTTCGGACTCCATGGCATTGATCCTCCTTAAAAGCCCTGGGATTATTTGCCTAGACCTCTCACACATGGGAGGGTCAACCCACAAGAAGAAATTACAACCTTCAACCTCCTACTCAAAGAAAAAGAAAATATCATTCCCAACTTGCGAACAAGTAGGGAATGAGCTAGAAAAATAAAGAATATACCCGATAATTGAGGTAACTCTCAAATTGTCTACCCGGGTTCAAGTTGGTCCATGAAGTTCTTCTCACAACAGGGACCCCGCAGTTGCAAACTCGATCCATGGCACCCCACACTCTTCAAACCCTAATGTGGAAGGAAAATGAAGAAAATTGGGGATTTGTCCCCTTTATTAAATAAGTATAGTTAAAATAGGCGGGAAAGGGGTACATACCATATATGCCCTGACTGAAATACTCGAAAACCCCATTTTGCCCTCACTCAAGTCATGTGTTGGGAACATGGTTTTATTAGAGCGGAATATTCCGTCAGATTCTCCTGAAAATTCGAATTTACCCCATCCGCACACAATTTAGCAAGGTGAGGCACCACGGTCGCACACCCGCAAAGGTTGGGAACCAAAGTGCAAATAGCCCCAAACATTGGGGTACTTAACGTAATTAACCCTAATATATATATACCATCTATGGGGAAAACACATATCTATATTTTGGTAACTAGAAGATATATTTTTATAAAATAATATATCTTTGTCAAAACTAATACCTTTCATAGAAACATAGTATTTTTCCAAATAACATGAACATAGTTTCAAATATACTATATTAACATAAAGTTAGTAGTATAGTATATTTTTATGAACAACTAGGCATATAATGATCACATAGCACTTCATAGAAGCTACATAATTCCTACAAGTTCACATGCTAACACATAGTTACAACTAAAGATATGCTAGGTGAAGAGAACTATTTTTTATGGCTTCATTTCAAGCATAAAAGAAGTAGTAAACTTGAACTAACATAAATCCTTGAAATCAAAGAAACTAACATCTAAATTATCCTTCCATAAAACAACTTGCACACTAATCAGACAATATATCAACAAATAAATTCATACTAAAATAAAAATAGCTCCTAAATTATCATGGGAGCATGTTTGGCAAAAGCTCTCACCCAAGAGCATTAAAGCTTGAATTTTAACAAAGCTTTGGCTCATGGGTATAGAAGCTTGCCTTTAGTAGGATGATCCTACTTCAAGAATAAAGAAAACCCTCTACTTATGTAATTAAAGTAAGGTTTCTACCTTCTTTTTCTTTCTGTTGGGGTGTAGTGTAGTGTAGGGAAGAAAAGAGTAGGAAATTAGGGGGTTTGGGAGAAAATTTAGAAGAGTGCGTGTTGTGGCCGGTTTTAGGGGGGAGAACCAGGGTGGAATTTTGGTCTTGTTTATAGAAATAAGAGGAAAAAGTGGATTATTTTATTATTAGGTCAATTTATTCATAATTACAATTTTAACACCTAAGTTA
Organism: Petrea volubilis; assembly: GCA_026212405.1. NCBI lineage: Eukaryota > Viridiplantae > Streptophyta > Magnoliopsida > Lamiales > Verbenaceae > Petrea > Petrea volubilis. The sequence goes on along the minus strand of CM047876.1, from coordinate 12,722,829 downwards.
GTTTATTAAATGAGTTCTTCCACCTTACCCCTTATGTGGAAGACTAATTTAGGCTTTGGTGTTATGCTACTACATGATTCATAAGCTAGTCAAATCATAGCCATGCAAAAATAATTATTAATGGTGCATTAGGGAAGATCTTCTTGCAAAAATAATTATTAATGATGCATTTGGGAAGATCTTCTTGCAAAAATAATTATTAATGATGCATTAGGGAAGATCTTCTTTAACTAAAAATCCGAAAATCATGGTTATAATTCATTAAAATTCAAACAATTATACATATAATTTCAGGAAATATTTTATTGTATTTATAAAATTCAAAATTATAATTTTATTTAGAATTTATGATTTATTTTGAGCAAAATTCGAAAATTGAGTAAATTAAATTCTAATTTCGAAAATATTTATATATTTCGAAGAAATAATATTCTAGGATGTTTGATTATTAATTATTAAAGAATAAATTATATTTTTGGAAAATATAATTTTGTAGAGAAGGTAAATTTATAAATTCTTATAAATAAGAAAATAATTAGGAAATTTAATGCTTTGAGGAAAATTATTTTCCTATACTTATATATATTTATAGGTAGAGATAATTGTAGGAGAGATAGCAATATATAAAACTATATTTTGATGGCAAAGATGAATACACATTTCCTAATTACAATACTAAGAGTGAAAAGTTACAAGTTTTCTTCCTTTTTACCACATATTCATGAAAATGACATAAATGGGTAATTAAAATAATAGAAGACTAATTAAATGTACTATATATACATATATTTTCAGTTTTATATATATAATGTCATAATATTATTTTCATAAAATTATTTTAGAAATGTGAGAATGTGAAGTAAATAATTAATTCCAGTAAATGTATATTTTCTAATTTAAGGTAACTATTATTATTACTTTTGAAAATAAGGAGAAAAATAAAATAAAATTTTACGATATGGAAACAATAATACCAATAATAAAATAAAATCAATATATTAAGTTTGTGGGAAGTTTTCGAAAAATTTGAGAAATTCATAGGTTTAAATTTTACTAATAACAAGTCATATTTTTATGCAATGCACATTTATTCATAATAAAAGAAATCCTCATAAAACAATAAAATTCTTTATAATTCCAAATTTAAAATAATGAGGTTTACCGAGTCGTCATAGCCTCCATTTGTCCCATGATTATATGGAACTGACTTCTCCTTTCTTCCTTAACTTGTTCAAGTTTTCAATCCAGTTGCTCAAACCTTCTAGTTACATCAATTATGAAATAGCCTAAGTGAGAGTCGGGAACAACCACTAAGGATTGTTCTCTATCCTTTTGTTATCTAGTTTCTTTTAAATTTCTTCCTTCGAGATTGGCTAACACAATTACGATTGCCTTCCTAGTGTCCGCTTTGAACTTCCCATCAATAGTCTAATCAACACCATCCTCACTAGGTAGTCCTCGAGATTTTTGCAGTGGTATAGTGAAAATTTTGTATTTCGTAGTCTTTTGACATTGATTGACACATGAAGTCCCACTGGGTGTGCCAGTTTTTATTTTCTATAAATATCAAACCGTCACCTTCCAACGAGGTAGATAGAAAATGGAGCGATTTTAAGTAGTATGTCGTGTGTGCGGGTGTGCCGGAGTGTTTGATATGAAAACACACAACAATAAAGTTGGAAATGGGGCTAGATAAATGACAAATTGTTACATAAACTAATGTTCTTTTAAATGATTGTATTGAAGTGGGCAAACTTCACCTCTAAGGTTCAATTGCCTATAATACTGCAAGTATTTTACAAAATTGTGCTATTCTACAACCGGAAGAAAAACCTATCAAGCTAAAAAACTAAACAGGTTGGCCACCTCAGAGCGATGAATTCCGAGTGAGAGACCTAACTAACAAAAAAATAAAAATAAAACTCAGCCAATGGTGACACCTTGATTTAGCCAACGCTGGCGCCTTGAGTCGGACGTTGCCGACATCTTAATGAGAGTTGAAGTGGGGTGTGTTGTGCAATGTTGACTTGTTCCTTCTTGTTGATGCTATCCCTTTTATGTAGTGCTGGACAGGTTACTGATTTCTCTAAAAAAGATGGAATCTCCTTCAGTAAGTTGAGCCGTCTTCGCACTTTGCCTCTAACCACTTCCTATCCTTTTGCTTTGTTCGAATTATTTGCCTTATATTCTTATCTTGTTGTTAGCTTTAAAATTTCCAGCATATGTTTTGGTCAACAGGCCTAAACTAATTTTTTGGTGGGTCATTTCTGTCCATCCTAATTATTGGCCCACTATTTTGGAGCCACCTCGCAGTTGTCTTTAGGTCTGGGTTGCAAGCCAGCGGTTCGCCTCCCGACCTTTTTCTTTGATCATCTTGGACCACCACTTCGGAAGAGGTCAAGTTTGGACCATGTCTTAAAATTTCATTTGAGGCCAAAACACAAGCCCAAGGACTTCAGCAGTGCAACAACAAGGTTGTAGCCCTCTAGGCATCCATTTAAACCTTGATAAGGCATGCCTAGCTAAAAGCGGCAAGCTCTATCCTCAACTACCACTTGAGCCTGAGGAATGAACTTAAAATCCTCCATCTAACGATCGACCTTGAGGCCCTGCTCGTATTCTATCTCTGCAAGCCCCGAAGCTTGAGCCATTTGCTCCTCGAGCTTTGCCACTTAAGCTTCCTATTTAGCAGATTCCTCATCCAAGCAACGATAGTTCACCCTCTGCACATCGCGCTCCTTGATAGCCTTGACCTGGATATCTTGGACTTGGGCCATATCTAGGCATGGCTTACGTATGGCAAGGTTGTATGTATTTATAGAAAGGTTTCGAAGTGAAAAAGCCCTCTTAATGTAAGGTAAAATGATAGGGATTGTCCTAGGCTCACTAGGCGAGGTGATGCCGATGCCATCATCCACTTGGTGGCCAAATGGGATGCATGGGCCAAGGTGGATGCATTTTGTAATGCCCCGGTACTTTCTAGTATTTTAAAAGTTATTATATATTATGTTTCATGCAAAATATTTGATATAAAATCTTTTAATTCCTGAAATTTTTATGATTTCCAAATTTTATTCTTTAAAATTACTTTATAACTTAGACCTTAAAGTATTAATTTTGAATTGTGATTATTATTGTTTGGAAAATTTATTTAAATACATATTTTAGGCTTGCATTTATATTATTTTCGAATTTTATAAATAAATTATACAATTTTCGAATTTTATAAATGCAACAATATATTTTCTGACTTTATATGTATAATTTTCAAATTTTAATTATTTATAAACATAATTTTCCAATTTTAATTATTTATAAACCTATTTTCGGATTTTAATTAAATGATAAATATAAAGTCTAGATTTTTAGTATATTTTACAATTGTTTTGCAAGAATATCCCCTCCAATACATATATATACTTGGTGATTTATCTATCTATATGTACACACACACATCCATATATATATTAGGGGTAATTTATATATCTACATGTACACACATGTGTCCATATATAGACTAGTGGTGATTTATCTATCTACTTATACACACACACATTCATATATATACTAGTGGTAAATTATATCTCTGCATATACACACACACATCCATATATCACCTAGTGGTGATTTCTATATCTATATATCCACACACACATCCACATATATAGACTAGTGGTGATTTATACATCTACATATACACCTACATGTCCACATACATAAATATATATATATACTAGGTAATTCATATTGTGATGTGTATATATAAATGTACATATAGAATGTATGGTTATCTATTTATTTTGTTATAACATTAGTTATTTCTTCTTTTCTCCTCTATAAATAGATTGCAACTCCAACCCTATTTTCATCCCAAAATCCCGCCTAGAAACACACCCCCACTCTACTTCTACTCTCAACACCCAAAACACTTCATTTTTATAGTCTATCTTCTACCCACATATATATATATATACAAAGCCTTCTATTTTCATCCATACATACCTATTAGCTTCCCATATAGCCCTTTATTTACCCTCTTTTTCCCTAAAAACATTTAAAGGTAGGAATTTTGCTTAATTACATAAGTTTAGTTGTTCTTTGCTTTTACATACTTAAGTGCTATTATGCTAGAATAAGCCTAGGAATCATGTTTTACTACAAGTTAGATGCCACCATGTTTAAAGTACTCCTTAATTGTATTTACATGCTCTAGTTTATGCTTATGCCTTATTATGTCCAATATATGCTCTCCTAAAGCATGAAATCATGATCTTTATATGAAAATATGTTTATGTGACAATCTTTATTTGTGCATGCCGGGCCCAAATGTGTTTTTGGTGTGGATGGGGCTGAGTTCAGCCGGGACGGCAATGGGCTTGCCGGTCTTAAAACAGTTCTCGCCATCCATCCAATCTTGCATGGATGGAGTGTTCCATGTATTGGTATTGGTTGTAGGGAATTGGCATAATCTCGAGATATGACCACCGATGTGAACGGATGGAATCGATGTGGACGGATGGAATATGGGGATTAATGATGTGAACAGTTGGAATCTTATACTATGGGAGACATAAGGGAGTCACTAATAAGTGACTCAAAAGGTAATGTTAAGTGAAATATTATGTGAGATATTATGACTATGTGCACATATGATACACACGAGCACCTTATGTGATTAAGCGAAATTTCTACTCAATCGTTGTGTTGACATGTGTTGTGAACACATTTTTTTAGGCAAAGACATTCTAGCCCATCAGGAGGAAGAGGAGGGCATTACGAAGCTTTTATTTAGCTAAAGTTATTATTTTCACTCATATAACAACTTTTGTACAACTATGATTTCACTATGTTGTAGTAAATTTCTGTATTATTATATATTACAATAAAAATATTTACCGTTACGCGTTTCAATCCAACATATTTTAATAAAATAAAAGGGTATTTTTTTCGGGTCGTGACACATTTAATGATATGTGACAATTGATGGGGTGATGCATTAAATACGCCGCATGTTGATAGCCTTCGCATAAAATGAGAAGATCCGGGGTACGGGTCTCGTCATGGATCTCTTGACACTCGCAAGGTTGATCACATCTTCAAAGAGGCCTTAGGGTTCGAGTTTGTTGCTTGAGATGTCATGCCACCAAGTGGCCATATCAAGGCCAGTAATGGAGAAGGGTCACTCTTAGGTTGCATTAAGCAATTCAAGACTCGAACGCCTTTATTGATGGAATAACGGCTAAGTGGCTATTATATTGAGAGAAACATTCAAGGAGTATAAAGGTGCCAGCCTTCAGATCCTTGGGGTTTAGCTACATAGCATGATATAAGATATGCTATACCATTAGCCCCTATACTTTCCAAATAATTTATGAGCCAAATTTTGGAAGTATGCCTTTTAAGGTAATCTTTTCGTCAATCATTGAAGGGATACTCTTCATTGCAATTGTTCGTCATAGGTTATGCCCAATGCATATACTTGTTGTAATGTCTGCATATTTGAGCTCAACTATTTTGTGATTCTTTTTGATAAGTTCTAATTCCCCCAAGCTTTTTTAGGTAACGTTTTCCTGACGTGAGCTATTTTTCTTCTTTCGCATCTCGCCAACTTTCTTCTTATTTTATTATTTTTAAAGAAAAGAAAGAAAATGTCCAAAAAGTATTTAGGGTCTGACACTAATTTTGAGCCTTCATAGGGCTCCTTGGATACTCCTTATCATTAGAGGATGTCTACATTAAAGTCCAGCTTTTCTAAAAAAAGCGAACGATCTTCTCAAAAGCGCTTGAGGAGGATAAGCCTCCTCCAAATAAGCCTAATGCTCTGAGGCCCCTTGAGGGCAAATCTTTACTCCCCGCTATGAAATTAGGTATGGGGTGACGATGGCTGAATACTAAATCACTACTCGTATGTTCTATATCCAATTTCCCTATGCGGCTGCTCTCCAACTTTGTGGTCAGACAATGGCGAACCTTCCCCTTGATTGCATAGAGATTCATCTGGACTAATTACGGAATAGTTTTATGTTCCCCATTCCTAATGAGTTTTCTGCCAATTAAAACTTTCATAGCTTTAATATTTTCGTTTATAAATTTTCTTTGTAGCCTTAACCTTCAAGGCGATTGTAGATAATTCTGCAAATGTTTTCCAAGTTCCTCATTCATCGTGATCCTCTCTTAGCAGTTCTGACTTCTTCTTTATCACTTCTAAGCCCCAAAAAAACTTATTGATGTCCCTCTCTTCTTCATATGGGAACATGTTGAAGATTGATGTAAACCATAAAGTGGCTTCCATGTTCCGCAATAGTGGGTGGACATCGATAGGATCAATGCCACCACTTAGGGGCCCAAAATCTTAGTCAACAACTTTTTTGAAGAAAAAATCACTAGGGAGGTCATCGTAGCAAAACCCCTCCTCTAGGAGCCCTTACTCAACCAAGTAGGGGTTACTGAGGCTGATGTCAAAAACCTTGACCGTTTTTCCCTAGGTAAGAAGAGGTTTTCTATGTCTGTTAGTTTTTACTGATAGGCTTTTTTGACCAGGTAGTTGCAACTGCTATCTGAATGATTTAGTAGGAAAAGATATTCTCTAGATTTCGAGGAGTAACTAATTTGTGAGGATGTTTGCCCAAGACTAGGGCAGGCAGCAATGCCAGCAAGGTTGGGGAGCCCAAAGTAACCAAAGCAGCTGAAGAGGGTAATAGCATATTCCTCAATAGATACCCCAAAGCTGAATTGAGACCTCGACTCATCATCCTGCCTACAGGATCATTATCCGACAAGCATAAGAGACCAATCCTTAGAAAAAGGACATGAGAAGAGCCTTCCAAAGGAATAGGGAAAGCAGTGTGGGAGGAGCTGGAGTTTAACGTGTTGTACTCCAATAAGGAAAGGATCCTAGGCTTTAATCAGCCTTCAGATTGGGCTTACATCAATGAGGCTCCTAGGTATTGATGGTTCACAAGGACCATTCAGAGATCCTCTATTGTATAAATTGATCCTACCAATTCACTGGAGACCATTAGAGATTACATAATATTTTGCTTGACGATATCAAGAGAGACATACACCAGGCTATCTATGAGGTACGTAGAACTTCTAGTCTCTCCTTACATTTTTTTTCTTTTAATTTTGCGATCAAGATACTTATTGCCTTTTCTCGACTTCTAGGTGGTCTCTCAATTGGTCTTCTACATCACCAGTCGAGCGAAGGTTGACAAAGAGGGGAGGGACTAATACAAGTAGAAGCTTGTCCTTGCTTCCCACTCTAGCAAACAATCGTACCCTTTATGCTTTCTTAAAATATAAACCATATCCTATTCTTTGACTTAAACATCAGAGAGTCTTAGCTAGGGGCACTCTCAACTAGCTCAGGTTTATTTCGTATCTCCATAGTCAGAAAATATTTTTCAATCTAAAGCTCATACCACATCAAACCTCTGAGGAGATCTCTCCCCTCGACCCTTGTGCCTCTCAAAAGCCAACCCCCTTCATAAATTAATATTATTATAACAAAGTCCACTTAAGGCGCTAACTTATCAAGAACTTCATTTGCTAAGAATCTTTATCGAAACATAATGAAATTTCTTAATTAAATTACATAATAATTATATTTTTGTATAATTACAAGTAGTCTTTGTTCAGAAGATTTATATTTATATATATTTGAAGTGTGCATATTTGTTGTAGTTATATTAATTATAGTTAATATTTTTAAAAATAAAATAAATATTTTTCTTCCACACAAAAGGCGGGTGCATTTTACTTTTATATCAAAATGTATGCATCCATGTACATGTACTCGCCGCATGCCTAGAGATTTTCTAGACAACATTTACATAGTGTCACAATTAAACCGCAACTCTCTCTGGAGCTGGGGGGGGGTGTAACAACAACCCAAAACTAGTCACTGACGCATAAATTTGTACAACTGTGGTTTCACATAAGCTATTTATTGAACACTTAGGATATGGAGGAAAGTCTATTTCTCATGGTGTTCAAAATTTCAGATACGGAGGGCCGGAGAGGGGGGCAGTCGCACAGGCACCTCGCAGAGAGGGCAGCCATAGCTTTGGCTTCGTCCAAGTCAAGATCCCCTACGAGACGTGGATCCACTATTTCAACCACCTGCTCCACATCTCTCAGCATTGCTTCAGCTCTCGTCCTTAGCCTTTCTCCCGTCAAAGGGTCAAAGGCTTCTATTCCGGTTATGAGTTCCAAGATTATCGACGCCGAAGCTGTAAACGTCATTCTTCTTGGACGCAAGCCCAGTTTTCAAATAGTGAGGATCTGCGTACCCGGGAGAACCCAAAATCATCATCTGGTTTTTTCGAATCAATGGGGAATCCGTTGGTGGGAGAATAATCGAAGAAAATCCCATCTTCGCGGACCCAAAGTCACATAGCTTGCAGTTCATCCGCTCATCGAGCAATATATTTGAAGCTTTGAGGTCCCCGTGGACAATTTGCAGGCCATGGAGATACTCTATGGCCTGAGCCAGTTGGAATGCTATGGCCATGCGTCTCTTCCATGAAAGCTGCAGCATGTTGGAGCCGTGAAGTTTCTCTTGCAAATTGCCGTTCGGGACATACTCGAATATCAATATGCCTTCTTCTGCAAATTAATCCATCGAAATTCTTCAGATTGTTTTGTAGAACTTAAAAAATAAAATTATAGAATGAGTAATATAGTTAAAAAGTGTAAAGTTTGTTAAGTTGAACTTTTATTTCACAAACAGCGTGGTGGTAGCGATATTTCTGTTGGAAAATATAATTTGAAATTTCCCAGATAGTGAAATATTGTATTAAGCATGCATTTTAGTATTTCAAATGAGTTGGAAATTGATTAAGCATTAAGCTAATCTCTAAGGCCAAAACTCCAAGACTTTATAGGAAATGATTTCACCTCTCATCTGACTCCATCAAATTAATATTAATCATTCACACTTGTCATATTATTGGTATATATTTAAGAAAATGATCAATTATATAACACGTATAATAACACTTACTCCACGATTCATTATATTTGACGAAACTGAGTTTGAATTAAAATTTTCTAGACTATACAACAAAAGTGGTTAGTCAACCAGTGTAAATATAAATCGTATCATGAAAAAAAATATTTATGCAATATGAACGGAATTTGTGCATTTAAAAATTTCCAGCAATTTGAACCCAAACGCTCTTATTTAGAGGTGCTTTAACTGTAAATATATTGAACAAAGTATCTTATCAAGAACGTGCACTGTTAAATAAAATGATTTAAAATCACTAATACAAACCTTCCCAAGTGATTAAACAATCAAATCATGAATAATAGAATATTTACCTCGATCATGACAATGACCAAGCAGCTTGACAATATTAGGGTGTTGGAGATGGAGCAAGATCTCCAATTCCTGCTTGTAAGCCTGATTGAGACGCTCGCTGCTGCACTGTATCTTAACCGCAGCCGTCGACGAATCTGAGAATCGAGCAAGATACACAGTGCTAAATCCTCCATACCCGATCACCACCGAGAAATTCATGGTGTGCTTGTGAATTTCATCCCAAGCAAATACCATAAGCGTCCCGTTAGATTTCTGAGCAAGATGATCAACTGCAGCAACTTTGTCAGCCACTCTTTTGGGCCTTAGCTTCAACTTGAGAAACTTGAGGAACTTCATGAAGCCCATATGATATCACAATCAAATTACTATACAAATCAATATCCGGGATGGAGCTTTCAAGACTAGTGATTTATATTAACAGGGAGAAGTAGCTGAAGTTGGGTCAACAGCACTGTCGGTGATGCTGCACGCGAAATGGCACGGAAAGTTGATATAAGTGAGGTGAAGAAGAAGCCAATTCAATAAAAGTGTTAATTGCATTTTACACCCTCATAAAATATATAAAATTGCAAAGAAACCACCAAAACGGTACTCCACTCATCTTTAACTTTTTAAAAGTAAAGCATTTTACCCCTTACAAGAGCCATGTTGTTCTTTTGCGAGATTTGAAACTAATTTTTCTAATTTTGTATCATGTAGTATTATTTTTGTCATCAGTAAATTTATAAGTGAAATATTATTTTTTTTAAGCGAACCGTTTGATTATATCAAACTTTCTTTTAAAAATTTTAATTTGAGCACAAAAATATATTTCACTTTTTGTTCTTGCTAACTAAAGGGGAGAAATGATCGCTGCATGCTTTGAATAACAATGTAAAAGGTCCTAAAATTGTAGAACGTACAACACAACTTCAAACCAAGAGATATTTTATAACCTTTTATAATTGTAGAACATAAAACACAACCTCAAGCCAAGAGATATTTTGAGTAAAAATCATTTTGGTACACGAGTTTTTATAATTGTCTTAAGAGATACAGGAGTCATGCGATATTTTTTAAATTGATACCTAGCAAATGGGAATCGTTAAGCATCAACTAAAAAAAGTTATGAAAAATTAAATTAAAAAAAACATAAAATAATTAATTTGGATTCCTCAAAAGTCAACGACATTAAAGACAATGGTAAAAATTCACGTATCGATTTGATATTAAAGACATAACTAGAGTATCAAAATAAATTTTATTATATGTATTTTGTGAGGGATTTTCTTGCACATTATGTATTTTAAGGGGTCAAAAATTAAGCAGGAGGAAATTGAACATTCTAATAAAATAGTAGGAAGAAATGGGAATTAATAACACCGGCATGAAACGTGAGGCCCCCATAGATTAATGATCCCGCAGACAAATAGGCGGCATTTTTAGTCCATCTCATCCGTGTGGGTTCAACAAAATCTTTGTATTTGACCCAGTGCTGGGAAGGTGAGGCTCCCATGGATTAATCCCATATTATATTTTTTTTTCCTTTAATTGGGTTTAATTTTTCCTGTTTACAACAACCAATGACAATGATGTGCGGGCATGTCGAAGAATTAGAGTTTTAAACAAATAATTTTGAGAACAGTTCATTTACAGGGAAAATCACTAAAATACCCTTAAAATCAACGTCTTTTTTTGTTATATCAAAATAACCTCTAAAAATGTTTCTTGAATAAAAAATTTCAATTCACCAATTTTTCATTTCAAAAAGCCCGATCATTAAGACAAAATCACCTTTGAATTTATTACATTATTCTTTTTATATTATAATTATGTTTTAATTATGAATCAATTTCATTACCCATACATTATCATTTTATATCAAAATTAACTCGATTGCAGTTTATATGTCTTAAAATTTTAAGAAACTATTTTCATGATTTACATTCTCAGAATTCAAAAGAAAAAAATATGTTTTTTTTAAAAAAAAAATATTAAAGTTATCATAGATGAGAATAGGTTAAAAAACTTTAAAGAAAAACTTTGTAATAAACGAAAAATTAATTCATTAAATTTATTAATCTAAAATAGTTTCGGGTTTTTAGATGTAAAAAATTGGCGGAATGGGTCTTCTAAATTGAAACTTATTTTTGTGGCTTTTTCAACATAAAAATTAATTTTAAGGGGACTTTTAGTATTTTTTTTTTCCCTAATACATATTATCCAAGAATTAAGTACATTAACAAAACTGTGGTACAGCTGAGTTCCCTAACAGGTCACGCTACATTTAAAAATTGGAAGTCTTTGTCAAGGTGGCCGGCTGAGCTAAACAATTAGCCGTGGGCCTCCATGTGTTGGCCTGTCCCAGTCCAAATCCAAAGAACAAACATTCCGTTGGACTTTTGAATAGCAGGTTAGGTTAGTTAAGTAACATAAATTTTTAATCCCCTTTGCGAGAGTTGACTCCAGCGCTTCGCAGGGCATCTTATATTAGTAGGACTATTTGCATTAACTAGTTGTTTGCATAAAAACAAGCATCTCCCATCTTTGTAAGTTGAATTGATAGTATCCCACGAGTCTACTAAAAAATTAGAAACCCTACCATGAGTGCAAATTTTACATGTTGTACTTCAGTACTCGAAATCACTGAATTCGATATAAAAACAACAGTTTCAAAAGGAGTTTTGTGTTTAGTTCGATCGTGCTAGTGTGCAAAGAACACACAAATTGAAGACTACTTGTTTTGATTTTGATGGATTGCGCCTCAAAATTCTATCCGAAAGACAACTACGCTGGAGTAGGCAAACATTTCCCCTAATGTTCTACACGCCTACAACTTAATATAGGACTTAAAATTTAGTATTTAAAAGATCAACAAGGGTCTAAAATTTTGAAAGCGGAAAGGTGTATTAAAAGATGATGGCTACTTGCTAACAATACGGACTTTAACTACAAACACGTGCGTTGATGACACGTGCCATATCTATAACTTAAGTGCATTGAAAGACTGCTTGGAACTTTGACTACAAATAAGGCACATTGATGACTTAGTATGATGACTACACATGATTGCATTACTCTACGAGTTTGATGACTTTGGCTACACTTCCTTATGCATGCGCTCGACATGAATTCGAGAGACCACTTGACCGCATTGATATCACATCCCGAATTGGGCCCAACCCAGGCGAGTGATGACTATGACTTCGTGACATTACATAGTGAACGTATTGATAACATGATGTCGAGCCAAATGGGAATGGGTACGAATCCTCGCATAGCGGTTTTCTACCTATTGAGCTAAGCTAATCTTTGTTCATTTGAGCTAAAGAATCAAAGAAGTGTTGACTTCTTGATTGAAGAGTTGTTGTTGTGTTGTTGTTGATTGATCGTTGATGATGATGATTGATGATGAATCTGGCTTCCTTTTATAGGCTTCAGGCTGCAACCAACTTTCCTCTATTTTTGGAGGTGGATGACTTATTCAGCTTGGCCATTCGAAATGAATGGTTATCCTTCATTCTAGCCATGATAGTTATGTCATTCTATTAAAAGTTTGAATTATTCAAACCCACATGGCCAATATTTTAGGCACTTCAGTTATGCTTATTTTTAGCCATTCGTTATTTTCTATCCCAACAACCCCTAGAAGTAAGGGTTTTTAATTTTGACAGGTTTTATTTCATTTTTATTTTTATTTTTCTTATTTTTCTTTGTTTTTATCATTGGCCGATTGGGCCATGGGCCTTTATTTTGGCCTTGGCCTTTGGCGTAGGCCAGCCCTATTGAAGTGATATAGGCCAGTCTTATTTCTTTTCGACATGGCGTGAATTGGCCCATCCCCGAATTTATACAAAAATTTATATTTTTAGACCCAAATACTAGTACAAAAACGTCATTCCCACGTAAAGCATATGCATGTATAAAAATTAACAACAAGATATCAATAAAGAATAGCATTTTAGATATGGTATTATTGAACTCTGAATTTTGCATTTATGCATTTATTCAAATAAAAACCTATATTCACATATCGAGTAAATATGTGATGATTCGTTAAAAATATATGTGACTAATTAAATAATGATCTATTTTAAAGTATTGCATTGGATATAAAGTTAAATGGAATAAATATTTAATACATTTGAAAGGTAAATGAATGAAAGAAAAAAAAAAAAAAAGAATGGAAAAGTTCCATTAACAAAAATGATCACAATTAGTATTTACAGCATCGGAAACGCTAAAAATTTTAATCTAATTAATAACTAAGTCACTTATATGCTACATGCTTTAATTATTTTAAATTCATGGTTGTGTTGTTGCTATGTTGTCCTCACGTTAATTCTACTCAAAGTTTGAATTATTTAAGTCCACATGGTCAATATTTTAGGCACTATCATCATGCCTATTTTTAGTTATTTGTTATTTTCTATCCTAACAACCCCTAGAAGTAAGAGTTTTGATCATTGACCTACTTTATTTCATTTTTATTTTTATTTTTATTTTTCTTTTTATTCTTTGTTTTTATCCTTGGCCGATTGACTCGTGGGCCTTTATTTTGGCCGTGGCCTTTCACGTAGGCTGGCCTCGTCAGAGTGACTTGAGCCTTGCTTATTCCTTTATTTTTCTGGGTCCAAACAATGCCCCCCGCAAGCCTTAATTAAATATAAACTTTGGTTGAGCCTTGGTACATACTCCTTTTCCTTAACATACATTATTGTACCTATATACTTGTCATAATATTATTACTACTATATATACATATTTATCTATTATTATGTCAAAAAACATTTTTTTTCTCTTATATGTATATAGTAGGATAAGTAAATTGATGTAATATATACATATGCATATATACACATACATTGGACGCAGAAATGGAGGTTACCTTCCACTTTGAGCTAAAAATTCTCTTGACACATTTAAAATATAGCCATTACTAGCTCCACAATGATGGCGCCTCTTCGGTTTTCCAAAACTAGTCGTTTCCTCAGAACCGTTTATCTCCTTATTGAATTCTATTTAAGCTCCAATTGTCACGACCCTGAAAAGTACCCTTTTATATTTATTAAAATATATTGAACTGAAACACACAATGATAAATATTTTTATTGGAAATACAGAAATTTACTGCAACATAGTGAAATCATAGTTGGACAAAAGCTACTATACGAGTGAAAATAATAACTTTAGCTAAATAAAAGTTTTGTAATGCCCTCCTAGTGCCTTCCTCCAGATGGACTAGAATATCTTTGCCTAAAAATGTGTTCAAAACACATGTCAACACGAAGGCTGAGTAGAAATTTCACTTAATCACATAAGGTTGGTGTGTGTAATATGTGCACATAGCCATATAATATTTCACATAATACTTTACCTTTGGATCACAATATCATGATAATCATTTCCTTATATCTCCCATATAATAACATTCCAACCGTTCACATCATTAATCCCAATATTCCATCCGTCCACACCAATTCCATCCGTTCACATCGGTGGCCATATCTCGAGACTATGCCAATTTTCTACGACCCACAACCAATACATGGAACACTTCGTCCATGCAAGATGGGATTAGGACATGGATGGGGAGAACTGTTTTAAGACTGGTAAGCCCACTGTCGCTCGGCCGAACTCTAGCCCCATCCACACCGAAAACACATTTGGGCCTGGCATGCACAAATAAAGATTGTCACATAAACATATTCACATAATTTCACATAAGGATCATGATTTCATGCTTTAGGAGAGCATATATTGGACATAATAAGGCATGAGCATAAACTAGAGCATATACATACAATTAAGGATTACTTTAAACATGGTGGCTTCTAACTTGTAGTAAAACATGATTCCTAGGCTTATTCTAGCATAATAGCACTTAAGTATGTAAAAGCATAGAACAACTAAACTTACGTAATTAAGCAAAATTCCTACCTTGTATACATCAAATATGGAGGTATAATATTTATGAATTAAAGTAAGAACCTATACTTAAGAAATTAAGTAAGGTCCCTACCCTAATTAAATAAACTTCTACCTTTGAAGAGTGTTTTATTAAATTAAGGGGATGTATAGGGGGATAATATGTATATATGTATGTAAAAAGAAGGGTTTATGTGTATATATATATGGGTAGAAGATTTACTATGAATATGAAGTGTTTTGTGTGTTTAGGGTAAGGTGAGTGTGAGTGGGGTGTTTTAGGCCGGATTTGTGTGTTTGTGCTGTGTGATAAATATGAAAACATGCCTCCCTATTTATAGTGTTGAGCATGTGAAATAGATTTATTTAATATTAAGGTCAATTTTCATTTAATGCATTGTTTACACTTAAGTTGGGTAATTAATGAAATAGTCCAATTCATGCACTCAAGTGTCACTCTAAATATGCTTAGATGTGCCCTAAATTGTATGAATCATCCCCTAAGTAAATATGAGCCATGCAAGTGCACATTTTCTAGAAATATTGCTACAAGAATTAACAAGAGCCATGCAAGTGTACAAGTTGAAGAATAATCTTAGAAAATATCTTGTATTAGTGTAAGATATTTTAATACAATAGTAACATAAAATCAAATAAAATCTGATTTTTATTGTCATAATCTTATAAAATCTGAAATCATATGTTTATTTAAATAAAAATTCGAATTTGTATTTATTCATTTTTGTAAAAACCGAAAATTAGGGTTTTAGGGCATAAAGTGCGAAAATTTATAATTAATTTAGAAAAATTCCAAGATTATGAAACTTAATGTTTATAAATCTGAAATTATATTTATATTTCCCAAAAATTAAAAATGTTTTAGTTATACTTTTGAAAATTGCAATTTAGGACATAGAATTTTGAAAATTGTGTTCAAATGTCAAATTCGTCTAAAATTTGGAAAATCATGTAATTTATTCAAAATTGCATCTTCTCCATGCATAAAAGTCTAGAATACTTATTTATATTATTTTTGAAAACTCATAAGTATTTAATAGACAAATGTTCCAAGAAGAGTAATCAAAATTCGAAAATTAGCACTTTACCGTTCAAATTGTAAATTACTCTCAAAATCAAACTAAAATTTGAAAACAACAAGTAACAAGGACAATTTCAAAAAGCATAAGGTTTTATACCAATTATTTAAATAATAAGAATTACTAGGTTGTCACACCAACTCTTTACTTCCCCCATTTTTCCAACTTCCTTCAAAACTTATTTTAACACTCCTAGCTCTAATCTTCAGGTTTTATAACTGTCACGTCAACCCCTTATCCAAATCACTTCACCACCGCAATTTTCTCTCTCTACTTTTGCCCTTGCTCATCATCATTCTTTCCCAATTTCAAACCCTAACTCTTCTCCTACTCTAGTGATTCTCCAATCATAGCAACCAAGATTTTTACTCTTTTCCTCTTTGAAGACTCGTTCTCCTTGGGTCCCGTTCTTGATGGCAAAATCCCTCAAGATCACTCATGTGACGTGGTGCAATTTGAGGAGTGTCTACTATCTCCCTCAGGCTATGTTTTTGGAACCTCTTTCTGCAACTAGCCTTGGTCCCTAAATTCCAATCTCCATTGTAATTTTGTCACCTGGTGTGATCGTTGAAGCAGTCTACTCCAAGACCTAGAGGGATATTGGCATTTGTGACCCAATCCAAGTTACCAAGAACTTCTATAGCCTTGACCCGGGCTTTCTGTAGGCATCCCTTCCCTTTTGGGGCAAGATTGACAACACTTTTTATTTCACTATTGGGCTAATGACTCCAACTCTCCTTGATTTGAAAGAGATGTCCGAGTTCTAGTCATCTGGTCGGCCAATCAATATCGAAGTGAAGTACGATAACCTCGCCATCCTAGAGGTATCTAACCTTCGTAGCTAAAACAAGCCAATGGCTGGTTATGGGCATAATATTATCCATTAAGTCAATAGATCCAATCCCATTTTGAATGAAGAGCACTCCCAATTCCTAGCTCTATGGCTCTCTAGGTACATCTTATAAAACCAATCATGTCAACAAACTGCAGAGTTCTATTACCTTGTTGGTGCATTGGCAGCGGGGGCCAAATTGGCCCTTGGCCCGATTGTTTTGGCCTTTATTTATAAAGGCTTGAGGAAGCTGGTCAAGGTGAGGGAAGACCCCAAGAAGAGGGAAATCCAACATGGGGGCCTATGGGTGGTGCAAATGTGGCTACAGGCATACTTTCCTCATTTGTGTAGAAGGTCCACATAGAGGATAAACCTTTCGTGCACTTCTTGGCGTGCGCCTCTGTGTCGACTGCTAGCCTAGAATGGGCTTTCAATTGATTCTACCTCCCTAGAGATGAGAGTGAGACGGAATGGACTTGCTTGTGTTTAGGTGATTGAACATTTTACCGCCAAGGGCTTTGCATCTTTTCATTTTAACGACCAGAGAAGGTGGGCATCCTTTTTAGTCAGAAGGGACTTGCCATATGGTTACAGTTTTGACAACATGGTAACTAGCCATGGCTTGCCGTATGCTTCCCACTATGACTAATTCAGTCCCTGCCTACTCCTATATAAGAACAAAAGGGGGGATGTATTTAGAAGGTTGACAGAAGATGCTTGGCCAACTGTTTGATTAGTTGGCCAACTACCTCAAGCATTCTTGACTTGAGCCCTGCTCACATGGTTATGGCCCATTTCACCTTCTCGAATGTGCCTACACAAGGTCGCAACGGATGTGGCTTTTCCTGAGGAAATTCCTACAAAACTTGTTGCTGGGAAAAAAGGTGTAAAGAAGTTTGAAAAATGTTATTATGCTGTATGGAACCTACTTAAACGTGAGGAATGTATAGAACAAGCCTCGATTACTTTTTAGAATAAAAAACACCACCATATTACCAAAGCCAATAAACATTTTCATATGGCTAGGAAGAGCTTAAAGCACAATACCCCACATCAGTCCATATTGTAGAAGCTTTTGTATCTGATTGCACCCCTGTTACCTGATTTTGTGATCATTATCCGTGTAACGACCAGGTAAAACCTCAGTATCAGATATTGTAACAATAATATTAATTATGGATTTTATCGCCAATATGTGATTTTATTATGCATAGATTTATAATAAATGTGCATATGCGTAATTATACATGATTTGTAAATTATTTTCCCTATTACTAAACTTTCAAAATTACCTTTATTTACATCTCTATCCTATATTTTTTGAAATTTTATACATTGAGATATATACATTAGGATTCATTCTACACACCTAAAATTTGAACACAAAACTTGTATATGTATGTGTATGAAAACATGTATGTATATATATATATATATAAATTTACCTATATATTTAGTTTAGTTCATTGTATTTATTAGAAGTCATTTTCAACACATTGCATTCATCCATTTTATGTCATTTTCACTTCATAAGTGGTCACAACTAGGTATACTTGTAACCCTTAAAGGCTATATTTGTAACGACCTAGTAAAATCCTTTATTTAAATATTTTATATTATACATGGGGTGTCCATTATTTTGATGAATAATTTTCTTTTAGAACTATTTTGTGAAGTATTGTTTTATAGAAATTATTCTTCAAAACTATTATTTTTTTTTTATTTTCGAACAAATGCGCATTTACTACATAAATGTTTAGAAAATATTATAAATTTCAAATATTCTTAAACTTTTATACATTTATTCTGTCTAAACTCCCAGAATTATTTAATAAATTATTTTCAACTTTTACCTATTTTTCGAGAAATTTTAGTAGATTTCGAAAAACATTGTCTTTAAGTTCTTAATTTGAAATCTAATTTTTAAAATGCCTTAATTATTATCAACAAATGAAAATAATAATATAAATAAATGTTTTAGATTTTATTTGACTTACAAAAATTAATTTTCAAATTTTTAGAATTTTATTCTATTTTTGGGTAAGTTTTGAAAAATGGGCAAAACAAGGGGTATTTTGGTCTTTTCACTTCTCCAACTCGCAAATTTCGGTTTTGCTGAGAAATAAACAATAAAATAATCCTTAAATAAGAGTTTTCAGATTTTATAGGTTTTTGTTTAATTTTAAGTTGATTTTATTCTATATTTTATCAAAATATCTCTACTAATACACTCTTGAAACCTTATACATACATATATAAATATATATTAGTGGTAATATACATAGCTACATATACACACACCCATACGCACATACATATACATGGTGGTTAGTAAAGTGAGGTGTATGTATAACCATCCATATATAATTGTACGGTAGATGTATTTAGATGAATATAAATTTAGATATTTGCCTCTAATACTTTGTAGGATCAATACACAAGACCATATACACCCACAATCCTCATTTTTCAGCATCATTAAGCCCCAAAAACCGTGCCCCCTTGCTCACACACATACACTCTCTCATTTTCTCTCAAAACACTACACTACTTGGAAGAACACAAGGTAGCTACATTCTTTATGCCTTAAGTAGAGGATTTTAGTTATTGTTGCCATTATCATGCTATTTTAAAGCTTTATGGTTAATTTGTCACAATATAACTCTTGTTGGGAGGAAATTGAAGAGTGGTTAGACTTGTGAGCATGATCTTGAAGATATTATGTGATTCAATATGCTTTATTCGAAGTATATGTGATTATTATACTTTATTGGAAGTATTATGTGATTAATATGCTTTATGTGAAGTATTATGTGATTATTACGCTTTATTGGAAGTATTATGTGAGTTTATGCTTTATTTGAAGTATTGTGAAACCTTTATGCTTTAGTTGAGGTATTAGGAGATTATTCTATATTGTTCTTGAAAGAGTTAGTAAAGAAAGCTCCTACATAACTATTATTTGATAAGTAAAACTTTTACTATAAATTTATACTATAGATTTATGCATATTTTAGTACTTTAAAATTTAGAAAGTTTAATAAAACTTATTCATGTAAGTTTATATATATCTATATGTTACGTATATATATACATATAATATGGTTTTATCAAGTAATTAGATGGTTTGGTATATATATATATATATCTATGTGCGTCTATATCTATATATAAATATTTAAAGTGTCATATAAATTAATCTAACTAGTTTCATTATATGTTAATGATAGTCTAATTACATATATATTTTTAAGTTGTATGTACGTATAACATATATATATATATGTAATGGTTAAGTTATGTTATTAGATGTTACTTAACATATCTATAAATCTATATATATATATATACTTGTATGTACGTATAGGTATATATGTATTATTCATATATTTATATTAGTTATATTTTGTCTATTTATATATTTATACTAGTTATATTTTAATCTATATATATTATACTAGTTATATTTTAATCTTTATATTTCTATATTTATAATAGTTATTGATGAGCTAGGTGCCACCTTATCAGGCATCATTCAGCAGGTGCCTCCAAACGGCCTAAGTGAGAAGTTGAAGCCCTCGACATGATAAATGGTCCACGAAGGAGCTCATAAGCTAGCCGCTCTCGAAGGCGCCTCAAGGCACAAGTACGCTATCCGAGGGACCCTCGAAACGACCCATGATCCTGGAAAGCATCCTGCCCTGTTCTAAGGGCGCGAGGAGTTTGTTGGCATAAGAGGCCCTCGAATGCGCCCTGTGTCGAGGACGAAATCCCATACTTGGGCATTGTACAGATTGGCGCTTAACAAGGAATGAATCCAGCTGGCGAACAACAGCAGGCCTTACCTACCACCGCCTAACGTACCACATGCTGGTACAACTCATTTCAGGAAATTGACCGGTCTCCACCAACCATGTCACATATGGGCTCCTCACTCTCATATATAAGCCAAACCGGCTCTCCATCCAAGGGTAAGAAAATCATAAGATTCTCACACTTTTGATAAGCAAGAGAGTTTTTCATATACTATTCACCATCTTCTCCAAACACTGACTTGAGCATCAGAGAGCCTACACCAGGGCAAAATCGGCTATTCTCACGTGCGTTCCTCCCTCTTTGACAGGTGGGCCACTAGCATTATCATCCGGAGTTCTTCAGACCCCGACACGTGGTCGAACCAAAAATCAACCGCATCATTTTGGCGCTAGAAGGAGGACCTAATCCTGTCCAAGGGGTGATCTTCAAAAGGAGAAGAAAAAATGGTGAATACAAGATGAACCCATATGTTCGGAACTTTGTTGGAGAGGGGCAACCATGACCCTCCTGAAGTAACCCAATGGGCAGGGGAAGCCATCAATGTTATAGACAAAGGCAAGGGGTATGCCGCCCCTGTACCGCCGGCAGGGCCCCGGGTAGGTCCTTCCCACGACCCCTTGCCAACCCATGTAGTGGATACACAGCAGTGGAGCATACGGTCACCCTCCCCATCAGTCGCGTCAGGCAGTTGCTGGGGGCCTACAATAACCAAACGCTGATTCGATTGTTGTCCGGGGGACAATCTCCATCGCCGAACGAGGTAAGGGTTCTCGCCATCTCTCGCCGCTGTGGGCATCCCGCCCCCTCACGGAGTCGTTCCCCACTTGAGGGGAGCCTTTGGCATTCCCACCGGGAGAAAGTAGCAGAGTCCGGTAATCACTCCACCCGTCGGGTTCCCCCTAGACGTATTACCGTGAACGTTCCCGCCAGGTCCAGGACTGGTGGTCACCGTCCACGCCCGCGAAGGGAGGAGGAACCGAAAGAGTTGGCCCGCATGCGCCAATAGGTCAGCGAATTACATACTGAAATAGAGCGACTCTCAAGGCGACGCGAAGGGGAAAAGAGCATAAGAGTGGATGGTACGCGGTACCTGCCTCCCTATAACCATCGGTTGGAGAGGTCCCCTTTCGTCTTGGAGATCGTGGAATCCCGCTTAGCCCTTGACGAGCGCATGCCCACCAGCCTACCTCGTTATGACGGCACCACGGACCCCGTGTAACATCTGACTCACTATGAGGATGTGGTGGGGGTAGCGACTAGCAACCTGCATGTATGGCCTCGCCTCTTCTCTACCACCCTTCCAGGGAATTGCCCTTACATGGTTTAAAAAGATGGAACCACAGTCCATCTCCTCATATGAAGAATTGGCAGACCGGTTTTGAACCATTTCGCTGCCAAGATATCTACCAAGCTGTCCCATACTCACTCATATGGGATCATCCAAAAGGAAGGAGAAAGCTTGCGGGCTTTCATTGAACGGTTCAATAATGAACTCCTTAAAGTGGAGGATGTCGGAGTTGAGCTCAGTAAGGCATGCACTCTAATCAGAGCTGTGAAGAATGAGAGCTGTGCGGAGGCCATCATCAGGTAGGCCCCCCGAACTATTGCCGAGATCCAACAACTTGCCTCCAAGTATATGGAGGTGGAGGAGCTTAACTTGATAAAGCATCCTCCTAAGGCCAAAAGCGAAGGGAGCACCAAGTCCTGGGAAGAAACGTTGAGAAGCAAGGAGAAGAAAGAGCCCACCAGGAAGTACAAAGATTATGCCACCCTCACTAAGACCCCGGCAAAAATTTTCATTCTTCTTGGGTGCCATGCGTTTTCGAAGCCTAAGAGGATACCCGAAGGGAGGAGAGCCAGGAGGAACGGGAAGTATTGTGCCTACCACCGACAATATGGGCACAACACGGAGGATTGTTACACTCTGCAAGATGAGATCGAGACCCTGATCCGTGGCGGGAAGCTCCAGGAGTTTGTTGAAAAGCTGGAGTATTACGACGCTCAGGCCTCCCCAGTCCATCTAGAGAGGTCGAGGTCCCTGAGGAAGCAAAGCCCACCAAGACACCCAGAATCCTCGAATAAGGCAGGAAAGAGACCATTGAGTGGCAACCATCCCACCAAAGGCACGATCCTCATGATCACTAGGGGGCCAGCAGGGGGTGACACCCAATCCTCACGCAAAAGAGTAGGCAGGAAGTTCCTGTATGACCGGTTTGCCCTCGAGGATTTGGGTCGCCCCCAACCGGTCAACACGATCGAGGGATGGTGATAGAGTTCAACGAAAGTGACAAAATTCCAGTACAGAGCCCGGAAGGTCTGGTCGAGCAACCCGATTATCCGATGGTGGTGATGGCGAATGTGGCCAACTTCACTGTCACCAAAGCGCTGATTGACAATGGTAGTTCGGTTAATGTCCTATTCTATTCAACATTAAGAAAGATGGACATGGGCAAGATAGACATGGAGCCGGTGCGGACGCCCTTGGTAGGCTTCGGGGGATCCCAGATCACCCCCTTGGGGCAGATCAAGCTGCCGATGTCCCTCGGCTAGGAGCCAACCAGAAGGACTCTGATTGATAAATTACCTGGTGGTGGACGGCCCATTTGCTTACAACATGATTTTGGGCCATCCGGCGCTCAATGCATTTGGAGCAATGGTGTCAACCTATCACCTTATGATGAAATTCCCTACTAAAGCTGGGATCAGGCAGGTGCAGGTACGATATCGTAGACGCATGGACCTGTTATTCGGTGTCGCTGGGAACGAAGCCTGGGTCTAGGAAGAGGAAGTCCCCCGGAGTAGGCTCTGATAGCGATTCTGGAGGAACCAGTAAGGACATCTTCGAAAAATAGAAAACTCGAGGACAGCAGGATCGAGCCCACCGGAGAATCCAAAGCTATCGAGCTAGAACCGGGGAACCCCGAGAAGACTACCAAGATTGGAGCTCAACTCGACAAGGCCAAGGAGGTGATGCTCATCCAGTTCCTTCGAGAGAACAAGCACGTATTTGCGTGGCAACTTTCGATTTCCCTGGGATTAGCCCCGAGGTTATCGTGCATCGCTTAACTGTCAACCCCACCTTTAAGCCTATCAAATAGAAGAAGAGAGTCTTTGGGGACCAAAAGGAACAGGATAATAGAGAGAGAAGTGAACAAATTGTTAGAAGTTGGGTATATCATGCCAATACACGTCCCCAAGTGGCTATGCAATGTGGTAGTGGTCCCAAGGGGCAGGACAAATGGAGAATGTGCAATGACTTCATAGATCTCAACAAGGCATGCCCAAAGGACCCCTACCCACTCCTCTCGAATTGATCAGCTTGTGGATTCCACAGCGGGCTGTGAAATGATGAGTATGAT
This sequence comes from Petrea volubilis, assembly GCA_026212405.1. Taxonomy (NCBI): domain Eukaryota; kingdom Viridiplantae; phylum Streptophyta; class Magnoliopsida; order Lamiales; family Verbenaceae; genus Petrea; species Petrea volubilis. Next base: position 12,698,490 of record CM047876.1, on the reverse strand, counting down.
GGACACTTATCAGGCATACTATCAAATCTCAATAGCCCAGAAGACCTAGTCAAAAACCTCATTCGTGGTAGATATGGGGGTTTACTACTTTCTGGCCATGCCCTTCGGACTCAAGAATGCGAAGGCGACTTACCATAGGTTAGTAAGCCTCATCTTTAAAGAACTGATCGGGCACATTATCGAAGTATATGTGGACGACATGATCATCAAGAGCATAAAGGAGAAAGACCACCTCGAACATCTGAAGGAAGTCTTTCAAGTACTTAGAGAGTTTGGCCTCAAACTCAACCCCTTGAAAATGCACATTCGGCATTCGAGGGGAAAGTTCCTCGGATATATGGTCAGCGAGAGGGGAATCGAGGCCAATCCCGAAAAAATTGAGGCACTACAAAGGATTGGAACTCCCAAGTCGGTGAAGGACATTCAGAGGCTCTACGGCCAGGATTATATCCCTTAACAGGTTCATATCTCGGTTGGCGGACAGGAATCTGCTTTTCTTCAAGAAGCTGAGGAAGGTTCCATGAGTTCAAATGGACTCCTGAGTGCAAGCAGGCTTTGCGGGAACTCAAGGAGTATTTGGCTGCTCCACCGCTTTTAGCCAAACCCAATCCAGGAGAGAAACTGTACCTATATCTATCAGTATCCCCAGAGGTAGTCAGCTCCGTGATCGTGGTAGTGAGGGAGCGGAAGCATCTTCTTGTTTACTACCTCAGCAAAATGTTACAAGGGGCGGAGAGGAACTACCTGGAGTTAGAAAAATTTGCCCTGGCTCTGATTCAGTCCGCGAGGAAGTTAAGACAGTACTTTCAGTCACATTCGATGGTGGTACTCATAGACCATCCCCTCAGACAGGTCATTTCAAAGCCAGGTACATCGGGCAGGCTTATTAAATGGGCTATAGAGGTGGGAGAGTTTGATATCTCATACCAACCACGAACTGCCATCCAGGCCCTAGGTGTTGGCCGACTTCCTGCTCAAGAGAGTTGGACTACCGGAAGAAGAATGCCTGCCCACCACAACCCCGTGGATCATACACGTCGACGGACTCCTCAACCACGTAGGGGGGGGGAGCCATAATTACTTTACAGAGCCCAGAAGGCGATGTGGTGGAGTTCACCATCAGACTTAATTTCCCTGTTACCAATAATGAAGCCGAGTATGAAGCCCTCATCGCTGGCCTCGAATTGGCACTCAGAGAGGGGTCTCCCACATCAGGGCCTTTACCGATTCTCAGTTGGTATCCAATCAAATCGTCGGAACATATGAAGCCAGAGACACTGCGATGACCAAATACCTCAAGCACGTCACCAAGCTGAACGAGAGTTTCAAATCTTTCACTTTGGAACAAATACCGAAAGAGGAAAATGAGCGCGTGGATGCCTTATCAAAATTCGCAAGTGCCCTCAAAGGTACCAGGGACCAAGTGGTCAGTTTCAAGATCCTCGATTTACCTTCAATTAGAGAACAGGCAATCGGCATCTTACCCATTCAGCCCATCGAGTCAAGTTGGCAGGATGAAATCCGTCCCTTCTTCGAAGGGGGAGAGGGAATAACTGATCAAAAACAAGCACGGAGGCTAAGGAGGCAGTGCGCAAGGTACGCCTTAGACAATGAGGAAGGTTGTTCCGCAAATCTTTCCTCGAACCCCCACTTAGATGTCTCCTCCATTCGGAAGCCCGGGAGGTAATGCAATCGATCCACGAAGGAAGCTGTGGGAACCATGCGGGAGGAAGGTCCCTGTCCAAGAAGATTATGATGAGTGGTTTCTACTGGCCAACGATCCTAGAGGATGCATCTGAATATGCCCGAAAATGCCCGAAATACCAGTTTTTCGCCAACCTCCCTCACAAGCCAGCTGCAGAAATGGTGAACGTCGAAATTTCGTGGCCCTTTGATCAATGGGGAATCGACGTAGTTGGCCCTTTCCCCATCGGCAAGGGTCAAACGAAGTTCGCCATAGTGGCAGTGGAGTATTTTACGAAGTGGGTTGAAGCTGAGGCAGTCCTCAAGATTACAAACGCCTCGACTCAATGTTTTATATGGAAGAATATCAACTGCTGATTCAAGGTCAAGTTGAGGTTACCAATCGCATCATCCTGCAAAATCTGAAGACGTCAATGGGCACTCTTAAAGGAGAATGGGCAGACGAGTTGCCTGGGGTACTGTGGGCCTATCGCACCACCCCTCGAACGGCAACGGCGGACTCCCCATATGCCTTAGTGTACGGATCTGAAGCGGTGATCCGAACTGAAATATTGCACAATACAGCCAGGGTAGCACATTTCAACAAGTCCAGAAGTGAGGAGAATCGTGCCACGGAGTTGAACCTACTCGAGGAAAAAAGGAATGAAGCCTAGTCGAGGATGCAAAAGTATCGAGCCTCCATAGCCCGAGCTTATAAAAAAGGAGTACGCCCCAGGAACTTCCAGCTTGGAGACCTAGTCCTCAAGAGGGTCGAGGTATCCAAGCATGTGGAAAAGTTGGATCCAAACTGGGAAGGGCCTTACAAAGTTGTAAAGGTCTCGAAAAACAACGCGTACCAGCTCGAGGGCATGGATGGAAAAGAGCTGCCTCGACCATGGAACTGCTTCAAATCTCAGAAAGTTTTATCTATAAAATAAGATAAGTCTGTTGTTCCTTTCTCGTTTAATTATTGTATCGGTTGATTAAGAAACATATCGAGGACACTTTTATTTCGAGGGGAAAGAGGGTTGTATAAAATGGTTGTACGAGTTGTACGAACTTATGTTGTAAATTTCAATCCTTAAAATATTCTTTTTCCACTCGATTCATTTAAATTGTTCTCGCACGCCACTAGTCAATTTCGTACTCCCTTCGCCCTATTTATTGAACATTGCAGTCCAATGCACTCATGGAATCAAGGGGATCCATCCTCGAACTTTTCGAAACATTATTATAACTTATTAGGTAAAAGAAAAACTAATAATATGCTTTATGAATCAGAAAATGCCTTGGAAGAATGAATTTCATTAATAAGCTCGAGGGCATCCGATTTTCGAAAGGGGGTTATAGAGGCTTGGGGAGGTTACAGTGAATAAGGCTCTACCTGGTCGCTAACTTTGACGGGTCCTTCATCCTGGCCTCCACCCTGGCCCCCGACACCGGCATTCGCCCCCGCCTCGTCGCCACCATTGTCTTTGCCCTCGAGATCATTAGGGGAACTTGGCCCAGCCATTTGGTCTTTCCAAGACTCAGGGGCTAGCGCAGATGGGAGTGGAAGGTCTTCTTCCCCCGACGATTTGCCTTTCGCGCTCTCAGGAGGGACGATGTCGAGACTGCGGAAAACGAAGTTGAACATGTTCCACTGGAAATGGAACTCCATGGACTTCCCCAACGAGGGCGACGCTTCTTCCAGAGGCACCCCGTTGCGGTCGAAAGAGAGTCCAACGGAGTCTCGATCAAAATCCTCAGCCCAGCTCACCTCGCACTTGGAGTTGGTTGTGAACGAGGTCGACCACCTTCGTAGAATCCTAAAAGCTAAGGCATGTCCGAATGTAATCGAACGCCTCACTTACAAGAAAGCTCGAGAAGGAGCGCTTTATCCTTTTGTGACACCACCTTGGGAAGGTCCACTTGGCCCTTCAAAGCCTAATGGAAGGCGAAAGCGAAAATTTTCTTACCCCCATCAAGGCATTGGCGAGATTTGTCTCAAGCTTCATAATTGAGCACTTTAGGAGTGCCCGTTGGTCGACCGGCAATTGAAGGCCTCGGAGGAGAGCCAAGTTCATCTTGGAATTGGTCTCGTTGGCTCCCACTCCGGTTATACAGAGGTTGGAATGGTGGTCCTGAAGGTTAACGAGATTGCTGGGCCCCGCATCTGCACATTTGAGGAGCTCTTCCTCCTCGTCAAGGGCTCAGGCCTGGCCGCACGTTTCCCCTTGCGCGTCGGAGCGGGTCTTTGCTTCTTGGCCGCCCGAGAGGCCTCTTCCGCTGCAGCCCTCTTTCGAGAGCCCTCACTGCCGCCCTCGCGATTGGACACCCCGGGTATAGCCCTTCGAGGGGTGACCCTCTCGGGATGGGGACTTGGTTACGCGCAGTGGGGATCACCTGAAGAGGCCGCTGTGGGGGGACTGCCAAGCGCAGCCTCTGCCCGAGGTAGGGGAGATACCTCAGTTGGCGAAGGTCTCGATGGAGTGGCGACCAGAGTAAACACGCCGGCAACGGTTGTGGCCCCCGGCGGTGTGGAAGGTTGATTCTGGGGGATAGTTTGATTTGAGGATTCTTGACCCCCCTCGGTCCCCCTCAGGGCTTCCGCCACCTCCTCGGCTGCTGTCGCCCTAGCGTCCTCAGAATGGGAAGCTTTTCTTTGCACCTCAGTTTCAACCCGAGTGGCCTCGGCACCCTAGCTGGATCCCTCCTTGGCGCCAGAATTTCTCCTCGGCCATTGTGTCTTCTGGGTAACCGCCCTGTGGAAAGCTGATACTTTAGGGTAAGGAGATTGGGTTTGGCGCCTTTGCCGATCGAGCCTGGCCAACAAAGCTCAGCGTGCGTCCATTAAGATGTTGAGACCTGCACGGGAGAAAGATGTAAGCCAACAACAATGGGAACCCTCAAAAAAAAATTGGGAAGAAGAATAAAGGGTTTTAGGCTCTAGGGTCGCTCTGTGCATAAGTATGGCGCTGTGTATCGGGGCGCTTGCTTGGGCCAGAGGCGCTCGAGAGGTGGTAGGCCCGGAGTATATCTTCCAAGGTCAGGAAGAGAGCACACATTCTTCCCATCTTGGCCAAGTCCGCTACTTTCCCCTCGTCGAAACTAGGCTCTTCGTGGAAGAAGTTACGGTTAAGTACGGGGGGTTGGTGCCAGTTCGAGGGCATTCCCAACTGCCCTCGATCCTCCACGAACACGAACTTCTTTTTTCACCCTGACCCATGGGAGGATTTAAAGCCGTCCAACACCTTTGAGGAAGCCGAATGGGTGGACAAGTATAGGAAGCCAAGCTCGTCTTCGGTCAATTTGCCTGGGCCGGACCGGATCGACTCGTTTGACGGGAAGAACTCCAAAAAATTGGCCGGGCTGGCTTCCTCCTTGAGGCATTTCATAATCACCACGAAAGCGACGATGATCATGATGGACTTAGGCACCAGTTGGCTAGGCACACGTCGGCAAATTCCAACAGCCTTCGAATCTCAAGAGAGAGGGGCAAGCGCAACCCCGCTTCGAAGTGGTGAAGGTTAAAAGCCACGAATCCCTCACAGGTCTCCACCAGGTTCTCATTGGGGCCAGGCATGTGGATGGGAAACTGAACCCTAAACTCCTCCTGGATTATATCCATCTCCGCCGCAGTTATATTGCTAAAGATATCCCGAGGAAGCGAGGAGGTCTTTAATTTGCCCATTCCTCCACCCTGTGTTTTTGGGCTCTTAGCGGGGGACCCACTAGGCCTGCGCCTCCCCTCTGAGGCCCCCACTCTGCGACGCTCCTGCTTGGGTCGCCCCGGTAGTCTCCACGACACGACTTACCCCGACGCCTGAAACCGGCTAGGAGGGAAGGCGGACCTCCCCCTCCACCGCTAAGTCCTCAGGTGTCGGATCTAAGCCGTCCAGTATCTTTCTTCTCGGACCCATGGCGACTAGGGTTTTTCTGGGTTGGAAATGTTAAGAAAGAGAGTAAGGAAAAGAGTTCACCTGGAGAGGATAACCAGCCGAAAACGACGACAATGGCGTCCTTTAAAGGTCTTGCCTCCAATGCTCGTACGAATGCTTTGGGTGAGTAAAAAGAAAAATCAATTTAGGTCGAAACCCTCAACTATTTATAAGGGATACGGGGATTACCACCAACCATTATGACGCCTCAACCGCTGTGGCAAAAAATCCTGCAGCAATTATGACTACGCACGCACCCTGCCATCATGACCTTTTGGCTGCCAGAAATTAATGGGCAAGGACGCACCAAGTCTCCCCAAACAGGCGAGTGGGCCGTCAGAGTTGGAAAAGCACGACTTTTCGTGCCCAGTCGGCATTTCAAATTCAAAAAATATCAGGACACCTGGTATCCCACAATCCAAGTCACTCTTGAAAGCTGACGTCCTCGTCACAATCAAGAGTGGGGGACTAATGATGAGCCAGGTGCCACCTCATCACGCATCATTCAGCAGGTGCCTCCAGACGGCCTAAGTGAGAAGTTGAAGCCCTCAATATGATAAATGGTCCTCGAAAGAGCTCATAAGCTGGCCGCTCTCGAAGGCGCCTCAAGGCACGAGTACAGTATCCGGGGGACCCTCGAAACGACCTATGACCCTCAAAAGCATCTTGCCCTGTTCTAAGGGCGCGAGGAGTTTGTTGGCATAAGAGGCCCTCGAATGCGCCTGTGTCGAGGTCAAAATCCCATACTTGGACATTGTACAGATTGACGCTTAACAAGGATGAATCCAGTTGGCGACCAACAGCAGGCCTTACCTACCGCTACCTAACGTGCCCCAGTGCTACATGGGTCCATCCCATCATTCTCCAGCGCATTAAATGTCAAGTTATAAATACAATCCTTAGTCATAAATGCTAAAGATACACATTGATTGCCAATAAGGCCCCTCATTAATGAGAAGTGAGAGTAGCCGCCAATGAGAATCATGAAGGGGACAAAAGGCACATGCCGGTACGGCTCATGTCAGGAAATTGACCGGTCCCCACCAACCATGTCATATCTAGGCTCCTCACTCTCATATATAAACCAAACCGGCTCTCCACCCAAGGGTAAGGAAATCATAAGATTCTCATACTTTTTATAAGCAAGAGAGCTTTTTATACACTATTCACCATCTTCTTCAAACACTAACTTGAGCGTCAGAGAACCTAGCCGGGGCCAAACCGGCTAGTCTCACGTGCGTTCCTCTCTCTTTGACAGGTGGGCCACCAGCATTATCATCTGGAGCTCTTCGGACCCCGACCCGTGGTCGAACAAAAAACCGATCGCATCAGTTATATTTATATATTTATATCTATTTTTTTTTTCTATTTACATATTTTTGCTACTAGCTATTTACATAATTAACATTACTAAGTAAGTATGCTTAATAAGCAAATATAAAGTTTTCATTTATAAGGGTGGAGCTTACTTTACTAAACTATAATATAAACTTCCCAACATTATGTGCTTATGTGAATAATTTGCAATTGTGTGAATGGGCCCATATGTGCTAGAATGGTCCGGGGGGTGTTCCGTCGAGGCATACTATTGAGTAGCCGGAAGAGTTCACACCCCTTCCATCTCCTAATCCCCCCTTAGGTAGACAGAGGGATCTACTCAAGAGAGAGGGTCGTAGGACAATACTAGGCGTATGGCTGGGATACGACCATTGGAAGATAAGACCGGTAGGAGAAATGTGCTGGTTGTTATTTCAGCCCAGATAGTTATAAGGGTCACTGTCAGGTGATAAAAGGTTGAAAGTGTGAAACTATGTGTGTGCTATGTGTAACTAATGTGCACTTGACACCCGAGCACCTTATATGTATAAAGAAATATTTCTACTCAACGTATGTTGATTTCGTGTTATATAATGCTTTAGATGCTTCCGAAGCTAGCCTTTATGATGATGAGGAGGAGGAACCTTTTTGAAGCATTTTAGTAGGAAGGAAGATGTAGGATTTTCGCTGCGTACCTGTATATGGTGGTTTTTGCATTAGCTATGTAGATACATTAGAACTAGCAATTCGATACTCTCCTTTATTCGATGTACCCTTATGTTATGTAATGTAGCCTAGTTCGTTTTGTAAATAACAATATATGTATGTATGTAACCACTAACAAGAATAATAATAATAATAATAATAAAGGTTTTTCGGGGTCGTCACAATATTATATATTTACCTCATGAGTGGTAATAACTAGGTAAACTTGTAACCATTACAAGCCATGATATATATATATATATCTGCTCACACAAGGTATTTCTTTTTTGTACATACATTATACTATATATATATACATATTTTAGGATTTTCCTACATATAATTCTATAATTATACAAAGTTCTAGTTTCAAAAATTGTATAAATATACATATAGTATACGATTATATATATATAGATAGGTGTGTGTTATGAGTGTGTGTGTGTTATAGATATATATATATATATACAAATATATATTTATCTATATAGATATGTGTGTGATATATATATATATCCAATTTTTTATATATATATATAGATATGTGAGATATGTGTGATATATATACAAAAAAAAAATCTTAGATATTGCTAACCTGTTTTAATGAAATAATACACATGGGATATATATATTTATAGAATCTATAGACTTTTTACTTTCTCATCAACTTAGCCCTTGAATCATCTCATTAGGGCACACCTCAACCTAATTAGGCTCTACACTTTAGCCCTTATGTGGAAGATTGCATGAATTGTAAATTGACCTAATTATTTAAAAAATCATGTTTCTTGGACTTGCACTATAAATAGAGGGCCAATGTCCTCCATTTTCTCCACACAACACAAATTCGGCCTAAAACACACACACCCACACTCACTCTACTCTCAACACACAAAACACTCTCTATTTATAGCCTATCTTCCACACACACATATATATAGAAATAAACCCTTCTTCTTCCATCCATATATACCCATTAGCCTTCTATTTATCCCCTTATTTCCCTCAAACACTCTTGAAAAGGTAGAATTATTGCACGAATCTGTAACGACCCGGTAAAATTCTTTATTTAAATATTTTATATTATACATTGGGTGTCCATTATTTTGATGAATCATTTTTTTTAATATAGAACTATTTTTGTGAATTATTGTTTTATAGAAATTATTCTTCAAAAATATAATTTTTATTTGTGAACAAATGAGCATTTACTGCACAAATTTTTAGAAAATATTATAAATTTCAAATATTCTTAAAATTTAATGCAAATCCTTCTAAACTCCCAGAAATTATTTAATAGATTATTTTCAACTTTTACCTAGTTTTCCAAGAATTTTTAGTAGTTTTCGAAAAACATTGTCTTTAAGTTCTTAATTTGAAATCTAATTTTTAAAATGCTTAATTATTATCAAAAAATGGAAATAATAATATAAATAAATATTTTAGATTTTATTTGACTTATAAAAATTAATTTTCGAATTTTTAGAATTTTATTTCTATTTTTGGGCGATTTTTGAAAAATGGGCAAAACAAGGGGTATTTTGGTCTTTTCACTTCTCCAACCCCAAATTTCGGTTTTGATGAGAAATAAACAATAAAAATACTTAATAAATAATATTTTTCAGATTTTATAGGTTTTGTTTGATTTTAGTTGATTTTATTCTATATTTTATCAAAATATCTCTAGTAATACACTCTTGAAACCTAGCCTCATATACATATATAAATATATATTAGTGGTGATATACATAGCTACATATACACACACATATACCCACATATATATACATGGTGGTTAGTAAAGTGAGGTGTTTGTATATACAACCATGTATAAATGTATGGAAGAGGTATTTAGAAGAATATAATATGTAGATCTTTGCCTCTAACACTTGGAAGATCAATACACAAGACCTTACACACTCACAATCCTCATTTTTCAGCCATTTTACTGCCCCAAAACCGTGCCCCTTGCTGCCACCCTCACTCTCTCTTTCATTTTTCCTCCAAACACTACACTCTCTCCAAACTACTACACTTCTTTGAAGAAACTAAGGTAGGAACATTTCTTTATGCCTTAAGTAGAGGTTTTCTTCTTCTTTCTTGTGAAGAATAGGCAAGCTTCCATACTCTTGTGCCCAAGCAATGTAAAAGATCAAGCTTGAATGGAGTAGAGTGAGAGCTTTTGCCAAACATGCTTCCAAGTTGAGGATTTTAGTTATTTTGCCATATTCATGTTACTTTAAAGCTTTATGGTTAGTTTTTCATAATATAACTCTTGTTGGGAGGAAGTTGAAGGATGCATAGACTTTTGAGCATGATCTTGAAGATATTATGTGATTAATATGCTTATTTGGAGTACTATGTGTTTACTATGCTTTATTGGAAATACTATGTGATTATTGTGCCCTTTTTGCAATAATATGGAATTCTTATACTTTATTTGAACTAATATGTGAGTTCTATGCTTTATATGAAGTAGTATGAGACCATGATACTTTATTTGAGCTATTAAGGGAATATCCTATGTTGTTCTTGAAAGTCTTAGTAAAGAAAGCTCCACATATCTATTATTTGATAAATAGAACTTTTATTATACTTTATACTATAGATTTATGCCTACTTTAGTCCTTACATATATATATATAAACCTATTCAAGGTTTTAGTAAGTGATTAGATGATTATATATATATATATATAAATATTTAAAGTGTCATTATATATTCATTTAACTAATTTCATTATATGTTAATGATAGCCTAATTATATATATAGTTATATATGCACGTATAGATATAGGTTATTATAAACTACTTATATATATATGTTACGTATATGTATATATATATATATACGTATATTCATTTTATTAGTTTTATAAGTATATGTAGATAATTCTTATCATATCTATCTATATAGTTATCTATATTTTATATAGGTATATATATGTGGTATTCATATATTTATATATCTTATATTTTAATCTATATATTTATATATATTTATATATATTTATACTAGTTATATTTTAATCTATATATTTATATATTTATACTAGTTATATTTTAATCTTTATATTTATATATTCATACTAGTTATATTTATATATTTATATTTATATTTTGTCTATTTACATATTTTTGCTACTAGCTGTTTACATATTTAACATTTCTAAATAAATATGCTTAATAAGCAAATATAAAGCTTTCATTTATAAGTGTGGAGCTTACTTTACTAAACTATAATATAAACTTCCAAAGATTATGTGCATGTGCGAACAAATTGCAATTTTGTGAATATGTGCTGGAATGGTCTGGGTGGTGTTCCGCCGGGACATACTATTGAGTAGCCAGAAGAGTTCACAACCCTTTCATCTCCTAATCCCCCCTTGGGTAGATGGAGGGATCTACTCAAGAGAGAGGGTCGTAGGACAATACTAGGTGTATGCCCGGGATACGACCATTGGAGGATAAGGCTGGTGCGAGAAATGTGCTGGTTGTTATTTCGGCCCGGGTAGTTATAAGGGTCACTGTCAGGTGACAAAAGGTAGAAAGTCTGAAACTATATATGTGCTATGTGTAACTAATGTGCACTTGACACCTGAGCACCTTATGTGTATAAAGAAATATTTCTACTCAACGTATGTTGATTTCGTGTTATATAATGCTTTAGATGCTTCCGAAGCTAGCCTTTATGATGATGAGGAGGAGGAACCTTTTGAAGCATTTTACTAGGAAGGAAGATGTAGGATTTCCGCTGCGTACCTGTAGTTGGTGGTTTTTGCTTTTGCTATGTACATATAGTAGAACTAGCAATTCGATAGTCTCCTTTGTTGGATGTACCTTTATGTTATGTAATGTAGCCTAGTACATTTTGTAATTAACAATTTACGCATGTATGTAACCACTAATGATAATAATAATAATCATAATAATAACAATAATACTAATAATAATAATATAATAATAATAAAGGGTTTTCGGGGTCGTCACAGAATCTCATAAGAAATGTAGGAAATATGAGGTTAATAACCTTATGCTTAATAAATAATGACAAGCATGGTATTATTATGCCTATACCCATATGATATGCTTTAGTTATGCATATAACATACTTATGCTCTTATACTCTAATTGTGTGCTTTATGTCACAATTGTGCCTATCTATGTTATTTATGCATGTCATTATGTTCTAATTTAATGCATGCATAGATAGTTATTCTTTACATAAATCAGGTTTCACAAAATACGCTTATTTTGAGTTTTGTTATAGAGAAGCAAGTTTTCTATGACTTATATGTTTACGTGAAAAAAAAAATTATATTTCATGATTATGAGATGGGCCCAAAAGTGTATCACAGTGGATGAGTCTGAGTTCCGCTGGGACATGTTATTGAGCTTGCCAGTTATAAGAGTTCCAGCTCTCCATCTCCTACTCCCTTCTCATGTGGATGGCGTGCTCCATGTGAGAGTGGGTCGTAGGATTTCGGCATATACCAGGGTTATGACCACTGGTGTAACTTGGTTGGGATTGATGGATTTTGGTGTGTTTCGATTGGATTATGAGTTTGATCGTGGTGGGAGTTATAAGTAGTAATATGTAAATTTTTTATATGACTATGTGCAATTAACTCACACTAACACCTTATGTGATCCTATAATACTTCTACTCAACATGATGTTGATTGTTCTTTACATGTATATTTAAGATCAAAGTGCTACAGGCCTACAAAAAGGTGCGGCGGAAGAAGACTTTGAAGCGTTTGCTTAGAAATCAATAAAATAATGTATTGTTTTTGCTAGTAGACATATTTGTAAGGGCAAATTACATCTACCTCCCCTGAGGTTTGGTGAAATTACTATTAAATCCATTATTTTTTATAAATTACAATAAACTCCCTATGGTATATTCTGTCTAACAATTTACCCCAGCCGTTTACGACTGTTAGGGTTCCATTAGTTTTTGTATTTAAAGTTTCGATAGTACCCTTGAGGGGTTTTTTTGTAATATATATAAAATATTTGGGGTTGTATATTATGCATTACATCTTTGTGGGGCTAAAAGTAATAATATTGAAAAAATTGCTTCCTAGTTGAAAAATGACAGGTAGGTAGGAGAAAAGAGAGATCTAGATACATATATATGCAATGTATATACGTATGTAAGTTGAGAAATCTTACACTTTTAATTCATCATAACTCGCTCATTTCTTCTCCAAATCGCACAAGTTGTATATCAAAATCGATTACCGCAATAAGAGGAACACGTTGGCAGTGATAGTTTCAGGTTTTGCTGGATGGTTGAGGACCGATGGCTGCGGCGGCGGCGATGACGAGGTGGTGGTGGGTTTTCATTTTCCAACAAGTTTTTTGGTGAACTTGAAGCAGGTCTTAAACTTTTCGAGATGGGAAACATGTTGGTGAGGTCAATTTTGGCTAGATTCTACGGAGGCGGCGAAATTGAGGCGAGGAGTGGGTTTTATAAATTTTTGATCCATCATTTGTAATTATTACACACCACAGGGGGTTTATTGTAATATACACAAAAATATGGGTTAAATTGTAATTTTGCCAACCCTCAAGGGAGGTAGATGTAATTCGCCCTATTTAATATCAACAAAAAATAAAGGGCAAAACGAACTTTATACATTTTTCGTCCATCACTTGTAACTATTACATACCACAGGGGGTTTATTATAATTTACAAAAAACTATGGGTTAAATTGTAATTTCGCCAAACCTCAAGGGAGGTAGTTGTAATTCGCCCTATCTATAAATATAGATTAGACTTGTTGCTTGTAAGTTTTCATAAATAGTTTTGTGTACTATTCGGGGTCGTTACAATCCTTGACCTTCCCCTTGAAAGACCCATAAGGTTCCATGAAGAGGTTACCTTCAGCAAACTTTTCGTTGATGACCCTATTGAAATTCATCAGGTTGAACTATTTGGCCTCGCGACCCTTTGCCAAGGTGAGGCAGTGACCATAGAGGGGGAAGGTACATCTGTCTTTTCTTTGTTGAACTATTGTTCTTTATCACCTTGACCGTGTTGTTGATGACTTTGCTTTTTCTATTCATTAGGCTCTGCTCACAAGAAGACTGAGGCTATGGTTGCGGCAGCAACCACCATCTTAGTTGGCATTCCGATTCCCTCTCTGTCGTTGGCTTCTACTCCTCCTGCCCCCGTTGTTCAGGTTGGTGCTCGACGCTCTACTCATCACTTTCACTCTAAAAAGATTAACGAAGTGATTGAAGTGTCTTACTCCGATGATGATGAGTCTGATGCTACCAGCCAGCTATATGTTCAATCACAATTCCTTTTGCTCTTCTGTAAGGACCCGATTTTTTCTTGCCTTTCCAATATAATTTATATATTATTTGATGTTTAAATAGGTGTTATTTAAATGTTTATATAATTAATTTATGCTTATTATGTGACATTTATATGATTAATTTATGCTTATTATATGCCTATTTCTATACACAACATGCATAATTATTGAAATTATTTTCCTACTTAATTTAGCAATCATAGAATGCATAAATTTCAAAAATACATACGCATATATATATACACACACACATACACGATAACACCCGAGCACCCTAAGTGTGTAAAGAATGTTTCTACTCAACATATGTTGATTCCATGTTGCATGATGATTCAAATGCTATCGAAGCTAGCAATAATGATGTGGAAGATGAGGAGCCTTTCGAACTTTCTATTAAAAAGAAAGATGCAGAATTCCGCTGAGTACTTGCACTTGTACTTAGAGATTTTGCATTTTATATGTAGTTTGCACATTAGAAAATTCTAGTTTACTTCCAAGAATTGGGATGAATCTTCTCATAAAGTTCAACTTTCCGAGAAACTACTGAAATTCCTTCTTTGTTCGAGGTGGCTGGGCGGCCAAGATGGCCTTTGCCTTGTTAGATTTTGCTTCGATAACCTTCTTATGCACTAAAAACCTAAGAAAATGGCCTGCAGCCACTCCGAATACACATTTTAGCATGTTTAACTTCAATTGGAACTTCTCATTCTTTTGAAAGCCTTAGTTAGATGCTCCAAATGTTAAGCAAAACTTGTAGACTTAATGATGAGATTGTCAATGTATATCTTAATGAAGTCATTCATGTAGTCATGGAAAATACAATTCATGGCTCTTTGATACGTGACCACAACATTTTTAATGCCAAACGACGTTACCTTCCATTGAAAGGTACTAATGCCCCCAGGCATTGGAATACCAGTCTTGGGATGTCCTCTTCGGCCACAAAGATCTGGTTGTAACTTAAATTGCCATCGACAAGAGTTAGAAACTCATGCCCCTCTAATGCATCAATCAGCAAGTCAGTTATTGGCATGGTGTATTCATCTTTAGGTACTGCTAAATTCAAATCCCTAAAATCTATGCAGATTCTAAGTTTGCCATTCTTTTTGATGATTGGCACAACATTGGCCACCTATTCTGTCACGACCCTGAAAAATATCCTTTTATTTTATTAAAATATGTTGGACTGAAACGCGCAACGATAATATTTTCATAGTTGAATAAATAATAATTTTCACATAAGACTTGTACAAAATACAAGAGTTACAATTTTCAAAAGAATACAAAAGCAAGTTTATTGTGTAAAAGGCCTCCAAACTCTTCCGCTGCGCCACTCTGATTTGCTATCTTATTTTTGTCTAAAAATATTCACATAAAGAAGAATCAACGCGACGGTTGAGTAGAATTTCACTTAATCACATAAGGTGTGTGTGTGTGTTTGTAAAATGTGCACATAGTCATATAATATTTCACATAATACTGTACCTTTGGATCACGCTATCGTGATCATAATTTTCTTATAACTCCCACACAATATTCCCAATAAGCACACAAATTCCAACTAATCTTGGTGTCTCCAATCACAATATTCATGATTACACCAATTCCAACCAATCTTGGTGTTTTCAATCACAATATTCACAACAATTACACCAATTCCAACCAATCTTGGTGTCCAACCAATCACACCGGTGGTCATATCCCAGGCATATGCCAAAAGCTTACGACCCACAACCAATACATGGAACACTCCGTCCATGCAAGATGGGAATAGGCATGGATGGCGAGAACTGTTTTAAGACCGGCAAGCCCATTGCCGCCCGGTCGAACTCTAGCCCCATCCACACCGAAATCATATAGGGCCCTTATACACATAATTCCAACATATACCAATCACAATTTCATCACAATACAAACTGTTTTCAGCTCAAAATCAGCACGACGTACCAAAATTCACAGTTTTGCGAAATCAGCATTTACAAATTTGAACTGAAAGTTTTAGCTTTCAACTACTGAAATTCCAACTTAAAACCTACTGGAAATCTACACATATATTACCAAGTTTGTAAAATATACTTTTAGAGTATAAATTTCTGGATTTTCAGTTCACGAAACCTGAAACTTTCAGACTGCGACGCGAAACGATTTAGCGCGCAACTTCTGAAATTTTCGGCTTTCGCAATCCAACCCTCCAGCTTTTAAAAACTTGTTTCTACAGATTATTCTACACTGAATTTACAGTATAT
The DNA here is from genome assembly GCA_026212405.1 of Petrea volubilis. Classification (NCBI taxonomy): domain Eukaryota; kingdom Viridiplantae; phylum Streptophyta; class Magnoliopsida; order Lamiales; family Verbenaceae; genus Petrea; species Petrea volubilis. Next base: position 12,682,290 of record CM047876.1, on the reverse strand, counting down.
AAACCAGGTTTTTGGTTGGATAATTTTGGGTTTTCCAGCAGTGCGAAAATCGAACTTTTCCCCTTTGAAAACAAAGTTTTTTGTATGAACAATGATTTCCAGCATGTGTGCAACTCGAAATTTCAGCCTTGGAACCTTAAAAATTTTTTTAGCTTATAACACATCAATAACACAAATAAGACTACAACAAGGTTTAAAACATAATAACATAGCATAATTACAACAATTTCAATATGCTTATTCAAGAATTTAACCAAACATGCTCAAAGCAACATCATAAGCATCATATTCACATATATAACCAACACATCTTGAAATCCCTTAAACCCAAGATGGAAACCAACTTTTGGTGACCTCCTAGGTCTTATAGGGAAGATAACATGCTAATAGATTAAGAAAACCTAGCCCTAGCTCATGCCATAGGCAAATTTCTACCTTAATATGTCTTTCTTTCTTTCTTTCTTTGTAGGGTTTGGAGTAGGCAGAGTGTTTGAAGGGGTGAGAGGGTTTCACGACTTGAAGGATATTAGGAAAATTGAATGAAAACAAGAGGAATGAAGTATGTGTGTGTGTGGCCGGATTTAAGGGGGTGTGTGTGGTGGTTTTGGTATTTTTTCAAGTAATATTACATATATACTAATAACAAGACATAGCATTAAAATAGCATTAAGTCCTTTTCTAATTATTACCCTAATTAGCCAAGTATTTGGTCTAAGTAGCTTAAGTGTTGCTCTACTTTAACCATGGCCAAACATGTATTCATACTTCTAGAAGGTGTATGCCAAGTGTATTTATACATTGTATTTGGCAAGCTTGGTGGATAAGACTCAATACAAGCCTAGTATTTAATATTTTCTATTTTCTGTAACGACCCCGATATTCCTTTATATTTTATTAAAATAAATAATAATATTTATATTTTTTTTTTTACATAAAACATACAAAATAAGAGAGTTACAATTTTCAAAAAGAATACAAAGTAACTTTTTCATGTAAAACGCTTCCAAATTCTTCCGCTGCGCTACTTTGATCTGCTATCTCATTTCTGTCTAGAAATATTCATGTAAAGAAGAATCAACGCGACGGTTGAGTAGAAATTTCACTTAATCACATAAGGTGCTCGTGTGTATAATGTGTGCACATAGTCATAATATCTCACATAATATTTCATATAATTTTACCTTTCGAGTCACTTATTAGTGACTCCCTTATATCTCCCACAGTACAATATTCCAACCGTTCACATCATTAATCCCCATATTCCATCCGTCCACATCGATTCCATCCGTTCACATCGATGGCTATATCTCGAGATTATGCCAATTCCCTACAACCAATACTAATACATGGAACACTCCGTCCATATAAGATGGGATGGATGCTGAAAACTATTTTAAGACCGGCAAGCCCATTGCCGCCCGGCCGAACTCAGCCCCATCCACACCGAAAACACACTTGGGCCCGGCATGCACAAATAAAGAGTTCCACATATTGTCACATAAAGAACATACTTCCATACTTATAACTTTAAATATATAAAAGCATACAAATAACATATTTTGGAATAAACATACATGAACATAAGATATGAATATAACTAGAAACATAATTTCTAATATCTTGTAGTACTATAATGAAGCATAATATCATGATGATAAAATGATAAACTAGCACTAAAAATTAACTTATGGTAATTAAGGAAATTCCTACCTTAACTAGCCTTCTTGATATATGTATATATATGTGTGTGTATGAGAGAATACTCTCTCTCTCTCTCTCTCTCTCTCAATATATATATATATATATTTATATATATATGTGATTGTATGTGTGTGCCGTGGATGTGTGTGTGTTGGGAATGTGGTTGTGTTTGTATTGTGAATGTGTGTGTGTTGTAAAAGTGTACCATATATATATATATATATATATGTATGTACCGTGTGTGTGTATAGGAAGTAGTGTGAAGTTTGTATTGTGTGTGAATCCGTGAATGTGGGGGTGTGTGTGTAAAGAATAGTGTCAAGTGTGTGTGTTGTGTTTGTTAACAAGTCTTCTATTTATAGAGGTAGATTAAGACACATTATTGAAAATGAATTATGTCAATTTTTCATAATTAGATTCATCTTACTCATTAATATTTAATAATTGCATACATGCTTAGTAATAAGCCTAAATGTTATTAGGTGTGCTCTAAAATTGATGAATGGAAGTCTATGTTAATGTAAATAATACAAGTGTTTCAATGTCTAGAAGAGTTATAACAAGTGTAAAAAAATCATTTAATGCTAGGAATTATCAAGAACAATTATTAGGATTATCAAAAATAAATTAGAAAAAATCATTATATATATATATATAATGTTTCGGATATATATACATATATTATATAGTTTGCTCTATGTATTTAGAACATGCATATATCTATATATATATTACGGCTATTTAGATAAAATATATAATTAAATATTGTTAATCCTATAAAGTGGTTATGATTAATATGTATTAATTTAGTTATTAGTGTGTAGATATCTACGAACTTATATATATATAGATCTATTTATGTAGGGATATATATACGTATGAATTTATATATATATATATATATGAATATATTAATCTTAAATAATTAGAATATTTGTGTGTGTAATTTAAAAATGGGTATATATATAAATATTCCTTGTATTTTAAAAATTGTAAGTATAGATATTAATATGTAAGAAATTATAAGAACTATTGAAAATTGTTTTAACTACTACTTATTTATATAATTTTATTACAAATATTTGAAAAATGCATGCATAGAATTATATATATATATATATATAAATATATCCATATCGATTTATACGCACATATGCAGAATTAAATGGTTAGTGTGAAAACATAGTAGTTATTGCACATTTCACTTATACAATACTAAAACACTAAACAATTTAATCACCTAGTTCACGTACAAAATAATAATCGCATAAAATACAAGATAATTTAATCATATAATTAACTTTTAAAATACCAAGAAATACCGGGTCATTACAATTTTCTCTCCCAAAATCCCCCAAAATTCATCCACCTCTCTTTTAAATCTGAAAATGTAGGTTATTTTCTTGTATTATATATATAATTAGGGAAAGAAATAATATCTAGGGGTGAAAATACAATTTACGCATTTCTTAGGGGTTTTAGGGCATAAAATCCGAAAATTCATAATTAATTTAGAAAAATTAAAATATTATGAAATTTAATCTTTATAAATATGAAATTATATGTATATTTCCCAGAAATTAAAAATATTTTATTTATATTTTCGAAAATTACAATCTAGGGCATAGAAAGTTCGAAAATTGTGTTCGAATGTCCAAGTCGTCTAAAATTTGGAAAATCATGTAATTTATTCAAAATTGCATCTTCTCCATGTATAAAAGTCTAGAATACTAATTTATATTATTTTTGAAAACTAATGAGTATTTAATAGATGAATTTTCCAAGAATGGTAATCAAAATTCAAAAATTAGTACTTTACGTTCAAATTGTGCATTAATCTCAAAATCAAACTGGGTATACTGGGTCATTACAAGTAATAATAACATCTCCAAGAAGCATAAGATTTCATATCAATTATTTAAATATTAAGGAATACTGGGTCATTACACATTTGGGGTATCTAGCCATGTCAATGAAGTCTGCCTTAAGTTGTCTTTGGATTTCTTTTTTAATCAACAAATAGATTTCTTGGGACATTCATCAAAGAGGTTGTTTCCATGGTTTGAACCCAAACAAGATGGGTACACGATGTTTGACCAAATCCCTACTGAGACTAGGCAACTCATCGTAAGTCCACATGAAATAGTCTTTGTACTATTTTCGTAAATTGACCATTACCTCTTTGTTTTTGGGACTTAGTAAGGCACAAATAAATGTTGGCTCATGGTCGTTTTCGGTGCTAAGTTCCACTTCAATGATAGAATCCTGAACTTGGATTCTAATGACATCAAGTTTCGCCAAAGCGACACTCAATTCTTCTAAATTGATCTCGTTCGTCGAACTGAGATCTTCATCATACCCATACATGACATTAGCATTACAATTGTAATAGTTGGAAAGGTATCTGGAAAATAAGGCCATAGTTTCATTTATTATTTTCAATCTGACATCATTCAGGTAGAATACAACTTCATCAATATGGAGCCTATTCATGACAAATACTTTTAGAAATAGAAAGCGTCCTCTCATCGATGTTGTAAGGCCTGCTAACTTCTTTAGACATAGCTATTTCTAAACTAAGTGGAGCAAAAAATGAGGTAGCATAAAGCAGACGACCATATTTATCATGTCCGACAAACCTATAAAGTTCGACATTGTTCCTATACTACGTTAAAATTGGCCATGAATAGCTTTTCCTTTGCCATCACCACCTCAGGTTCATTTTTGCCATCTTCAAGATATATCAAGAATTGATTCAGTGTTGATAAGACACACAAGGCGGAATGAATCCAGGCCCTTCCTAGCAAAATGTTGTAGGAAGTCTTCTCATCAATCAAGAAGAATGCAAATGTAACAGTCTTGCCTCCAATGCTTACTTCTATTGGTAGAATACCTATGAAGTTAGCTTCTAACACCTGCGAAGTTGCTACTTACCATGTCTGTTTTTAGAAGATCAACATTTTCCTTTCCAGCTTGCCATCAAGATAGCCTGCTACAAAGAGGGGCTTCATGTGTTTTGTGATGCTTGGCGTTGGTTTTTGGAATAAAACCTTAATCTCTTTGACCATTTTACTGGTCATGACCCGGAAAAATATACAACACTACATTAAAGTTCATAAATAACATGCTTAGTACAAAATATAATGGCTTTCATGGTACATCATAATTAATCCCTATCAAGTCTAAGTAAAAGCTTCATAGTACTCCTCAGTTCCGCTCTCTCGACGATCCGGTTCAAGTTGCTCTAAAATAAGCATGTGAAACACAGTCAACAAACATGTTGAGTAGAACTATTACACAATCACATAAGGTGTAAGTGTGTGAAAATTGCACATAAACATGTAAAATCACATAATACTGCCTGTTCGTCACATACAGTGACGCAATGCCTTATAACTCCCACCACGATCAAACAATCAATAATCCAACTGAGTCACTCCACGATTCCACCAATCCCAACCGAGTCACACCAGTGGTCATAACCCAGGTATATGCCGAAGCCTATGACCCACTCTCACATGGAACACTCCGTCCATATGACGAGGGATTAGGAGATGGAGGGCTGGAACACTTAATACTGGCATCTCCGATAGAATGTCCCGGCGGAACTTAGCCACATCCATTCCACAATATTTCGGGCCCAACACATAATTGAGAAATAATTTCTCATAACACATATATCTTATCAAAGCATAAATAAACATATCATGTTCATGCATATACTTTTATGAAAGTATAATAACATAAAACTAATTATCATGATATTAACATGTATAGCAAATAATTTGAGGCATAAAATCATAAAATGTGAACATAGGCAATCACTTGGTATTTGACCATTATTTTGGTAAACCCAAGTTAAAGCCTTGTTTATGAAAATAATCTAAGATCATGTTGCCTAAACTACTTATGAGAAAGGTAATAATTCTACCTTTCAACTATTTTTAGGGATAAAAGAGGGTATGTAAAGGGCTATATGGAAGGCTAATATGTATATATGGATGAAAATAGAAGGGTTTGTATATATATATATATATATATATATGTGGGTGGAAGATAGATTATAAAAAGGAAGTGTTTTGGGTGTTGAGAGTAGAGTGAGTGTGGGGGTGTGTTTTTAGGCGGGATTTTGGGATGAAAATGGGGTTGGAGTTGGGATCTATTTATAGAGGAGAAAAGAAGAAATAACTAATATTATAATAAAATAAATATATAAATCATTCATTCTATATGATTATTTATATGTACACATTACTATATTAATAACCTATTATATATATATATTTATGTATGTGGACAAGTAGGTGTATATGTAGATATATAAATCACCCCTACTCTATATATGTGGATGTGTGTGTGGATATGTAGATATAGAAATCACCAGTAGGTGATATATAGATGCGTGTGTGTATATGTGGAGATATAATTTACCACTAGTATGTATATGGATGTGTGTGTATATATGTAGATAGATAATTTACCACTAGTGGATATATGGATGGGTGTGTGTATATGTAGATAGATAATTTACCACTAGTGTATATATGGATGGGTGTGTGTATATGTAGATATATATTACCAAGTATTTAAACATCTATATATATATATATGTGTGCGTGTGTGTGTGTGTGTGTGTGTATCAAGATATATATGTATATATATATATAGGTACGTGTGTGTATGCATAAGTGGTTAACTAATCAAATAGATAGATAAATAAATATATATATATATATATGTAAATGTGTGTGTATATAGGTAGCTATATATATATATAATTAGTCTACAAGTAATAATATATATAGATATATATATATATGTACGTGTGTTTGTCCAAAGATAAGTATTTAACTAATTAAATATATCCGTATATATATATATTGGTTATATATATACACATAAACTAATGTAATGAGTTTAGAAATGTTAAATGAATAAGTAAATCTAATAGATGTATATTTTCTAAGGTGAAAACAAGTATTCCTATATTTCTCAAAAATTAAATATAAAATTAAAATTAAATTCCAATAACAAAAATAACAACAATTTATTATATTGGTGGGAAAATAAAATAATAAGAAATAATGATGTTTGAAATTAATAATAAATATATAAGTTTAAAATTTTACTACTAATAGAGAAATGATCATGTTTTTAAAATGCATGTAGTGTAATGCACAATTATTCACAAATTAAAATCATATCTGTCTTTTGAAATCCTTTTTATCAAATAATAAGTCAAATGATACTTGTCACATAAGTCATAAATAATAGGGTTTACCGGGCCGTCACATCCTCCTCTCCTTAAAAAATTTCGTCCTCGAAATTCCTGTTATGATTAGCCGAATAATCGCGGATATTTCCTTTTTGTAGTAGTTGATAGGCTTTTAGGGAGAAGATAATGGTTATAGACCGCAAGGATTTATTATCGGCTATTTTAGTACTAGGTTGTCCTTGAGAACATAGTGGTATGGTCATGTTATAGCAGTCTACTTGGACATAATGGGCAGCTAGCCAATCCATTCCTAATATAAGATCGAAATCGTTTATAGTGAGCAAAACCATTCTCGCATGGTGCCAAGTGGTGTAGATACTTCTAGTTCGTAGGATAAGTTCTTAGACGGAATCTTTAAGCTAGAAAAGAACTTATGGAATATATAGGAATGTGTAGATCTAGGGTCAAATAAAATTTTAGCTAAGTGCTGCCATACGAGGAGCGTACCTTCGGCTATCGCAGAATTCTTGGTTTGGTTTATCGCAAATACCTTGCCAGGCAGTCTTGGTTTTTCTCCTTGACCCACCTTTTCCTTGACGGTTCTTACTATGTTCGGAACTTGAGCTACCCCTGCCCGAGGGCAATTAGCGATAAAGTGGCTATTACTACCACATCGATTGCACCTTCCGGCCTTTTTCCAGCACTTGTCCTCTGTGTGGTTGGACCCGCCACAATAAGTACAAGAAACTTTCTTTAGCATTGAGGATTCTCCCGAATTATTCCCATTACCGGGTGTACCAAATTTGGGTGTCTTGTTGGGTTCTCCGGGTCCTTTTCTGTTGTATATTCCTAAATTTGGAATTCGACCAAACTGTCCTCTCTTGACTCTCAATTGTTCCATTGTGCTCTCAACCTTTAGGGCTGTTTCTACAGCTGCAGTATAAGTCGGTAACTGGACTGGGGCCAATCTATCTTGTATATCTAGGCGTAATCCACCAACGAATTTCCAAATTTTTCGGTTTTCATTCTCAATAAAATAGGAAGCAAATCGGGCTAATTTGTTAAACATAGCTTCATACTGAGAAACACTCAAACTTCTTTGTTCGAGGTTAAGAAATTCTCGCTCTCGTTTCTCTTGTACTACTCGTGGGACATACTGAAGGTTGAATTCTTGAACGAAGTTTTCCCAAGTTTGCGGAGTTCGTGTTGCTTCCCACTTATGTGCTATCCTTTGCCACCAATGATGCGCATCGTTTTCTAATCGAAAGGTTGCCAAAATCACTTTCCGTTCTGCTTCACAATTCAAAACCGTGAAGATCTTTTCTATGGATTCTAACCAATAGGTTGCCTTTTCGTCATCAGGCTCGCCTTGGAAGCTTGGAGGGCTTAACTTTAAGAAGTTAGCCAAAGTCTCGTTAACCATCTCCTCTCGTCGGTTGTTATTATGGTTACCATTATTTTGGTTTTCAAGAATCGTAGTAATCCTTTCGAAAACTGCGGTAAATCGATCTTCTTGGTATTCAACGTTATCCAATGTTCTCCTTGGAGCCATCTATACCAAAATCACAAAGGTTAGTCTGGTAAATTACTAAAGCACAGGTCTCCCAAGACCCTGCTCTGATACCACCTGTCACGACCCGAAAAAATATACAACACTACATTAAAGTTCATAAATAACATGCTTAGTACAAAATAGAATGGCTTTCATGGTACATCATAATTAATCCCTATCAAGTCTAAGTAAAAGCTTCATAGTACTCCTCAGCTCCGCTCTCTCGACGATCCGGTTCAAGTTGCTCTAAAATAAGCATGTGAAACACAATCAACAAACATGTTGAGTAGAACTATTACACAATCACATAAGGTGCAAGTGTGTGAAAATTTCACATAAACATGTAAAATCACATAATACGCCCTGTTCGTCACATACAGTGACGCAATGCCTTATAACTCCCACCACGATCAAACAATCAATAATCCAACCGAGTCACACCAGCGGTCATAACCCGGTTATATGCCTAAGCCTACGACTCACTCTCACATGGAACACTCCGTCCATATGACGAGGGATTAGGAGATGGAGGGCTGGAACACTTAATATCGGCATCTCCGATAGAATGTCCCAGCGGAACTCAGCCGCATCCATTCCACAATATTTCGGGCCCAACACATAATTGAGAAATAATTTCTCATAACACATATATCTTATCAAAGCATAAATAAACATATCATGTTCACGCATATACTTTTATGAAAGCATAATAACATAAAACTAATTATCATGATATTAACATGTATAGCAAATAATTTGAGGCATAAAATCATAAAATGTGAATATAGGCAATCACTTGGTATTTGACCATTATTTTGGTAAACCCAAATTAAAGCCTTGTTTATGAAAATAATCTAAGATCATGTTGCCTAAACTACTTATGAGAAAGGTAATAATTCTACCTTTCAACTATTTTTAGGGATAAAAGAGGGTATGTAAAGGGCTATATGGAAGGCTAATAGGTATATATGAATGAAAATAGAAGGGTTTGTATATATATATATAAACATCTATGTAATGACCCGGTATTTCGAGGTATTTTAAAAGTTAATTATATGATTAAATTATCTAGTTTTTATGTGATTATTATTTTGTATGTGAAATATGTGATTCTATCTCAAATATGTGATTCTATTATGAATATGTATAATATTCTCTAATATATTATGTATTTTCATATCTATACTTTGAATTTATAATTGTTACTATACTAATATATTAATTGTTAAAAATAATTTTTATTATATTATACATATTCGAAATTATATATCTATATGTTCGAGATATACATATATGTATATATCTTAATTTTATCACAACGTAAAATAATAAACTATGCCTATGTATACACATATCTATATTTTATTCCAAATATATATATATAGATATTAATCTAAGGTCATTTCTAATATATTATATAAATATATGTATGTTCCAAATATGTAGAAAACTATATAATATATAGGTATATATCTATAGCCGAAAACTTACATATATATATAATAATATATCTAATTTATTTTTGATAATTATTCTTGATAATTCAAGCATGAAATGAATTTTTACACTTGTTATAACTCTTCTAGAAATTTATACACTTGTATTATTTAAATTAACCTAGACTTCCATTCATCAATATTAGGGCACACCTAATAACATTTAGGCCTATTACTAAGCGTGTATGCATTTATTAAATAGTGATGAGTAAGATGAATCTAATTATGAAAAAAATTGACATAATTAATTTTTTTATAATGTGTCTTAACCAACCTCTATAAATAGAGGCTTGTTGAATTCTATTTTCTATCATAAACACACACACCCCACACTATTTCCTACACACACACGGTACATATATATATTTATATAGTACACATCACACACAATACAAACACACACACCACTATCTTTACACACACTTCACGTCACACACACAATTCTCTACACACACACACGGTGCACATACACACACACACACACACACAATAATAGTATTCTTTCATACACACACAAACACACACATATATATAAATATCAAGAAGGCTAGTTTAAGGTAGGAATTTCCTTAATTACATAAGTTAATTTCTAGTGCTAGTTTATCATTTTATTATCATGATATTATGCTTCATTATGCTACTACAAGTTATTAGAAAGCATGTTTCTAATTATATTCGTGTTTTATATTCTTAGAATTAGTATAAAAACATGTACGTTTATTATTGCAAAATATGCTCTTAGTATGCTTTTATATATAAAGTTATAAGTATGGAAGTATGTTCTTTATGTGACAATATGTGGAACTCTTCATTTGTGCATGCCGGGCCCAAATGTGTTTTCGGTGTGGATGGGGCTGAGTTCGGCCGGGCGGCAATGGGCTTGCCGGTCTTAAACAGTTCTCGGCATCCATCCCATCTTGCATGGACGGAGTGTTCCATGTATTGGTATTGGTTGTAGGGAATTGGCATAATCTCGAGATATAGCCACCGATATGAACGGATGGAATCGATGTGGACGGATGGAATATGGGGATTAACGATGTGAACGGTTGGAATCTTGTACTGTGGGAGACATAAGGGAGTCACCAATAAGTGACTAAAAAGGTAATGTTATGTGAAATATTATGTGAGATATTATAACTATGTGCACATATTATACACACGAGCATCTTATGTGGTTAAGTGAAATTTCTACTCAACCATCATGTTGATTCTTCTAAATGTGACTATTTTTAGAAAGAAATGAGATAGCGAATCAGAGTGGCGCAACGGAAGCGTTTGGAGGCCTATTATCCAATAAAGTTATTTTTGTATTTCTTTTGAAAATTGTAACTTTTATTTTTGTACAAAGTTTATACGAAAGTTATTATTTAATTTTAATAAAATATGAAGGGTATTTTTTCGGGTCGTTACAATCTATATATATATATGTGTGTGTGTGTGTGTGTATATCAAGATATATATATGTATATATATATATATAGGTACGTGTGTGTATGCATAAATGGTTAACTAATCAAATAGATAGATAAATAAATATATATATATATATATGTAAACGTGTGTGTGTATATAGGTAGCTATATATATATAATTAGTCTACAAGTAATAATATATATAGATATTTATATATATATATGTACGTGTGTGTGTCCAAAGATAAGTATTTAACTAATTAAATATATCCTTATATATATATATATATATATTGGTTATATATATACACATAAACTAATGTAATGAGTTTAGAAATGTTAAATGAATAAGTAAATCTAATAGATGTATATTTTCTAAGGTGAAAACAAGTATTCCTATATTTCTCAAAAATTAAATATAAAATTAAAATTAAATTCCAATAATAAAAATAACAACAATATATTATATTGGTGGGAAAATAAAATAATAAGAAATAATGATGTTTGAAATTAATAATAAATATATAAGTTCAAAATTTTACTACTAATAGAGAAATGATCATGTTTTTAAAATGCATGTAGTGTAATGCACAATTATTCACAAATTAAAATCATATCTATCTTTTGAAATCCTTTTTATCAAATAATAAGTCAAATAATACTTGCCACATAAGTCATAAATAATAGGGTTTACCGGGCCGTCACATTACTCTTTTGGATTACCTATTCAAAATTATCTCCCACGAAGAAGGATACAGGCTCACTATCATCCCATACTTCTTCACTACAACCTGTATCACCATTGCAACTGTCATTAGCCATAAAGTTAGGAGGAAGTGCCCATACCATGTTACATTCCATATGGATAGTGTTGCCACAAGTTGATGCTAGGTCTGAAGGTTTGCTTTCCACTGGCAATTCCCTATCTTTTTGATTCAGTTCCTCCATCTTCTCAATCCATTCCTCCAAAGGATCATCCTCTTCAACATCCTTCAAATCATTCACAGCATCATTTTTTGACTCATCGTGGTCCGAGACAATCAGAACGACTGTTCTTTTCTTCAATTGGATGCTAATCGAAATGACTTTCTTGCCTCTCAAATTGATCAAAACTTGTAGGCTTTCCTTTGATAGGTTTGGATATTTCTTTTTTAAAGCTATCCAGCTTCTTTGCGCTATCTCAAGTATCTTTGATACTGTGTACGGGTCATTTCATGAGGGCTCTTTCAGTTAAGGAACTTGGGATGCCATACTGTAGCCCAATGACCTTTTAGGGCTAGTGTTGGCCTGATAAACCTAGAATGATCAAGCTCTCAAATTGGCTCGCGTCTTCAAGGTAGGCTAGAAGGTGCCCTCCTCTTATCACTTCCTTCTCTGTCAACCCTTCGAAGTGGACTTCTATCTCTTTTGCTTCCATTCTATACGTGTCGAGATGATTTATCACTAGTACAATGCCACCTAAGTGCATGAGAACAGGGATACGTCACCATAGGTGGCTATGGAACCATGAAAAAATTCGCTATGGGATTAGCTCGAGGATAATATGGACTCATTACCTCTATTGGATAAAACCATGGCCCTATTGCCATTTAGGAATGGCATCTCGCATAGAGTTCAAGTTAAAACTTTGGTTGTACTACCACCTGCTCATCCTCTTGGTCTTTCTCTCTGATTGTTCCATCTTGCACATTGACTATGTTCACTGCTTTTGCCTGGAATGACTCTTTATTGATACCCATTTACTTTTTGTTATTCCATTCTGGCAAGAAACGTAAAGTAATGTTATCCAACAGTTTTGAACCATCCATCTGAAAACCAAACAATGCATTAGTATTACGAGTCCAAGGACTGTGAAACTTGCAATAAGTGTAACCTTCCAGTTCTTTGGCCATTGGCATTCTATGATAACAAGGGATTTTGATTTTGACACTGGCTAATAGCTGGTCAAAAATAGCCTTAGTTTTAGTAACATCGAAAGTATAACACCGGTTCGTGTCATAATGGAATTCTGGCTTGTTCAACATGCTAGGAGATATTTTGGTGTGAGGTTGTAATGCCCTTCATTTTACTAAAGCAGGATAGATTGTGTTCTTTTGGCAAACGACTTGGGCTTGACCCACTTCATTCTCCCATTGACTTTGTTCAATACTTACTTGGTCATCTTGAATTTCGACTAGACTGACTTGATAGTAAGTGGCCTTGGCGATGTGACCTCGATGGTTCTCTTCCTTTAACAATTTCTCATATTCAGTTATATGTTTGATTAAGTCAAATATTGATGCAAACCTTCAGCCAAACATTTTCTTTTTCAATTCATGATGCATATCCATTATAGCTAAACTAATGTAACTTTCTTCGAGCATGATTACTAGACAAAAGTGTCTGGCCCAAACAAATATACCCATGTACTCTTCGGTTGACTCCCCAGGCATTTGTCACATATTGGTTAATTTCAATGTGGACACCTCAGAGGGTAAGTACATGGGTCCAACATCCCAACGGCGTCCCCAAGGGTAAATAGAAATATGACCGAACAGATATGGCTCACAAATCGTCGATAAAGCAATATCTTGTTTTTACACCCGGGATACATAAAAATATAATTAAAATATGATATCCCAAAGGTGTCAAAAAAATCATTTCGGGATAGATATAACTAACAATATCATAAATGCAATATTTTCAGATATAACTTGACTTATAATTTGGAGAAATATTTCGTTGAAATATGAGGAGCAAGATATAATTCCAAAAAGATCGGATAACGTAAATATGACAAGGTAGGCTATTCGAATAATAATATTTATAGCATATAGTTCATTGCCCTAGCAAGGAATGTAACGATTACTTACCTTAAGAGCTTATTGTCTCACCAAGTTAATGAATTAGGTTGACTATGTCATCTTGGTAATCTCCTAGAATTCACATCAATAACTAAAGTTAGGGTACTATGCCATAACTAGTAATTGTTGTTTGGGGGATAACATAACTACTTTAAGAAGAATACCATACATAGATGCACAAGTAACAATATCTACACATGCATACATATTTATAGCTTTCAAAATAACTTTTAACTTCATATGTGTATATAGTTTATGAAGAACAATCTTAATCTTTTAATTATATAAGTATATACATAAGTTTACGAATAATCCTCAAGTTACTATATTTAAGCATATAAGAGGCAAAATATGTATGTAGGTATTACCATAAGATAGCCTAGTGCACATATACATCTATATATAAAGATATAAATTAACAATTTGCATTCTCTAAGTTACACAATAGTTACATAGTCATAATTCTATAACATGATGAACTAACTTATACCTAGTATCCACTTTAAGGAAAATACTGCACATATTCTCATATAATTTCACATAAATAACATAAAGAACATATATACTTTAAAACATAAAAGTATACTAAAACCATATTCCTGAAACAATGTCGAAGCATGCTTTCTTCCTAATAGAGTTTGAATACAACTAAAAACATGCTTTCTAACAACTTGTAGTAACATAATAGAGAATAATTAAAGCATAATAATACATAATATGAGTTTAGGCATAATAACTCCATGCTTATCATTATTTGTTAAGCATAAAGTTATTGCCCTCAACTTGTAAAGAATGATAATTAATCTACCATGAGAATAGCAACTAGTACTTAAATCCCTAAGTTCCTATACTACTTATGAGATTAGTGCGATAATTCTACCTTCTCAAGAGTGTTTGAGGGAAATAAGAGGGTATATGGAAGACTAATATGTATATATGTATGAAAAAAGAAGGGTTTATTGATATATATATATATATATATATACGTGTGGAAGATATACTATAAATAGAGAGTGTTTTGTGTGTTGAGAGTGGAGTGAGTGTGGGTGTGTGTGTTTTAGGCGGGATTTTTGTGTGTGTATGGGAAAATGAAGACAATGACCCCTTTTTATAGAGTTTAGGGCAAGAAATAGGATTTTTATATTATAAGGTCAATTTAATATACGATAAGATAGGATAGGATAAGATACGATAAGATAAGATAAGATAATATAAGATAAGATAAGATATGATAAGATAAGATAACATAGGATAGGATAGGATAAGATAAGATAAGATAAGATAAGATAAGATAAGATAGGATAGGATATGGTAAGATAGGATAAGATAGGATAGGATAAGATAAGATAAGATATTTTTGTAGTTATCCAATTTGTTATGTTTATCAAGAATCTTATCAAGATCTTAGCATTTAAGAACATTTCCTAGGAGAACACATTCCATCGTGGATGGATCATAAACTCAATTTTAAATTACCATCCATTCCGACTTCTCTACGTTTTGTGGTAGATTTTGCAATATGTTCAATTGTGGTTTGTGATCCTTCCCGCTTAAACAATGTGAAAATAGAAACCATAAATCCTTGGGGAAAAGGAATCAAATCGATTTTTTGCGGATGTGGATGAGATACATGGGTAGCGAGGCTAACTGCTTATGCTTCACAAGCTCTTATTGCAACATTTTCTATATCTCTTGACGAGACATGGTTGTGTTGTCATTTTGAATTGTGTTTGGTTGGCCTCTATCCATTCCATGTGGCATTGCGTAAGGCATGCCAAGCTTGGCTGAGTAGGTCCTGGAACCTAGTCCTTCCCTTTCCAAGAGTACGCTTCTAGGTTCGAACACACTCTCTTACCAGTATTGACATTAAGGCCAAATCATCCACGACGATGGTTAACTCCAAGATTTAGCTGCTCTGACCATGCATTAGTGTGCTCCAGCCTGTGATGTTGTTTGCCCTCATTTTGACGTGGAGGTTCCCTTACCCATGGAATGCTATCAATTTTTGCTGCCATGTTGCACAAGTTCATTTTGTAATGTGGTTTAGATATTCAGAGTGATTCTAGCATAGAGGCCATGTGACGACCCGAAACTTCTAGCTAATTATGAAAATACCCGATTTATAATTTTTGCACAAACATGCAACTTTTTCAAAACAATAGTAAAACCAACCCATACTTTTATTTGAAAATCCAAAAGTACACATAAGTTTATTATTACATGATTGTGACTACAAAATAACCTCGATCCTATAACATGCATAACTAGCCAAATGCTTCGAACCGCCTTCCTATGTCTCCTTCGCTAGCGACCCCGTTCGTCTCAAGATCGGCTAAAACATTACATGAAACACGTCAACAACACGTTGAGTAGAAACTTTGCATATAACATAAGGTGATCGTGTGAGGTTTGTGCACCATATCACAGAAATTTATGAACATAAATCACATAATTTCACATTTGATTTCTTCCACCTCGATGGGTGGCTACCTTATCACTTCGTGCCGATTTTTCCAACCAAACACTCCAATTCCCTACCAATCACTCCGGTGGTCATATCCCGGGCATATGCCGATTTTCCTACGACCCACTTCAGTACATAGACACTCCGTCTATGCAAGGAGGGATTAGGCAATGATGGAGGGTCGAGAACTAATTTAAGACCGGCAAGCCCGACGCCGCCCGGCCGAACTCGACCACATCCACCCCTATTCACATTGGGGCCCAACATGCACACATAAACTTCATGTATAACACATAGTTTTACAAAATATCAGTATGCTTTCACACTGATCTCACATAAACGAACACATTTTTCAACCTTTACGAACTGAAAATTTACAGTTTGCGAATATTTGCGACGAGCAGAAAATTTCAGTTTGCAAGTATGGAATTTCTAGCCTAAAACCTGCTGGGATTTCACAAATATGCTTCTAATATTGTAAAATAAAGCTTTGGTTGATAAAATTTCGAGTTTCCAGCCCACACGACTTGGAATTCTCAGACTGCGACGCAAAATGCTCAAGTGCGCGCCTACTGAAATTTCCAGCCCTCGAAGCCGAACTTTACAGGTTTGAAAAAACTGTTTTTCCAGCTTATTGTCCACTGGAATTACAACATATAAAACAGGTTTTAAGTTTGGAAAAATCGGATTTTTCAGTTGTGCAAAAATAAGAATTTTCAGCCTTGTAACAAAATTTTCAGCACTATGAATAGTGTTTCCAACAAGTGTTGAACTGAAATTTCATCTTGACAAACACGAAATTTCAGTTTCTAACACATGATTGAAGTAATAAAAAAGTATCAAACATCATAATACATAACTTAAGCATCATTTGAACCTATTGCAAGCAAAATTTCAGTATGGTTTCAAGACATTCAAGGGCAAGATGCACATAATGTCACTATAAGCATATACCCAAATTTTCTTGTATTCCCTAAGACCCAAGATGGAAACCAACTTGTGGTTACCTCTTAAGGTCTAATGGGGAAGATATGAAACTAATACTTTCATAAAAACCTAAGCTAACTCATGCCATAGGCAAGGTTTCTACCTTCTAGTAGTAGTGGTTTTTCTTGTAGTTTTAAGGGGGTGCAAAGTGTGAGGATGGAAGTAAGCTGAAATTTTTGGTTATTTGGACAAAAATGAAGGTAAAAGAGTGTGTGAGTGTGTGTGGTCGTGCAGCTTGGTTTATGTGAGTGGGTGGGGTTGGTTTTGTCTAGTATAATTACTTACTTATAGTTATTATGTAAAGGGAAGATTATAATATACTTGGGTCTTAATCTCATGATTATTTTCTTTACAACTCAAGACCCAAGTGTGAGTCTAGTGTCTTAAGTGTGAGTCTATGTTATTCTTGACCACACATGTATGCATTCATCTAGAAATGTTTGTCCAAGTGTATGTACAAGTGTATGTGTAGAAGAATTGAGAATAAGACTAGTATATACTATGTAATTAAAATATATATGTATATATTCAGAAAAATTTCGTCCACCCCTCTTTGTTTTTCTGAAAACTTGTAGGTTTTTTCTTATTTTATGTATAATTAGGCATAATAGGGAAGAAAAATGTCTAGGGGTCGAAAATGCAATTTATCCATTCTTTAGGGGTTTTTCCGAAAATCTTCTAAATCTTATTACACAAACTAAGCATATACATATCTATATGTGTATACATATATTTTCATAAATCATATAGTTTATATGATGCTTAACTAGGACAAGAACTAATCCTAACTTGTACATTTGCGAAAAACGAACATGAGACACAAAGTATTAACATTATGAAAACATATACCTATAAATATAAAATAAACACATATAATTATATCTATACATAATGGGAGTGAGAATACGGGTCCTTACAGGCCATGAGTTTGGCCCTCGCCAATTCTTCTTTTCGTTGTTTCTACATCAACTCGTGGAATCCATTGTTAGATTCTATGATCCACTTCTCTATGACTTACAGTGCATCCTCGCCATAGTTAACCGCTCTGGCCAATAAGGCATGTTCTTCTTGAATTGGTGCCTCTTCAGGTACTCTTTAATTTTGTTTGAACCTGTCAATGATGGCCTAAATGTTGGGAGGTGCATAATATCCACCTCTCTCATTCAGATTATTTCCCACCTCATTCTCACTCTCTGTACCATCATGATCATTTTTGGTTTGGCTCCACAATCGCGGTCCCATACCAACAAATTTTGTTTTGTTTTTTCTTTTCCTTTTTTGTGATTTTTCAATAAAGAATGCATATATTCAATAGTACGTAATAAAATGTGCTTCCTAGAATCTATATGTAGACAAAAACTTTTCGGCACTTTAAGTACTATCCTGCTTGGTATGCCAATTTTATATGTTTGCATAAAAATCAACACTTCCTGCCTTCGTACGTCAAATTGATACTATCCCACGAGCCTACTAAAAAATTAGAAGTCCTTTCGAGAGTGAAAATTTTATATGTTGTACTTTAGGACTTGAAATCACTGAATTCAATATGAAAGCAACAATTTTGAAATGAGTTTTGTGTTTAGTGCTGGCATGCTAGTGTGCAAAGATCACACAAATTGAAGTCTACTTGTTTTGATTTCGATGGATTGTACCTCAGAATTCTAACCAAAAGACAATTACATTGGAGTAGGCAAACACTACCCCTAAGGTTTTACGCACCTACAATTTAATGTAATACTTAAAATGACACGCCCCAAAACCTCTAGCTAATTAAGAAAACATCTATTTCATAATTATCTCACAAAACAGGCTGTTTTATAACATAATGAAACTAACCACGTGTACTATTATTAAAAAGGGAAAGTTTACATAAGTTGTTTATTACATATACACAATTTTAACTACCAAGTTTCGAGCACAACACATATAAATAGCTAAATGCCTCGAAGCGCCTTCCTAAGTCTTCCTCGTTCCTATCTTCCTGTATCTTAATTCTGGATAAAACATAATAGAAAGCAATGTCAACATATACACATGTTGAGTAGAAATTCACATAAAACATGAGGTGTTCATGTGAAATTGCATATTTTCATATAAAGCACATAGAACCATATAAATTTCAGCTCACGAGAACATAAAATTTCAACACATTACTAGCGTTTTCCACCTCGACGGGCAGCTACCTTATCTCGCTGTGCTGTAATTCAATTCCAACCGATACTTCCATCCCAACCAAACACACCAATGGTCATATCTCGGGCATATGCCGAAATCCTATGACCCACTTCAATACATGAACTCTCCATTCACCCAAGGTAGGATTAGGCAACAACGGAGAGTCGAGAACCATTTAAGACCGGCAAGCCTGTTGCCGCCCGACCGAACTCGACTACATCCACCCCTATCACATCGGGCCCTTATACACACAATTCCAACATATTTGAATCACAATTTCAACACAAACAAACTGTTTCAGCTGGTTGTTGCATAAAATTTAGCATAGAGTACCAAAATTTCCAGTTTTGTAAAATCGACATTTGCGACTACGAGCAGAAATTTCCTGCCTTCAAACTACTAAATTTCCAGCTTAAAACCTACTGAAATTCCACACATATATTCCCAAGGTTGTAAAATAGACTTTTAGTTGGTAAATTTTTTAATTTCCAACTTACGAGACCTGGAATTTTCAGACTGCGACGCGAAACATTTTGGCACGCACCTTCTGAAATTTCCAGCTTTGAAAATCCTGTAAATCCAGCTTATTATACACTAAATTTATAGTTTATAAACCAGGTTTTCAGTTGGGAAAATTTGGATTTTTCAGCCTTGCAAAAATCGATTTTTTCAACTTTGAAAACAAGATTTTCAGCATGGAACAGTAATTCTAGCAGATTCACAACTCGAATTTTCTGCTTGGCAACTTGAAATTTTAGCTTCTGTCACATAAATAAGACTCTAAAAAGTGTAAAACATGATAACATAGAATTCAAGCATCACTTTAGCACAATTGCAACAATTTCCAGCTTATTCAAGAATTTTAACCTAATATGCTCGTAGATACATCATATGCATATGGCTAACACATCTTGTATTCCCTTAGACCCACGATGGAAACCAACTTGTGGTTACCTTCTAGGTTCTAATAGGGGAGATAAAATGCTAATAGTTTTATAAAAACCTAATTCTAGCTTATGCCATAGGCAAAATTCTACCTTGATATGTTTTTCTTTCCTTTGTAGAGTTTGAAGTAGTGAGAGTAGTAAGAAGGGTTAAAGGATAGTAGGAAGATTGAAAGAAAACAAGGAGAAATGGAGGGTGTGTGTGGCCGGTTTCTCTAGTGTGTGTGTGGTGATTTTGTATTTTTTCCTAAGTAATATTACATATATGCTAATAAGAAGAGTAATAAGAATAGATAGAATTAAAATAGATTTAAGTCCTTTTCCAATTATTACCCTAACTGTCCAAGTATAAGGTCTAAGTAGCTTAAGTGTAGCTCTACTTCAATAAGGGTCAATCATGTATTCATACATTGTATCTCGAAAACTTGGAGGATAAGAATTAATATAAGCCAAGGATTTAATATTTTATATAAATATGCCTCTCAAACCTCTCAAAACCGTCCAACCCCCCCCCCCCCCCGGTCTAGCAAAATTGTAAGTTAATTCTTGTACATTGTATAATTATGCAAGAAAATAATATCTAGGGGTAGAAAATACAATTTACTCATTTTTTAGGGTTTTTCAAAAAGTTATAATAGTTACAAGAAAAATCTTCTAAGTCTTGGTATATGCATACACCTAAAACCGTGTATATATATATATGCATCCATATATTTTCTTGAATTTTATGGTTTGTATGGTGATGAACTAAAACAAGAATTAATCCTAAACTTGTACCTATTGCAATTAAAACGAATATGTATCACAAAGTATTAACATTATGGAAACTCAAACATAGGAACATGTAAATTGTACACATTTTTTTTTTTTTTTTTTTTTTTAACTATTGAGCTAATATTACTGCTGTTGTTGCTGCCCAGGCTCGAACTAATTGTACACATTTAAGTATATCAATATGTATACATAATTGAAATTAGAATTCGGGTCCTTACAAGATCAACTTGACTTCTTCTTAAATTTTACATTAATAGCTATAGTTAGGATACTATACCGTGATTACTCATGACTTGTAATCTTTGTTTAAAGAATAACCAAACTACTTATATTCTCGAACTAACACAATAATCATATAATCATAATTCAGAAAACAAAGGCACTAACTTATACCTAGTATCCACTTTAAGAAAAATCTTACACATTTTCACATAATCTCACATATAAACATAAAGAACATATTCTCATTCTTTAAATCATAAAAGCATACCATATTTTGGGATCATAACTAAGCATACTTCATTCCTAATTTTATGAACATAGAGCATAATTACAACAAAAAAAAAACATGTTTTCTAGCAACTTGTGGTAACGTAATAGATTATTCAAGAGAATAGCATTCAAGAAAATAGCATGTAACATAAGACTTATATCTAAGTTAATCATAAAATAACAACTTATGAAAATCACTTCAAAAGTAGACAAGCTACTAAACCAAGAGCATTGAAGCATGCTTGGCAAGAACTTTTACTCATGAGCATTGAAGCATGCTTTTAGCAAGAACTTTTACTGAAGAGCATTGAAGCATGCCTAAGCAAGAACTTTTACTCAAGAGCATTGAAGCATGCCTAAGTAAGAACTTTTACTCAAGGTGAACATAACTAACACTCCTACTTATGGGATTAAGCAAGGTTTCTACCTTTTTGATGTGGTCGGATTTGGTTCGCGGGACACGTCCTCCCGATCAAAGGTATGATCCGAGTATGGACGTCCAAGTCTGGTCCAAAGTCCGATCAGGAGAGTGTGAAAGCTGGTCGGGTCCTATTCTGCAAGGATGGAACACACGTGAGGCTAGCCGAAAGTGTCTCCGGCGAAGATCCTCCGACGCTCAAGTCAGTATTCGAGTAGACAGTCGGATGGTAGTAAGGGGAGTAATAGTGGATTAAAAATGTGCTTACCCAATGAACAGTGCCGTTACACTATTTATAATAATTAGAAACAGGTGGGCCAAACTAGGGTTAGGCTGGCCTAGCCCTGTTGCTAGCTATAGGAGTGCTCCTTGACACGCGCCGTGGGCGCGTCGGGTGCATCCGTTGCTGAAGGCGGATGTTAGGGTAATGACTCCGAGGATGGGATGGGATCGATATCGCCGAGGAGACGTGATGGATTCTGACCGAACTCGGCCGACATGACAGAAACTGGAGCCTGATCGAATTAGGCCTCACACGTGGCAACCCGAGATTGGCAGTTTGCGCTAAGCTGGAGTCGACGTGTGAGCTGAGTTGGCGCACGCGTGGCCAAGGCAGATTCGGCGACGTCATTAGCCCCCCCAGTTCTCGAGCTGACCGATTCGCACAGTAAGGGCAGGCCGAGAACTATCCGAGGAGATATCGCTTGTGATTTTGTTCAGGCATTATCGATCAGGCATTGGCGGTAATTTTAAAAATTGACCATTGGGACGCACCCTTTGATAATAATTACAGGCGTCCGTTGGACTTCCCGAGGAACATTTTTACCATCCTATAAATAGGGGCTCCGGGCGCGGCCGCAGGCGCATCACTTTAACATCGAGCTAAGACATCGCACCGAGCATAGACTGAGAGCACCGAGCAAACGGGAAATATTTCGAGCGGCCAAATCCTTATTCCGTCCAGCCAAATTTAGGTACTTCCTCTTCCCCACATTTCCGTTTTCGCTCTTCCTTTTTTATTAATATCAACTAGCCTTAGGAAATCATGAGTCAGTCCATGGGTAGCTCTGATAGCCAAAATACGATGGTTGAGTCCCCGGTCGGAGAGGGGTTAAGCAACGTAAACTTATCGATATCTCTAGAGGCTGAAACCTCTTTCGAGGGGGCATCGTCTCGATGCCCGGGCGAGGCGAGCACCAGCCGGCCCCAGGGGGGTGGTAAGAGCCCGAACAAGATAGAAGAAATGAGGCGGCGAATGGCGGCGAAGAGCGGGGAGGCACTTCCTCTTATGGGCGATGTGCCCGGCGTGCCGGTCCCCTCGTGGAGGCCCGTTCCCGATGAGGAGGGCCCATCTGGTCAAGATCCTCGTAAGGGGAGAAGGAGAGCTATCGCGGGCAACCAAATGACAGTGAGTTGGGGAAACATTGTTGCAAACAACACCGAACGGGATATAGCGATGGTGATGAACCACTATATCCGAGATACATTCGGTGTAATCTGGCCGAATAGGGAGGACTCTCCATCACGAAACCCCCCGAGGGGTGCCTTCCCATTATTATGCGTACATCGACAACGGGCTTAGGTTTCCTATCCCAGCCTTCATCTCAACAATCCTGAACCGGCTGAACATAAGCCCGATCCAACTAACTCCAAACTCATACGCCTCGATATGCGCCTTCGTTGTTTTTTGTCACTGCATCGGGCATACTCCAATCGTGGCCAACTTCTATGATCTATACCAAGTTAACCATTCGAGCAGGTCCCCCCTGGATGATGAATTCAACTGTTTTTTCGTGAGTGCCAAGAATGGAAGAAAACTGATCGAAATGGCTTCATCGTCATACGGGGCGGACTGGAAGCAGAAGTGGTGCTATGTGCACTCCGAAGATCTATGGCCGGTGAGGAGGGTGCATAATTCGGAAGTGAGAAAGCTCTCCCTGGCCGGGCTGGGATCGAGCAGTTGGGCAAGGGAATGGGTGCTCGGCCACAAGGCCCTGGGCTTATTGAGCCCCGTCTTCCTCACGCAAGAAAGTTTCTTAGTAAAGGCCGGGCTCTCGCCAGCCAGCCTTGATACTGACCATATTACTTTTGGTATTAAACTAATTGCATGTTTTTGCTCGAAACACGACGTAATTTTTTGTGTGAATAACTCTTCATTGCCTGATCGGATGGTTTTCCCTTTTGCAGATCTCCGCGTATTAGAGATGGGCCATATGAACCGATCTCCAAGGTGTCCGGAGGAAGGAGGAGGCCATCTCCTCCCCCGGAGAAAATCCGTCCTCAGGCCGAGGACATCCACCCAACGGCAGCACAAGCCCCTAGTCGGGACGAGGCCATTAACATCGAGGATGATACGCCTCTTGTCTGGAAGAGGAAGGCTCCCGTATCCACACCCCCGACGACGGCAACGGGCCCCGCTCCGAAAAGGGCGGCCATAAAATCGGCTAAAGGAAAGGGGCCGGCTGACGGTTCCTGCTACTCCTCGGAGGAGCTGGAGGTGCTGAACTACCCCGACGCTCCGGAGCCCCGCTTCGGCCCTAAGTTTGGACCAACCAGAGCATCCTCGGGGGAGGGAACCAGAAGCTGGCCATGAGGAGTTTTAGGAACGCGGTTTTCAAAGCCGACCAGATTATTCTCTCGGAGCTTGATGATGCCGGGCTGGCCCTTAGCATCGCGGAGGATATGAACACCCTCCAACAAAGGGTGTTTCACGGCCTTCGTCGGCTGGAGGTCAGCCGGGAGCGTTGTGACAAAGCCAAGCAGGAGGCCCGAGGAAGTCGCCTCCGGGCGGATCTGGATAAGGAGCGGCAAAAGAACCAGGTGGCTCAGCGGGAAATCGAGGAGGAAAGGAAGAAGACCCGGGCACTGGAGGAGCGGGTCGAGAAGCTCGAACTGGACTTCAAGAAGAAGGAGTCCGCGCTGGAGCAGGAGAATGCCCTCCTAAAGAAGAAGGCTAAGGATGCCTTCGTACAGGGTGAGGAGAGGGGCCGTCGTTCGATGAGGACTGAGTTGATGGCTTCGGTCCCTGGCTTGGAGAAGGAAGCCGTGAAACGGTTTGTCCGAGGACCTGTGTTCGAGTATGCCACCATCCTCCGCCAGGCGAACGATGCTACCCTTGGATTCGAAAGAGCCTTCAACCAGCTGAAGGCACGCGGCGTTATCCCTCATGATTTTCCCCTGGAGGGCTACGGCATTCATCTGAACGATGCCGGGGTGGAGGACGCCGAGCATGATGAGGCATTGCCGGCGTACGAGGGCGCAGAATTCACCCAGGTCATCTCCATTGTGCAGAGGCAAGTCCAGAATGAGGAGCACAAACGCTTGGGGGAGCCTCTCTCTCCAGATGTGGAGCCCGATGACGCGAACATCGTGGACCAAGGAGGGTTCGAAGTTGGGGCGGCAAGCGTCCCGGCGAACAAGGGCGTGGCCGATGCGGGGGCCGACCAGGCCATGGAGGCAGCGGTCGATGAGGTGGTCGAGGAGATAGATGGCACCTAGGCCTTGGAGGATTTATGCCGGGTCGTATGCCCGGGGAGATGTATTTTTTATTTATTTATTTATTTTTTTTGCGAAATGTAACTTCCTTAACAATCAATGAATTGCAATGTTCATCTTCGAAGTATGGCTTGTTAACATCGAGATTTAAGATCGATTTGCAAAAAATGTTTAAGTTTCACTGTTCGTCGTCGAAATTCAAACTTTGAAAAATGAAAGATGCGTGAAATGACCATTTCACTGTTCATCGTCGAAATTCAAATTTTGAAAAATGAAAGATGCGTGAAATGACCGAATCATAAGAAGCGTCACTGTTCATCGTCGAAATTCAAATTTTAGAAGATGAAAGACGCATGAACTGACATAAAATTATATCAATGAACGAAACATTGATGAAAAATCGACTAAACAATACTCTATGCTCAGCCATGGTGTAATCACACATAGAACCTCTTAAGATTCGTGGTGTTCCAAGGACGGGGTAGTTCTTTTCCCGACATGTCCTGGAGGCGATAAGCGTTGTTTTTGCAGATTTTGATGACCTTGAACGGACCATCCCATTTAGGGTCCAACTTGCCCACCGGGCGGGAAACTTCCACTTTCTTGGACACCAGATCCCCAATTTGAAATGTCCGAGGATGGACATGGCGATTGTATGCACATGCGGTGGACGCTCTGAAGTTATCCATCTTCTGTTTTGCCGCGCGCCTTCTCTCGTCGGCGAAGTCAAGTTCGAATAGGCGAGCGTTGATGTTGGCGATTTCATCGAAGTGTGCTACTCGTGCAGAGGGGTGCAACACTACAGCAGGTATGACGGCATCGGATCCGTATACTAAGGCGTATGGTGAGTCGCCCGTTGCAGTTCGGGGAGTAGTCCGATAAGCCCAGAGTACGCTTGGGAGCTCATCGGCCCAGTTGCTTCGAGCGTCAGCCAGTACTGTCTTGAGTCCGCGGAGAATTGTCCGATTAGTAACTTCGACTTGTCCGTTCGCTTGAGAGTTCCCTACGTAGGTGAACCGCTGCTCGATCCTGAGGCTAGAACACCATTCCCTCACTCGATGGCTTTGAAACTGGGTCCCATTGTCAGAGATAATGACCCTGGGGAGACCGAAGCGGCCGATAATGTTTCTCCAAATGAAGACTTTGACAGCCGAGTCGGTGATCTTGGCAACGACTTCTGCTTCGGCCCACTTTGTGAAATACTCGACGGTAACAATAGTGAACTTTCTCTGCCCGGGGGCCTGAGGAAATGGCCCCAGGATGTCTATTCCCCACTGGTCGAATGGCCACGAGATTTTCATGTTCACCATAGGTGCCGCGGTTTGATGAATGAGATTGGCGTGTAGCTGGCAAGTCCGACATCTTCGGACGAAATCAAAAAAGTCCTGCACGAGGGTAGGCCAAAAGAATCCCGCTCGGGATACCCTCTTGGCCAAGGCTCTCGGTCCAGTATGGTTTCTGCAGCACCCCAGGTGTATCTCCTCGATTACCTCCTTCGCCTGCTGCTTGCTTAAACATCGTCGAGGAGGCCCATCTAAGCTTTACCTGAACAGGCGCCCTTGCCCGTCCAGGGCGTAATGGGGGGCCTGTCGTCAGAGTCTTTTAGCTTCGACGGGATTCTCAGGGAGAATTCCATACTTCAGATAGGCGATTAACTCGGCCATCCAACCCTTCGGGTATTCGATGGCGAGCACTCCCTGCCCTGTTCCGATCCCGATCAAGGGTGATGGCGAGCTCAACACCGTTATATACCTTTGCCTTGTGCCTTTTGTCGAGCTAGCTAACTTCGATAGTTGGTCCGCCGTGTCGTTTTCTGCTCGGGGGATCTGTTTGAGCGTGAACTTGGTGAACTTCCCCTTCAACTTATTTATCTCCTCGAGATACCTGGTCATCGATGCTTCTCTGGTGTCGTAGTTTCCATTGACTTGCTCGGCTACCAACTGCGAGTCGGTTAAAGCCATGAGTTCGTCTACACCCTTATAAAGGGCTATCTTCATTCGTGCTGCCAGAGCCTCATATTCTGCCTCATTGTTGGAGACAGGGAACTCCAAGCGGATGGCGAAATCAAGCTCATTGCCGAGCTCATCCCACAGGTAGACGCCAGCTCCTCCCCCAGAGTTCGTGGAGGATCCGTCGAACATGAGGGTCCAAGGTGTCTTCTGATCGGCCTCTGGCCTTGAAGCCATTTCCACAACAAAATCTGCCAGTACTTGAGTGTGAATGGTTGTGCGCTGTTAAAACTGAATGTCGAATTCCCCAAGCTCGACGGCCCACTTCACCAGCCGACCTGAAACGTGATGGCATTCGAGGATAGTGTGGGCCTGGAAATATTGCCTCAACTTCCGGGCTGAGTGGACCAGGGTGAGCGCCAGCTTCTCAATCTCCAGGTAGTTCCGTTCAGGGCCTTGGAGCAGCTTACTCAAGTAATACACCGGGCGATGGATACGGCCGTCCACGTTAACCAGAACCAAACTGATGGCATTCAAGGATACCGCCAAGTAGATGTGGAGGGGCCTCCCCAGAATTAGCTTTGATAACAGGGGAGGCTCAGTCAGGTAGCCCTTTAACTCGAGGAGCGCGCGCTGGCATTCCTCGGTCCATTTCCAATCGGGGACCACTCGGAGCGCCTTAAAAAAGGGGAGGTTCCGATCGGCTGAGCGGGATATGAACCTATTAAGGGCGACTATGCGCCCTACCAACCTTTGAACCTCCTTCACCGAGCTGGGAGGCTTGATGTCGAGGATGGCACGAATCTTGGAGGGATTGGCCTCGATTCCTCGATGGCTGACTATGTATCTGAGGAACTTCCCTCCACGGACCCCAAACGTGCACTTGTTGGGATTGAGTTTCAGACCATACTTCCGTAAAATGGAAAATGCCCGAGCAAGATGCTCCAGATGATCGGATTCTCTCTTGTTGCGTACTATCATGTCATCGACATAGACCTCGGCAGTCTTGCCGATCTCTCCTTTGAAAATAAGATTCACCAGCCTCTGGTACGTAGCGCCCGCATTCTTTAGTCCAAAGGGCATCACGAGGAAGCAGTATGTGCCAATCGAGATGACGAACGATGTCCTTTCACGGTCCTCCTCAGCCATGTAGATTTGATAGTAACCCTGGAAGGCGTCCATCATGCTCATCAACTCGTATCCCGCTGTTGAATCGACGAGCTGATCGATTTGTGGAAGGGGGTAGTGGTCCTTCGAGCAGGCTTTGTTGAGGTCGGTGAAATCGTTGCACATCCGCCATCGACCGTCCCCTTTAGCAACCACAACCACGTTGCACAGCCACTCTGTGTATTGGATTTCGACGATGTATCCGGCGTTGAGCAGCTTATTGACTTCCTCGTCTATGATCCGATTACGTTCTTCACAAAATATCCTCTTCTTTTGTCTCACTGGCCTGACCGATGGGTCCGCATTGAGGTGATGGACAATCACTTCAGTGTCGATCCCCGGGAAGTCCGAGGTCTTCCAAACAAAGACATCGGCGTTAGAACGGAGAAAGTCGATAAGCATTACTTCTCGGTGTGGATCGAGACTTGTTCTGACCCTAGTGGTCTTAGTCGGATCTCCTTTGACGAGCTCAACTGTCTTGAACTCTTCCGCCGGCGTGATCTTTTCCTCCTGGAGCCTTCGTCTCTTCGCCGGGTCGATCTCGGAGGACTCAGGGATGTTGATGTGTGGGGTATTTGCGTTTTCGGGTCGGGGAGCCGGAATCTTCCTCCCTTCGACGGATGCCGTATAGCACTTCCAAGCATCCAGAATTCGGCATGTCACCTGCTCGACCCCAACGGGGGTCGGAAATTTCATTTTCAAATGAAATGTGGACACCACCGCCCGAAATGCATTAAGTGCAGGTCGCCCTAGGATGATTTTGTAGGCGAACGGAGCATCCACTATCAAGTACTGGATCATCATTGTTTTCCTCCTCGGCGCTTCCCCCAGCAAGGTGGGAAGTTTGATCATCCCGAGGGGAACAACCTCGGACCCCCCGAACCCGACGAGAGGAGTCCGTATGGGAGAGAGTGTGTATCCCCCCAGATCCATTTTCACGAACGTGTTGGCAGAAAGGATGTTGGCAGAGCTCCCATTGTCGATTAGGGTCTTGGCCACGGAATAGTTGGCCACGTCCAGATTAATGAGCATTGGGTAATCCGGTGCATCTTCGAGGCCTTCTGTCTTAGGGATGTGCATAAGGTCTCGATCGGAGAATTCGAGCAATTCCGTCGTTGACGACCCTGCCCCCGAGATGGTGTTGACATGCAGCCTCTCATGGTAATAGCGCTCTTCAATACGGTATCGGGCTTGGTCGAGGCGTCTTTCTACATGTTTTCTTCTGCTTTTAGTGTCTCCTCCACTCGGCCCTCCTGCAATGGTGTGGACCATCCTCCTGGTCGGGAGGTTGTCTTGCACGGCGGGTTGCTTATCAGCCCGAGCAGAAGGTGTGTAGTCTCTTCGAGGGGTGCGAGATCTATCCCTCCTCGGTGACCCATATTCGTCGTCTGCGAAGGACGGGGAGTAGTGTCGGCGGTTTCCCTAACCCTTGGGACCCTGTCCTTTCTTTTTCACGTACTTCTTGATCTCCGGCAGCCCAAGTCGATAAGGCGTTGTATCTCTTTTTTGAGGGCGTAGCAGCCCTCGGTGTCGTGATTGCCCACTTGCTTGTGAAACGCGCAATATTTGTTCCCCCTCAGGGGAGCTCCATCTTTGTCCTGGATCTTCCTCGGCCTCCGGAAGATCGTCGGGGCGCTGGCGTTGATGGTGGGGAAAATTTCTTTCCTCGACATGACCAACGAGGGGGGATCGTTGTCTCATCGGTGATCCTTCCTTTCCCCGATGTCCGACCTCCTTTTGAACCTCATGTCCTCGATATTCATGTACTGTTGGGCGATGGACATGATTTTCTCCATGGTAGCGGGGCGCTTCCTGGCCAAGTGGTCCGAGCACGCTTGATTTCGTATTGCTCCCATAATCACGTCGAGGAGGAAGTCCATCTGGACGCTCTCGACCTTGAGCAGCTCGGTGTTGAACCGGTTGAAGAAGTCCCTCAAAGATTCATTATCCCTTTGTCGAATCTTATGCAGGTGGGACGGAGGCAACTTTGCTAAGCTCTTTGTCTGGAAATGGTTGACGAACTTCATCGCCAAATTGGCGAAGCTTCTAATCGAACCGGGGGCTTGGCGGACGTACCACTGCGAGGCCACGCCCTGAAAAGTTGTGACCAGCAATTTCGCCGCAAAATCATCGTCGATCATGTGCACACGCATGGCTTGTTTGAACTGTATGAGATGCTTCTTGGGATCAGCTTCTTCATTGTATCGGGGCAGGTCGGTCTGGATTCGGACCCCTCTGGGCGCTCTGGCCCGTTGAAGGTCGACGCAGAGTGGGTCTGCTTCGTCGGGCACAAAGTATCACTGTGCCGATCCAAGCCCGGAATGGTGAGATACCTCCTCGAGCTTCCGATTGAGGTCCTCCATCCGGTGTGAAAGCTCCCCGATGTCGTCACGAGATCTCTCGCCGCGGCAGACCTCGTCAAGCCTCCGTTGGATCTCTGTGGCCTGGTGGGAGATCTCATCTAGGCGCTCTCTGTGACTCCGGGCAGGATTACCCGAAGATGCCCCCACGGAGGACTCGTCGACTTCCTCGACAAGATGAGGAGGTGGGGGCCACCTTTCTCTTCGGGGCTCCCTTGTGGCGGGGACCCATTCGCGTACCTGCGCGTCATCCTGTTCGGTGTCGGTTGCCCGAACACCTCGCGGGGGGCGAAATTCCTCCCTCAGCGAGTGAGGGTCTTCTGCCGCGGCGGTCGGCGCGGTGTCTGGGTTCCCCCACCTGATCTCGTGTAAGAGCGTACTAAATTGATCTGTCGTCAGAACGACAAGATTCTGCCCAACGGGGGGTGTAGGTGTTGGCTCGGTAACTTGCAGTACAGTCTGGGGCGGAGCGTTGTGAGTTACGGGGAGTGGATTGGTAGTTTGTGTGGCCCCTGACTCTGTTCCAGTCCGTCGCGTGTTCACCATTTTCTGACTTGTTCGAATAAGCAGCCCTTCCTCTGCGCCAAAATGATGTGGTCGGATTTGGTTCACGGGACACGTCCCCCCGATCAAAGGTATGATCCGAGTTTGGACGTCCAAGTCTGGTCCAAAGTCCGATCAAGAGAGTGTGAAAGCTGGTCGTGTCCTATTCTACAAGGATGGAACACACGTGAGGCTAGCCGGAAGTGTCTCCGGCGAAGACCCTCCAACGCTCAAGTCAATATTCGAGTAGACAGTCGGAAGGTAGCAAGGGGAGTAATAGTGGATTAAAAATGTGCTTACCCAATGAACAGTGCCGTTACACTATTTATAATAATTAGAAACAGGTGGGCCGGACTAGGGTTAGGCTGGCCCAGCTTGTTGCTAGCTATAGGAGTGCTCCTTGACACGCGCCGTGGGCGCGTTGGGTACATCCGTTGCTGAAGGCGGATGTCAGGGTAATGACTCCGAGGATGGGATGGGATCGATATCGCCGAGGAGACGTGATGGATTCTGACCGAACTCGGCCGACATGACAGAAACTGGAGCTTGATCGGATTAGGCCTGACAGGTGGCAACCCAAGATTGGCAGTTTGCACTAAGCTAGAGTCGACGTGTGAGCTGAGTTGGCGCACGCGTGGCCAAGGCAGATTCGGCGACGTCACTTTTCAAGAGTGTTTGAGGGAATAAAGAGGTATATAGAAGGCTAATAGGTATATATGTATGAAAAAGAAGGGTTTATTGATATATATACATAAATGTGTGTGTGTGTGTGTGTACGTGTGTGGAAGATATGCTATAAATATAAAGCGTTTTGTGTGTTGAGAATGAAGTGAGTGTGGGTGTGTGTTTTAGGCGAGATTTTTGTGTGTGTGTGGAAAAATGAAGACAGTGGCACCTTTTAATAGAGTTTAAGGCCTGAAATAGGATTTTTATATTATAAGGTCAATTTATGATAAATACATTGAAGATAAGATAGGATAAGATAAGATAAGATAGGATAAGATATGATAAGATAAGAAAAGATAAGATAAGATATTTTTGCAGTTATCCAATTTCTTATGTTTATCAAGAATCGTATTAAGATCTTAGCATTTAAGAACATTTATTAGGAGAAAATAACATTTTTGGATAAGTATATATGTATATGATAAAACATGACCTATTATATAATATATATACATGTAAATTCGAAAATTACATGTATATATAGCTATATTTTCGAAATATAAATATATTTATGCATATTACTTTATTACAAATAAATTAATAAGCTGTAATTCTTGAAAACGCATGTATGTACATATATATATACCTCGATCATAAATTCAATTGTTTATGATAAACATAATTATCATATCATATATAAAATAAGAATCATATAAAACATGCATATAAAAATGAAATATAATTAATCATGCATGTATATCATAAGAGCCAATTTTTAGATAGTTGTTAGACCTACGAATGAAAATCAGGATGTCCCAATTATTATAGTGTGAAAATAACACATTTTAGTGAAAATGATATTAACAAGATGTTTATGGAAAAAGTAATCTAACCCTATATTTATATATATTTTTTCATGTATATATATACACACACACATGTGTGTATGTTTGAAATTTATGCATTTTATGATTACTAAATGAAATAGGAAAATAATTCCAATAATTATGCACGTTGTGAAAAAATAGAAATATATTACAAAGTATTTATTGCAAGAAAAATGTTACCTAATATGCATAGATTGATCATATAAACATTTAAATGATACATATTTAAGCATCAAATAATAAATAGATAACATAGAAAATGCAAGGGAAAGGCGGGTCCTTATGTATTTTACATGTATGTAAATATTTAGCATACATGTATTATTTAAAACAATTTCTAGTTATACAAAATATTTTCATATAATTTCTAATATATATTTATGTATTGTAATGTATTATTCTTATTTCATGTGTAAGGTATAATTCATAAAAATCTACAATTAATGATCATTTCTTATCTTATCCAAGATTTTATCTAGAACAAGGATTTAATGAATGAAAATAACATCTTTTCTATCTTGAATATCCTATATTGCAAAAATGATTCTATTTACCTATATTTTTGAAAATACACTTTATATATATATTTATTTCAAAAATATACATATATATATTTATATATTTCGAAATATAAAAATACTATATACATAACTTTATTACAAATAATTCCTGTCATTATAATTTTGAAAAATGCATGTATAGAATTATATATATATTGATTTTATATATAGAATCAAATGGTTGGTAAAAAACATAGTAGTTATTACATATTTCACATATAAGATAATAAAGCACTAAACAATTTAATCACATAGTTTACATATAAATAATAATCACATAAAACACTAAATAATTTAATCATATTAACTTTTAAAAATACGTAGAAATACCGGGTCATTAAATCCTCTTCTCCTTATAGGGAATTTCATCCTCGAATTCATTCTTAAGTATTGGAACATGAAAGACATTATGAATTTCTGGTAGGTAGAAGGTAATGTCAATGTATATATACTACTTTTCCTATTCTTCCCAATATTTCAAAAGGACTGTCATATCTTGGATTAAGCGTTTCATTTGTTTCCCAAATCTTAAGACTCCTTTTCCTAATTCCAATTCCAAATCTTTTTGTCTTTTATCTACGTAACTCTTTTAGCGACTTTATGTTTTTGTCATTCATATTCGAGCTTCTTTAATGGCTTTGGTGATTTCCCGTACTAACTTTGGGCTTTACTCTTCATTCCAAAATACTGTGGATCTATATCTTTGTTCATAAAGTGCTCCGAATGTGTCATGCCAACTATAGGTTGATAGTTTTTGTTATAGGAAAATTCAGCTAGTGAGAGGTGTCGATTCTCAACTTCCTTCAAAATCGAACCATATCTTCAAGGGTTTGTATGATTCTTTTTATTTGTCCACTAGTTTGAGGTTGGAAAGAGGTACTAATATTCAACTTAGTGAAAATATTTTGTAATCCTTGCCAAAATCTAGAACAAACCGTGAGTTTCTATCTAAGATTTATACTAACCAAGACACCATGAAATCCAACTATGTCTTGTTTATAATTTCTGTCATTCTAAATCACTCAATGAAGTCAAACTTTTCATAAGTCTATCCACAACCATCCATATTGCATTATTGCCTTGATAGGTTCAAAGTAATCCTATAACAAAATCCCTAGTGACATGTTCAAGTTTTACTAAAGTATTAGTAAGAGTTGTGATAGTCCGGATGGATACAAATTAAATCTAAAATGTATACGGCAAAGCCAAAAACAAAAATTTTAACTAATATAAACAAAGGATCGATAAGTGGAAGAAGTGAGCCATAAATATAGTTGGATTTGAAAACTATTTGTCAACATTTTCATATTAAATATCATTTATGAATATACGTGAAGATATATATGACTTTATTACAAATACTTCCTATCATTACAATTCTGAAAAATGCATGTATAGAGTTATATATATATATATATTGATTTATATATGTAGAATCAAATAGTTGGTATAAAAACATAGTATTTATTACACATTTCACATATAAGATAATAAAATACTAAACAATTTAATCACATAGCTCAGATATAAAATAATAATCACATAAAATACTAAATAATTTAATCATATAACTTTTAAAAATACCTAGAAATACCGGGTCATTACACTTGTAACGTCCACGAAATTCCTTTATATATTATTAAGAACAAATAACAATTTTCACATAAAATTTGTACAAAATACAACGCTTTCACGGTACATCAAAATTAACCCCTATCAAGTCTAAGTAAAAGCTTCATAGTACTCCTCAGTTCCGCTCTCCTGACGATCCGATTCAGGTTGATCTAAAATAAGCATGTGAAACATGGTCAATAAACACGTTGAGTAGAACTATTACTCAATCACATAAGGTGCACGTGTGTAAAAGTTGCACATAAATACTTAAAATCACATAATACTCCATGTTCATCATATATAGTGATGGAATGCCTTATAACTCCCACCACGATCAAACAATCCAACTGAGTCACTCCGTGATTGCACCAATCCCAATCGAGTCATACTAGTAGTCATAAGCGGGTATATGCCGAAGTGTACGGCCCACTCTCACATGGAACACTCCTTCCATATAAGGAAGGATTAGGAGATGGCGCATTGGAACACTTAATGCTGGCATCTCCAATAGAATATCTCGGCAAAACTCAGCCACATCCATTTCGGAAATATTTCGAGCCCAAACCATATTTGAGAAATAATTTTCACATAATACATAGATCTTATCAAAGCATAAATAAACATATCACGTTCATGCATATATCGTTATGAAAGCATAATAGCACGAAAACAATTATCATGATTTAACATGTATAGCAAATAATTTGAGGCATAAAAGCTTAAAATGTGAACATAGGCAATTACTTGGTATTTTTACCATTATTTGGTAAATCCAAGTTAAAACCTTGTTTATGAAAATAATTTAAGACTATTTTGTCTAAACTACTTATGAGAAAGGTAATAATTCTACCTTTTCAAATGCTTTTAGGAAAAAAGAGTATATAGAGGGCTAATAGGTATACATGTAGGTAAAAAAAAAGGTTTATATATATATATATATATATATGGGTAGGAGATATTCTATAAATATGGATTATTTTGTGTGTTTAGAGTAAGGTGAGTGTGGGTGTTTTAGGCGGGATTTGTGTGTTGTGTTTGTGTGTGAATTGTGAACAACCTGTGACGACCCCGGTAATCCTTAATATTTAAATAATTGATTTAAAATCTTTTTCTTCTTGGAAATGATATTATTACTTGTCGTTTTCAAATTTTAATCTGCTTTTAAAATTAACTTATAATTTGAACGGTAAAGTGTTAATTTTCGTATTTCGATTACCACTCATGGAAAATTCATCTGTTAAATATTATGACTTTTCAAAAATAATATAAATAAGTATTATAGACTTTTATGCATGGAGAAGATGCAATTTTGAATAAATTACATGATTTTCCAAATTTTAGACGAATTTGACATTCTAACACAATTTTCGAAATTCTATTTCAATTTTCGAAAATATAACTAAAACATTTTTAATTTCTGGGAAATATAAATATAATTTCAGATTTATAAAGATTAAATTTCATAATTTTGAAATTTTTGTAAATTAATTATGAATTTTCGAATTTTATACCCTAAAACCCTAATTTTCGGTTTTTACAAAAATAAATAAATACAAATTCGAATTTTTAATGAAATAAAGATATGATTTCAGATTTTATAAGATTAGGACAATAAAAATCAGATTTTATTTGATTTTATTTGATTTTGTGTTAATATTTTATTAAAATATCTTCTTACATTTATTTGGTGAATCTAGCAAATCTTATACTTGGAGCATTCTAATGAGTTTAGGGCTTGAATCATCATTTTAGGCTAACACATAATATAATTTAGAGTACAACTCATATTATTTAGGGTAACACTTGTGTAACTTACAACCACAACTAGGTGTGAACATAATTAATGATAAGCTTAGTTGGAAGATCACATTAATTAACAAGATAAAACTTAATAAAATAATCTTGTTTCTTGGCTAACAATTATAAATAGGAGGGGGGTGATCTTCATTTCCATCACACACACAACACAAATCCCGCCTAAAACACTCCCATCCACACTCACCTTACTTTCAACACCCAAAACACTCTATATTTAGAAAATATCTTCTACCCATATCTATATATACATAAACCCTTCTTTTTACATACTTATATACATATTATCCTCCTATATATCCCCTTAATTTCATGAAACACTCTTCAAAGGTAGAAGTTTATTTAATTAGGGTAGGAACCTTACTTAATTTCATAAGTATAGGTTCCTACTTTAATTCATAAATATTATATCTCCATATTGATGTATGCAAGGTAGGAATTTCCTTAATTATATAAGTTACTTTCTAGTGCTAGTTTATCATTTTACTATCATGATATTATGCTTCATTATGCTACTTCAAGTTATTAGAAATTATGTTTCTAGTTATATTCATATCTTATATTCATGTATGTTTATTATTCCAAAATATGCTATTTGTATGCTTTTATATATAAAGTTATAAGTATGGAAGTATTTTCTTTATGTGACAATATGTGGAACTCTTTATTTGTGCATGCCGGGCCCAAATGTGTTTTCGGTGTGGATAGGGCTGAGTTCGGCCGGGTGGCAATGGGCTTGCCGGTCTTAAAACAGTTCTCACCATCCATCCCATCTTGCATGGACGGAGTGTTCCATGTATTGGTATTGGTTGTAGGGAATTGGCATAATCTCGAGATATGGCCACCGATGTGAACGGATGGAATCGATGTGGACGGATGGAATATGGGGATTAATGATGTAAACGGTTGGAATATTGTACTGTGGGAGACATAAGGGAGTCACTAATAAGTGACTCAAAAGGTAATGTTATGTGAAATATTATGTAAGATATTATAACTATGTGCACATATGATACACACGAACACCTTATGTGATTAAGCGAAATTTCCACTCAACCGTTGTGTTGACATGTGTTGTGAACACATTTTTTTAGGCAAAGACATTCTAGCCCATCAAGAGGAAGAAGAGGGCATTACGAAGTGTTTATTTAGCTAAAGTTATTATTTTCACTCATATAATAACTTTTGTACAACTATGATTTCACTATGTTGTAAATTTCTGTATTATTATATATTACAATAAAAATATTTACCGTTGCGCGTTTCAATCCAATATATTTTAATAAAATAAAAGGGTATTTTTCCGGGTCGTGACACAACCCCTCTCCCTTATTTATAGTGTAAGGAGTGAGGGTAGAAAGGGAAGACTTGGGGGCCAAGCCTTAATTAATTCAAATCTTCTAGAATTAATGCAAATCTCCCACCTTGGCTTAAAATTAAATGCCACATTAAATGTCACCTTCCGCCTCCCTCTTCTATTTTTAGCCTTGGTGTAACCCTAAACGCAAGAGTCATGAAGCTAGACCAATAGAAGACATACAACTGCATATTTTCTAGCAGAAATCATCTTGTATTAGTGTAGGATATTTTAATAAAATATTAACACAAAATCAAATAAAATCAAATAAAATCTGATAAAATTTGATTTTTATTGTCCTAATATTAGAAAATCTGAAATCATATTCTTATTTAATTAAAAAAAATTCGAATTTGTATTTTAACTTTAAAAACAAACCGAAAATTAGGGTTTTAAGACATAAAATTCTAAAATTAATAATTAATTTAGAAAAATTTCAAAATTATGAAATTTAATCTTTATAAATCTGAAATTATATTTGTACTTCCCAAAAATTAAAAATTTTATAATTTAACATGTAAATTTTCAAAAATTGCAATTTAGGCCATAGAATTTCGAAAAATGTGTTAAAATGTCAAGTTCCTCTAAAATTTGAAAATTTATGTAATTGATTCAAAATTACATCTTCTTCATGCATAAAAGTCTAGAATACTTATTTACCTTGTTTTTGAAAACTCATAAGTATTTAATAGACGAATTTTTCAATAATGGTAATCTGTAATGCCCCGGTACTTCCTAATATTTTAAAATTTATTATATATTATGTTTCATGCAAAATATTTGATATAAAATCTTTTAATTCCTGAAATTTTTATGATTTTCAAATTTTATTCTTTAAAATTACTTTATAACTTAGACCTTAAAGTATTAATTTTGAATTGTGATTATTATTTTTTGGAAAAATTTATTTAAATACATATTTTAGGCTTGCATTTATTTTATTTTCGAATTTTATAAATAAATTATACAATTTTAGAATTTTATAAATACAACAATATGTTTTCTGACTTTATATGTATAATTTTCAAATTTTAATTATTTATAAACATAATTTTCGAATTTGAATTATTTATAAACCTAATTTTCGGATTTTAATTAAATGAGAAATATAAAGTCTAGATTTTTAATATATTTTACAATTGTTTTGCAAGAATATCCTCTCCAATACATATATATACTTGGTGATTTATCTATCTACATGTACACACACATCCATATATATATATTAGGGGTAATTTATATATCTACATGTACACACATATGTCTATATATAAACTAATGCTGATTTATCTATCTACTTATACACACACACATCCATATATCACCTAGTGGTAATTTTCATATCTACATATCCCCACACACATCCACATATATAGACTAGTGGTGATTTATATATCTATATATACACCTACATGTCCACATACATAAATATATATATATACTAGGTTATTAATATAGTAATGTGTACATATAAATAATCATATAGAATGAATGGTTTATATATTTATTTTGTTATAATATTAGACATTTCTTCTCTTCCTCCTCTATAAATAGATCACAATCCCAATCCTATTTTCATCCCATAAATCCCGCCAAAAAACACCCCCCCCCCCACATTTGTTCTACTCTCAACACCCAAAACACTCTATATTTATAAAATATCTTCCACCCACATATGTATATATATAAACAATTCTTTTTACATACATATATACCTATTATCCTTCCATATAGCCTTTTTTATACCCTCTTTTTCCCTAAAAACGTTTGAAGGTAGGAATTTTGCTTGATTCCATAAGTCTAGTTGTTTATGCTTGCATCTATGTTTAAAATACTCCTCATGTGACGCCCCGAAACCTCTAGCTAATCATGCAACATCTAACATACCACCATTTCTTTAAAACATGATAGCATAAAACATAATGAAACCAAACATACGTACTAATATTCCAAAAGAGAGGTTTACATCATTCTTTTATTACATGCACACAAGCTTGACTTTCAAGTTTCTAGCATAACTTATAAACATAACTAACTAAATGCCTCGAAGCGTCCGCCTACATTCTCTTCGTACCTATCCTCCGGTGTCTCAATTCCTGCTAAAAACATAATAAACAAAACAATGTCAACATATACACAAGTTGAGTAGAAATTCACATAGAACATGAGGTGTTCGTGTGAAATTGCATATTTTCATAAAAGCATATAAAACCATATAATTTCAGCTTTGATAAATCACATAAATCTCAGCTTTTGTAAAAGCATCACATTCCAACACATTTTTACCGTTTTCCACCTCGACGGGCGGCTACCTTATCTCGTCGTGCCGTAATTCAATTCCAACCGATACTCCCATCCCAATCTAAACACACCGGTGGTCATATCCTGGGCATATGCCAAAATCCTACGACACACTTCAGTGCATGAACACTCCGTTCACGCAAGGTGAGATAAGGCAACGATGGAGAGTCGAGAACCTTTTAAGACCGGCAAGCCCTTTTGCCGCCCGGCCGAACTCGATTACATCCACCCCTATCACATCGGGCCCTTATACACATAATTCCACACATTTTAATCACAAATTCATCACAATATAAACTGTTTCAGCTCAAATTCAACATAGAGTACCAAATTTTCCAGTTTTGCGAAATCGGCATTTACAACTTCGAACGGAAATTTCTAACTTTCACACTACTAAAATTCTAGCTCAAAACATGCTGGAAATCAACACATATATTCCCAAGGTTGTAAAATAGACTTCTAGTTAATAAAATTTCGGATTTTCTATGACGACCCGAAACCCTTGGCTAGTTATAGAGAAATGCTACGAATACTTATAACATAGTAAGCTGAAAATTTTCGTAAAAGTCATTTATTAAACATAGCAAAATACCAAGTACATGATAATAGTCCTAAATACATAATACGACTACACAGACTCATCTATCACTTCTTCTAGCCAAAAGCTCCAAATCGCCTCTCGCTATCCTCCTCGTTGACAACCTCGTTCTCATGTCCGGCTAAAACATTAGATATTTAACAATGTCAACAATCACGTTGAGTAGTAATTTCACTTAACACATAAGGTGCGCGTGTGTGACTTGAACATGCATATTTTCATATTTTTGTACCAACATAAAACATGCAAAATTTCAGATAATAAGAATCATAAATTGCACATTTTTCTACCGTTTCCGCCTCGACGGGCGACTACCTTATCTCGCCGTGCCGTAATTCAATTCCAACCATTACTCCCACCCAACCAGACACTCCAGTGGTCATATCCCGGGCATATGCCGATTTCCTACAACCCACTTCAGTACATGGAACACTCCGTCCATACAAGGTGGGATTAGGCAACGATGGATGGCGAGAAGGTTTAAGACCGGCAAGCCTGTTGCCGCCCGGCCGAACTCAGCCCCATTCACCCCTATCACGTTTTTGGGCCCATATACACACAATTTTCAGTATAATCAGTACAATTCCCAGCACAATACGCACTGATTTTCAGCACGTTGCACAAAATTTCAGCATAGAACGCAATTTCCAGCTTACACGTTTCAGGTTGCGATCAAGATTTTCAATTCGCAAAATACCTGAATTTCAGTTTAAAGCATACTGAAATCACACCCTGGAATTTCCAGCTTTTCAAAAATAGATTTTCAGCTTATAAAATTCGAAATTCCAGCCTTGAAAAACAAGATTTTCAGCTGCGGGAACAGTAATTCCAGTTTGAAAGCAGAATTTCCAGCTTTGAAAACAATTACAATTTTCAGCTTTTAACACTGAATTTTCGAATTCTAAAACATAAATCAAACCCTAAACACATAGATAAACCCTAAACAAGCATGAAATCTAATTTTTAGCAACACAGATACAACAGAAACGTTCAATTTTCCAGCGCAATTATTCATGAGCATACAACATGCGTTTAGCTAAATTATCGTGAAATCCTTTCGGACTAAGATAGTAACCAACTTGTGGTTACATCCCATGTCCTAATAGGAGAATAATATGCTAACACTATAAGAAAACTAGCTCATGTATCAAGAGAAATCACTACCTTCTTCTAAAGGGGTTTTCTTCTTTTCTTTGTAGGTTTTGAAACAAAGTGGTGCAAGGAAGAGAAAGGGTGAATTTGTGGGGTAAAATGAACCAAAAAGAGGGAGATATGGGAGTGTGTTTGGCCGGCTGTTTAGGTGAATGAGGGTGTGGTATTTTATATTTTCTTGCACATTTAGTTACTTATACT
The DNA here is from genome assembly GCA_026212405.1 of Petrea volubilis. Taxonomy (NCBI): domain Eukaryota; kingdom Viridiplantae; phylum Streptophyta; class Magnoliopsida; order Lamiales; family Verbenaceae; genus Petrea; species Petrea volubilis. Next base: position 12,639,149 of record CM047876.1, on the reverse strand, counting down.
AATGTTAGAAGGAATGGAAGAAATAGGATTAAAATAGGATTAAGTCTTAATCTAATGATACCTTCTTTCCAACTCAATACCCAACTATGAGGTCTAAGGGTGCTTAGTGGTGGTCTATAAGTGCTTAGTGGTAGTCTAAGTAATCCTTGACCATACATGTATGTACAATTCTAGAGAAGTATATACAAGTGGCTATACAAGTGTACATGGATGGTGATTGGTGTAAGATGGAGACCTAAGGATTAATATCCACCAAGTATTGAATTTGGGCACATATATAAGCTGAAAAACGTCCTCCCCCCTTTAATTTTCTGAAATTGTGAGTTATTTCCTATATTTTGGGTATTTTATTGAAAGTATGGAAGAAAATAGTCTTTAGGGGAGACAAATGCAATTTATGCATCCTTTAGGGCTTTTCCTAAAATATATATATATGAAAACTAAATATATATCTATATATACATATATATGGTTTTATGTGTTAGAAATTTAAATAATTATTCTCAAGATTATTTTGTGGAAGTGACACATTTTGGTGAAATGGCATTTATAAGAAGTACAGAGAAAATTCCTAATCTAATGTGTGTACATCTATATATATATATATAAACGTGTTTAACTATATATATATACATACTATATTTTTCTTGAATTTTTATGCATGGAAGGATGGTTAACCATCGATGAGAAAATAATCCTATATCGATGCATGTTGTAAATAAAACGAGCACGTTTTGCAAAACAATATTGTTTCGTAAATGATGCATATAACAAGCAAGTCACGTAAGTCACATACATTTAAGCATATATAATAGAACGTATGAGTGAAAGATCGGGTCCTTACATTTTCAATTTACGAGACCTGAAATTTTCAGACTGCGACGCAAAACGTTTTAGCGCGCAACTTCTGAAATTTCCAGCTTTCGTAACCCAAACTTCCAGCTTTGAAAAACCTGTAAATCCAGCTTATTTTACACTAGATTTACGGTTTAAAAACCAAGTTTTCAGTTGGGAATTTTCGGATTTTCCAGCCTTTCAAAAATCGAATTTTTCAGCTTCAAAACCATAGTTTCTGCATGAACAGTAATTCCAGCATATGCACAACTTGAATTTTCAGCTTTTATAACTTAAAATTTCAGCTTGTAGCACATAAAAAAGACTCTAACAAGGTATATAACATGATAACCTAGAATTCAAGCATCACTTAAGCATATTTACAACAATTTCCAGCATGCATATTCAAGGATTTTAACCTAACATGCTCATAGAAACATCATATGCACAATATACACATATATGACCAACACATCTTGAAATTCCTTAGACCCAAGATGGAAACCAACTTGTGGTGACCTCCTAGGTCTTATAGGAAAGATAACATGCTAATAGATTAAGAAAAATCTAACCCTAGCTCATGCTATAGGCAAATTTCTACCTTGATGTCTTCTATGCTTTGTAGGGGTTTTGAAGAAGGAAAGTGTGTGAAGTTGGGAGAGGGTTTGAAGAGTTGAAAGAGTGTAGGAAAAAGTGAAAGAAACAAGTGGAAATGGGGAGTGTTATGGCCGGATTTTTCCTTGTGTGTGTGAGGATGATTTTTATGTTTTTTCCCAAGTATTAGACATAGAAGATAGCATTAAGATAATCTTAAGTCATTTTCCCAATTAATACCCTAATTGGCCAAGTAGATGGTCTAACATAGCCTAAGTGTATCTCTACATCAACATGAGCCAAGTATTTAGTCTTGTATCTAGAAGATATTGAACAAGTGTATAAATATATTGTATTTGGCAAGCTTGAAGGATAAGACTTCATATTCACCAAGTATTTAATATTTTCTATTTTGGAGAGCTAAAATTCGTTCACCCTCCTAATATTCAGCCAAAATGTAGATTTTTTTTCTTATTTTATGTATAATAAGTCATTTTAGGGAAGAAAACAATATGTAGAGGTAGAAAATACAATTTACCTAGGCTTTAGGGTTTTTTCGCAAAAGTTAGAAAAGTTACAAGGAAATGTACTAAGTCTAAGTGTATATATATATATATAAACCATACATATATGTATATGTACCCATGTATTTTCTTGAATTTTATAGTTTGTATGGTGATTAATGAAAACAAGAATGAATCCTAAACTTGTGCATGTTGCACTTAAAACGAACATGTACCACAGAGTATGAAAATAATGAAAACTTATACATAAAACATGTAAATTATTCTCATTTAGGTGTATATATATATATATATATATCAAAAGGAGAATTCGGGTCCTTACACCTTAGGTGTAATTTATATGCTCTAGTTTATGTTGATGCCTTATTATGTCAAGTATATGCTCGCCTACAGCATAAAATTGTGATCTTTATGTGAAATTTTGTGATTATGTTCACCTAAACACACACCTTCACCTTATGTGATGAAGTAAAATTTCTACTCAACAGTTGTGTTGACATGTGTCATGAACACATTTTTTTCTAGGCAAAAACATTCTAACCCATCAGGAGGAAGGCACCGGGAGGGCATTACAAAGCTTTTATTTAGCTAGAGTTATTATTTTCACTTGTATAGCAACGTTTGTGCTACTACGATTTCACTATGTTGTACTAAATTTCTATATTATTATATATTTGCAATAAAAATTTTATGTGAAAATAATTATTTATACAACTATGAAAATATTACCGCTGCGCGTTTCGGTCCAACATATTAAAATAAAAGGGTATTTTTTCGAGTCGTGACATAATCGAAATTCAAAAATTAGCACTTTACCTTTCAAATTATAAATTAATCCTAAAAATCAAACTAAATTCTGAAACAACAAGTAAAATTGACATTTGCAAGAGCATAAGATTTTGTATCAATTATTTAAATAATAAGGATTACCAAGTCGTTACCATACTTAAAATCTCAAACCGTGTGATCCCACCTATGACAGTGAGTACAATAATCAAGTATAGACTCAAAGTAAGCCTCCGAAAAGAAGTTTGGACCATCCTGTATCCACAAAGCCTTCATAAGACTTCTTTATCATGTGGATCTCAAGACAAGTTCTAGCCAATATATTAGCAGTGGGCTCATCTACTCTAACCAATTTGCCAAGAGCACTATAGATGGTGTAAACGCCTCCATCCTAAACAAATGTTTTGGCAATTTTGGAAATGCAATCCATATCAATGAAATCAGAGCTTCCACATTAGGATTAGAGTCTAGGTCCATTTAAGCACCCTCATCGGGTAAATCCCCAAATTGTCACACTCCCTTCATCCAAAGCCTAGCATAATCCGAGGACTCTTAAAATCGGATCATGCATGAGTTCTATTACATTGTTATGTTAAGCGAATTGTTGCTAAGAAGAAAATTACATTTTTTTTTTTTTGTCAAAACATCCTTAGGAGCAAGCTCCTAGAATCATTCCATAAGCAGGTTATCTTTGTGCAGAGCATCCACTAGACAAGCAGGGACCTCACGACCCCAATGCTCTAGAGAGTAAAGATTACAAGCAGTGAACGTTGCCAGAGTATGAGCTACATGGTTAACTAAATTCCTCACGTGGACAAGCTGAGCTTCCATTAACCTTGACACCAGTAAGTGCCCTTCATCAATTAAACTTCAAAGAGGCGAGATACACCTATTAGGGTTCCGAAGGAAGACCATGAACTGAAGATAATCTCCCTCAATTTCCACCTTTCTTAGTCCCAGTTTAGCAGCCCAACGTGCTATAACCTTCATTGTCTCTCCTTCTATTTCTAGAACTGAGCCCATCTCATCCATGGTAATGGCTTTGGCACCCCGAAACATCCCAAATTCATCTCGAGTCACGATGCCAATACCAACCTTCGTTGTTTCTATGTTGAACCCAGCATCAAAGTTGAGCTTAAAGTAACCTATAGTCGGTGATTTCCACCAATCTCTTGCCAGCCCCCCTTGGAGAACTAGCCTATCATCCCATGCTGCCTCCACAGCCTCGTGGGTGAAAGAATGAGCCCATGAGTGGACTGAATAGAAGTTGGGGGCCATGCTCTCTATGTAAAACTTATTGCGAACCCACCACAATCTCCAACAATGCAACATTATCTGATCAAGTATACCCCGATTCTCCTTTTTAGACAACAGTTGAAACAAGTTATCTATGCTCCTTGGTCGTGACGATAGATCAGTGAACAAACAACCCACGAATACCGGTTTAGTGATCAGACATATGCAAAACAAGTGATCCACTATCTCGTACTTAAGATCACACAGGCCGTAAGTTGCATCCTCCACAACTTGTCATTGTAGAAGATTAACTTGGGTTGGAATCCTGTCCCGGAGAAGTCGCCCGCACCAGATTCTGATCCTGAAGGGTAGTTTTGATCTCCAAATTACATTGAGATATAGTCGTCTCGAGTTCTTTTGCACCCACCCTGGATTGTTTTGGGACTTGGCTTTATGGATAAAGTGATAGGGTGGAGCACACCAAAACTCTTCCAACGGTTCCGTGGATCCAATACGGTTGCCCAGGTCGAGTCTCAATCCTCTTGATAGCATCCCAACCTATTACGTCCAACAACTGTAAGGACCCATATCCTCACTCCCATTATGTATAGATATATTTATATATGTTTATTTTATATTTATAGGTATACGTTTTCATAATGTTGATACCTTGTGTTTCATATTCGTTTTTCGCAAAATGTACAAGTTAGGATTGTTTCTTGTCCTAGTTAAGCATCATATAAACTATATAATTCATGAAAATATATGTATACACACATATGTATATATATGTTAGGTTTTGTGTAATAAGATTTAGAAGATTTTTGCAAAAACCCTAAAGAAGGTCTAAATTGCATTTTCTACCCCTAAATGACATCTTCTTCCATAAATATGTAAAATAAGAAACATCTTATAAATTTTCAGATTTTCACTAAGGAAATGTTTTATACTTGGTAGAAAATCACCCTCAAGTCTTCATCCTTCAAGAATTGCTAACAATGTAAAAGTGTATATACACTTGTATAATCCCTTCTAGATGTAGTTATACATGTATGGCCCATATTAGTCTAGACTACCACTTAACCAAATTAGGCTTGTTAGTTGGATACTTAGTAGGAAAGTAAGAAATGATGAAGATTAAGACATAATAATATTTTAATGATATTTCTTACATTACTAATTATAAGTAATATTAGGCAAAGAAAATACAAAAACACCACCCACACACACAAGGCAAAACCGTCCACTCCCCCATACCCCATTACCTTCATCTCTTGTCAATTTCATCACAAATTTCAGCCACTTTCATCCTTATACTTCCATACAACTACCCAATTTTTTTGAATTCTTCCCCCTTTTTTTGAAAATCCCCCCCCCCCCCCCCCCTTTTAATAAGAACCAACAAACCACTCAAAGTGGGAAATTTGTAAAATACATATAGAGCCTAGCAAATCTAAAGCAAAGCGGAACACCAAATACAAGAAAATACATAGTAAACATCATCTTGGTCTATGTCTGAAATATGGTAGCCCAAGAGCGTCAAGCCTGACTATACCACGCAGTTGGCCTTGAATTTGATCCGATTCCAAAACTCTTGAATCCGCATCATTACACGCCAAGTTGGCCAGAAAATCTGCTGCTTGGTTCGCTTCCTGATAAATGTGAGAGAGCTGAACCTCCATTCGTTGCCTCAATTCGTTGATCTTGCAAAGAAGATGCTGTAGGTGCCATGCAGTGCCCTTCTTGTCTTCGATCATTTTCAACACAACTTGTGCATCCAGCTCTATCCAAACTCTATCATAACCCCGTGCCTTGGCTATCCTGAGGCCTTCAAAAACCGCAAAAAGCTCCGCATATGTGTTGGAGTGAGTGCCCAGGTATGAGTAGTAAGCAAACACTGGCGCACCTGAATTAATTCTCGCAATACCCCCAGCTCCAGCAATGCCTGAGCTGCTACGAGCAGCCCCATCGATGTTGATCTTGAGCCATGAACCTGTCGGTTTCAGCCATCTAACCTGTTGTACTTCAGTTCGCTGCTGCTGTTGTAATTGCACCTGGAAAGACGATGCAACATGTTCATCCCCCTTCCACACCCGAGGATGCAGCATGTTACCCTTCTGAAGTAGCTGAATGTGACGCAGGATCTTGTGCACAATCTGACTAGCAACAACCCGCCGATGTCGATATTTGGCATTGTTCCTTGCATCCCAAATATACCAAAGAATGAGGAATGGTACAATGACCCTCATATGTATACAATTACCCAATTTTTTTGAATTCTTCCAAAACTGAATCACCATCCCAACATTGTCCGTATCGGCTGCCTTAACATTGAAGAGAGAAGAGAAAAATCCCCACACCAGTTTTGCCTTCGAACTATGCAAGAACACGTGAGCCATCGTCTCTTCGTGAAAACAACACTGGCATTTTGAGGCTAAGGAGAACCCCTTGCGCTGAAGGCGGTTATCAACTGGTAACCAGCCTCTGACAAGGCGCCACAGAAACACTGAGATATTAGGCGTGATAGCCTTGTGCCAAATGAGAGAATAAAGAGGTAGGCTCCCCCCCTTGGGCCGTATAGATTCCCACATGGTCTTCGTGGTGAAATACCCTTGAGAGGCCAATTTCCAGATGATCTTGTCTTTACTCCCCTGCTCGATAGGAACTGATACCACCCGCTCGACCATACTCATTGATATCGTCTCATCAAGCTTGTCGACATTCCAATCCCCTGCCTCCCAAAATTGTTCAACCCGCTTAGATCCATAAAGCCGTGACTCAATCATATTTTTCAACGAACCCTCCAGCATCCATTGATCGCGCCAAAAGAAAACCTTGTCGTTACCCAGCTGCCATGCAATATTTGGTTCCACAACGTGCCTCAAGCGACACATTCTTTTCCACACAGGTGAGTCACGGACCCTCACGTGTACCTCCATTGGGTGAAATCCTCCAACATATTTCCCTTGCATAAACTTCGCCCATAACGAATCTTGACATCTAAATCTCCACCATAATTTACCCGAAAAACATGTAACCATGTCGTCAAGGTCACGGATCCCCAGACCGCCTTCATTAAAAGGTTTGCTCATCTCGGTCCAAGCGGCCCAATGCAACTTTCGTTGTCCGCCATAAGATCCCCAAAAGAACCGGTTAAATAGCCGAGACATATTCATTAAAATCAACTTAGGAGGTGCTAAAACCTGCATAAAATACAATGGGATCGACATCAATACACTCCTTATAAGTTGCAATCTGCCTCCAAATGTAAGATGCTGATTTTCCCATGTCAACAACATCGCCTTCATCTTTTCCAGCCGTGGCGCATAAAGCAAAGTCCTTTTGTTTCCAACATATAATGGCGCGCCAAGATAACGGATTGGGAGCTCTGCTTGTGAAAATCCAGTGATGCGTTTAATATGTCGCACCCGGTCTTGACCACACTTTTTAGAGACCATAAACAAGCTCTTGGCAGTGTTAATTTTCTGCCCAGAAACCTGCTCATACTCCCTCAAGAATGCCATCAATCTTTTAATCCCAGCCACTCCAGCCTGTGTAAATATAATAACGTCGTCTGCATAAGCGAGGTGCGAGACTGTGACCTCCGAATTCTCGATGTATCTCATATGGCTACGAGAATGGAAGAGGAAATCGAGCCCTCTAGACATCCACTCAGCCGCCAAGATAAATAAAGCAGGAGATAATGGGTCTCCCTGGCGTAATCCGCGAGAGGAGGGGAAAAAACCCGCACTAACCCCATTAACAAGCACTGAAAACCAGCAGTTTGCCATACAATTACGAATAACAGCGCACCATTGATCACTAAAACCCAGCTTTTTTAGCATACGCAGCAAGAATGGCCAGTGTACTCGGTCGTATGCTTTTGCCATGTCTAATTTCACAATCAGCCGATCCCCTCGTGATCTGTCGTTTAAAGAGTGGACCAACTCCTGAGCTAAAAGTATGTTATCCGCAATACCTCGGCCTTCAATGAACCCGGACTGGGCAGGTGAGATAACCGAAGGCAAGACCTTAGCAAGTCGAGCATATAAAAGCTTGGTCATTATCTTATTCGTCACATTACAAAGACTTATGGGCCTAAAGTCAATCCACGCAGACGCCTCCTCTTTTTTAGGAATAAGTACAATGGTAGTGCAAGTGAATGCGCGCGGCATCGGGACCCCTGAGAAAAATTCCTCCACTGCTGCATAGATATCTTCTTTCACAATCTCCCAACAACGATGAAAAAATAAGGCCGAAAAACCATCAGGTCCTGCGGCTGAATCCGGATTAATGCCAAAAACCGCTGCATGAATATCTGCCTTGGATGGTAGCCGACAGAGCTGAGAAACCTTGCCTATGGCATAAGTTAGGATTAGGTTTTTATAAAAGTATTAGCCTTATTTCTTCCCCATTAGATCCTAAGAGGTGATCACAAGTTGATTTCCATCTTGGGTCTTAGGGAACACAAGAGAATTTGGTCATATGCTTATAGTGATTTTATGTGCATCTTACCTTGAGTTTCTTGAAACTATGCTGAAATTTTGCTTGCAATATGTTCAAATGATGCTTAAGTTATGTATTATGATGTTTGATACTTTGATAGTGCTTCAATTATGTGATAGAAGCTGAAACTTTCTGTTTGTCAAGGTGAATTTTAGTTCAAAACTTGATGGAAACACTATTCACAATTCTGAAAATTTTGTTACAAGGCTGAAAATTCTTCTTTTTCCACAACTGAAAAATCCGATTTTTTCCAAACTCAAAACCTGTTTGATAGGCTGTAATTCCAGTGTGTAATAGGCTGGAAAAACAGTATTTTCAAAGCTGCAAAGTTCGGCTTCGAGGGCTGGAAATTTCAGCAGTCGCGCACTTAAGCAATTTTCATTGCCGTCTGCAAATTCCAGGTCTCGTAAGTTGAAAACTCGAAATTTTGCCAACCAAAACCTTATTTTACAACATTAGAAACATATTTGTAAAATCCCAGCAGGTTTTAGGCTGGAAATTCCGTGCTTACAAAATGAAATTTTCAGTTCATCGCAAGTGTTCGCAGATTGAAATTTTCAGTTCATAGAGGTTGAAAAATATGCTCATTCCTGCAAAATCTGAATAAATGCATGTTGCAATTATGAAAACTATGTGAAAACCAGTGTGAAATGTGCTGGAAATTGTATTGAGTATGCTGGAAATTGTGCGTATATGGGCCCAAAACGTGATAGGGGTGGATGGGGCTGAGTTCGGCTAGACGGCAATGGGCTTGCCGATCTTAAACGTTCTCGCCATCCATCGTTGCCTAATCCCACCTTGCATGGACGAGTGTTCGATGTACTGAAGTGGGTCGTAGGAAATTCGGCATATGCCCTGAATTTGACCACTGGAGTGTTTGGTTGGGTAGGAGTATTGATTGGAATTGAATTGTGGCACGGCGAGATAAGGTAGCCGCCCGTCGAGGTGGAAAACAGTAGAAAAGAGAGCAGTTTATGATTCTTATGAACTGAAAATTTATATGATTTATGTTGATACAAATATGTGAAAATATGCACAAACCACACACGCACACCTTATGTTATATGCAAAGTTTCTACTCAATATGTTGTTGACGTGTTTCATGTAATGTTTTAGCCGATCTTGAGACGAATGGAGCTGCTAGCAAAGAAGGCATAGGAAGACGGTTCGAAGCATTTAGCTAGTTATGCTTGTTATATGATCAAGGTTATTTTGTAGTCATGATCGTGTATATAATAATCAACTTACGTGTACTCTTGGGTTTTCGAATAAAAGTATGCGTTGGTTTCACTATTGTTTTAGAAAGTGGCATGTTTGTGCAAAAGTTATAAATCGGATATTTACATAATTAGCTAGAAGTTTCGGGTCGTCACAATAATAGTATTATCTTGTCCGCATCCCAAGTTCCCGTGCTCGGGTCCATCAGGTCGCCCACTTTCAAGTCGTCCGTATATCCCCTAGGCCATGGTTTTCTTAGGACAATTTCTTGTCTTGTCTAGCTCCAAGACAAAGCCTTAACTATCTCATTGGAACCAATTCACCAACCTAATCCTTTAGCCAACTGTTCCTTCCCAATTACAGTACTTTTCCAAACATAAGAGCTACTAGGTTGAGACTGAGATTCTAGAAAATGCACATCAAAACAATACCAACCAATTAGAACTTTTGAGCACAAGCTATTAGGCATAGTAACACTACAAGAAAACAGTGAAAAACCTATGGAACAGATCTCTTGCAAATACCAACGGAACTCCTACAGATGGCCTACAAAATTTGGTAACATAAAATTCTATTGGTAATCCGTTGGTAACCCATAGAAAAATTTGGCGCACACTTGGCGGGAGAAATAGTGTCCTTTTTTACATACGGATACGCAAGGGAAAATATCCCTCAAAAATTTACCAAGGGATTACTAAGGAAAAAATCCCTCGGTAATATTTTTAATAATTTTAGTATGGGATCACCGAGGAAATATTCACTCGGTAAGCTGGTGCAAAATTTACCAAAGGATTACCGAGGGATTTTTTCCTCTGTAAGTTTTTTAATAATTTTAGTAAGGGATCACCAAGGGAATATTCCCTCGGTAAGCTCGTGAAAAATTTACCAAGGGATTACCGAGGGATTTTTCCCTCAGTAATCTCCTTCGGTAATCTTTTAATAATTTTAGTGAGGGATCACCAAGGGAATATTCCCTCGGTAAGGTGGTGCAAAATTTACCAAGGGATTATCGAGGGATATTTCCCTCAGTAATATTTTTAATAATTTTAGTGAGGGATCACCGGGGGAATATTCCCTCGGTAAGCTTTGTTAATAATTGTAGTAAGGGATTAGTAAGGGAAATTCCGTCAAAAATTTTCGTGTCTATTTAATTTTTGTGTATATATATACACACACATATGCGTAGGTATCATATTCTTTTATAAATAACACCTAAAATTCACATAAATTTATTTATTTATTATTTTTCTATCTTTGTAAGTTATAAAGATAGGATATCTAATAAAAAATTCATGTGCTTTATTTAAATCAACAATTTATTATGTATCATTTGCATAATATGAACTGTTTATTTTTATTTCTATATATCTATTAATAAATGAAATATCATGCATGTCATTATTAAAAATTAATATAATCTTTTAAAACTACTAACAACAATTGAATTTTGCAAAATTATACAACTAAATTACAAATAATTGGATATATAAACAGATATGTATTCAAAGCGGATATTAATAATATTTTACAAATATAGATGGTATATTAATAAATTAAAAAAAGAATATGTAATAAGTATAAAACAAAATAATAATAGTCAAACAAATAAGTATAAAACAAAACAAAATATGTCACAACTTCTTGCAATAGCTTGGTGGTTGAGGCCTTCATAAACAAGCTTGAGGTCACGAGTTTAAATCCCCTCAATTGGTAAAATTTGCATAATTTGGGGATACTATTCCAGCAGTGACGGTGGCAGTGGCGGCGGGGCTCAGGTGGTCCAGCTGAACTCGGTGGGCAACGGTGGTGGTGGGGGCCAGGGCGGAGATAGAGATAGCCTGGGGGGCTGCAATGGCGGCAGGCATCGAATTTTTCCATTGGATTGCGTACTGAAAACCACGCAAAAAAATATGTGAAAATAAAAACTACTGACGAATTACCCACAAAAATCCTGAGGAAATAAAAAATATCCTTTGAATTTCTGGATTGTCTATGGAAAACCCACAAAAACAATTTATGAAAATAGAAACTACTGATGGATTACTTAGGAAAAACCTACGGAAAGAAAAATATCCTTTGAATTTCTGCGACGACCCGGTAACTTCTATTGTTATTATTAATATTTTACTTAGGATTTATTTTCATTATGTGTATGACGACCCCGAAAACCCTTTATTATTATTAGTATTATTGTTATTATTTTGATTATTATTATCATTAGTATTTACATACATGCATAAATTGTTAATTACAAGACGTACTAGGCTATATTACATAACATAAAGGTACATCGAATAAAGGAGACTATCGACTTGCTAGTTCTAATGTATCTACATAGTAAATGCGAAAACCACAAAATACAAGTACGCAGCGGAAATCCTACATCTTCCTTCCTATTAAAACGCTTCAAAAGGTTCCTCCTCCTCATCGTCGTAAAGGCTAGCTTCGGAAGCATCTAAATCATTATGTAACACGGAATCAACATACGTTGAGTAGAAATATTTCTTTATGCACATAAGGTGCGCGGGTGTCAAGTGCACATTAGTTACACATAGCACACATATAGTTTCACACTTTCAACCTTTTGTCACCTGACAGTGACCCTTATAACTACCCGGGCCGAAATAACAACTAGCACATTTCTCCCGCCAGCCTTATCCTCCATGGTCGTATCCCGGGCATACGCCTAGTATTGTCCTACGACCCTCTCTCTTGAGTAGATCCCTCCGTCTACCCAAGGGGCGATTAAGAGATGGAAGGGGTATGAACTCTTCCGGCTACTCAATAGTATGTCCCGGCAGAACACCCCCCAGACCATTCCAGCATATATGGGCCCATTCACAGAATTGCAATTTGTTCACACATGCACATAATCTTTGGAAGTTTATATTATAGTTTAGTAAAGTAAGCTCCACACTTATAAATGAAAGCTTTATATTTGCTTATTAAGCATATTTACTTAGAAATGTTAAATATATAAATAGCTAGTAGCAAAAATATGTAAATAGACAAAATATAAATATAAATATATAAATATAACTAGTATGAATATATAAGTATAAAGATTAAAATATAACTAGTATAAATATATATAAATATATAGATTAAAATATAAGATATATAAATATATGAATACGACATATATATACCTATATAAAGTATAGATAACTATATATATAGATATGATAAGAATTATCTACATATACATATAAAACTAATAAAATGAATATAAGTATATATATACATATACGTAACATATATATATCTATATATAAAAGTAGTCTATAATAAGTATATATATATACATATACGTAACATATATATATCTATATATAAAAGTAGTCTCTAATAAGTACATATATATATATACATATACATAACATATATATATATATATATACATATATATATATCTACATATAATGAACTTAGTTAAACAAATATATATATACATAATTAACATATAATGAACTTAGTTAAATGAATATATGATAACACTTTAAATATTTGTATATATATATATACGTACATAGATGTATATGTTTATATATATGTAAAGTACTAAAGTAGGCACAAATCTATAGTATAAAGTAAAATAAAAGTTCTATTTATCAAATAATAGATATGTGGAGCTTTCTTTACTAAGACTTTCAAGAACAACATAAGATATTCTCCTAATACCTCAACTAAGGCATAAAGGTTTCACAACACTTCAAATAAAGCATAAACTCACATAATACTTTCAATAAAGCATAGAGCATAATAATCACATATTACTTCACATAAAGCATATTAATCACATAATACTTACAATAAAGCATAATAATCACGTATTACTTCAAATAAAGCATATTAATCACATAATATCTTCAAGATCATGCTCACAAGTCTAACCACTCTTCAACTTCCTCCCAACAAGAGTTATATTATGACAAATTAACCATAAAGCTTTAAAATAGCATGATAATGGCAAAAATAACTAAAATCCTCTACTTAAGGCATAAAGAATGTTCCTACCTTGTGTTCTTCCAAGTAGTGTAGTGTTTTGAGAGAAAATGAGAGAGTGAGGATGTGAGCAAGGGAGAGCACGGTTTTGGGGCTAAATGGGGCTGAAAAATGAGGATTGTGGGTGCATAAGGTCTTGTGTATTGATCTTCCAAGTATTAGAGACAAATATCTATATATTATATTCATTTAAATACATCTACCATACAATTATACATGGTTGGTTATACATACACCTCATTTTACTAACCACCATGCATATATATGTGGGTATGGGTGTGTGTATATGTAGCTATTTATATCACCACTAATATATATTTATATATGTGTATGAGGCTAGGTTTCAAGAGTGTATTAGTAGACATATTTTGATAAAATATAGAATAAAATCAACTAATATCAAACAAAACCTATAAAATCTGAAAACTATTATTTATTAAGTATTTTTATTGTTTATGTCTCAGCAAAACCGAAATTTGGGGTTGGAGAAGTGAAAAGACCAAAATACCCCTTGTTTTGCCCTTCTTTCGAAAATCGCCCAAAAATAGAAATAAAATTCTAAAAATTCGAAATTAATTTTTATAAGTCAAATAAAATCTAAAATATTTATTTATATTATTATTTTCATTTTTTTGATAATAATTAAGCATTTTAAAAATTAGATTTCAAATTAAGAACTTAAAGACAATGTTTTTCGAAAACTACTAAAATTTCTTGGAAAACTAGGTAAAAGTTGAAAATAATCTATTAAATAATTACTGGGAGTTTATAAGGATTAAATGCATTAAATTTTAAGAATATTTGGAATTTATAATATTTTCTAAAAATTTGGGCAGTAAATGCTCATTTGTTCGCAAATAAAAAAATAATACTTTTGAAAAATAATTTCTATAAAACAATACTTCATAAAATAGTTCATTTAGAAAATTATTCATCAAAATAATGGACACCCAATGTATAATATAAAATATTTAAATAAAGGATTTTACCTGGTCGTTACAATGTGACAATTATTGTGTGAACATATGTGATTGGTGAATAAATGTGCATTACACTACATGCATTTTTATAAAATATGAGTATTCCATCATTTATTTTCTTAGCAGTTGAAAATGCAAAATATTAATTCCCGAAAATTTTATTATGATTTTCGAATTTTATTATGAGTAAAATTATTATTTTAAAATTACTTTATAACTTAGACTTTATAGTATTAATTTTGAATTGTGATTATTATTTTTGGAAAATTTATTTAAATAAATATTTTAGACCTGTATTTATTTTATTTTCGAATTTTCTATATAAATTATACAATTTTTGAATTTTATTAATACAACAATATATTTTTTGATTTTATATGTATAATTTTCAAATTTTAATTATTTATAAACCTAATTTTTGGATTTTAATTAAATGATAAATATAAAGTCTAGATTTTTAGTATATTTTATAATTGTTTTGCAAGAATATCTCCTCTAATACATATATTAGTGGTGATTTCTATATCTACATATACACACACACATCCATACATAAATTAGTGATGATTTATATATCTACATACACACACACACACACACACACACACATCCACATATATATACTAGTGGTAAATTATACGTCTACATATACACACACATGTCCACATATATATACTTGGTGATATATATATCTACATATACACACATATGTCCACATATATATACTTGGTGATATATATCTACATATACACACACATGTCCACATGCACATACATCTATACTAGGTAGTTTTCGTCACTTACAAAAACACACACTAAATCCCGCCTACAACCCACACACCCACAAAATCTTGCACTTCCAAAATATATATCACACTATATTATTGGTATACCTTCCCATATACCTATATGTATAATTACCCCTCTTTCTAAACATATATATAGACATATTAACCTTTCAATATATATATACACACTCTTACATTTACAAACTCCCTTCAAAACCACACTTTCTTCTTACATCTTTGAACACCTACATATATACATATATCCTTTCTACATATATATTTATATATACTTACCTCCACTTATAAATATATATACATACATTAGTAACCTTTTATATATTCTCCCTACTTTCATAAATCACTTTTGGGAAAGGTAGGAATATTGCATTAATTTCCTAAGTAGTGTAGAAAAAGTTCTAATCTTATTATTTTTCTAGTAGTAAAATCTCTATGTTCATTATGTGATTATATGAATATTTATGTGATTATTATTTTAATTACGTGAGCGTATGTACAAAGTTGTGAATATGTGATTCTTATTTCTATAAGTTAGTTGTTGTTGGTGATCGTGATTTACTTGAGTAAAAGTACATTTAAATTTATGGTAATATATTATTATTTTAAAGTGAGTTTTATAAACATCAATATTTAATTTTGTAAACAAAGCTTTTATCAAAATATGTTTAGCTTTATCAAAATATGTTTTAGTGACAAACACTCAACTTTATACGAACATGGAAGCATGTCTTCCATAAATTATGTGCTATGTGTGAAACTTGAATTATGTGAATGGGCCCAAATGTGCTGGAGTGGTCTAAGGTGTGTTCCGCCGGAACATACTATTGAATAGCCGGAAGGGTTTACAACCCTTCCATCTCCTAATCCCCCCTTGGGTAGACGGAGGGATCTACTCAAAAGAGAGGGTAGTAGGACAGTACTAGCCGTATGCCCGGGATACGACCACCAGAGGATAAGGCAGGCGGGAGAAATGTGCTGGTTGTTATTTCGGCCCAGGTAGTTATAAGGGTCACTATCAGGTGACAAAGGGTAGAAAGTGTGTAATATGTGTTATGTGTGTAACTATTGTGCAAATAACACACACAAGCACCTTAGGTAATTATGTGATATTTCTACTCCATTGGACGAATTTTCCATTGGTTTTTTGTTGGTCACTCCATAGCAAAAGCTTACCGACGACATTTTTTCTAATGGAATCCTTTCTGTAGACTTTCCATTGGTATTCCGTAGGAAAACATAAAAAGCCGACAGAATCCGTAGGTTTTCCTTAGGAAAATTCCATAGTTGTTTCACTGTTTTCTAGTAGTGTAAGTACACGCCAAGCTCTTTTAGCAAGAAGAGTGAGGTTAAAAGCTTTAAAGTCTCAAAACCTAAGTTCATCCCCTGCTTTAGAGACACACGTACATTTCCACGACTCCAATGGGATTTTTTTAAAAACATTCACTAACCCCCACCAAAATCGATTGCATATGGAGTTAAACTCATCACCAAAGTTCACCAAAAACTTAGATATACTCATAGCATATGACGAAACAACCTAAGCAACTGCCTTGATCAACATCTCTTTTCCCCCACTGGAAATGAGTTTACTCTACTAGCCCTGCATGTGTTGCCAATTCCGATCCCCCAAGTACTAGAAGCATTAATCTCTTGGATACTCCAAATGACACCAAAAGGCCAAGGTAAATCACCATAGGTGAGCCTGAGCAATTAGGCATCTGAAAATTACCTTATGAATATATGCCCGAGTATTTCTACCAAAAAAGATGGAGGTTTTGTCCAAATTTATTTTTTGCCATGAAACTCGCGCATACATCCCAAGGATTTCCAGAAGTTGCTATGCATCCCTGACTGATGCCCAGAGAAATAATACTGAGTTGTCAGCAAAGAAAAGATGCGACAGACGCACCATACCAGGCCACAACTGAATGCCCCACTTGTTTCCCCTCTCATGTGCTCATCTGATCAATGTCGATAATCCTTTTGTGCTAAGCAAAAATGGATATAGGGATAGTGGGTCCCCCTGTCAAAGTCCCCATGCAGGTTTAAACTCAGTGGTTTGACGGCCATTGATTCGAACCTGGTATTCGACCGTGGTGACACAGTACTCGATCTATCGAATCTAACTCAGATGGAAATTCACACACTTCATCATGGCTAAATTTAACAACCATTTATCATGGTTGCATGCCTTTGATATGTCAAGTTTGACTGCCATCTCCTCCAATTTTCCCTTCCTACGTCTGCCTAAGATATGAGTAGCTTCGTGAGCTAAAATAACATTGTCATGAATCTGTCTGCCTGGGGTGAAAGCACTCTGGTTCTCCGTAATGAGACCATTAAGCACCTGTCTCAAATATTTCGCCAATAGTTTTGCCAAGATCTTGTAAATATGTTGCACAGGCTAATAGGTCTGTAATCTGTCATATGTTTCACTCTGGCCTTTGAGCTAGTCAAGATCTCTTTTCTTTCCCAAATAGAAATTCGTTGCATGCATTAACAATGTCACCCCCAACCACATTCCAATACTTCTGATAAAACCAGTAAGCATACCATCCGGGCCTGATGCTTTGGACAGATGCTGAGTGTTGCAAGAACCTCTCCATCCCTAAGTGGCTCCACCAATTCTTCTCTTTTGTGGTTCGACAGTTTTTGACTTATCAAACTAGTAATCTCCCCAGGGTATTCTGGAGACGTCGATGAAAAAAGGCCTGCGAAATATGAACTGCCACCTTCCCTAAATCCTCCTGCCGCGACACATTGCCCCCTGTTGAGTCCTGTAAGGTCAAAATTAAGTTCTACCAGTGTCGGCCTGATGTAATCTGGTGAAAGTATAAAGTATTTTTATCTCATCCAATTGAGCCATGCCCGTTAGTGCCACAATTGAGCCTCATCATCAAATAATGAGATCAGCCGCCTATTTGCTTCTGATATCCGGGTGCCCCTTTAATCAGAGGGTTCCTCCAAGTAGAGCTGCTCAATCTCCATTTGAGTCTCTTTGATCTTGCACGGGATATGCCCAATTCTCTCTATGTTCCATCTGTCAAGATCCCTTCCGCATCTAAAAATCTTGTCTCGAATCTCCCAAAAAGACCCATCGGGTGTCAAGACCTCAGGTTTTCAAATGTGTTTGATTACATTCCTGGCTTTCTCCCTCTTCGCCCAGAACTGCTCAAATTTGAAAATTTGCCCGTACCGCATTCTCTGATTCTTACTCTCCACCACCACTACCATATGATCAGGTACTACCATCGGCATACGTCAAACAATCACTTCTAGGTACAGTGTTAGCCATACGTCAAACAATCACTTCTAGGTACAGTGTTAGCCATTCTGGGGTGGCAATTGCTTTATTGAGTCTCGCTTCCTTGCACTCGCCCCCTATAACTTGGTTTCGCCAAGTATATCAGGAGCCATTGAATCCAAGATCGCACTAACCACGAACATCTAATACCTCCCAAAAAGTATTTATTTGGCTCGTTGGTTGGTAGTCCATGTTGTAAAGCACTTCATTCACCAAGACATCATTAAAGTCCCAAATTAACAGCCATGGATCTAAAAACACTGGTCTCAATTGTTTGATCATCGACCATGTCTCACGGTGTCGGTGAGTCTTAGAATTCCATAAATCCTCTTACAAAACCACGTAACTTCACAAGAAAAATTGTGAATTTCCTTATCAATATGATTTAAAGAAGTCGATAAAATGTGAATATCCACAGGAGCTCACCAAAAGAGTACGAGCCCACCTCCCCCTCATCCATTTTCCCTATCCTGGCAATCTACACACACATAATGATCAAAGCCAATATCCCTACAAATTATTTCCATTGTTGCAAATTGAAGTTTGGTTTATGAAATAAACACTAACTTGGGCTCTTTACGACGGATAAGGTTCCAAAGATGACGAACGATGTGCTGGTTCCCAAGCCTGCGCCCGTTCCATGCGAGAAGCGATATTAATCATCGCAGGGTTGGGCATGCGACCCATCCTTCACCCTCATGGTGATATTTTTTTCTTCACTAATTCTCCTACGCTTCTCTGGGGATCCCGAAATACCCTCTATCTCCCTCGTTGCCTAAAAATCCTACTTGCCATGTTTTTAACTTCTTTGAGTGTGGTAGGTGTACCCGGGCTCTTTCTGACCGAACATTTGACTTCTGCATGTGTTCTTGTACCATTTGAACTCTTAATGGGCTGCTGCAGGTCTAGTGGTACAGCGGCTGCCATTAATTCCTTTGCTTGGCACAATTGTTTTGTGTTATCATCTCTCTTATTCAGTCCACTTGTATTTCCCAGCCCATTCGTGTTACCACCTTTGTTATCTTTTTTAGGATATTCTTTTGTAAGGTAACTGACTGATTGCAGGTATATCAGTATCGGATTGCATGAGATTTCCCCAAATCTCTTCAGATCCTAAAGTTATGCTTTCCTTTCCTATTCGTATCTTTTCCGTCGTAGTTTTCAGATCATATCCACTTCCAATCATTATCGTTTTGATCGGACTGGTTGTTTGCAGCCAGTCGAGCCACTTTTGTTCACGTAAAGGTGTCGTCGTTCCACTTTGTACCTGCCTTGGCTTCATCGGGAATAAATCCTCTACCAGAACCATATCGCAGAAACTGGCCAAAAGGCGGATCCGCTGCTATTCTCCCCATGTCGTTGTCCATGACCGACTCACACTCCTTTAGAACATGACCTATGACTCTAAATGCATTACAGAACATTGGGAGCCTCTCATACTAGAACCACACCCAGTGTAGTCCCACGTGTAGCAACTTGATAAATTTTCCTCTGCACTGAGGTTTTGTGAGGTTAAGGCGCACTCGAACCCGAATGCCGTTCGTGAGAACTTCTTTTTGCTAAAAGAACCCCATAGGCCTCTCCAATTGTTTAGACATGTCCTCCTTGTCGCCCAACTCTGGGATGTTGCAATTCGTAGCCAGAAAGGAGAAGAGGACAATTTCAATTTTTCTACTGATTATTCATTCGCCTCTTCAAAGAGCATGACCTGCTCTTTGAATAGCCAAGGTCTACCCTCAAGAATTTTCTCTTTGTCTTCCTTGAAATCCAATTTCACTAGATATAGATTATAAATGTGTGTTTGCCTTTGAGTTTCCACATCCGCCTCCACGATTGTTTGAACTTGTCCTTCATATATGGTTTATGTGACCTATCAGATCAAAGTAAACTTAATTTTGCCAAGTTTGTAATCTCCATTACTGGGTTCAATTGCACGAAGAGACGAACGAGTTCATCCTCTAGCAATACAATAGGATTCTTTGCCATATTGTTGTCAAGTAGGAGAGAAAAGTCCTCTACCTCTACCCTGTCCAGACTAAGTATCGAGTATTAGAACTCCACACCCAATATGACTCCCTAGAAGACTCAGAGAACTTCACCCCCCCCCCACCCAGTATAATGAAAATTACATATTTGCTACTTTATATTATTCATTAAAGAAGAGGTTAATACGTTAATTTCTTGAAAAAATAATATCATTGATGATATACAAATACATAAGCCAAAAAACTATTTACTTCATGTGTGATTAGCAGTAGCCAATATTATATTAATTATTTATTTAATGGAGTTATGAATTTAATAAGATTTCATGAAATCATTATTAATTAATAATTAATAGTTTGCGTGGAATAGCGAACCTAAATAAATTAATTCATTAGATAAATAATTATCATTTAAGTAATAATTACGAGATGGATATTTAATTTGATTTAAATGCTACACCTAATTTTGTTTTTATAGTGATGGATATACCATCTGAAATCTCAATCAATTTTAATTCTATATTTCATAACTACATTTCTAGGTACGAGCATATGTAACAGTGACATGGGTGAAAGGTATAGAATGCAAATACTGTATAATGAGAGATATAATTCAAATAATACTAATATTAATTTATAGTTAAATTAAAAGATAGATACACATTTTGGATGTTTCTAACTAATACAATGTATTGCATAGTAATTATATCTAATTAATTCAACCACAAAGTTATTAATTTTTTAATTTTTCTGCATATAAACACGTTGGTTTTCAAGTTACTTTCGTTTTTAGGACTAAATTATCAATCTCTACTCTTGTAATAAGAAATTGATAATAATAATAAATTTCAATTATCAAAGTACCATTTTAAGAAATAATAATTTTTTGATATATGAAAACAAAAAAAATACTTTTAATAGATACTAATAAAATAATATGGTTGAATTAATATAAGTTATAATTTTAGGTTATTGAAAATCATACAGTAAGATGTACTTATAATATATATATATATATATATCTAACTAAAGGGGTAGTTAAATTGTTTCCTTAATGTACTAATAAAGAAAATACACTTAATATGAATTAAAGAAAATACACTTAATATGATTAATATGAAATCTAATCATTGGGTGTATATGATAAATTTGGCTCAATGTGCTATGCATATATGATTAAAATTCAATTTTCAGGTAAACATTAGTGAAGATGTCGATTCTTGGTTCAGGGACATGTAATCGAGAAGGGGGCAGCATGGGCCAATTAGAATGCTGGTGGACTTCTCAACTTGTCAAGATGAGAACACATGTAAGTTTAGTCGGAAGTTTCTCAAGCAAAGACCTTCCAATGTTTAAGTTAGAACGGTATTTGTGCAAAGGTCAGATAGTAATTCTAAGCATC
>CM047876.1:12578744-12616470 GCA_026212405.1 Petrea volubilis | reverse complement strand
ACCTTCAAATGTTTAAGTTAGAACGGTATTTGTGCAAAAGGTCTGATAGTAATTCTAAGCATCAAGCGAGTGTAACTGAAGTGTCATACCTCATGAACAGTGATCGTCTTCCTATTTATAGGCAAAGTCATAGAGAGCGTCTGATTTAGGATTGAGGTAATTTGGTATCATTATTTGAAGATCCGTTTTATAGGTGTAGTGGCCTCATATCCATACAGGTAATGTGCTTCTAGTACTTAGCAAGTTAGCAGTTTCAAGTGTGTCAAACGGGGCAGGGACCATATTCGAGCAAAGAGTCCTTGTGAGCATCCAGTGTGGCTGATGAAGTCATGGCATTGAGAGCAATCCTCTCGACCGTGGACCTACGGGATTCAGAGGAGGCCGTTTGCCTTAAGGCCCTCCTTGGGGTCCGAGAAGGTAATCGGCCTAACTGTCTAGTGTCGTTAGATAACACGTGGCTGCAAATATTGAAATTTTATGCCAAATATAAATTGACATGTGTAATATTTCTTTTAAACGATAATCAATTATATTTCTATTTATATTTTGGAAACTTTCAAATTATATTTCAAAATTAAATAAAATATTTAATTGGTGATTAAACTGAATATTTTCATGTTTGGCAATAAAAATAATACCTTGCAAACAAATAGGCTAGATATTATTGATTTGGCAACAAAAAATAATATCTTGCAAATAAAGGAAAGTTAGATATTATTATTTTGGCTATTCGAATCACATGTTTTTATTAAGGAAACGAATTGCTACCAAATACAGGCCGGCCAATCTAATTGTACCACATCGTCAAGTAAACATGGCAAGAAACTCTTTCCTACACCTATAAATAGGGGTCTTCTCTACAAGCCAAACACACATCAAAGCACAAAAAGTCTTCAAAGCAAGAGAAACAAAGGAAATCCCACGATTCTCTCAAGAAGATTTGAAGTGATCAAGTCGAAGTTCCTGGTGTTCTTCACGAAGATCATCAAATCCAGGCGTTTGATCCGCAATCAAGGTGCGAAGCCAGCGAATCAACATTTTCCCAAGTCAAATACACAACAATCAAGGCGACGTTCCCGGCATTCTTCACGAAGATCAACCAAATCAAGGCACTCGATCTGCAGACAAGATGCTAAGCCAGCAAATCGGCGCTCTTTCCAACTATATATCAAGTCGAGTTAACAGTATTCACGGCGTTCTTCGCAGCGTTCATCGAAAATCTCAACATTTGATTCATAATCAAGCTCTGAAACCTACGAATCATGTTATTTAAGATCAAATCAAGTTCGAAAAAGATCAAACCATCAAACCTGCTTCAGAAGCATTTGAATCTTCAAGTTTCAAATTTTTGAAAGAAGAATCAGACGATCAATTAGAGGTTGTACCCGCATTATTTTATTTAATTTTTGAAATTTAATTTGTATTATTTTTCCTGTCTTATAATTCAATAGACATGAGAATTTGTGTTACAGTGGCGCTTCCCAATTGTGTTGTGTTGTCAACCGACATGTGGCGCTTTACAAGTTTAGCCTCTATATTAAACAAATTGCAGGTAAGTGGAACTTGTACAACAGGTGCAGATTGTAGGGACTCTTACATCAACAGATACCTAATTTTAAACTTCCGCATGTGTACGTAATTTAACACAAGTCCTTGTAACACAAACAGAAGCAATAGTAGTATTCTTGCTTCTTCTTCTTTTTCGTGTAAAAATAAAAGTATAGAGAGAAGGGGAACCAAAGTGCAATTAAACATTGAAAAAGAAAAAAATGCCATGTCAAATAAGTGTTTTTTGGTGTAATTTGGTGGATATTTTATTAGAAAGATTAAAGTATTACTAATTTATAATATAAAAGAAGGAATTGTTATTGGTATTCCATCTTTATTCTTTGTATTGAGAAATTGGCCAAAATGCTCACTCATCTTTGAAACATTATTTCTATTTATTTGAATGACAAATATACAATTTTCTTTATTGTTTAATCATTTTTTTTTATTTTTTTTTTACTTTTCTTTTTTGTTATATTTAATACAAAATAAATATTACTAGCAAAATTTTCATGTCATACATAGAACATTTAATGGATGCCCTCTACGAGGATTAAATTTAGGCTCTTGTACAGTCAAAGAATGAGAAATTTGCTTTTGAGTATTTTCTTTTTGAGCAAGAGGCCATTTTTCATACTTATTTCATAAATTGTCAAGAAGGCTATCAAGTTGATCAATCCACAAATTTTGTTTATTTGATAACTAATTTCTAAACTCAAAGTGTGAGCCAAAAAACCTTAATGAAATAATGTATCAAGTATGAAAAAGAAATCAGTACCTCCATTGCCATTAGATGGATTGTAAGATTAGTAAAACTCTAAAATTTGTTCACATCTTTATTACCTTGTCCAAGTCAAAAATCATTATTGAATCTTCTAAAATACTAGTGTTCTTCATTTTTAAATAATTAAAATGATTAATATAAGAAAGAAGTAGAAAAATATAATGCAAAATATTTGCAAAATATTTGCATGAAAGATAACAATACTAGATCAAGAATTTTTTGGGGCCACCGTCCACCAAAGACATAGTTGTAAAATAGTTTTCAAGTCGGCAAATCTGCAAAAGGAGATTATAAAGAATAGTTTTCTTGATGCCGCCCATAAGGGGATTCCTAAAATTTAACTTTGATGCTGGGACCAACACCGATATTGGAATGGTGGGACTACGCATTGTTGTTAGAGATGAGCAGGGAAGGCTTCGTGGTGTGAAGGCTGAGTCACGATGGGCCATTGGATCTATCTTGGAGCAGCTATTATATTAGTTGTTCGCTTGGCGGTTGAGTTCAATCTGGAAAGAGTGGAGCTTAAAGGAGATTGCCTACACCTTGTGGAGTACATCTGACGGCCAAACTTATGTATCTCACCGGGTGTGAGATGCGATTGATGAAGGAAGAGCAGTTGACTAACCTTAGTCATCCTCTAAAAAAAAGCCATGTGTACAATCTTAAAATATTTTAACAGGTTGCAAGTTGTTTTTTAATTTTTGAGCAACCCGCTATCACGAGTCAAAATTTCTCTTCCCCCCCCCCTCTCTAGGTGTCCTCATTTCTCTCTCTCTCTATTTTCCTCTCTCTAAAGTTCCATATTCTCTTAGTCTCTCTCTCAAATCATTCATTTAATTATTATCCTTATACAAAAAATCCCTTAATTATTGAAACTTCTTAGGATAAGTTATTTCTACTACAATTTAAATATTTAGCTTCAATTAAATAAACGTTGCATCATATTTTATTTCATTACTTATAGAGAATAATATTATTATTCTCGTTTAAGTGTTCTCATTGATGAATTTAACTAAAATTATTATTATTATTATTATTATTATTATTATTATTATTATTATTATTATTATTATTATAAGGGGCAAATAATATTCGACATTCAATCATATGAGTATATATATCTTCTCCAAGTTATCATTAAAAATATTGACTCGCTAGTACGAAAAATATTATATGAATTCATACACGTACAAATAAAATACAAATTCTAGGGAAACAAAATTTCAAATACACTATTTACACTTATTTTGTTTATTTTAAATAAGTCTAACAAACTATGTGCAAATAATATTTCATTATACACATTAACCATAACTATTCAAATCGATTATTATTAGTATTATTATTATTATTATTGTTGTTGTTGTTGTTGTTGTTGTTGTTCTTGTGTTTCATAATATATCTCCATTAATAATCAAAATACAATTTCTTTTACCAACTAATGCTTGTTGTAATCCTCTCTTTGTATTTTGTACATACAAATTCGGTTTAAAAATACATTATTCAATATAACTACAGATCAATCATTTTGGAGTAAATCCACGGATAATATAAGTAGTTTACTTAATATTGCTATCCATATTTTATAAAATTTGTTTTTCTTTTTGAAAAAAACAAATGTTCATATTCTATGTAATTTTTAAAATAATTCGTCATGAATGTGATACATTTTTTACATATGTTAAAAAATTAAATTAAATGTAATTTTTTTATCAACTATTAACATATATTCGAATTTTTGACTTATAAATACTATTTATTTTGGTATCAATTTAGTATTTTAATTTTTTTTTATCACATTTTACGATTAATTATCCTTGTTAACGCACATTTCTTAAATTAAAAAATAAAAAAGTTATAATGAGTATCATGGTATTTATAATTAAAAAATAAAAAATAATGGTATCATGGTATTAAAACATAAAAATTTAACTGATTATAATGGTACCACGGTACTATAATGGCACCATGGTATTAAAAAATAAAAAAATTATAATGAGTACCATGGTAATTTTTTAAACAAATAATAATATTGTGCTTTTCCAATGAGTAATAATGATCTAATGGATCTAGTGGGCCATAAATGGTTTATTATAATAATTGTTGTGTAAAAAATCACTTGGCAACCTGTATAATGGGCGATCCTTCCAATTTACCTGTACAACAAGTTGTAGGTCATATAAAAATTAATGGTTTAGATTAAATATTGTACATCTAATGTCTAAAATTAAGAGTGACTAACGTTAGTCACCTACGAATTGTGACTAATAATAGAATTTTCCAGTTTAGTTTACATTAAGTATTGAATATAATGCTTCCGGTAATTCCGAGCACCAAGCTTTATAACGCGGGAAAAGAGTCTTGGTCCTTTGTGAGTAATAATCAACTTGAGGAGAGAAAATCAACAAAAAAAATAGGTTAGCACTCCACTGAATTGAGTCAATATTTGTGTAAGAATGAACAAAAAGTATGAAAAAGTAATGAAATGTGTAAATGATGCTGAAAATCGTCAAGATGATAAGTGCAAACGATTAAGAGCGACTTATAGTGCTTTTAAAGGCTTTAGAGAATCAAAAGAATGGTTTTTATGCTAGAAAAATTCCCCTCTCGCCTTTGTACACCCCTGGTCTTTACATAGGGCCAAGGGCGTAACCTACCTATCCTGAGAATTAGAACGTGGTCCGCAAAATCAAGGTAATTGGAGGCGCGTAAGTTGAGATTCCCCTGGATATAGTGGACGGATCTGAGCCTCCTTATTCCCACGTGCCTTTTGACTCAGTCTTGGGTTACTCATCTCTATCCCCGATGATTGGTGGGTTAGGGCTTGAGACCACCCTTCCTAGACTTGGGCTTAGGAACGTATCCTTCCTGGGCTGAGGCCCAGGGCTGTGTTGGGCTTTAGAAAGAACTCCTCCCTTCCTGGACTCTTCTAAGGCTGTTCCTGGGCTTTTATCAATGTTTAATTAATAAAAAGCCTAAAATAAAAAATAAGGCAATATCATCACTCCCCCCTACTCTCGTAGTTGAGGTGACTCGACTGTGAGAGTAGGAGAGAGAATCTATGTCTCGATTTCACCCAATCTTTCTTGACGCTCCTTCGTCTACTTTTTAGGACTGTTGCAAATTCAAGCCTTCCTAAAACACGAAATAGGGACTCTCCTTCTGCAAAAATTCAATTTCCGTGTTCTACTAGATTCATGAGTTTGGGAATCATGGACATCTTCATAGATAAACATTCACCCAATTTAATTTTACCCCAAATCCTCTTGAAGACGGGACTCTCCAATTTCCAACTTCACTCAAACACTTCAAGAGAGTAAATAAATAAGGGTTTTAGAGGCATAAAGAAAATCCTCCAATTTCAATTCCCAAGGTTTTCCATTTCTTTCCTTTCCTTGTTTTCAGATTTTTTCAAACTCTTTCTCTCTCCCCCCAACTCATCTTTCTCTTCTCTTCCTTCAAGCACCACTACTGTCACTCCTCCTTGGCCAGTCAACCGCCGCGTCGCCACCATTGCTGCCAAGATGCACTGCCGCTGCTGCCAAGACGAGCCGTTGCTGCTGCTCACTGTGGACGCACCGCCGTCGCCTCTTGCGTGAAAAAGCTGCTACTGCTCCGTGGAACGTGCCACCATCACCCGAACGATCCTCCGCCGCTTCCTACTTCCAGCTACCGATCCTCAGCCTCTTTGGCCGATCTCTTCCTCCATTTCGGTTTTAAGCTCAAAAACCCCAAGGTATCCTCTCTTCTTCCCCTCTTTCTTTCCCTCTTCAATTTTTTTTCATCCCTTGCTCTTTTGCTCGAATTTCTTTGGTTTAAAACCCATGGGCTTCATGATTTCTTGGTTCTCATGCTTATATTTGGACTTCGTTATTGTGGGTCTTGAACTTGACAATTGTTATTGTGGATGTTTATTTTGAGCCTTGCCTCTTGATTCATATGGAAGGTCTTTGTTGGATGTAGTGTTCATGAGTTGTGTTACGTTGGATTTTTTGGATCATTAGTGTGTTTATAACTCCTTGGGCTTCCATGCTTGTGATCTTTGGTGTGCATCCTTTCTATTGCAGGTATAGGCCCCGTTATTGAGGGATTACATGTGTTAGCTTTCTAGGACAGCGTGTTCCCTGCCTTAAACCTTGGGTTTTGTTGCTTGCACCTTAATTTCATTGCCTTGTAGACATTGCACCCCTTTTGAGAATGATCCACGGTATTAATGCACTTATTCTTCCTTCCCTTGGTTCCTTCTATACGTCTCATTATGATGGAGACATTGGCCTTTGTTTTGCTTTTTGCGTTTGTGCAGGTGTATTTACTTTTGCTCCGGCTTCCACATCCTTCCAAAGGGATGTCTTCCGACCCCGACTCCTCCGGGAGCTTTGGGATACTCGACAACCCTATGGGAATAGGGGATCGTTCCCCTTGCTCTACTTCTTCAACGGGCCCTTCCTCCCTTCCTGATGAGTTCATTCAGGGGTGTACAGGGGAGGACGAGGCCTCTTCGAGTGGCGAGGCACTTCCTGAGCTTCCATTTGAGGACGCGAGTATCACCCGTGTGACGACCCCGGTAATCCTTAATATTTAAATAATTGATTTAAAATCTTTTGCTTTTTGGAAATGTTATTATTACTTGTTGTTTTCAAATTTTAATCTGTTTTTGAAATTAACTTACAATTTGAACGGTATAGTGTTAATTTTCGTATTTCGATTACCACTCATGGAAAATGCATCTGTTAAATATTATGACTTTTCAAAAATAATATAAATAAGTATTATGGACTTTTATGCATGGAGGAGATGCAATTTTGAATAAATTACATGATTTTCCAAATTTTAGACGAATTTGACATTCTAACACAATTTTCGAAATTCTATGTCCTAAATTGCAATTTTCAAAAGTATAACTAAAACATTTTTAATTTCTGGGAAATATAGATATAATTTCATATTTATAAAGATTAAATTTCATAATTTTGGGATTTTTCTAAATTAATTATGAATTTTCGGATTTTATGCCCCAAAACCGTAATTTTATGCCCTAAAACCCTAATTTTCGATTTTTACAAAAATAAATAAATAAAAATTCGAATTTTTAATGAAATAAAGATATGATTTTAGATTTTATAAGATTAGGACAATAAAAATCAGATTTTATTTGATTTTTTGTTAATATTTTATTAAAATATCTTCCTACATTTATTTGGTGAATCTAACAAATCTTATGCTTGGAGCATTCTAATGAGTTTAGGGCTTGAATCATCATATTAGGCCAACACATAATATAATTTAGGGTACAACTCATATTATTTAGGGTAACATTTGTAACGACCCGGTAAATCCTTTATTTAACTAGTTTATATTATACAAGTTTTATATGATTATTTTGTGAGTTATTGTTTTCTAGAGATTATTCTTTCAAAATATGATTTTTATTTGCGAACAAATGAGCATATTACTACATAAATATTGATAAAATATTATAAATTTCATATATTCTTAAAATTTCATGCATTTAATCTTTCTAAACTCCCAGAATTATTTAATATATTATTTTTCCCTTTTACCTATTTTCCCAAGAATTTTTAGTAATTTTCGAAAAACATTGTCTTTAAGTTCTTAATTTGAAATATAATTTTTAAAATGCTTAATTATTATCAAAGAATGAAAATAATAATACAAATAAATATTCTAGGTTTTATTTGACTTATAAAAAATTAATTTTCGAATTTTTAGAATTTTATTTCTATTTTTGGGCGATTTTCGAAAAATTGGCAAAACAAGGGGTATTTTGGTCTTTTCACCTCTCCAACCCCAAATTTCGTTTTTTTGCTGAGAAATAAGCAATAAAATACTTAATAAATAAGAGTTTCAGATTATATAGGTTTTTTTTTTATTTTAGTTGATTTTATTTTATATTTTATCAAAATATCTTTACTAATACATACTCTTGAACCTCATATACATAAATAACTATATATTAGTGGTGATGTACATGGCTACATATACACACACACACATACCCACATACATATACATGGTATTTAGTAAAAATAGGTGTAGGCATATATAACCATGTATAATGTATGGAAGAGGTATTTAGTTGAATTTAATAATTGGATATTTGTGTCTAATACTTAGAAAATAATTACACAAGACCATATACACCACAATCCTCATTTTTTCAGCCATTTCCAGCCCAAAACCGTGCACTCTCTCTTGCTCTTACACTCTCTTTCATTTCTTTCCTCAAACACTTCACTCTCTCCAAATCAATACACCACTTTGAAGGACTAAGGTAGGAACTCTTCTTTATACCTTAAGTAGAGGGTTTTTCTTCTTCTTCTTGAGGAGATTAGGCAAGCTTCCATACTCTTGTGCCCAAGCAATGTAAAAGAACAAGCTTGAATGGCCTAGAGTGAGAGCTTTTGCCAAACATGCCTCCAAGTTGAGGGTTTTAGTTATGTTGCTATCTTCATGTTACTCTATAGTTAATTTTATCATGTTTAACTCTTGTTGGGAGGAAGTTGAAGGATGGATAGAATTATGAGCATGATCTTGAAGATCTTATGTGACTAGTATGCTTATTTGGAGTTCTATGTGCTTACTATGCTTTCTTGGAAAACTATGTGATTATTGTGCCTTTTTACAATAATATGGCATTCTTATGTTTTATTTGGATTATTATGTGAGTTCTATGCTTTATATGAGGTAGTATGAGACCATGATTCTTTAAATGAGCTAGTAGGGGAATATCCTATGTTGCCTTGAAAGTAATTGTGAAGAAAGCTCCATATATCTATTTATTGTACTTTATTGTATAGTTTTATGCCTACTTTGATGATTATAGAGATATATATATATCTATGTACGTATATATATAGATATAAATATTTAAAGTATTGTTATCTATTCATTTAGCTAATTCATATTATATTAGGTATATATCTATATATATAGTTATGTACGTATATATATGTCTACTTATTATAGACTAATTATATACTTAGTAATACTTAGTAAGACTACTTTAATCTATATATATATATATATGGTACGTATAAGTATATATATACTTATATTCATTTTATTAGTTTATATATATATGTAGATAATTTCAATCATCTTATATCTATATCACACTTTATATAGTTTATATATTTTTCTATCATCTTTATATATATACTTATCTATATCACATTTTATATATTTTATATATTTATATTAGTTATGTTTTTATCTTTATATTTATATATTTACACTAGTTATGTTTATATATTTATATATTTATATTCATATTTTATCTATTTACATATTTTGCTACTAGCTATATATATATTTACCATTTCTATGTAAGTATGCTTAATAAACAAACATAAAACTGTCATTTATACGTGTGGAGCTTACTTTGCTAAACTATGATGATGTGCATATGTGAACAAATTGCAATTGTGTGAATGGGCCCATATGTGCTGGAATGGTCTGGGGGGTGTTCCACCGGGACATACTATTGAGTAGCCGGGAGAGTTCACCACCCTTCCATCTCCTAATCCCCCCTTGGGTAGACGGAGGGATCTACTCAAGAGAGAGGGTCGTAGAACAATACTAAGGCGTATGCCCGGGATACGACCATTGGAGGATAAGGCTGGCGGGAAAAATGTGCTGGTTGTTATTTCGGCCCGGGTAGTTATAAGGGTCACTGTCAGGTGACGAAAGGTAGAAAGTGTGAAATTATATGTGTGCTATGTGTAACTAATGTGCACTTGACACCCGAGCACCTTATGTGTATAAAGTAGTGTTTCTACTCAACGTATGTTGATTTCATGTTATATAATATTTTAGATGCTTCCGAAGATAGCTTTTATGATGGCGAGGAGGAGGAACCTTTTGAAGCATTTTACTAGGAAGAAGGATGTAGGATTTTCCGCTGCGTACCTGTTTTGGGTTTTTGCTTTTGGTATGTATCAATAGTAAACTAGCAAGTCGAGACTCTCTTTTGTTGATGTACCCTTATGTAATGTACATTATACGTTGTAATTAAAAATGTACGCATGTATGTAGCCACTAATGATAGTATTAATCTAATAATAGCCATAAGACTAATAATAATAATAAAGGGATTTCGGGGTCGTCATAGGTGGTATCAGAGCTTGGGTTTATGCCTAAGCTATGCTGGGTAAGGATCCTCGGCGTAAGATTTTGGAATAGAAAGGAGATAGGCTTGATCCGAGAAAGTTGATTAGGGATGAATTTCCTTGGGTTGTGTTCGACACGCGGGGTGGCGGATGTGGCTGGGCGGCCGACCAGTGCATGCTTTGCTCCCTTAAATGGCAAATACTTGACTAATTTGAGTGTAAGGCGAATTTTTTTGGGTAATAGTTATAAATGACTACTTGTGGAATTATGTGACTTAAGTTCTACGTGTGTAAAATTCACCTCTTGAACCTATAGGAACCAACTCGAGAGTCACCACGAGTATATGTGAAGTTGCTAAAACCTCTGGTGCATCTAATGGATTTTATATTAGGTTGAATTATACTTTGCAAAAACGTATCTTTTGGTAAAAATTAGAACTGAGATAGGGACCTTGAGAATTGGGAAAGGTAGAGGCTATGTACTTTGTTGAACTTAAGAAAAGAAAGATTTGGAAGATTGTGGTGGTCTAAGGCTCGGAATTTGTGAAAGGATTCATAATTATACTATGGTAGTAGAAACGGTATTGAGAATTAAAAAGAACAACGAAGCAATTGAAAACTTTAGACACTTCGTGAGACTACGATCTAGGGGCGGCCCACGTGGAAGGAACTCTAGAGGATATATCAAAGTTGCAAGAATTGTTGTGCGAGGTAACCAAATAAGCCTACAACGTGGAAGGTACGCATTTAGCTAGTTTCATTTACCTAGAACTTTGATGGATCCAAGTTCACTACATGTTTTCTAAGCTATAGGTTCAATCTGACATTTATCACATGAGTTAGAAGTATGACTTAGATGTAGCCTCTATCCAATATTGATGAGTTATTTGATTAAGTACAAGAAGTTTCAGTATATTCCAACCACAATAATAATAATAAAGGGATTTCGGGGTCGTCATAACATTTGTGTAAATTACAACCACAATTAGGTGTGAACATAATTAATGTTAGGCCTAGTTGGAAGATCACATTAATTAACAAGATAAACCATAATAAAATAATATTATTTCTTGGGCAACAACTATAAATAGGAGGGGGGTGATCTTCATTTCCATCATACACACAATACAAATCCCGCCTAACACACCCCCACCCACACTCACCTTACTCTCAACACCCAAAACACTCCATATTTATAAAATATCTTCCACCCATATATGTATATATATAAACCTTTCTTTTTGCCTACATATATACCTAAAAAGCCTTCTATATCCTCTCTTTTTCCCTAAAAATATTTCAAGGTAGGAATTTCCTTAATTACATAAGTTACTTTCTAGTGCTAGTTTATTATTTTACTATCATGATATTATCCTTCATTATACTACTACAAGTTATTAGAAAGTATGTTTTGAGTTATATTTATATTTTATGTTTATAGAATTAATATGAAAGCATGTATGTGTATTATTCCAAAATATGTTATTTGTATGCTTTTATATTTAAAGTTATAAGTATGGAGGTATGTTCCTTATGTGAAATTATGTGAGAATATGTTTATGTGACAATCTTTATTTGTGCATGCCGGGCCCAAATGTGTTATCGGTGTGGATGGGGCTGAGTTCGGCCGGGCGGCAATGGGCTTGCCGGTCTTAAAACAGTTCTCATCATCCATCCCATCTTGCATGGACGGAGTGTTCCATGTATTGGTATTGGTTGTAGGGAATTGACATAATCTCGAGATATGGCCACCGATGTGAACGGATGGAATCGATGTGGACGGATGGAATATGGGGATTAATGATGTGAACGGTTGGAATCTTGTACCGTGGGAGACATAAGGGAGTCACTAATAAGTGACTCAAAAGGTAATGTTATGTGAAATATTATGTGAGATATTATGACTATGTGCACATGTTATACACACGAGCACCTTATGTGATTAAGTGAAATTTCTACTCAACCGTCGTGTTGATTCTTCTTTACGTGAATATGTTTAGACAAAAATGAGATAGCAGATCAGAGTGGCGCAGCGGAAGCGTTTGGAGGCCTTTTACACCATAAAGTCGCTTTTGTATTCTTTTTGAAAATTGTAACTCTCTTATTTTGTATGTAAAAATTACTATTTATGCTTAATAAAATATAAAGGAATATCGGGGTCATTACAACCCGTCTTTGGCGGACTTTGGGCTTCCTGTCCGACTTCCTTATATGTGCTCCGAGGGTATAACACCGGCCTTGCCATCCTCCCTCTGGCTACCTATGCTTCTACACCTCGCAGGTGTTGTGTGGGATGAGATTCCCCGTCCCCTCGTTCTATAGGGATGTATCCCGCCTCTTTCAGGTTCCTCTTAACCAATTGACACCGAATTCTTTTCGCATTCTTGCCAGCCATACCATCCTTGTTTATTATGTTGGGGAGGTACCTTCGGTAGCTCAATTCCACTCCTTTTTCCAACTTAAGATGATCGAGCATGGATTATTTTATTTTACTCCCCGAAGGGATGTGGCTTTCTTGAAAATTCCCGACTCTACTAGAAAGTGGAATCACACTTCTTCTTTGTCTCGCCTCCTGGGGAGTGGGGCTTTTCCTCCTCGTGGGTAGATGATCTTCTCAAACTCGAGAAAAACATTCGCAAACGTCCCGAGAAACATCGGGATTTATTACGCAAATTAAATGCTAGGACATATAATGTGAAGGTTTTGATTACTAATGAATTACTTGACCTTTGCTTTCCTAGGGAGGATTTAACGGGATCCCCCGGTATTTCCTGAACATATATATATATATATATATATATATATTTACTCTGTATTTGTATTTGTTGTTTCCTTGATCTCTTTCATGATCCTTCTTTTATTCCTTTTCAGATCCAACAATGTTACACTCTTTGATGAAGGAGCGTTTGCGCTCTATGAGCCATGGCGGTCGGGCTTCGGATACCCCTGCTCTTGTCCCTCCTCCTAGGACTGCCTCCCCTCTCTTGATTGAGCCATCTGGAGTTCTCCTGAGAGGGGTCCGGGCAAGGCAAGGGGCAAACGTCCTGCTGAGCCAACCCTTCCTCCCTCCAAGAAGGCGAAGGGTGTTGGTCCCTCTTCTGACCGTCGTCCTTCCACTAGGGCAGCATCCCGGCTCTCCCCTCTTCCTCACTTTGTTGATGAAGGGCATTGCCGTATGCGGTTTGCTCCGAGGTGGGATGTAATGTATGCCGACTCCATCTTCCTGTACAGAGATCCTGTCTTAGGGCTCAAGTTGCTTCGGGGCTCGATACTTCTCGCGGACAAGCTTTACTTGGAGGGGTTGTCTCTGGAGTATGTTAAGGGCCAGATAACTTCTCATTTCTCTCAGGCATGATTTCTCCTTCTCTTCTCTTCTCGTTTTCTTTTTTTTTTTTAACACTTGCCCTCACCTTCTTCCGTAGGCCGGAGCGCTATTGGGACATTTCCTGGAGCACTGCACCCCTTCCTCTTCTGAGAGACTAGGGAAAAGGGTCCAAGAGTTGGAGGGGACCGTGGCCTCCTTGCAAACAGAGCCAGACAAAGAGCGTCATGCGAAAGAGGGGTGTGCCGCCCAAGTTAAGAAGCTCACTAAGGACAAGGACAAGCTGAGGCAACGTATCCACACTGTGACATCCCGATTTTTGGTCTAACAACTATATAAACCGGTTCTTATATTATACACGCATGCTTACTAATATTTCATGTTTTGTATGGTCCTTCTTTTATATATGAATTATGTGAGGTGATAATTACATGATTTTTCAAATTTTAAACGAATTTGACATTCTAACACAATTTTCGAAATCTTATGTCCTAAATTGCAATTTTCGAAAATATAACTAAAATATTTTTAATTTCTGGAAAATATACATATAATTTCAGATTTATAAACATTAAATTTCATAATTTGGGAATTTTTCTAAATTAATTATGAATTTTCGGATTTTATGCCCAAAAACCCTAATTTTATGCCCTAAAACCCTAATTTTCAGTTTTTACAAAAATAAATAAATAAAAATTCGAATTTTTAATAAAATAAAGATATGATTTCAGATTTTATAAGATGAGGACAATCAAAATCAGATTTTATTAGATTTTATTTGATTTTATTTGATTTTGTGTTAATATTTTATTAAAATATCCTACACTAATACAAGATGAATTTCTTCTAGAAATTGTGCACTTGTGTGGTCTTCCATTCATCTAGATTCATGACTCATGGATTAGGGTTACACCAAGGCTAGAATAGAGGAGGGAGGTGGAAGATTTCATTTAATTTGGCATTTAATTCTATGCCTAGTTGGGAGATTTGCATTAAATGGAAAGATTTGTATTTATTAAACCTTGGTCCCCAAGTCTTGCCTTCTACCCTCATTCTCCACTATAAATAGGACCTCCCACACACTTTCCCATCCCCAAAAACGTCCTCACACATACACACACTATACTCTCTCTATTTTCTTCCACAAACACATAAATCCCGCCTAAAAACGCACCCCCTCACTTACTCTACTCTCAACACCCAAAACACTTCCTATTTATAGCCTATCTTCCACCCACATATATGTACACACAAGCCCTTCTATTTTCATCCATATATACCTAATAACCTTCCATATACTCCCTTATTTCCCTCACATACTCTTGAAGGAGGAAGTCAAGTTGATCTAGCCGAAACAAATCTATAAACTTGATAAACTCCTAAGGTGAGTGCTTTGTCAATTCCTTTCTGGGGCTTTGAACTATATGATATAAATATTATTCGTATAGCCTACCGTATTAAATTTATGCCATCAAATCTTTCGGAAAATGTTTTTCATACATATAAGACAAGTTATTTTCGAGAATATTGCATTCTCTGATATTGCCAGTTGTATCTGTCTCGAAATGATTTTTGACACCTTTGGGATATCATATTTTAATTATATTTCTATGTATCCTGGGTGTAAAAATAAGTTATTGCTTTGTTGACAAGTTGTGAGCCATATCTGTTCCGTTATATTTCCGTTTACCCTTGGGGACGCCCTTGGGAAGTTTGGGCCCAGGTACTTATAAGAGGAATTTTATCGGGCGGAACGGACCGTCGATAGAATCTTTTATATGATACCATTCCGTGAAA
This sequence comes from Petrea volubilis, assembly GCA_026212405.1. Taxonomy (NCBI): domain Eukaryota; kingdom Viridiplantae; phylum Streptophyta; class Magnoliopsida; order Lamiales; family Verbenaceae; genus Petrea; species Petrea volubilis. The sequence continues at coordinate 12,600,890 of CM047876.1, read as the reverse complement.
CCAATTTCTACGTACAGCCGGAGGATGACTGCAGTAGGGATTGGAGCGATGTATTGCACGGACGCGTGATACATCTCCGTCTTGTTTAGTGTCGAGGTGGCTTCTCGACAAGGGAGGCATAAGGGTTTCTATTATGATTTATCTGTTTTGGGTAATCATAAGGTTGGAGACTTCGTCTTGGGCTCACTGTCCGTATTACTCAGTTCAGTTATTATTATCAAGTTACATTTCACACTACGTGCACTTTATTATGATTTAACCGTTCTGAGTCTCATTTTCAGTCAATTATATATCTATCTATATGTGGCCTCACTAAGTCATTTGGACTTAACCCCTCGTTTTTTTTTGTTCATTGCCTCAGAATCAGAATAATGGGCGTGCATAGGATGGTTGTCGCTCCTCTAGTTGTTATATTAAAACTTCATTTCACTTTGTCTTGCTATATAATCTGTAGTTTGCTACTTGATGCCACTAGTTGGCTATTTTGATGTTGTACTCGGCTGCGCTACTTGGTTGTACTAAACATAGTTATATATTATCCATGTTGCATATTTTACTCTACCTCCACTGCGTATTGTTAAGTTAGGCGTTCGTACTTGGTATGAATTTCAAAATTTGTACTCAATGCGATCGTCGGTGGTCTCCAACCGTATCAGAGCCTAGGTTTAGGTTATAACCATGTGTTATATATAGGTAAGCATGCATACATCTAGTCTTTCTTCTGACCGAATCACTATGTGTATATGTGCTCTGTTTGTGATTATCGAATATGCTATCCCATATTATATACATAATGCAGTGAAGTGTTGTGTATAACTTTATGTGATAATCATGTTTTGATAATTATTCCCTAGATTCGAATCCGTAACACTTAGAATTTTGATGGCGCCTCGAAAAGGAGCTACACGTACCCGCTTACACTCCCAACCGACCCCAGAACCAACTCACCCTACTGTAACACAACCCCAAGGAAACCGTCATCAAGGACCCACGACAAGGTTGGACCCAGAAGAAAATCATGTTCCAAACCAAGGAAATAATAATGATATTCTGAGCCAAATGGTTGGCGTTTGGCGAGAAATTAGCCAACAAAGTCAAAATCATCAGTCGGATGATAGGATGTTAGATCGCTTCCTGCGCTTCAACCCACCAAAATTCTATGGGGAGCCTAACGATCAAAAGGCTGAATCCTGGGTAGCGGCAATCACCAAGATCTTTAAAGTTTTGCGCTGTAATGAAAAGGAACAAGTGGAGTTCACCGTATTCTTGATGGAAGGAGCAGCCCACAACTGGTGGAAGCACGTGGAACAAAGATGGAATGTCAATCAAATACCTGTAACTTGGGAAAATTTTCTGAAGGAGTTTTTAGATAAATTTATACCCCAAGTAGTTCGGGATGCAAGAGAAAAGAATTTATGGATTTGATTCAAGGGATCCTTACTGTTGCAGAATATGAGGCCAAATTCGCTCGTTTGGTACAGTATGCGCCACATATAATGAATGATGAAAGGAGAAAAACCAAACGATTCATCCAAGGTTTGCGGCCTGAAGTCCGATGGGCGTTAATGGCGACCGACATTGAGGAATATACACAAGCTGTCAGTAAGTCCATGGTTGTTGAGGCAGAAATTCGGGAAATCAAACAAATAACTAACAAGGTGAGCAAGAATAAGGAGCCTAGTCCGGGGGGTGGAGGACAACTCAGACAAACCAATGCAAGGAACAATAAGCGCCCTCGCATTGAAGGAAATCAGAATGTTAACCAACTTGGAGGCAGGGAAAGAATTGGATGCAACTATTGTGGACATCCTAGCCACGTAGAGGCAAAGTTTTGGAAAAAGAATGGAAAATGTGTAGCATGCGGTAGTGATCAACACATGATTAAAGAATGCCCGAAAGCCCGAAATCCTAATATCCTTGGTCCAACTCAAGAAGGAATGACCCAAGTTCCACCTGCTGGAAGGCCAAAAGTAAAAGCTAGAGCTTATGCTCTAGAGGCGGATGAAGGACCCGATCCAACTGCAGTAGTGGAAGGTACAACTCAAATTTTAAACACTTCTATGAAAATACTATATGATCCTGGAGCTACTCATTCTTTCATATCTGTGGAATTTGTGAATCGATTGGGGTTATTGCTAGAATCTTTATCTTATAAATTTGAAGTCAGCACCCCCTTAGGATCTAGTTATCTTACTGATCGGGTTCTGAAAGGATGTCCGATAAGAATTGAAGGAAAAATGTATCCTGCTGACTTAATAGAGCTTCCTATTCACAACTACGATATAATCCTTGGGATGGATTGGTTGTATCAACATCAGGCCCAACTAGATTGTTTTGCTAAGAGGATTATTTTAGGAAAGGATAACTCACCTGGGCCAATAATCCCCCTTAGTTCATCCAAAACCATTTCTCTTATCTCCTTCGTTGAAGCAAAGGAGTGTATCAAGGAGGGAGCATTAGGATTCATTGCCTATTTGCTCAACAAACCAAAGGACCAAATAAAGATAGAGGAAGTTTCCGTTGTAAATGAATTCCAAGATGTGTTTCCAGAAAAATTGAATTCATTACCCCCTCAGAGAGAAATAGAATTTGTGATCGACACCATACCAGCAGCTGAACCTTATTCAAAAACACCATACCGAATGGCCCCAGCTGAATTGAAGGAGTTGAAGAAGCAACTTGAAGAATTAATAGAAAGCGGATATATTCGGCCGAGTACATCACCATGGGGGGCGCCAGTGCTATTTGTTAAAAGAAGGATGGGTCACTTCGGATGTGTGTTGATTATCGGGAGTTAAATCGGATGACTGTCAAGAATAAATATCCACTCCCACACATAGAAGAACTATTTGACCTTCTACAAGGATCACAAGTATATTCTAAATTGGATTTGAGACAAGGATATTATCAGCTTAGAGTTAAAGAGGAAGACATTCCTAAAACCTCATTTAATACTCGATATGGGCATTTTGAATTTGTTGTTATGCCTTTTGGATTGACCAATGCACCAGCAGCTTTTATGGATATGATGCACCGGGTCTTCCGACCATATTTGGATCAATTTGTGGTTATTTTCATTGATGACATACTGGTATACTCAAGGACTCCAGAACTGCATGCGGAACAGTTGCGAATTGTTCAACAAACGTTACGAGAAAACAAATTATATGCGAAATTTAGTAAGTGTGACTTTTGGTTAGAAAAAGTTACATTTTTAGGGCATATAATTTCCAAGACCGGAATTGAAGTCGATCCCTCCAAGGTGGAAGCTGTTAATAATTGGAAGCGCCCAAAGACTCCAACTGAAGTAAGAAGTTTTCTGGGTTTAGCAAGTTACTATCGGCGATTCATACAAAATTTTTCAAAAATTGCAGAGCCCTTAACTCAACTTACTCGCAAGAATTCTCCTTGCCAATGGAATGAAAAGTGTGAAGCTAGTTTTCAAGAATTAAAAAGACGTTTAACCACTGCCCCAGTGCTGACACTACCTGAAGGAAATGAAAATTTTGTTGTCTACACTGATGCATCTAGAGAAGGTTTGGGGTGTGTGTTAATGCAAAATGGGAAAGTGGTTGCTTACGCATCACGAAAGCTTCGTTCTCATGAGTGTAATTATCCGACCCATGATTTGGAGTTAGCAGCAATTATATTTGCTTTGGCCAAGTGGAGACATTATCTGTATGGGACAACCTTTGAGGTGTATACAGATAATAAAAGCTTAAAGTACTTACCCACTCAGAAGGACCTCAACATGAGACAAAGAAGATGGCTGGAATTCTTGGAGGACTATGATTGTAAGATCCAATATCACCCCGGGAAAGCCAACTTAGTTGCCGATGCTCTGAGTAGAAAAGCCGGATTAGCACAATTAAGTAGTGGAATTGGGGTCTCTAAAAGCAACTTTATCATAAAGACTCATGCTCAAATAGCAGATCTAACTGTTCAATCAGAACTAGTCACCAAGATTCGGGAAAAGCAAGTAAAGGATAAGTGGAGTCGAAAGCAAATTGCCCAGGTAGGGAAAAGTACAAATGAGAAATATGGGATTGATGATATGGGGATTTTACGTTACAAGGGAAGAATATGTATACCTGAAGAAATGAAGAAAGAGATTTTAGAAGAAGCTCATAAGACACCATATACCGTTCATCCAGGAGGAACAAAAATGTATCGAGATCTTAAACAGTATTATTGGTGGAATGGTATGAAGAGAGACATCTCAGACTTTGTAAGAAGATGTTTGACGTGTCAAAAGATCAAAGGAGAACACCAAAAGCCGGGAGGAATGTTACAACCATTACCGATTCCAACATGGAAATGGGATCAAGTTACTATGGATTTTCTAGTAGGATTACCTAAGGTAAGAGGTGGATATGATAGCATATGGGTAATCGTGGATAGGTTAACCAAGTCAGCACATTTTCTGCCTGTTAAAACAACTGATCGAGTGGAAACTTTAGCAGAACTTTACCACCGTGAGATCACGAGACTCCACGGCATTCCTACATGTATCATCTCAGATAGGGATCCTAAGTTCACATCTAGATTATGGCAAAGCATACAAAGGCATATGGGCACTAAATTGCAATTCAGTACAGCTTCACATCCACAAACGGATGGGCAGACAGAAAGATTGATAGCCTATTTGGAGGACATGTTGAGGATGTGCGTGTTGGAATTTGGTGACAGCTGGAATAAGCACTTGCCCTTGATTGAATTTACTTATAACAATAGTTATCAAGCTTCAATACAGATGGCACCATATGAAGCTTTGTATGGAAGAAAGTGTCGATCACCGCTATATTGGGACTTGGATGAATGGAGGTGGACAAAGGATGGAATACATAGAGCAGTACGACCTGAACTCATCCAAGATGCAATTGACAAAGTGCAAATTATCAAACAAAAGATGAAGGCTGCCCAGGATCGACAAAAGAGTTATGCGGACAAACGACGAAGAAAACTGGAGTTTGAAGTCGAGGATCGAGTATTCCTTAAAGTCTCTCCAAGGAAGGGATTTACAAGGATTGGTAAAGGAGGAAAATTGAATCCCAGGTATGTTGGACCATTTGAGATCATAGAGCGAATAGGAGAAGTCGCATATCGACTAGACTTACCACCTAACCTAACAGGAATCCACAACGTATTTCACGTATCTCAGCTCCGAAAATACTACCCTGATGAAACCCATATCCTTCCACCTGAAAACATACCCCTTGAACCTAACCTTACCTATACAGAAAAACCTATTCGTATTTTAGATCGAAAGTTCCAAGAGTTAATAAATCGAAAAATACCACTCGTCAAGGTACTATGGCAAAACCATCAAATCGAAGAGGCAACTTGGGAACCTGAAGAGAAAATACGTAAATGTTATCCGGAGCTATTCAATCAGGTAAGAATCTGGGGACCAGATTCTTTTAAGGGGGGAGAGTTGTGACATCCCGATTTTTGGTCTAACAACTATATAAACCGGTTCTTATATTATACACGCATGCTTACTAATATTTCATGTTTTGTATGATCCTTCTTTTATATATGAATTATGTGAGGTGATAATTACATGATTTTTCAAATTTTAAACGAATTTGACATTCTAACACAATTTTCGAAATCTTATGTCCTAAATTGCAATTTTCGAAAATATAACTAAAATATTTTTAATTTCTGGAAAATATACATATAATTTCAGATTTATAAACATTAAATTTCATAATTTGGGAATTTTTCTAAATTAATTATGAATTTTCGGATTTTATGCCCAAAAACCCTAATTTTATGCCCTAAAACCCTAATTTTCAGTTTTTACAAAAATAAATAAATAAAAATTCGAATTTTTAATAAAATAAAGATATGATTTCAGATTTTATAAGATGAGGACAATCAAAATCAGATTTTATTAGATTTTATTTGATTTTATTTGATTTTGTGTTAATATTTTATTAAAATATCCTACACTAATACAAGATGAATTTCTTCTAGAAATTGTGCACTTGTGTGGTCTTCCATTCATCTAGATTCATGACTCATGGATTAGGGTTACACCAAGGCTAGAATAGAGGAGGGAGGTGGAAGATTTCATTTAATTTGGCATTTAATTCTATGCCTAGTTGGGAGATTTGCATTAAATGGAAAGATTTGTATTTATTAAACCTTGGTCCCCAAGTCTTGCCTTCTACCCTCATTCTCCACTATAAATAGGACCTCCCACACACTTTCCCATCCCCAAAAATGTCCTCACACATACACACACTATACTCTCTCTATTTTCTTCCACAAACACACAAATCCCGCCTAAAAACACACCCCCTCACTTACTCTACTCTCAACACCCAAAACACTTCCTATTTATAGCCTATCTTCCACCCACATATATGTACACACAAGCCCTTCTATTTTCATCCATATATACCTAATAACCTTCCATATACTCCCTTATTTCCCTCACATACTCTTGAAGGAGGAAGTCAAGTTGATCTAGCCGAAACAAATCTATAAACTTGATAAACTCCTAAGGTGAGTGCTTTGTCAATTCCTTTCTGGGGCTTTGAACTATATGATATAAATATTATTCGTATAGCCTACCGTATTAAATTTATGCCATCAAATCTTTCGGAAAATGTTTTTCATACATATAAGACAAGTTATTTTCGAGAATATTGCATTCTCTGATATTGCCAGTTGTATCTGTCTCGAAATGATTTTTGACACCTTTGGGATATCATATTTTAATTATATTTCTATGTATCCCAGGTGTAAAAATAAGTTATTGCTTTGTTGACAAGTTGTGAGCCATATCTGTTCCGTTATATTTCCGTTTACCCTTGGGGACGCCCTTGGGAAGTTTGGGCCCAGGTACTTATAAGAGGAATTTTATCGGGCGGAACGGACCGTCGATGGAATCTTTTATATGATACCATTCCATGAAACCAATTTCTACGTACAGCCGGAGGATGACTGCAGTAGGGATTGGAGCGATGTATTGCACGGACGCGTGATACATCTCCGTCTTGTTTAGTGTCGAGGTGGCTTCTCGACAAGAGAGGCATAAGGGTTTCTATTATGATTTATCTGTTTTGGGTAGTCATAAGGTTGGAGACTTCGTCTTGGGCTCACTGTCCGTATTACTCAGTTCAGTTATTATTATCAAGTTACATTTCACACTACGTGCACTTTATTATGATTTAACCGTTTTGAGTCTCATTTTCAGTCAATTATATATCTATCTATATGTGGCCTCACTAAGTCATTTGGACTTAACCCCTCATTTTTTTTTGTTCATTGCCTCAGAATCAGAATAATGGGCGTGCATAGGATGGTTGTCGCTCCTCTAGTTGTTATATTAAAACTTCATTTCACTTTGTCTTGCTATATAATCTGTAGTTTGCTACTTGATGCCACTAGTTGGCTATTTTGATGTTGTACTCGGCTACGCTACTTGGTTGTACTAAACATAGTTATATATATTATCCATGTTGCATATTTTACTCTACCTCCACTGCGTATTGTTAAGTTAGGCGTTCGTACTTGGTATGAATTTCAAAATTTGTACTCAATGCGATCGTCGGTGGTCTCCAACCGTATAGGAAGATCCTAGCGGGAGGGGTGCCACACACACTTTAAAGACCGACCACCATAAAGTGGTGGAAGAGGCCCACAAGGCCACCTGTCAGGAGGCTCTGTGGGAGTACCCTCAAACGAAAGAAGGAAAAACATTCCTGGCTTTTTATTGGGATGAAAGAAGGGCTACCTTTCTGGAGTCTCTAGAGTTTCACCTACTTCTGGCTAACAAAGCCACGTCCTACTTTTTCAAGGCTTTCGCGCTTGTGTCAAGCAATTCTGATCCCGCGGGCTCCCTTCCAGAGGAGACATCTCTTTCTTGACGTAGTTGCCGCGCTGGATGATACGCCCCTAGATGCCTTGCTCGAGAAGGATGACACCCTTGGCCGTGTTGAAGAGGGTGACCGCGGGCTGGGCTCACAAACTGACGCCCCTCCCAAAGGCATGAGGAATGCACCCCGCCATGGGAAGGCTAGAGGGGACCTTCCTATTTCAGCTACGAAGGATGGCGACCCTCTTGTGATTCTTGTTGAGGAAGGCACTACTGACGCTCCTCCTGCTACCACCTCTACCACTGCTTCCAAAAGGGGGTATTTCTCACTTTTCCCTATCTCCTTTTCCTTCATTTAATATTCCATACTTCTCTTGTTTGATGGTGATTTGTTGTTTGCCTTTTAGGTGATGAGTCCTTTATCCCTCCGAAGGAGACTCGGGCTGCTAAAGGTGTCCAAGGCATTGCTGCTTCTAGGACGGAGGGCATTGCTGCCTCCAGGATGGAGAGCCCTCTTGATAGCTCCACCTCTCCTGACAGCTCCACTCCCCCTGATGACTCTACTCCTAATGGTGCCAGCCTTGATGGTTCCACCCTTCCTCAGCAAGGATCGAGGAGAGAGTGATGCATTAGTATAGGGCCACCCCTCCCCTATTATCCAGCTTTGGTCTTTCTTTTTTGCTTTCGCTTAAGATATAATGCTCTTATGCATATATTTTTTCCCCACCTACTATCATAGGCGGTTTATCTATGTATTGTTTTCAAATCTTTGATGGACCTTTTTTCCTCTTTTGAACTCGTATGGAAAATTATATCGTATTTTATGCTTTCCTCGTCTTTTCATCCTTGTGTGCTTTTCTTTTGGGGCACCTTCCATTAATTGCACCCTATGTGATCACAACCAAAATTAAGAAAAAAAATGTAAACAACTAATTTTGTTAATGATATACGATAACATGGCACGCTTAACGGTCTTACTCATAGTTTACATGCCTCATCATTTGAGGGTGCAAGTCGTGAGTATGGCTTTTCGATGTTGGGAGAGTCTCTTCCTATTCCGAAAAGATCTTCGCTTTAATTTTAGGACACTGGTCCTTATGGGTCGTTTATTATTTCTTAGGCTGAGGCCATGAACTTTCGGGCCAAAGTCTTGAATTTTTCCACCGTATTGCAACCCTTCCTCCGGGGTTGCCCCAGGACAGTCTAATCCTTTATTTAGGCACGGGATGTCACGACCCGGAAAAATACCCTTTTATTTTATTAAAATAAATAATAATTTGAACATAAAATTTGTACAAAATACAAGAGTTACAATTTTTAAAAAGAAAACAAAAGCAACTTTATTGTGTAAAAGGCTTCCAAATGCTTCCGCTGCGCCACTCTAATCCGCTATCTCATTTCTTTCTAAAAATAGTCATATAAAGAAGAATCAACGCGACGGTTGAGTAGAAATTTCACTTAATCACATAAGGTGCTCGTGTGTATAATATATGCACATAATTACATAATATTTCACATAATAGCTCACGTAACATTACCTAGGTGACTCCCTTATATCTCCCATATCAAAATATTCCAACCGTTCACATCGTTAACCCCAATATTCCATCCGTCCACATCAATTCCATCCATTCACATCGGTGGCTATGTCTCGAGATTATGCCATTACCCTACAACAAATACATGGAACACTCCGTCCATGCAAAATGGAATTCGGACACGGATGGCGAGAACTGTTTTAAGACCGACAAGCCCATTGCCGCCCGGCCGAATTCAGCCCCATCCATTTCGAAGCACATACGGGTCGGACATACACAAATAAAGTTTTTTCATATAGTTTCACATAATTGCACATAAGGAAAATACTTCCATGCTTATAACTATAAATATAAAAGCATACTAATAGCATATTTTGGAATAATAACCATACATATTTTTATACTAATTCTATGAACATAAGCTATGAATATAACTAGAAACCTACTTTGTAGTAGCATAATGAAGCATAATATCATGATAAGAAAATGATAAACTAGCACTAGAAATTAACTTATGTAATTAAAGAAATTCCTACCTTCAAATATTTTTAGGAAAAAGAGGGTATATAAAGGGCTATATGGAAGGATCATTGGTATATATGTATGTAAAAAGAAGTGTTTATATATATACATGTGTGGGTGGAAGATATTTTATAAATATGGAGTGTTTTGGGTGTTGAGAGTAGAGTGAGTGAGGGGGTGTGTTTTTAGGCCGGATTTGTTTGTGTTGTGTGATAAAATGTGAGCAACCCTTCCCCCTATTTATAGTATTGTGATCAAGACACAAAATTATTATATAATAAGGTCTTTTTCCATAATTAATGTGTAATCTAACTAGGATATTTTCATTAAATGCAATCATCTTATTCACTAACCTAATGGTGTTGAGGTGTTGGCCTAAAATGATAATTCAAACCCTAAGTTTATAAGAATGCTCCAAGTATAAGATTTTGCTAGATTCACCTAATAAATGTAGGGAGATTAAGATAAGATATATATATATATATATATATATATGTCATGGCCTTATCCAAAGTTAATCTTATCAAGAATCTTATCATAATCTTATCAAATCCTATCCAAATCTTATCAAATCTTATCCAAAGCTTATCATAATCTTATCTAATCTTATCATAATCATGTCTAATCTTATAAAATCTGATATCATATCTTTATTTAATTAAAAATTCGAATTTGTATTTATTTATTTTTGTAAAAATCAAAAATTAGGGTTTTAGGGCATAAAATCCGAAAATTCAAAACTAATTTAGAAAAATTCCAAAATTATGAAATTTAATCTTTATAAATATGAAATTATATATATATTTTCCAGAAATTATAAATTGAACATATAATTTTAAGAAAATTGCAATTTAGGACATAGAATTTCTAAAATTGTGTTAGAATGTCAAATTCCTCTAAAATTTGGAAAATCATGTAATTTATTCAAAAGTGCATCTTCTCCATGCATAAAAGTCTAGAATACTTATTTATATTATTTTTGAAAACTCATAATCATTTAATAGATGAATTTTCCAAGAATAGTAATCAAATTCGAAAATTAGAACGTTACCGTTCAAATTGTAAATCAACCTCAAAATCATTCTAAAATTTGAAAATAACAAACAATAATGAACTTTTCAATAAGCATAATGTTTTATATCAATTATTTAAATAATAAAGATTATCGGGTCGTCACACGGGACCTCCCCATGTCTTCTGGAAGGACGTGCTTCTTTTCTCTAGAAGCTTTCCAGGCTTGCTCATGTCGGTCCTCCCTCTCTTCATTAGGAGATTGACTAACTAACATTCCTTAGCTTGCAAGCTTGACCTCCTTCCTTGCTAGGCCTCACTCGGTGTATGGAATATGCCTCTCACCCTTCCTGTTCTCCTTCAGGGTGGAGTTTTGACACTATCCTCCTTTTCCTGACCTGGAGGAAGGGGGCACCCTTCCACTCTGGAAAGTCCCTGCTCCCCCTTTTTCTCAGGAACAGCCCCCGTGGGCTGCGATCACCCTTTAAAGGGGTGTACTCTCTTGCTCCAGGGGTCACTCTCGGACTTTTTTTTTAAAGGGGATCTTCGTTGGCTCCTCAACTTCCCCCTGAGGACTTGAACCTACCTTCTACCAAGTCGTAGGTGCTCTACTCGGCTCATCCAAGTATTTCACCGAGTAATGCCACTACTCAAGAGTAGAACTTTTTCAAGTTTTGTATATTCCAAGGACGGGGTAACTTATTTCCTTGTGCGATCTTGAGCTCGTAGGCTCCTCTTACGATGATGCGGACCACCTTGAAAGGTCCCTCCCAGTTGGGCTTAAGTTTTCCAACCTGTTTCAGGGTGTCTGCCCTTCGAAAGACTAAATCTCCTACTTGGAATTCTCGTGCTCTCACCCCTCGATTGTACACGTCGACCATCCTGCTTTTGTAATGAGTCTTCCTTATAAGGGTTTTCTCCCTATGCTCCTTGATCATGTCCAAACTTTCCCTTAGTAGGGCCTCGTTTTGTTTTATTTGGTAAGTCTAGACTCTGTGAGATTCCACACCTATCTTAGTGGGGATAACTGTCTCAGCACCATATACTAACTAAGCTAAAGGGTGTTTCTCCTGTGGTCCAGTTAGGCGTCGTTCAGTGTGCCCAGAGCACCGTTGGGAGTTAGTCCACCCATGTACCACCAACTCGCTCTAGTCTTGTTTTTAGTCCTTGGATCACCAATCGATTCATAACTTCCACCTAACCATTAGCCTAGGGCTGTGATATCGAGACGAAGTGCTATCTTATTTTCATCTCTCTACACCATGCTTGTATTTTAGTCCCCTAGAATTATCGGCCATTATCTAATACTAGTTCTCGAGGTATGCCAAAACGACACATGATATTTTTCTATAAGAACTTCATCACTTCATTTTCTGAAATTCTAGCTACCGCTTCGGCCTCTATCCATTTACTGAAGTAGTCTACGGCCACTATGAGGAATTTTCTTTGTCTAGTCGCCAAGGGGAAAGGTCCCACCATGTCTATCCTCCATCTGGCGAATGGACATGGTGCACTCATGCATGGTTGTCAGGCGTTCCCCCAGCTAATGGATCAGAGGGGCATGCTTTTGGCACCTCTCACACCTAGTGACTAACCTTCGAGCGTACTTCTTCATGGTTGGCCAAAAATACCCTGCTCGAGCGGCCTTCCCTGCTAGGGTCACCCATCCTGTGCGGTAACCACAACATCCTTCGTGTATCTCTCTCAATATGTACTAGCCTTCCGCGAGTGACAGACATTGTTGTAAAGGAGGGGCGAGAGCCCTACTATATAGTACATCTCCCACCATTACAAACCTCGACGCTCATCCTTTCACCCTCATTTCTTTCTTCCTGTCCTTTGGGAGTGTGTCACTCTTTAAGAAGTCCATAATCTCCTTTCTCCAGTCATCCATTAGGCTCATCACTAGTACTTCCTTTTCAGGACAGGCCTTAGGCTAGCATGGCTAAATAGTCGGCCTTCTCATTTTCTTCTCTGGGTAGTTGGTGGATTTTTAAAGAGACCAGCTGTCTTCTCAAAGCCTCTATCTTCTTTAGATATTGAATCATTCTTTCCTTCCGTACTTCGTGACGCCCCTCCACTTGACAAGCTACTAATTGGGAGTCCAAATAGACTATCAGTTCCTGCGCTCCAGCTTTTAGTGCCAATTTGATGCCTACTAGAAATGCCTCATATTCTGCTTTGTTATTAGAGGCTTTGAAATCAAAACGCACTGCGAATTCGAAGCATCGCCTTCGGGGCTGGTTATTGCAACTCCTTCTCCACTACCCATGTTAGTCGAGGAACCATCTATGTGCAAGAGCCAAGGCTTCCCCTCCTGTGGTGGTGGTGAAGTCATTTCTGAGATGAATTCTATTAGGGCTTGTGCTTTGATCGCAGTCCTAGGAGCGTATGAGATATCGAACTCCCCTAGTGCGATTGCCCACTTGATAAGCCTTCTTGAAGCTTCAGGCCTCCCTAACACTTGTTTTAGGGGGTGATTAGTGCGCACTACTATGGAATGCGAGAGGAAGTAGGGCCGTAATTTTCTAGCAGCCGCTGTCAAGGCTAGAGCCAAATTTTCTATCTCTGAGTATCGCTGCTTTGCCCCTCGTAGTTTGTTGCTTACGTAGTATATCAGCTTCTGAACTCCTTCTTCCTCCCGCAAGAGTACTGAGCTGACCGCCCGGTCAGTGACATATAGGTACACGTGCAAAGGCTCCCCCAGTACCGACTTTACCAGTAATGGTAATTCTACCAAATACTTCTTTAAATCTTCAAAGCCCTTCTGACATTCATCTATCCATCTACATTCATTTGTCTTCCTCAATATTTTGAAGAAAGGGAGGCTCCTTTCCACGAGCCGAGATATAAACCTGCTCAAGGCAGCAATTCTTCCGTTTAGGCACTGTACTTCACTAAGCTTGGTGGGTGCCCTCATTTCCTGGATTGCTCAAATTTTTTCTAGATTTACCTCGATTCCTCTTTCCATCACCATGTACCCTAAGAACCGCCCTCCTTTAACTCCAGAGGAATATTTGTTAGGGTTCAGTTTCATTTGGTACCGCCTTAAGACTTGGAAGGTTTCTTCCAAATCTGCCAAGTGGTTCATTTTCTCCTTGCTTTTTACTAGCATATCATCCACATAGACCTCCATATTATGCCCTATTTGATGTTTGAACATCTTATCCACCAGCCTTTGATAAGTTGCTCTTGCATTTTTTAGGCCGAAGGGCATTACTATGTAATAGTATGTGCCCTCGGATGTTATAAAGCTCACCTTCTTATGATCTTCAGGGTCTAATAAGATTTGGTGATATCCTTGAGAAGCGTCCATAAGGCTGAGTAGTTCATACCTAAGGTGGAATCCACTAGCTGGTCGATACACGGTAGTGGGTAGAAATCTTTAGGACATGCTTTGTTTAAGTCTCGAAAGTCTACACAAAGCCTTTATTTATCGTTTCCCTTCCAAACGAGCACTACATTGGATAGCCACTCCGGAAATTGAATCTCTCGGATGTGTCCAACCACAAGGAGCTTTTCTATTTCTCTTTGTATGATCTGGTCCTTTTCTGGTCCGAAATGCCTCTTCTTCTGTTTCACTGGCTGGAATGATGGATCTGTTTTAAGATGATGCACTGGCACTTTCGGGTCTATCCCTACCAAATCTTTGGAAGACCACGCAAAGATATTCGTATTTGATCTTAAGAAAGTGATCAAATCCGCAGCTAGGGCTTCTTCTAGTTGAGATCCAATGCGTGTGTCTTGGTCGGGTCTCCCGGTACTAACTTTATAGTAAGTAATTCTTCCGCAGGTTGTACCCTAGCGTGCGTATTGTTTCCTCTCCTTGTTCTTCACGTATCACCCCTTCTATTCCCTCGCCTTTGCAGGCCTTCTTTGTCTCCATTCGGGTAACATCTCCTCTATCCCCTTTCCTTTTCCTAGGCTCTTGGGTTTCTTGTCCCCCCTCTTTTCTTGCGGTGTCCCCCTTGTTTCCTTGCCTTATTGCTTCAATATAGCATTTTTGAGCTGTCAACTGATTCCCCACAATCTCTCCTACTCCCCCCTGTACAGGGAACTTGATTTTCATATGATAAATCAAGACCACTGCTTGGAAGGCATTCAGGGTCGGTCTTCCGAGGATGACATTGTATGTAGAAGTGATGTCGACCACCAGGAAAGATGTCATCCTAGTCTTCTTCCATAGTCTGGAGCCCAACGTTAAAGGAAGGTTGATGAGGCCCTTAGGTCGTGCTGTCTCTTCCGCAAATCTGTGCAGGTTGGTGTGAACTGGCCTCAACTGCACATTCCCCAAGTCCATCTAGCAAAAAGCCTCATAGAACATTATGTCTGTAGAGCTACCGTTGTGAATGAAAATCCTTTCTACTTTATAGTTGGCAATTGTTGCTGATCCTACTAGTGCATCATAGTCGGAAGGTTGATTTCTTATAAATCCTCCGGCCCAAATGAAATACTAGGGCCTTTGGGTGCATCTTCTACCTTGAAGACTGGTACCCCAACTTCTCTCTGATTGTGTGCAGACTGGACGTGAGCCTTTCTAGCCTTTTGAGAGTCTCCATCTACAAGCCCTCCAATGATCATGTGGATTATCCCTCTAGGTTCGGGGTTGCTTCTGACCCATGAACCCTTCGGTAGGTTGAGGATTCCTTGGGTTTCTTGTCGAGTCGTTCTCCTAGCTATTTGCTGCTGTACCGGGGTTGTATTCCTTCTAGCCTCGCTTTCTCTTTTCAGTTGCTCTTGTCTGGGCAGTCCCGTCCTATACTAATCTCTTCTAGGCGTACTTTCCCTTATCATGTTTCTTGGTCCAAAGAGTTGGAGACCCTGCTCCCTATTACGGCATATTAGGTCTTGTAAATGTCATTCCTTTATGAGTCTTTCAATTTCATCCTTCAAATGGTGACACTCATTTGTATCGTGGCCATAGTTGTTGTGGACTCGATAGAACTTTCCTGATGGTGGGTTCGTTGGCCTATCCTCGAAGCCCTTACGCCATCGTACTAGATTTGTGTTTTCTATCTGCATCAGGGCTTCGTCAAGTGTTACCCTCAAAAGGGTAGGCCTAGAGTATTTAGAGTTGATCCAAGAAGTTTGATCTCTGTAATCCCCTGATCGAGCCCTTTTGATTGGCCCCGAAATGCTTCCTTCGTTTCTTCAATCCTTTCTTCTTTCCCTTGACTCCTCACAAGGTTAGGTCATTGCTTCATCGACGTTGATATACATCTCCACTAATGCTAAGAGTTCATCAAAATTAGTGGGGGGTCTCTTAGCTAAAGAGTGATAGACACTTCCCCTCTGTAGTCCTTATGCAAAGCCTATAGACTTCATTTCATCACTGATCCCTGGAACTCGTACGACAACAGCATTTAACCTATCTAAGTAATGTCGCAAAGACTCCCTTTCTCCTTGCTTTATGTTGAAAAGGGTCAGTGGGGTTTGCAGTCGTTTCTTACTGCTGGAGAACTGGTGAAGGAACAGTTGTCGAAAATCCCCAAAAGACCGGATGGAGTTCGGAGGTAATTGGTTAAACCATTGTTGTGTGCCTCTCCTGAAAGTGATACGAAAGACTTTACATTTCACTCCATCGGTGTAGCCGTGGAGCTCAGCCATACCATCAAATCTGATTAGGTGTTCCTGAGGGTCGTGGGAACTGTCGTACTCCGGGAGGTTGGCGGTGTTGGTGAATGGAGGGAGAACGTCCTCTTGTACATTCCTGCTAAATGGGGTCCCTATAGGGACCGATTCTCATTGTCCTGCAAGCTTTTTCTCTATCTGTTGCATTCTCTATTGCAACTCCAATGCGCACGTAGGGGGAGTACCCTCTCGAGGATTACCCATGGAAGGAATTTCCCCGTGCTCCTGTAGATATCCTGCGGATTACTGTTGGATTGGATATTGGCATCCGTCGAGAGTGAGGCGGATCCCCTTGCTAGGTTTTGTCCTTCTATGTGCTCTTGAGGTGTGCTTGTTACTATTGCAGGGTGTCCTCCCCCCTGCGTGGGATGGCTAGCCCCATTGTGGCCCCTATTCCATCTTGATGCGCTGCTGAGGGGTGCCTCATTCCATGCTGCTGTATGCCCTGTGGGTGGTGTTTGTGGTGCAACCCTTGCAAGGGCAGTCACTACAACCCTCGTTATCATCTTCGTGAGATTTTCTCATGTTGCTTGTGCAGCTCCTATTGCGGTCGGGCTCCTTAATGCGGACTAATCTGACCACCCTCTATCATTTCTTGGTTTGTACCATTTTGGGTTTGCGTCTCTCCCATATTATATGCCTCAGCGGGTCGTCTTTGTGCATGTTGTACTCCTTAATTCTGCCTGCTAATGGTGTGTACCCCTAGAGTCTGCCCCTCGGTGGTATGCACCCCTGGAGATATCATTTTCGTGGCCTGTGCTCCTAAAGGTGTTGCTTCTGTGGCATACGCCACTAGAGCATGCGCTCCTGTAACATGCTATCCCACGGCATGCACTCTTGGAGCGTGTGCCCCTGTAGCCTGCTCTCCTAAAGGTATCTCCCCTGTGGCATACGCCCCTGGAGCATGAGGTCTTGCGGAGTGCGCCCCTATAGGTGTCGCCCCTGGAGCATGCGGTCCTGAAGTGTGCGCCCCTACAAGTGTCGCCCCTGCGTCATACGCCCCTAGAGCATGAGATCCTGCGGAGTGCACTCCTAGAGCGTGCGCCCCTGGAGGCTGCATTCTTGTGGCCAATGCCCCTGAGAATTTCTCTCCCGTGATTGTTACTTCTTCAGGAGCTACTCCCAATGATTGTGTCCCTGTAGGGGGTACTCCTTGGATGATGAATGATGCTTGTACATCCCCGCCCTCTGAAGCTTCCCTTCTAGTGGCCGAAATAGGAGAGATGTTACCACCCTGCAAAGTGATGACAGGAGTGATGTTACCACCCTACGAAGTGATGACAAGGGTGCCGCTCCCTTGAACAAGAGGGGCAGCCTCTCCCAGGGTCTTGGGTATGCTGTTACTGGCCATAGTGATGTGCACTTCGTCAATTTTGTGGAGAATTCCCTCACGCCTTAACTCAAGTCCCCACAGACGGCGCCAATGATGCTTCCGGTAATTCCGAGCACCAAGATTTATAACACGGGAAAAGAGTCTTGGTCCTTTGTGAGTAATAATCAACTTGAGAAGAGAAAACCTGCAAAAAAAATAGGTTAGCACTCCACTAAATTAAGTTAGTATTCATGTAAGAATGAAGAAAAAGTACGAAAAAGTAATGAAATAAGTGTAAATGATGTTGAAAATCATCAAGATGATAAGTGCAAAAGATTAAGAGCGACTTATAGTGCTTTTAAAGGCTTTAGAGAATCAAAAGAATGGTTTTTATGTTGGAAAAGTTCCCCTCTCGCGTCTGTACGCCCCTGGTCTTTATATAGGGCCACAGGCGTAACCTACCTATTCTGAGAATCAGGACGTGGTCTGCAAAATCAGGGCAGTTGGAGGCGCATTGGTTGAGATTCCCTTGGATATGGTGGACGGATCTGAGTCTGTTTATCCCCACGGGCCTTTTGACTCAATCTAAGGTTCGTTATCTCTATCCCAGGTGATAGGTGGGTTAGGGCTTGAGATCTCCCTTCCTGGACTTAGACTTAGGAATGTATCCTTGCTGGGCTTAGGTTCAAGGTTGGGTTGGGCTTTATGAAGGATTCCTCTCTTTCTAGATTTAGCTTCTAGGACTGTTCCTGGGCTTTTATTAATGTTTAATTAATAAAAAGCCTAAAATAAGAAATAAGGCAATATCATAATAGAAAGATAAATAATAGATTATTAGGTTGAAATAAGGCAATATCATAATAGAAAGATAAATAATAGATTATTAGGTTTCTTTATCTAATAAATTAATTAAAATTAATATTTAAAAATTAAAAAGATATAATCATCAATTCATAAAAATTATACATTGAGTTGCCAGTAACAATTTTGAAGCACAATAACATTGTCCAATTCCTCCGACCCAAAAAAAAAAAATAACATTGTCCAATAAAAAGTTAAACCGAAATGATTTTTACAAATGAAAGTTAGTTGCCAATTTTCTCAGACGTTTTAAAAGGGCTGTGTAGACATGATACAGTCATATTGGTCAATTTCCCTCACACCCCCTCCTCCAATCCACACCTCGCTCGCTACTGGTGCGGCCATGGCTTCGCATCTACTTCCACCTACTCGAATGACACTGAGCCCGAATCTAACTCTAGCCTCTCCTCCTTCTCGTAGAGCTTCTCTATCCTCGAGTTTTCTGTGTCCTTTCGTGGGGGGCTGCGTCTCGGGCGAATTTTCGGGTGCGAGAGTCCGACCCGTTTCTCTAAATCCCTCGCGCTCGACTTCTAGCGCCAAGCGCGGCGTTGTTACAATGGTGTGTTCTTGCTTTATTTGTATGCGCGTGTGCAACTTGTCTACGATATAATCTTGTTCAAGTATTTTATTTTCTTTAATCCTTATCTTGTTGTTATAATTATATAATATGGGCCTTTAGTATATGATAATGGAATTTAATCTGCGGCTGAGGTTTTGGGGTACTGTAATATTTAACCTAGTTTTGTCAATGAGAGGATACATTTCTGATAGAGGTGGGGGGTATCATTGATTTTTTTTCCCCGTTGAATACATGGAGGTGGTGAAATTGGAAAGTGATGTTTGTGTAAGTAAAGCATTCAGCAGGTATAGAATACAAGAGCTTCAATGGAGTAGAATGCTAAAGAAGGAACAGAATTTGTTTTCCTTGAAATTGCCGGACCGACCTTCAAAGATTACTGAGTGGTCTAAGCAAAGAATACGAGACTGTATAGGTAGCCTAGTCTAGGAAGTGATTGACCTAAGTTAAACGGGCACTTGAGCTTGTTTGATTCAAGTTTGGGGATGACCGCTGATAGGGCAAAGTCAAGGAGAACCATTTGTCCACCTGAATTTAGTGTTGGATGAGATATGTCCACTTGAGTTTGACCAGGCTTTTCACTATATACGGATACAGCCATGACCCCTTTTTCATTCCGTAGCATATATTCCAGTTCTGTTTGTCCTATCCAGCCTGCTTTGGTTGAGATGCTAACCTACCAAGCTCCAGCCCCTCAATATGACATTTGATTCACCAAAGTTACTTTCTTTATGCGTATGTCCATTCATGAATGCTGCTTGAATAAGATGGTGGCACATTTAGTTGATTATCTTCTCACAGATGTCACATATAGTCTTATCGCTATATATTGCATGGCTTGCTTTGGGCTTATTGTCTGATGGATATAGGTTCTATCTCCTTAGTTAGTGATGTTGTGTACAGCCTTATCACCCAATATTGCAAGGTTTCCATTAGGCTCTCTCGATGATGGATTGGATATAGTGCTCCTATCTCCTTAGTTATAAACAGTAAACTTCAATAGATGGACCAGATCCAGAATTCATTTGTTTGCACATTTTTGTTTAATCCAACTTGGAATTGTCTTATTATGTGAGAGAACAACCAATGCTTTTGAGTCTAGTTGCTTTTCTCCTAATTGGTAAGGATTTTTTCATTTTGTGATGTTGCAAGTTTCCAGGATACCCAAATGACTTTGCCTGCAATCAATAGGCTGACTAAGTTGCTATAACAGCTGGCACATCATTGGATACTCAACTATTTGCAGACACCTTGTTATCTTTACATGTCTAATTGTCCATCATTGGTGTAAGGTAGCTCATAGAAGTTGAATAATATGCCACACCGTTTACAGTTAATGAGAAAAGGAAATGAATATAAGGTGCTAGATTTTTTGTAGAACTAGTTGCAATTAACTCTCTTGTCTTGGGGCATAGGTTTTAGTAACCTAATGCGTGGATGTTGCTTGATCGGGCTGTAAGATGAGTCAACTGCTCGGGTGGATCCCTTAATATGTAGAACTGAGTCTGTAAGATGGAAATGATCGGTTTGTGTGACTAGGCCTTGAACTAAGATGAACTAGGAAAGCACAATAAGTTGATGGTTATTAGAGAAAAGGAAGAACTGATCTAATCAAGCAAGAAAATAGTGGACTTGACGTAGATCTCTGCTTGAAACATAATATTATATCTTCGCCTAGATTAGAACTGTGCTTGTATTGGCGAGCCACCATTTTTGCATCAACATCACAGTTAAGAGATTACCGCCTTTCCTGGCCTTCAAAAAAGCAATTGTTGAATTTAGTAGCCATCATCATTGTGAGGGGTGTGCATTCGTTCGGTACGGTACGTACCGTCCCGAAAATTCGGTAAACCGAAATTTCGGTATGCTTTTACTGAACCGAATTTTTTGATTCGGTTCGGTTCGGTATTTGCTGAATATTTTTTTTGGTACAGTTGGGTTGCTCACCGAAATACCGAATTTATTTTTTAAAATGTGTACAATGACAAAATCTCCGCCTAAAACATACTCACGACTTACGATTCAATAACCTAATAGCCACAATCCGAATGAGGGAAGCTTTAACATAAAATTGAAATATCCATCAATATTAATACAACTCCAACAAATGAAAAGCTAACATGAAAGAAAACATTAAAATGTTCATCAAATCTACTCCAACATAAAAAAAGAACATTGAAATCTTCATCACAAGCCAATAATGCTCCACTCCATACTAACACTTGAGATCATATATGTATATATATATAATAATATAAATAATAAATTTAATATATATATAAATGAATATAAATTCGGTATTCGGTTACGTACGGTATGCCGAACCTCAATACCGAAACCGAACCGAATATCGATATTTAAAAAAAAAATTATACCGAACCGAAATTCCGGTTCGGTATTCGGTTAGTACCGAAATTTCAGTTTCGGTATCCGTACGGTTCGGCCGGTTTACCAAACTATGCACACCCCTAGTCATTGTTTACATCAACTGCTACGATGAGTTCTGCTGCTTCTTTCATAACCCAGAATAACATTTGTTAGGCTTATTGCATGATTGAGTGCAATTTCTGTTGAGATTTTGATTTTGTAACTATGCCCCAATCAGATTGTATTGCCTTGCTAGCTTGTAGAGGTCATTATTGAGCTTAATGATATTTGACTCAATAACTTCAAAATACAAATAAATTGAACTTTGAGAAACCAGTGAAACAGAGTACATGCTCAATTAATGTTGATGGCAGAATGAGTTCCAGTAAATCTTGCTAGTCTCGCCTTGACTTCTTCTGGTAATCTATTACAGAGGTGGCTTTTTTTTTTTTCTTTTAATTCTTTTTCTTTCTGCTCAAGGCCCCCCCCCCCCCCC
>CM047876.1:12557397-12578244 GCA_026212405.1 Petrea volubilis | reverse complement strand
CCCCCCCCACAACAATTAGTAATCTATTACAAGTACTTAAACACTTGTTTAACTTGTGATGAGTCAGCACGCCTTCTTTGGCACAATAATATAGGAAGCTCTTAATAATTATCTTTCGATTGTATTTCCTCACGACAAATGTTACTGATTAAGTTGTATTAGAAATTTAAATTATTGAAGAAGAACAAAAGTAAAAGCTTTTGGGGAACCTCCTCCTTTAATTCTTTGCTGCTTACTTGAGTAGTTCAGAGTTTCTAATCTTGCTAGTAAGAAAGTCTGGTCCAAGGATGTGGTTTATCAGAATTTGATATTTTATAGATTATGGAGAACCTACATCTAGATGGACTCATTACATTATAGATGCTTAGAGGATAAATTTTTTGTTAGCCCTGTAACTTTATTTTCTAAAAATTATTAGTGGAGTCAACCCAATAAACTTTGATCTTACAATATCTTTGTTAGAAGATCTAATAGAATATTTGTTAAGTTAGTATATTATGGTAGGGTTAGGATTCCGTATATCGATTAGGATTCTAATATTATTGTTACCTTATTTCTAGTTTGCTTAGAACTCTTGTATTCTTCTATTTTCATCTCTATATAAAGGAATAGGAGACTATGAATAATATATGAACATATTTTCTCTTCCAACATGGTATCAGAGCAGGTTCGAAAGAAGAAGAAGAAGAAAAAAAAAAGGCGGTAGAAACACATGTTAACACCTCTTCTTCCCGCGACCCACCCTTCCCTATTGTCGTTGCTATTGAATCTTCTCCAAACTTCTCCATACTCCTCACCTGTTGTCGTTGCTATTGAAACTTCTCCAAACTCAGCCTAAAAAAAAAAGAAAAGAAAAACTCTCTTACCTTTTTTTTTTCATGTCTATCATAAATTTTCGAACAATTTCAAAACTCTCTCTTTGATTTTTCTCATTCTTTTACACCTATGTGGTACTCTTTTCTCTTTTTCTCTATTACTTCTCCAATACTATCATAATTACATTGTGATTTCTATCATGACTATGTCATGATTCTCTCTCTCTCACAGTTGATATTGTGATTCTTTTATCTACTTCTATCACAATCAAATTGTGCTTTCTATCATGACTAGATCGTGGTCTTTTATCTTGCTGTCACAATTCAATTGTGCTTTTCTCACTATCATGGCTACGCCATGACTTTATCTCTATTTCTCGTGATTTGTAAACTTATCTCACGATTTGATGAACTCTCTTCGTGATCTACTCTTTGCCTATCAAGGTTAAACCATGATTTATACATTGTGTCACGTTTAACCGGTATTCTATTTTATACTTTCACAATTTAATCGTGCTCTTTCTCAATCTATCTTGGTGTTTCAAGCTTCCAGAATTCTCAGCTTGAGGGGGAGGAATGCAATATTTAATATGTTAGGATATGTTTTCAATTTGTTAGGATTATTTTTATGTTTTTCATTGTTGTTTTTCTTTTTAGCATGCTGTGTATGTTTATTAAGCATACCCCAGCTTGAGGGAGAGTGTTAGAAGATCTAATAGAATATTTGTTAAGTTAGTATATTATGGTAGGGTTAGGATTCCTATATCAATTAGGATTCTAATATTATTTTGTTACCTTATTTCTAGTTTGCTTAGAACTCTTGTATTCTTCTATTTTCATCTCTATATAAAGGAGATAGGAGACTATGAATAATATATGAACATATTTTTCTCTTCCAACAATCTTTTATATGGATATCAGAATCTTCTCAATCCTTTCATTTTAAATGTCTTTTCTTTTTCTGGTTCTGGTGGTGGCGTGGGGTAGCGGGGATGGCATGCACGGTGGTCTGGTGGGGGAAGATTCCACCCCTAAATTGAAGCTGAACCCACTCCTTTTGATTATTTATTATCTTACTGCATTTCCAACTGTTATCTCAGTGGTGATAATCATTTCTACTAACAGGTGATTCCTTTCTCAAGGGGAAGCGCCTGGGAGCAACCTCCACCAGATTTAGCGTCGTACTTGTACAAGAATCGAATTGTGTACTTGGGAATGTCTCTAGTTCCATCTGTCACTGAACTGATACTAGCAGAATTTCTTTACCTTCAGTATGAAGATGAGGAAAAACCAATTTACCTTTACATAAATTCCACTGGGACAACCAAGGTTAGAGCCTTTTTTTTTTTTTTTTCTTTTTTTGTATGATTATCTTCTGGTGATGCTTTAAACTTATGCATCTGTTTTTATGATATTGTCAGCACAATCTAGTTTCCCAAGGGAAGGAGAAATGTGATTTATGCCTTTCTATGTTGTCCTTTTAGAAGCTTTCCATGCAACTGTTGCTTTGGTTTTTTCCACCTCCTTTTATGGCGAGAGATGCATAATAAGAATCACCAGGCTCTTCTTTGCAGTTGTCTCTGTGTATATGTGCATGAGAAGGAGGGGAGTGTGGGGGGTTTTTGGGTTGGGGGTGGGGGGGGGGAAGGGGGGGCAGTGGTGTGGCACTGTTGAGGAAGAGTGATTATGTTGCATGAGTACTACCCTGGAATGGATCTGGTGGACAGTAAAAATGATCCAATGTTCACAAAATCTTTGTGGTGCTTCTTTGATGTTTATCATGCTTTTTATCTTGAACATATCAACCATCACAGTTTTATTATACGTTTAACTAGAGACTATCTTGTTACCAACATTTGTGATGGTCAGCTTATCTCACTTATGCTTTGAACATATTGTTGTGGAATTTTTTAATTGTCTTGTTAAGACCTGCTTACCTTATTTAATCTTTCAATATGTGTGCTTTCATTCCCTTCCATACCGAATTGAGTTTGTACATGAAAAAATAGATTATGAGGCAAACATTTGCTGCAAAGTCTACTGATTTCATGGTTCTGGGTTTTTCATTTTACTTGTACACTTTATACGTAATGATGGTGGCGCTTGGTAGTATGTGATTTGGTATCTACTTTGGGTATAGTTAAGGTTCTTTCATCTGGTGTGGTCCGATTGTTAAAGTGTCCTCTTTTATGTTGCACTACGTTGTGGGTTATAGTTGTCTCTGAAACTCACGGTGTTTTATGTGAATCCTTCTGCCAAAGGAATGGTGACCGCAAGTTCTAGTGTACTGATTGATGTTTCTCTTGTAATTTGTCCTTTCTGCAGGGTGGGGAGAAGTTGGGCTACGAGACAGAGGCTTTTGCAATATATGATGTTATGAGGTTATAAATTTTTAGCCATACATTGCATAGTTTCCTAGTGAGGTCGGATATTGCATTGCATTAGTTTTCCATCGCATATCCACAGGGAAACCTTACCTGGCCTTAAATGTTCATGGCTACATCACATGATGTCATGACAGTTTATGCCATGACTAGAACTGTTGAAATAGTGGAAGTTGAGGCTAGATTGAGCAGCTACATGCCAAGAAACTTCAAGTTTATTTGCCAGTCTAGACTCAGACAAAACTTCAGTCTTTTTTTTTTTCCCCTGTAATCATTATGCTATTTTTGTAGGTATGTGAAACCACCTATTTTTACGCTATGTGTTGGCAACGCATGGGGAGAAGCTGCACTGCTTCTGGCTGCTGGTGCAAAGGGGAATCGTTCTGCTTTACCCTCATCAACAATCATGATAAAGCAGGTTGCTTTTTAGCCATACCACATCTTTGTATGTGAATTTGGGAGTCTGGCTTTACTTCTTCACTGCCCTCCATAGCACAAATTTGTAGTACAGTTTCTATTCTGTAAAAAAAGAAATGAAGCAGAAGGCATCATATTCTGTGTATTAGTTTTCTCAGTTGTACTACTTGGTGGTATTTTGATTATAATATGCGCGATCGGTGTACTTTGCAGCCAATTGCCAGGTTTCAGGGTCAAGCAACTGATGTGGAGCTTATGAGGAAAGAAGTTAGAAATGTGAAGGCTGAGTTGGTAAAGTTAACTAAATCGCTTTGGCAGTTGCCTCACTCTTTTTGGTGCCTCAAAATTCGTAGGCAAATCTCCAAAAGAATGCTGTTGAGCTGTATGCTTTTATTTGCCCATTTTCGTAAGACCCCCTATTGCATCAAAAATTGGAAACACCCTTGTTTCAAATAAAGGACCAAACATTAGGGGATATTCGCAATTCTTAATATTAAATAGGGTTTTGTCAAAACGAGAGAAACCTTAGGTTTTTTTTTTTGTAATTAACCCTTTTTTTTGGTATCTTATCTACATGTCATGTTTTACTGTCAATCTATGTCAACATGAATAAGCTTATGTTCATTACATATTCTGGGAAATTGTGAACAGATCTACATCCCCACGGTTTATTTTCTCATTCGCCATCGACATCATTTACCTTTCTTGCTAATGCAGTTGAACCTATAGTAGAACTTTTCATATTTGATTTTTAAAGGTGAAACTTTATGCAAAACATATTGGAAAATCACCTGAGGAGATTGAAGCGGACATAAGGCGTCCAAAATATTTTAGTCCCAGTGAGGCTGTTGAATATGGGATTATCGACAAGGTACACTTGTTAGAATGATAATTTTATTTCCCCTTATCTCATGTATTGACATTTTTCTTTACGTTTTGAAGGTCCTATACAATGAGAGGGGAAGCGAAGACCGAGGAGTTATGTCGGACCTCAAAAAGGCACAACTTATTTAAATGGATGAGGTTCGTATCAATCACTGTAGCAAGCATTGTAGGATGCTGTGATTACCCACAGAATGAAGATTACATACATTTTGAGATGTTGGACTGAGGGCACGTGGGGTAATGGATCTATTGAACTTGATTCAGAATAACTGGCGCTCAGTGTTCACCTGCAATTCATCGAGCAGGCTAGTCCTTTTGTCGTCAACGTAGTCTGTGTGCTAAAGTTACAATGAAGTGTATCTATAGCGAGTTGCTTAAGTGTGCGTTTAGATCTGCAAGTTTCTATTTAGATTCACTACTGTGTAATGCGTGACAAATCTCGGCTATTCACTCAGCACTAAATAACCTAGTCATATTTGATTAAACTGGCTGAATCTCCATCCTTATGGCCAGTTTGGATAAGTTTTGAAAAGAAAGTACTTGTTGAGTTGTGTTTTTGAAATAGAGCTTGTTATGAAGTGAAGTTGTTTTGTGTTTCGATGCAGTGAATAAGTAGTTTAAAGATGTTTTTCATTAGAAGTTATTTTGAATAGATTCAAATTAAAGCCACTTTTGTGCTTTTCTAATAGAGCTCAACAGGGCAGTAGATTTTTATTTTATTTTTTATTTTTTATTTAGTAATTTATGCTATTATTGAAGTGTTTTTTCTTAAATAATTGTTTGTTTTTGAAAAAATATATCCAAATGGGCCTCAGAGCTTTTGCTTTTTGTATTCAATAACTTTTAGGCAAAACTGCATTTTTGTTCCTGGTCTCTGTGCAAGCTGCGCCAGACGTTATCCTTGAGCATTTAACAATTTGGATTAGTTTGTCCCAACAAAATTGAAAATCTACTGGCAAAAGTAATGCAGACAAGGGTTTGAAATGTAGTAACTTTTTGGTTTGCTTAAGACTGATTTGGGGAATTTCTATACAAGAAGGCCACATAAACATTATGGTATATTACGGGCCCAAAAAGAGAACACTCATTAAAAATATCCCAAAAATAAAAGGTTCGTCTAAAATTCTCTTAGATAATAAACACTAATAATAAGAATTAATCAAGACCCTCAATTCTAGGGTAAAACAAAATCATAAGATTATGACACACGTCTTCGGAAGGACGCAAGGGTATAAATAACAATGACCTTAAAATAGAAAGGGCATCCAATTTTAGAATCACTAAAGATTTAACAATTCAATAATGACTATTTCTTGAGCAAACTTCTATAAATAGGTGGTCACCCCCACACTGAGAACCACAACACACATGGTCATACAACACACACACATACCCGGTTACACACACACAACACACACAGTACACACACTCATACATCTATATAAAGGAAACCCTAGAGGTTACATACACAGTTAGAAGGTATGTCCTAACCCTAGACTTTTTTATGTGTTTTAAATTCAAGTTTTTTTCTCTTTAAGTAGTTAATTTACAACTATATATTTATATGTATACGTGCTTTAGGTTATCTTATGAAAATACATGTATACATATTTTGCTGATAAGTATAGACCAGCTTACATGCTTACATATAGCCACATAAAGATTGTCTATATGCCAATGCATATACTTACTTGAAAAACTAAAATTATTCTTGTGAAATATGTATATATATATATATATGTAGTTAAAGTCATTTTGAAACTATGAATATGCATATATGTGTAAACATTGTTTACTTGTGTGCCTAAGCCTAATATTTTCTTATAGAAGCTATTAAGAACATTTAGTTCATCCATCACCCAAAATTATAAGATTGTAAATATGCAAATATTATGTAACTCCAATAGTCTAAATTAGTTGTATTATGCCTTCAGAATGACTACTACTCATGAGCAATTGCGACTTAGTATTCTACTCTTAGCTACTAATCCAAATCTTAGGTGGTTACCCAGTTAACGTAGCCAAATCAATCCCTAATTTTGGTAAAACATAAACCGCTAAGGTGAGTGTCTTATACCTTCTTTACTGAGGCATTGAACTATATGTCATAAATATTATTGTATAGCCTATCCTATTTGATTTATGTTGTCCGATTCATTGATATTTTACTCTCCATATTTTAACAAAATATTCCTCTGAATTATTAGTTAAGCTTTTTTTTTTCCCATCGAAATCCTTGTAGTACGATATCAAATTTATATAGAGAATCTGCAAATAGACATAAATACTCATCAACGCCTGCCCTCTCCGTCCCTTGGCAGAGGCCAAGGGTAGCACTAGGTAAGAATATAATGAGATCCCATGCATATAAAATCTAGCTTTAACTATGGCTTCCATTCTACTTCTATCCTACTGGGGGAGGATTTGAAGCAAAGCATGCTCAGGAATAATGACCAATCAGTCGCCTCCGCTCCTCAATTTTCACCATTAACCCACCCAATAGAACATTAGATGACCTTTTGGTCTGCAGTGCATCAGAGCTCTAGCCAGAAAAGGCAGCCATGCCTCCATACTGACATTGTAACTGAGCTCAGTCAGCAAGACCAGGATTTTCTGAATGGAGTGTGCACCAACATCATCCACATGCAAAATAAGAAGTTCAAGATCTATACTGGTAATTTTGATCAATATGTTCAAACCCGGTCTGAGCTTGAAGAGAACCAAATGAAACAATACAAGTGGGAGCAGGAGCAAATAGCTTCGATGAAGGAATACATTGCACGCTTTGGACATGGTTCTGCTAAACTTGCTCGTCAGGCCCAGAGTAAGGAGAAAACCCTGGCAAAGATGGAGCGTGGTGGGCTCACAGAGAAGGTGATCAAAGATAAAGTTTTGGTTTTCCAATTTGTTGATGTGGGAAAACTCCCTCCTCCTGTTCTTCAGTTCGTGGAAGTGACATTTGGCTACACTCCTGATAATCTCATCTACAAGAATCTTGATTTTGGTGTAGACCTTGATTCAAGAGTGGCCTTGGTGGGACCCAATGGTGCTGGGAAAAGTACCCTGCTGAAGCTGATGACAGGGGATTTGGTTCCTCTGGATGGCATGGTTCGTCGCCACAACCACTAGAGGATTGTGCAGTTCCATCAACATTTGGCTGAGAAACTTGACCTAGAAATGTCTGCTCTGCAATTTATGATTAAAGAGTACCCAGGAAATGAGGAAGAGAAGATGAGAGCTGCAGTAGGCAAGTTTGGGCTTAGCGGCAAAGCCCAAGTGATACCTATGAAGAACTTGTCAGATGGGCAGAGGAGTCATGTTATCTTTGCATGGCTAGCTTGGAGGCAGCCACATATGCTGCTGTTGGATGAGCTAACTAACCATTTGGATGGTTCACCGTGAAAATCTGCCACCGTCCCCACGGGGGTGAAGGTTGAGACGTTGAAGTTTTTTTTCCGTTCACGTGCATCCGACAAAAAGGGGTCGGCTGGTGCTGAGGTTACCGTCCCTGCATAGGACCGGACAAGGGGAGGCCGGCCAGAACCATCGCCACCGCCATCCGATGGTTTGGTGTCACCCATGTGGGCAGCAGACAACTAGGGTTAAGGTTAGGCGGGATTTTGAGAGAGAGAGGATTTCGAGGAGTGTGAAATATCGCACCTTGCTTATGCAGATGATATCATTATCTTTGCTAACACCCACGCTTCGGGGCTCCGTAGACTTATGGAATTTTTGAGACGATATGAAGGGATGTCGGGTCAACTTATTAGTGTTGCTAAAAGTTTTTTAAAACCTTTTAAAAATATCCTAGATTACCTTTTCAAACCTCGGTTTTACTATTCATGTGGGCCGGAGTATTTTCTTAAAAACCCAACTTTTATTCTTTATTTCACTAAAACCCATCCTAAAGTATTTTTGATCATTTTAGGACATTTTAACTTTAAAATTTCTTTAAAAAATATATTTAAAATAGAAAAAGTCACAACCATCCTTATCCATACTTTTTAAATTAAATCTTAAATTTTTAAGTACTTATTAATTTTTCTTAAATTTGTTATGTTAAATCAAGTAAAACCCCCTTTTGTAAATGGCATCAGAGCCATAAAGATCAATAAAAAATTATAAAATATGGAATATTTAGAATTGATAAAGTTATCAATTATAAATCTTTTAATAATTAAGGAGCTATTTATTTATTTACAGGAAATAAATGATAAAGAATTTAGTGATGACTTAAATTTTGAGTTATTATCTTGTGATTTCTCATGTGATGAAACTGATTGGCAGTTATCTTCCCCATGAAGAATAAACTATTTCAACACACTAAAAGGTTCCAAAAGGTTGAGAAGTACTACAAAATCCTGATATCTCTAGCGAAAGAAGCCAAGGAATATAAATATGCTGAAATAAGAGAACTGTACTATAGAAAGTTAAAGGCTTATAGAACACGTAGAACAATAATGATTCTACTTAGCAATGCCTAATTATACATTGCATAGACTTCGAGTAGAATTGTATCTATATCAGAAGGAGTTGGATTTTATTTTAAGAAAGCCAACTTATCATAGAGGAGATGCTTTTAGAATTTATTTTTTGGAAAACAAAATAAAACAAATAAATGAAGGGCTTGATGTTTTAAGTCGCTTATGGAAACAAATAAACATCTTAAACGATGGATACATAGTATAAATCTAATTCTGAGTTTAAATATAATTCTTGAAAAATATAATCGAGAATATGAAAACATTAAAACAGAAGAGAATAAAGCAAAAATATAAAGTTGTAAACAAAAGATAAAAGCTACTCAACAAAATGCTCAAATATCATGGAATAGACATAAAAAATACAAATGGATAAAATAAATAAAAATATTGAAGAATTGAATACAATAATGAATAAAATACTTGAAGTACTATATGTTTTAAGTCAAGAACTAAAAGAATTAAAAACAGAAGTTCAAATCTTAAAGATTTGTAATTCAAATGTTGAAGAATTAATAAAGAATACTTGTCTAAAGAAAAATAAATTCGACAAGAAAATAAAAGAAAGAGAAATTATAATAATGCCAATAAAAACTGTTAAAGAAACTGTGCATCCAAATTCCTTTGATGCATATATGATTAATGTTGAATTACCTAAAATATTAGCTGAAGAAGAAGCTCTTAAAAGGAAGAAAAGGGTAAAGACATAGCTACATCATCTAATCCACCTAAAGAACAAGATTCTGAATCTGAGACAGATAAAGATGAATGAAATTAATGAATTAATTGATCAATTTGAAAAAATAGATCTTTCTGAAATAGAGGAATATGAAGTATTAGTTAACACTAATAATACAACTGGAGGCCCAAGTGGTGTAATAAAACCAGAAGATATGAAAATAGAAGAATCAGAAATGATACCTATTCCTAAATATAGAAGGCAATATTATGATCATATAAAGAATAAATATCATAAACAATTAGATAAATTTACTCCAGATACTAATTATAGTGAACCTATAAATCATGGAGGATCTAAATTAAATATAAATTATAAAGAAGATACTAAAAAGGCAATAATTTCATGGGTAAATACTATGAAAGTTTTCTTTTTATATAACGCTGATGATACATAGACATCAAATAGACAAATAGATTATTTAATTGCTATATTTGATGGTATTATTTTTAATTGGTGGCAAGGATTAACTAAAAACACTAAAGGTTTGTTAAAAAGAAATGCTCAAACTAAATTAATAGATACTACTGATAAAGGAATTGAAATGTAAGTTGCCTATCTTTCTAGTGAATTTCTAGGAGAAAATTAGCATGACCCTAATAAAAAAACGTGTTAAAGAAAAAGAGAAAGCAAGAACTAACTTAATAAATCTTAGAATTTGTAGTATGAAGAATTTAAAACAATATACGTGTGAATTTAAAGAATATTATTATACTCAATATTATAGTAATGAAGATTAGAGTATATATCTTAATATGTACTTTTTAAAACTTCCACATCCTTGGAATAAGTATATAATGAATAAATGGAAAGAAGAAAATAAAGTTCAACTTCAACTCTAGGAAGAAGGATTAGCTTCCTCTTTTCAGAGCTAAGTAAATTATGTAAATCTCAAGATTTATATAGAAGAACTAAAATTTTTTTACCTTTATATTGTAATGAATTTGAGGTACCCAGTCAATGGGGATGTAATAAAGAAAGAATTTATAAAAAGAAAAGAAGGTTTCATAAAAAGAAGTATAAAAAATATAATAATTTTCAAAAGAAAAATATAAAACCAAAAAGAAGATATTTTAAAAGAAAACCTAAATATAAAAGAAATAAAAATCTTTCACAATGCCAATATTGAAATTGTGGAGAAATTGGACATAAATCACCAGAATGTAAAAAACCTAAAAAGATTCGAAGTATAGAAGCTGAATTTATAAAATTTCAAGATGAATTGTATGAAGTTTCTGATATAGAAAATTATTTAGATAAAGAAATATATGTTAAAGAAGAGACATACTCTAGTAATTCTGAAAATGAATAAAGATATAATTCAAACTGAAGATTCAGATAAAGAAGTAGAAATTTATGAAGGATCAGAAGGTTATGCTCAATGACTAACCTTTGATCAAGAAACTTTAGTAAAAATAAAGGTTTAAAACTTGATGCAACCAACCCTACTAAAAGTCTTTTTAAGTCTTTTGGTGATTTCATAAAAAGAGAAAAGATAAATATTTATGATTATCATGCAGTTGAAAAATCTATAAATGTTGAACATACTAAAGGGCAAATTAGATTAAATTTGCTTACTAAATCCTCAATAAATCAAGCTTTAAATAAAATCAAAAATAAAGAAGTAAGAAAAAAGATAAAATATGTTTATCTTGGTAGGATTTAAATCCTAGTTAAAGCTTTATTTAGAGATGAAATAGATAGTCCTATGGTTATTTCACCTCATGACCAAAGGTTTATAGATGCTAAAAATAGTCATTTGGGAACAGTTGAAGGAAATTTAATATATTCACAATTTCGTTTTGATTGTTATCCAAAATATAGTGTTGATAAATGATTAGAATCAAAATGATACTTTAAGTTTACACTTTCAACTTTTAAAAGATTTAAAACTTAGAGATAAAAGTCAAGCATTTACTTTTTATTATAGAGCAATATATGCTTTTACTAATAGTAATTATGGTAAAATATATCAAGATAAACCATATATTGAAATTGATAATGAATGTCGGGATATAACAACAATAAAGTTATCAATGATAGAAGAAATAAAAGAAATAAAAGATTATGAAATTAAAATAAACAGAAAACCCATTTTAGAATATGGATCTAGCAGTGGTATGATACCACAAATAGATTTTGGAAAAAATACTATATCTAGAAAAGGTGTTAGTAAGTTACCGCTTACTAATGTTGAATTTACAAGACAAGACAAGACATAACCAATACAATGATTATAAATGCTAAATATTTTAATGGTCAAGAATATATTGAAGGACCAAATATATTAATTGATACAGGAGCTAGTGGCAATCACCTTACAAAACATAAAAATAAAGGTTTAATTGCAAAGGTTGCTTCTACAATATTTCAATATAAAAACTTTGAAGGTCAATTAATAACTTGTGATCAAGAGGTACAAGTTTCAATAATTTTTGAAGATTTAAGAATAATTGTACCTTATTACATAGATAGTGATATGGCAGGAGACTATTACGATATAATTCTAGGTAATAATTTCTTAAATCAATGTGATTATTATAAAATAGAGAAACATGGTGTTACACTACAAATAGGAAATATAAAAATCTGTTGTAAAAAATATGAAGGGAATTAATTTTTCTTTGAGTGTGTTTGTACAAATAACAGTACAAGATACTAATATAACAACATGTGCCTTAATAGATAATGGCTCAGAAATAACTTTGTTTAAATTCTTTCTCTATACTAAATGGCAAGAGAATGGGAATATAAAGATAAGGGTGTTACGGGTCAAGCCGAACACATTAATAAAAAGGCAGATAAAGTAAATGTTATATTAGGAAGTAAAATTATTACTATAAATACTATATATGATTATAACTCCCTTGAAACTGATATATTGTTAGGAAATAATTTCCTACAACAATTTCAGTTTTATTCACAGAATCTTTATTCTGTTATCCTAAAAACTAAATGTAATCATTATTTAAAATTACCCCGAATAAATGAGCCATTCAAAGTTTAGTCAGCGAAGCTTGGTGGACCGTATGATAAAATTTCGATAAAAATACATAATATAAAAATAAAACGGATAACTCTTGAAGATGTAATAAAACAAATAAAAGAAAATTATAATGATCATCCTCTGGCTTTTTATAAGGAGTCAGATTTAAAGGTAAAAATAGAATTAACTAAAAATATAGTTATAAAAGAAAGACCTATGTTATATATAGAAAAAAATAGAAAACAATTTGATAAACAAATAAATGAATTATTATATAAAAATCCACCTTTGATTAGAAGTAGTAATAGTCCTTTTAGTAGCCCAGCTTTCATGGTTGAAAATGAAGCTGAGAAAAAACGAGGAAAACCTAGAATGGTAATAAATTATAAAAGACTAAATCACTTTGCTAGGTCAGATAGTTATTATCTTCCTAATAAAGAAGTTTTACTAAACCTGGTTAAAAGAAAGAAATATTATTCTAAATTTGATTGTACTTCAGGGTTTTGGCAAATAAAAATGGAACCTGAAAATATACAATACACAGCATTTAGTTAGCCTCAACGACAGTTCCAATGGTTAGTTATGCTATTTGGATTAAAAAATGCACCTTCTATATATCAAAGAAGAATGGATAAAATCTTTAATAGATACAAAGAGTTTCTTGTTGTTTATGTTGATGATGTTTTAATTACTTCTAATACTTTAGAAGAACATAAAACTCATCTACTACAATTTGCTAAAACTTGTAAAGAAAATGGTATAGTCTTATTTGCAAGAAAGGCTATAATTTGTAAAGAAGAAATTGAATTTTTAGGGTTAAAATTAAATAAAGAAGGAATTAAACTTCAACCCCATATATCTAAGAAAATTTGTGAATTTCCTGATAAATTGGAAAATAGAAATCAAATTGAAAAATTTCTTGGTTGTTTAAATTATGCTGAGGGATTTATAATAAATCTTGCTAAAAAGAAGCATGAGATTCAAAAATTGCTTCGAAAAAATAATACTAAAGGATGGAATAATCAACATATAGAGATTATTAAAAATCTAAAGGAAGAATGTAAAACTTTGCTTGAATTAAAACTTCCTGATGAAAATGATAAATTAGTTATACAAACGGATGCTTCAGATCTTTATTGGACAGCATTACTTAAAACCGATCTCAATGAGATATGCAGGTATACAAGTGGTACTTTTGGTCAAGCTGAGGTCAACTAGACAACCCATGAGAAAGAACTTCTAGCCATCATAAAAGGAATTCAGAAATTCTCTCTCTTTTTATATCAAAGACCTTTTAAAGTTCAAACCGACAATACCCAGATACAATCTTTAGTTTTCAATAAATTACCAAATACACCCCAATACAGAAGGCTATATAGATGGCAAGTTTTACTGTCCTTTTATAGTTTCACAATAGAGTATATAAAAGGTTCAAAAAATTTCCTAACCAATTTCATTTCTAGAAAAACAGAATTTGGAAAAGAATGAGTTTTCCAACTCTAAAATGGATGAGATGGGTGTGCATTTCCTTATAAATGCAAATAGAGTGATTGTATGCACTATACATTCAGCTAGTCCACTATCTAATGGTTGGTGATAAAGAATTGTCAAATTCGTTGATGGGTGACAATTTCCCAAAAATTGTGTTGATGATACATACCATTTTATAAATTCTTATTTTTCTGCAGGAATAAAATTCTAAAGAAAGATAGATCTTGAAAAGCTAAGAATGAGATAGACGATATTGTCTTGGTCTGTCAAGACATTGTTGACAGTAATAAAGCTCTTAAAGATTTGATAGAATTAAATTTTAAAACAATTATAGATATCTCTCAAGAAGGACTTAGAAGAGCCCTTTTCCTTCAAGAAAGTCTAGATTTGTTCCTTGAATCTAGAAATAAAGAAAAACAAAAAATGAGTGATGCTAAAAATGAGAGTGATAAAAAGGAGATCAATAAAGGAAAAGATAAAGCAAATCTTCTGGAAGTCAAGATAATAAACCATTATCTGATAAAGACTTTTGGACTCTATAAAAAATAAAGAAAAAACTTCTAAATCTCAAGGTGATGCTGAGTTATTGAATAAAATCAATAAATCTGAAAGCTTCACAACAGGGGTTCTACTGAAGAATTGTTCCAACAAATAAATGGGAAAGAGATATAAAGAAGTTGTTGAATAAGCCTATAGATGGGAGAATTCCAGAACACTATTCTACTCTAAAGTATATAGTGTTCATCTACGAATTACCGCCATATTTGGAGCTGATCCGCATAAAGTCTTTCAGCTTGCAAACTATGGATTTCTAAATCTGCTATATGTTTGGAAAGGAGCTAAAGGAAATTTCAGAATTTGATGACCGCTTTAAATCCCATGTCAGTCAAGTTGCTCACAATAGAGAAGTTGTACTCAAGTTCTATTCTATAGCCCCAGAACCTGAGATGCGAATTTGGCATAGTCCACATACGATCACTATAGATGTTATAACCACAAACTTAAAGATTAAACTGGTATAAGAATTTTCGATCTTTCAAGTTCACCAGCTCATGGATCCAGAACGAAGAGCCATGGGAATTAAAGCCAGTTCAATCCATTACTGAGTCTCTTGGAGCGACAATATGAACTCTCATACAGGCAATAATTGGATTTTATTGAGGAAAGGAGGCCAAATAAAATCTCCACTTCTAAGGATTCCCTTACTAAATTTTCAGACATGAATTCTATTGCACAGAGACTACAAGGAAGAAAGCTTGCAAATGATTTGTAATAACCCGGTATTCTATTAATATATGAATGATTATAATTACATTACAAATTGTGTAAATTTATAATTCTTTGTTTGTAAATTATGTGCTAGAAAATGATAGTCATATACACAATAAAAATATTAATTAATATGCTAAAAATATATATATAGTATATATATATATTAGCTATATTAATTCAGTACATATATTAATACCCTTACATGAATAATTTAGATTAATTACATATTAGTCCTAAACACACTTTATATGTTTACAATACTTAATTTACTTAATTACATATATTTATATCTATATAGTCTCTATAAATATACATATATCTAGACACTTATATAGTTTAATAATAATTAAACTTATATCTATATAATCAAGGCTTTTATAGTCCTATACGTATACATATATATATATAGTTATAAAGTGATTTATATACATATAGTTGCATAATATATATATATATATAGTTATATGTATATATAAATAAATTCGTACATATATATCTATTCATATATAAGGTTGTACCTATAGATATACTTATAATTGCAGTATAATTGTATGTATATATAAATCGTACATCTATATCATATATAGATCTATCTATATATAAATTGTATAAATATATACTTATATACTCACAAAAATAAATTAAGACATATGCTCATAATTCATTATCTCATTAATAAATTCATACACCAGATATACCCTTGTAATAATTTTGCTAAGTATAGCCAACAATGTGTAGGGATAGAAATTAAAGGAAGAAGTCTGTGTTATCATCTTATTAAACTAGAATAACACATAATACAATCTAGGG
Source organism: Petrea volubilis (assembly GCA_026212405.1). Taxonomy (NCBI): domain Eukaryota; kingdom Viridiplantae; phylum Streptophyta; class Magnoliopsida; order Lamiales; family Verbenaceae; genus Petrea; species Petrea volubilis. The sequence goes on along the minus strand of CM047876.1, from coordinate 12,561,964 downwards.
TGCAACTCAGGATACTTAGGATCACAAATGTGTAAATTATAACCACAAATAATGTGAACCCAATTAATGAAATGCTTAGTTGTAATGTGAACACAATTAATAACAAGCTTAGTTGTAAAAATGTAATAAATGACAAGATAAAATGAAATAAAATAATTTCTTTCTTGCCAAACACTATAAAAAGGGGGAAGGGGACTGTCTTCCAAACACAAACACACTACTTTCTACACACACACACCCACACACACTACTTTCTACACTCACCACACACTTCACGTCACACACACACACCTACTATACCAACACATATATATATATATATATATCAAGAAAATTAGCTTAAGGTAGAGATTTTATCAAGAAAATTAGCTTAGGTAGAGATTTTTCCAATTAAGAGTTGTTTAGGCATGTAGAATCCTTAATTACAATTATTATTTTGGCATGTTCATTTTTAATTATCTATCATGTGTCCATTATACATGTATATAGTTAGACATAATTATGATATAATATGTTTTATATTATCATCATGTTAGGCAATTATGTTTTAGTTTTTCTATGTGCAAAAAAAAAAAAACATGTTTATGTGAAAAACTTAATTGCGCATGCCGGGCCCGATGTGTTATAGTGGGGATGGGGCAGAGTTCGCCCGGCCAGCAACGGCTTGCCGGTCTTAATATATGTTTATCGCCATCCCTGATCCTAATCCCACCTTACCCGAACGGAGTGTTCCGTGTACTGAAGTGGGTCGTAGGAATTTGGCGTAATCTCGAGATACGACCACTGGTGAATAAGGTAGGAATTGATATTGTTGGAGAATAAGGTCGGAAAGGAGAATATGTTGGGAGTTACAATGAAGTTGAAATCACTATTTGTGATTCAAGGTAAAATGAAATGTGAAATTATGTGATACAATGTGCTTACATGTTTTAAAACACACATACCACCTCTGATGATTTGGTAAAATTTCTACTCAACTGTGATGTTGACCTGTTTTGTGTATACTATTTATTTTAGGGAGACAGGCTCTCCAGGATAGCACGCACGAGATTCTAGGAATTATGAAGTGGATGCCTAGTTAGGATTATTACTAGATTTTGCAAGTTTATGTTCCTAACCACTTAGTTAGTGTATTATGTTTTCAAGTCTCATTGTATAATGTTAAATAAAAGAACGTTGCTTATAAATTTTATCCTATAAGAGGTTCGTGTTGTTACAAGTTGTATCAGAGTAGGATCCTAGGCAGTTACAAGTTGAAATTGGTCTAGTTAATCTTTGACTTTGTTGTAGGAAATGGCTCACTCCGAAGAATCTACTAGTCGATACCCGCTAAGCAGCTTTTCCCACCCCGACTTGATGATACGTTGCGTGAGATCACTATGCTCGAGAGGAGAATTACAAGTTACATGAGGAGATTTTCACCTAAGGATGTTGCTTCAAGCAGCCCACTCACATATCTGATGTCCATCACAACATCAGAGTCTGTTAGAGATAGTTTACTAACGAAATAAAGAACTCATGGAAATAGCTGCTGAAAATTTCGCCCCTAAGCTCGTGAAGAGTATGTGGTGCCTGCGAAGCCACTTTTGGGATATAGTGCTAGTGTCACTCCCTGTTATTAACTTAGACTAGGATTACGTGGTTGTATATAGTACAGGTGTACTTAATAGATGCATACTACTAAGACGATAGTGCTAGAGTTTGGATGCCTAAATTTGTACTACAAGCATCCCTTTTTACCTGTACATATATTGGTGTGATATAAAACTTATGTGAATACCAATTGTTTTTGCTATAGATGGCGGGACTGAAACACCAAAAAGATACGGACGCACAAGGAATTTGCTCATTTAACCGCAGTCGTCGATCGAATTACTGTTGTGTTAGAATACCACAACTAACACCAACAACCACTCGAGTGCGGGGCAAGATGCACTAGCCAACTTCATGAAATTAGGGCCCCGAGTTTTCAAGGAGAAGCCTAACGATACTAAAGCCACATTTGGATAGAGGCAATGGAAAAAATCTTGAAGTAATAAAATGTGATAAGGAGCAAAGAGTAACCTTAGCCACCTTCGTTTAGAGGCCGACGCACGCCACTGGTGGAAATGGATAAGTAGCAAATGGGAGGCGAGGCAGGTACCGCCTACTTGGAAGAATTTTGCTGCATAGTCAACAATCAATATGTACTCTGACCGTGAGAGGAAACGAGGAAAGGAATTTCTCAACCTAGAACAACGAGAGCTAAGTGTAGCTAAGTATGAATCTACGTTTACAAGACTAGCCAGGTATGCACCTTACTTTATGAAAACGAAAAGAGAAAGGTTTGGAAATTTGTTTGGTTTAAAGCTCGAAATACAAGATAAACTAGCTCCGGTCCCAATCCAGATTATGCCATGGCTGTCGAGATGGGCTAAGAGTAGAAGGCACCATGGAACAGTTGAAGTTAAAAGAGGGCAACTTCGTACGACCTCAACCACGGGCGGTCCTTTTGGAAGAAACCAAGGCGGTAACACCAAGATAGCAAGAATTGACCCAAGAAATAACAAAATAGTGGATCTTCTTTTCAAAGATGCAAGGATTTATTGTTCATTTTGTGGAAACCAAATCATACCGAGAATCATGTTGGATAAAAGCTAGAAAGTGTACCGATTTGGAAGCGCTGAACATTTATTGAAGACTGTCCTCTGGGGCAATGCCAGGCTTCTTCAACAAAAGCCTTCCCGAGTAAATGGAAGTTCGCCCAGGAAAACCCCAGTACAAGGAAACTATTTGCAATAAATCAAACAGAAATGAGGAACCAACAGTAGTGGAAGGTACGCTCCTAGTTTGCCATCATTTAGCTAAAGTCTTGATAGATCCTGGCTCAACCATTCTTATATGTCATCCGTTTCTTCTCTAATTTAGAAATTCAGCCTAAAGCCTCAGCCTATGAATTAGAGATCACTACACCTCTTGGAATTCTTGGAAACAGATATGATTTATAAGGATTGTGAAATAGTTATAAGTAAAGAAAATTAAATATGCTAACTTGGTCTTACTACCTATAACCGATTTGATATTATATTAGGCATGGATTGGTTAACTCCCCATCATGCACAAATAGATTGTCACAATAAAATTGTGAGATTGTATACCAAACCAGCCTATACTTAAATTAGTAGGAAATAGACCCTCTCAATCTATACCTATTATTTCTACCCTACAAGCGACCCGTTTATTAAATAAAGGGTGTTGTGCCTTTCTAGCCCATGTGTTAAACCATCCAAAGGATAAAAGAAGATAGACGATGTGCCTGTGGTCAGTCATTTCACGATGTATTTCCTGACGATTTGCCTAGCCTCTCCACATAGAGAAGTAAATTTTTTTAGTATGAATTAGTACCAGGAACAACTCCGACTTCTAAAACACCGTATAGGAGGCTCCTGCAGAACTAAAAGAATTAAAGACACAACTACAAAGAATTACTAGAGAAGGGATTTATTCGTCCTAGTTCATCACCTTGGGAGCTCCAGTATTATTTGTTAGAAAGAAAGACGGATCCCCTAAGTTGTATCGATTATCGACAACTCACATCAGTAACCATTAAACATAAGTACCCTCTACCTAATATTGATGAACTATTTGACCAGCTACAAGGAGCTTCTGGTATTCTAAGTTAGATTTGAAGTCAGGTTAGTAAAAGTAAGGATTCGAGAAGAAGATATAGCGAAAACTGCTTTAACACAAGGTACGGACACTATGAATTTGTAGTAATGCCATTTGGACAAACAAACGCTCCAGATACTTTATGGATTTAATGAATCGAGTATTTCAACCATATCTGGACCAGTTTGTTGTGATCTTTATTGATGATATATTAGTATATTCTCGGTCTAAAGAAGAACACAAGGAGCATCTAAGAATAGTCCTCAAACCTTGAGGGAAAGAAAACTTACGCTAAATTTAGCAAATGTGAATTTTGGTTAGAACAAGTAACATTTCTTGGGCATATCATATCTAAAGATGGAGTCTCGGTGGATCCAGACAAGATAAAGCAATTATGGAAGGAAACAGCCCAGAATGTTACGGAGATACGAAGTTTCTAGGACTTGTGGTTATTATCGCCGATTTATTGAGGGATTTTCTAGAATAGCTCAACCTTTGAAAAGATTAACACAGTCGAAAGTGAAATTTATTTGGAGAACGGTGTGAAGCTAAACGTTCAACAGTTAGCTACTGCCCAGTACCCTGTGGAAGCGAGACTGCCCCTTTTTATGCTAGAATAGTACCCGTGGAATCGAGGGATTTACGGTTATATATGATGCATCCAAAGAAGGTTTAGGTTGTGTACTTATGCAGCATGGAAAGGTTATTGCTTATGCCTCTCGAAATTGAAACCGTATGAAGGAAATTATCCCACTCATGACTTAGAACTTGCTGCTATCGTTTTTGCCCTCAAAAAAGTGGAGACATTATCTTTAAGGGACAACCTTGGATTTTGTGATCTTAAAGTTTAAATACTTATTCTCAGAGGAATTGATATGAGACAAAAGCGGTGGTGGAACCATAGCTGATTTGATTTCAA
>CM047876.1:12529870-12556897 GCA_026212405.1 Petrea volubilis | reverse complement strand
AAGAATACGGACGCACAAGGAATTTGCTCATTTAACCTCAGTCGTCGATCGAATTACTGTTGTGTTAGAATACCAAACTAACAACAACAACCACTCGAGTGCGGGGCAAGATGCACTAGCCAACTTCATGAAATTAGGGCCCCCGATTTTCCAAGGAGAACCTAACGATACTAAAGCCACAATTTGGATAGATGCAATGGAAAAAATCTTTGAAGTAATAAAATGTGATAAGGAGCAAAGAGTAACCTTAGCCACCTTTCGTTAGAGGGCCGACGCTACGCCACTGGTGGAAATGATAAGTAGCAAATGGGAGCGAGGCAGGTACCGCCTACTTGGAAGAAGTTTGCTGAAGAGTTCAACAATCATATGTACTCTGACCGTGAGAGAGAAACGAGAAAAGGATTTCTCAACCTAGAACAACGAGAGCTAGTGTAGCTAAGTATGAATCTACGTTTACAAGACTAGCCAGGGATGCACCTTACTTTATTGAAAACGAAAGAGAAAGGTTTGGAAATTTGTTTTTGGTTTAAAGCTCGAAATACAGATAAACTAGCTCCGGTCCCAATCCAAGATTATGCCATGGCTGTCGATGATGGCGCTAAGAGTAGAAGGCACCATGGAACAGTTGAAGTTAAAAAGAGGGCACTTTCGTACGACCTCAAAACCACGGGCGGTCCTTTTGGAAGAAACCAAGGCGGTAACACCAAGATAGCAAGAATTGACCCAAGAAATACAAAATAGGTGGATCTTCTTTCTCAAAAGATGCAAGGATTTATTGTTCATTTTGTGGAAACCAAATCATACCGAGAATCAATGTTGGATAAAAGCTAGAAAGTGTACCCGATGTGGAAGCGCTGAACATTTTATTGAAGACTGTCCTCTGATGGGACCAATGCCAGGCTTCTCTCAACAAAAGCCTTCCCGAGTAAATGGAAGTCGCCCAGGAAACCCCAAGTACAAGGAAAACTATTTGCAATAATCAAACAGAAATGAAGGAACCAACAGTAGTGGAAGGTACGCTCCTAGTTTGCCATCATTTAGCTAAAGTCTTGATAGGATCCTGGCTCAACCCATTCTTATATGTCATCCCGTTTCTTCTCTAATTTAGAAATTCAGCCTAAAGCCTCAGCCTATGAATTAGAGATCACTACACCTCTTGGAACTTCTTGGAAAACAGATATGATTTATAAGGATTGTGAAATAGTTATAAGTGAAAGAAAATTATATGCTAACTTGGTCTTACTACCTATAACCGATTTTGATATTATATTAGGCATGGATTGGTTTAACTCCCATCATGCACAAATAGATTGTCACAATAAAATTGTGAGATTTGTATACCAAACCAGCCTATACTTAAATTAGTAGGAAATAGACCCTCTCAATCTATACCTATTATTTCTACCCTACAAGCGACCCGTTATTAAATAAAGGGGTTGTGCCTTTCTAGCCCATGTGTTAAACCATCCAAAGGATAAAAAGAAGATAGACGATGTGCCTGTGGTCAGTCATTTCACCGATGTTATTTCCGGCCGATTTGCCTAGCCTTCCTCCACATAGAGAAGTAAATTTTAGTATTGAATTAGTACCAGGAAACAACCTCCGACTTCTAAAACACCGTTAGGATGGCTCCTGCAGAACTAAAAGATTAAAGACACAACTACAAGAATTACTAGAGAAGGGATTTATTCGTCCTAGTTCATCACCTTGGGGAGCTCCAGTATTATTGTTAGAAAGAAAGACGGATCCCTACGACTTTGTATCGATTATCGACAACTCAATCAAGTAACCATTAAAAATAAGTACCCTCTACCTAATATTGATGAACTATTGAACCAGCTACAAGGAGCTTCTGTGTATTCTAAGTTAGATTTGAAGTCAGGTTAGTATCAAGTAAGGATTCGAGAAGAGATATAGCGAAAACTGCCTTTAACACAAGGTACGGACACTATGAATTTGTAGTAATGCCATTTGGACAAACAAACGCTCCAGATACTTTTATGGATTTAATGAATCGAGTATTTCAACCATATCTGGACCAGTTTGTTGTGATCTTTATTGATGATATATTAGTATATTCTCGGTCTAAAGAAGAACACAAGGAGCATCTAAGAATAGTCCTTCAAACCTTGAGGGAAAGAAAACTTTACGCTAAATTTAGCAAATGTGAATTTTGGTTAGAACAAGTAACATTTCTTGGGCATATCATATCTAAAGATGGAGTCTCGGTGGATCCAGACAAGATAAAAGCAATTATGGAATGGAAACAGCCCACGAATGTTACGGAGATACGAAGCTTTCTAGGACTTGCTGGTTATTATCGCCGATTTATTGAGGGATTTTCTAGAATAGCTCAACCTTTGAAAAGATTAACACAGTCGAAAGTGAAATTTATTTGGGATGAACGGTGTGAAGCTAACTTTCAAGAGTTCAAACACCGAGTAGCTACTGCCCCTATTTTAGTTATACCCTGTGGAAGCGAGGGATTTACGGTATATACTGATGCATCCAAAGAAGGTTTAGGTTGTGTACTTATGCAGCATGGAAAGGTTATTGCTTATGCCTCTCGAAAATTGAAACCCTATGAAGGAAATTATCCCACTCATGACTTAGAACTTGCTGCTATCGTTTTTGCCCTCAAAAAGTGGAGACATTATCTTTATGGGACAACCTTTGAGGTATTTAGTGATCATAAAGTTTAAAATACTTATTCTCTCAGAAGGAATTGAATATGAGACAAAGGCGGTGGATGGAAACCATAGCTGATTTTGATTTCAACATTCAATACCACCCCGGAAAAGCCAACGTAGTTGCAGATGCACTAAGCAGAAAAACCACCCTTGCTTACCTTACAAGTAACAAGTGGGCATTTTCAAAAGAGGATAATAAACTGAGCCCTAGGACAAAACACTTTAGCATATTAGTCTCATATCTCCAAGCTCAACCCATGTTATTACAAGAAATCAAAGAAGCACAACAACAAGATGAAGAGTTCACAAAACTAAGGAAGAAGATTAGCAAAGAGCCAGGGACAAGCTTTACATTAGCGAATGATGGACTTTTAAGATTTCAAAATCGGATATGTGTCCCCAATAATGCTAACATAAAAAGGAGAGTATTAGAAGAAAGCCATAAGTCTAGGTATACGATTCATTCAGAAATAACCAAAATGTATAAAGACATCAAAAGACAATATTGGTGGAACAACATGAAACGGGAGATAGCTGAATTTGTATCCAAATGTTTGACGTGTCAACAAGTAAAAGCTGAACACCAGAAACCCTTTGGATTATTACAACCTTTACCAGTACCAGAATGGAAATGGGAACATATTACTATGGATTTTGTCATGGGTCTACCCCGAACTGAAAAAGGCAATGATGCTAAATGGGTGATTGTGGATAGGCTTACAAAGAGTGCACATTTTATTGCATTTCCAAAACTTGCTCCTTGGATAAAATGGCAGAACTCTACAAACAAGAAATAATTAGACTTCATGGCATTCCGGTTAGTATAGTCTCTGACAGAGACCCACGATTTGTTTCAAAATTCTGGCGGGGGCTACAAAGTGCTCTAAGTACAAAATTAAACTTTAGTACTGCTTTTCATCCTCAAACTGATGGACAAACAGAAAGGGTTATACAAATCCTCGAAGATATGCTTCGAGCATACACCTTAGATTTTGGAGGAAGCTGGGATCGTCATCTCGCTCTAGCTGAATTTGCTTACAATAATAGTTATCAGACTACAATTAGCATGGCTCCATTCGAAGCACTTCATGGGCGAAGATGTAGATCACCAGTCTGTTGGGATGAGGTAGGTGAAAGAAAACTAGTGGGTCCAAAACTAGTACGGGAAACTACAGAAGCCATCCAGAAAATCCGAAGACAAATGACAATAGCCCAAAGTCGTCAAAAGAGTTATGCAGATAACAGACGAAAAGACTTGGAATTTAAAGTGGGAGATTTTGTGTTCCTAAAAGTTTCACCAAGGAAAGGTGTCCTAAGATTTGGTAGAAAAGGGAAGCTTAACCCCAGATACGTTGGTCCCTTCGAAATACTGGAGCGAATAGGAAAAGTTGCGTACAAATTGGCATTACCTCTAGCTTTGTCCGATGTCCATAATGTTTTCCATGTTTCAATGCTAAGAAAATACCATCCAGATCCTTCTCACGTCTTAAATTATGGAGCCCTCGAGATAGACAAAGATTTGACATATATGGAAGAACCAGTCCAGATCTTGGAAGTCAAGGAACGAGCACTACGAAACAAAACCATTCCCCTTGTAAGAGTCCTATGGAAGTATCATGGTCTTGAAGAAACTACTTGGGAAAGACTAGAGGAAATGATGGAAAAATATCCCCAGCTCTTCAATTAAACCAAAGAATAAATTTCGCGGACGAAATTTTTGTAAGGAGGGGAGGATGTAATAACCCGGTATTTCTTATTAATATATGAATGATTAGTAATTACATTTACAAATTGTGTAAATTTTATTAATTCTTTTGTTTGTAAATTATGTGCTAGAAAATGATAGTCATATACACAATAAAAATATTAATTAATATGCTAAAAATATATATATATATATATATATTTAGCTATATTAATTCATACATATATATATATATATAATACCCTTACATGAATAATTTAAATTAATTACATATTAGTCCTAAACACACTTTATATGTTTAACAATACTTAATTTACTTAATTACATATATTTATATCTATATAGTCGTCTATAGATATACATATATCTAGACACTTTATATTTTTAATAATAATTAAACTTATATCTATATAATCAAGGCTTTTATAGTCCTATACGTATATATATATATATATATAGTTATAAAGTGATTTATATACATATAGTTGCATATATATATATATAGTTATATGTATATATAAATAAATTCGTACATATATATCTATTCATATATAAGGTTGTACCTATATATATACTTATAATTGCATATAATTGTATGTATATATAAATTCGTACATCTATATATATATATATATCTATATATAAATTTGTATAAATATATACTTATATACTCACATAAATAAATTAAGACATATGCTCATAATGTCATTATCTTCATTAAATAAATTCATACACCTAAGATATACCCTTGTAATAATTTTGCTAAATATAGCCAACAATTGTAGGGATAAAATTAAAGGAAGAAGTATGTGTTATCATCTTATTAAACTAGAATAACACATAATACAATCTAGGTAACACATATTGAAATCTAGGGTGCAAACTCAGGATACTTAGGATCACAAATGTGTAAATTATAACCACAAATTAATGTGAACACAATTAATGAAATGCTTAGTTGTAATGTGAACACAATTAATAACAAGCTTAGTTGTAAAAATGTAATAAATGACAAGATAAAATGAAATAAAATAATTTTCTTTCTTGCCAAACAACTATAAAAAGGGGGGAGGGGGCTTGTCTTCCAAACACAAACACACTACTTTCTACACTCACACACACTTCACGTCACACACACACCCTACTATACAAACACACACACACACACACACATATATATATATATATATATATCAAGAAAATTAGCTTAAGGTAGAGATTTTATCAAGAAAATTAGCTTAAGGTAGAGATTTTCCAAATTATATGAGTTTAGTTTAGGCATGTAGAATCCTTAAATTACAATTATTATTTTGGCATGTTCATTTTATAATTATCTATCATGTGTCATTATACATGTATATAGTTAGACATAATTATGATATAATATGTTTTATATTATTATCATGTTAGGCAATTTATGTTTTAGTTTTTCTATGTGCAAAAAAAAAAAAAACATGTTTATATGTGAAAAACTTAATTGCGCATGCCGGGCCCCGATGTGTTACGGTGGGGATGGGGCAGAGTTTGGCCGGGCAGCAACGGGCTTGCCGGTCTTAATATATGTTCTCGCCATCCCTGATCCTAATCCCACCTTACCCGGACGGAGTGTTCCGTGTACTGAAGTGGGTTGTAGGAATTTGGCGTAATCTCGAGATACAACCACTGGTGAATAAGGTAGGAATTGATATTGTTGGAGAATAAGGTCGGAAAGGAGAAATATGTTGGGAGTTACAAGGAACTTGAAATCACTATTTGTGATTCAAAGGTAAAATGAAATGTGAAATTATGTGATACAATGTGCTTACATGTTTTAATACACACACTACCACCTTATATGATTTGGTAAAATTTCTACTCAACTGTGATGTTGACCTATTTTGTGTATACTATTTATTTTAGGGAAACAGGCTCTCCAAGATAGCACGCACGAGATTCTAGGAAATTATGAAGTGGATGCCTAGTTAGGAATTATTACTAGATTTTGCAAGTTTATGTTCCTAAACCAGCTTAGTTAGTGTATTATGTTTTCAAGTCTCATTGTATAATGTTAAATAAAAGAACGTTTGCTTATAAATTTTATCCTACAAGAGGTTCGTGTCGTTACATGATTGGTTGTTGCAAATGATGATGTAAGCACTTACTTCAGTGCAAGGAATGACGGATGCCATGACGTCATCATCCACTAAAGCTTTATGGCAGACAGCTGTGGGAGGCAGCTTTTGACTTCTGATGATAAAGAAGATAAAGATTCCAGCTCATAAAGATTAGGACATCGGATGTCAAATAAAACTTTGAAGTCTGAATAGTTAGATTTCTAGCTCTATAAATTGTACTTGTTTTCATTTGTAAAGCATTCAAAAACTCAGACTGATTTCTCACTCTGAAAAATATCCATAATATAGGAAACCAGCTTTTATAAATCTTTGTAAACCCTCTTCTAAATCATGTTTGTATAAATTCTTTTTGAAGGAAATAAAACCAGTTTATTTTCATAAATATTCAAGGTTAGAAATTTTTCTATAGAAATCTTTTAAGCTTATATTTCTCCTATTTTTCCAAAAATTCTTTAACCGATGAAGGCCGTAGTGGTTACACCGTTCGAGGCAGCAGCCGTTTGGAATCGTAAGTCCCGTGAAGCCAGGAGGGTGTTTGGGCTAAAACCAGTCAGGCTTGTCGAGGTAATTGAAGACGAGTCCGGAAGGAGGATTAAAGAATTAAGGACTTCAAGGAGGTAATATACTTTTAAAAGATTTAAATAGAAATATTTTTCTACTTGATGTTATGAAAATATATGGTTTTAGAGTACATCATTAATTATTTGATTTGTGCGAATGTATGATTTGATATAATGGGAAAAGATTTTGATATCATAAAAAACCAATTTAAAAGAAAAAACAATTATAAACACAAAATAGCAATTTTAAAACCATTAGAGGATCTACCTGAAGATTTAAGAATTCTTATTGCAACATATAATAATAAAGAAGATTATGTTCTGGATTTTATCAATAAAAATATAAACCACGAAATTCTTAAAAATTATGTTAAAGAACTAGAACAAATAGACAAAGAATTAAAGGAACTTTGGGAAGAAGATAGAACATTAGAAAATTATATTCTTATGAATTGTAAAAACCTAGAAAGAATAAAACTAATAAAATTTATATATCATGAAAATTGAGATATACCCTACTTTTTGTAAAAAGTAGAGGTATAAAAACATAAATCAATCAAAAAGTTTGGATAATAAAGCAAATAAAGAAACTTTAAACAGTGAAATTACTATTCAAACAGTAAAATCACTATTCAAAAGGGGTAAAATGAAAAACCTTTAATAAAGAAGGATACTTTGAAAATAAAATTGTAAAATTAGGATAATTTAAAAATTATATCCGTATAACATAAATATATATATTTAGACTAAACATATAATTAAACTAGAAATTTAGACTAATCATATTATAACACCATAAATCTAGATTTAACCATATAATGACCCATAAAGATATTTATATACATACACGTACAACATGTATATCTATCTATATAATATCAATATCTCAACAAGATTATATATATATGTATGTATTATATATATCTATACAAATATATAACTATATATATACATATGATATATATATATATATATATAGATATCCAAAAATATAGTTTGGTAACTTTAAGAAATATATTGTCATGGAAAATAGTATAATTTATCAGGACTTTCATTTTTCATAGAACATTTTATTTTACCAACTTCATGCTTTTCATGAAATGAGCATAAGTTAATATAAAATAAGTAGCATAGTATAGTATAGTATAATTTATGAACATCTAAGCACATAAAACTTCACCAAACTCACATAATCCTTACTAGATTATAGGCTAACACATAATTTGAACTAGAGATATACCAAGTAGTGAAACTAGCATAACCTCTTGAACTCAAGAACCAACACATACTTTACTATTCCAAAAGACAATTTGCACATGAAGCACATAACATAACAAGTAAATTCATAATAAAATCAAATAGATAAGCTACTAAACCATGAGTATTGGAGCAAGCTTGACAAGAACTTTTACTCATGAGCATTGAAGCATGCTTTTAGCAAGAACTTTTACTCATGAGCATTGAAACATGTCTAAGCAAGAACTCTTACTGAAGGTATCCTAATAACCCTCTACTTATGAGATTGAGCAAGGTTTCTACCTTTTCAAGAATGTTTGAGGGAAATAAAGGGATATATGGGAGGCTAATAGGTATATATGGATGACAATAGAAGGGTTTGTATATATATATAGGTGGGTGGAAGATAGGCTATAAATAGGAAGTGTTTTGTGTGCTAAAAGTAGAGTGAAAGCAGGGGTGTGTTTTTAGACGGGATTTAGGGATCAAAATGGGGTTGGAGTTGGGATCTATTTATAGAGGAGAAAAGAAGAAATAGCTAATATTATAATAAAATAAATATATAAACCATTCATTCTATATGATTATTTATATGTACACATCACTATATTAATAACCTAGTATATATATATATATATGTATGTGGACATGTAGGTGTATATATAGATATATAAATCACCACTAGCCTATATGTGTGGATGTGTGTGTGGATATGTAGATATAGAAATCACCACTAGGTGATATATGGATGTGTGTGTGTATATGTAGAGATATAATTTACCACTAGTATATATATGGATGTGTGTGTGTATAAGTAGATATATGATTCACCACTAGTTTTATATGTGTACCTGTAAATAAGTATATTACCACTAATATATATATATATATATGTTGTGTGTGTGTGTATGGCTATCACTATATAGATGTGTGTGTGTAGAAGTAAATATATAGTATATATATATACATATATAAATAGATGTGTATGTGTAGAAGTAGAGGTTTATATAATATAGATATATATATATATAGATGTGTGTGTGTGTTTAAATATACATATATATATATATATGTATAGATATATATGTGTGTATGCATATTTTATATATATAGATGTATATATATTGTAAAATATAAAATATATGTATGAGCTAATATAGATTCATCTTCGAAACTATAGTTTTAGTAGGGAAAAGTAATTTTCTAAATATTTATAATAAAAGAAAATAGTTGGAAAGACTTAATGGTCTGTGAAAGTTATATATATATATATATAGTTGTAGAAGAGATAATTAAATTAAACATATTTTTAGTTTTCTATATATCTATTTTCCGTTTTATAAAATTATTTTAGGAATGTGAAATAAATAAATAAATCTAGTAGATTCTAATTTGAAAACAAATAGTTCTATAATTTTCGACAATAAAAAGCAAAAGTAAAATTAAATTTCATGATATGGAAACAATAATAAAAATAATAACAATATACTAAATTTGTGGGGAAACAAAAAGAGATAACGATTTTTTTGAAAATAAATAAGAAATTCATAAGTTTAAAAATTTCACTAATAATGAAGAAATGATCATGATTTAAAATGCATGCATATACTACATATTACCCTAATGAGTGCCCAAAATTTGCATATTGAAAGTAATTATGACACACTTATAATTCAAATAATAAAATATTATCGGGTCGTTACATCCTCCTCTCCTTAAAAAATTTCATCCTCAAAATTCATCATTCGCTTACTCATATAACTGTGGGTACTTCTTTTGTATTGCTTCCAATCGTTCCCAAGTGGTTTCTTCAATTCCATGATGTTTCCATAACACTCGTACTAATGGGCTTGTCTTGTTCCTTAAAGTGCATTGCTTAAATTCGATATTTTCAATAAGCTCTTCAAACATAGGTTAAATCTAGGTCAATATCTAGGGTGTCTTGGTTTAGTGTATGCGAGGGATCCGGGTGATATTTCTTGGGTATAGATACATAGAAGGCATTATGTACCTCTTGTAAGTAGAAGGTAATGCCAACTTACACTACTACTTTTCCTATCCTCCCCAATATTTCAAAAAAAAAACAATCATATCTTTGACTAAGAGTTTCATTTGTTTCACAAATCTTAAGACTCCTTTGTTCCCAATTCAAATTTCAAATCTTTTCGTCTCTTATCTGAGTAACTCTTTTAGCAATTTTGTGTTTCTGTCATTCACTTTCGACTTTGGTGACTTTGGTGACTTTGGTGATTTCCCGTACTAACTTTGGGCTTCACTTTTGCCACTTCATTCCAAAATACTATAGATCTATTTCCTTGTGCATAAAGTGCTTTCAAAAGGATCATACCAACTATATAGGTTAATAGTTATTGTGATCGGCAAATTTTGGCTAGTGAGAGGTGTCGATCTTAACTTCCTTCAAATTCGAAGTATATCTTCAAGGGTTTGTAGGATTCTTTCTAGTTGTCCAACAGTTTGAGGTTGAAGAGAAATACTAACGTTTAACTTAGTGGTTCAACCATTTTGTAATTCTTGCCAAAATTTAGGGCAAACTGTGGGTTTCTATTCAAGACTATACTAACCGAGACACCAAGCACCAAGAAGTTCAACAATGTCTTGTTTCTAATATTCTGCCATTCTAAATCACACAATAAAGTGGAAGCTTTTCATAAGTCTATCCACAACTATCCATATTGCATTATTGCCTTGCTAGGTTCAAAGTAATCCTATAACGAAATCTTTGGTGATAGGTTGAAAATTTTTATCTTTTTATTTTTTTTTCTCAAATATGAGTAAGGGTTGTGATAGTCCGAATGGATACAAAATCAGATCTAAGATGTATATGGCAAAACGGAAACAAAAATTTTAATTAATAGGAACAAAAGATCGACAAGTGGTAGAAGCGAGTCATAAATGTAGTAGGATTTGAAAATATTTGTCAACATTTTTATTTTTTAAATATCATTTAGGAATATACAGGAAGAAGTTTATTGGAGATCAATGATAACTCATCAATTGTCAAGACTTGATTCGACATATTTTCATGTTTGAAGTTTAAAAGTGCGAACGGAATAAAAGACTGCCAAGGGATTATTATTGATACACACGAGAATGCATACAAGTTTGGATAACAGCTTGGTCAATTGAAGTGTCAAATAAGGAAAACTTTGGATTGGCGTAAATCTTAGAAGATTCAAGCTTTCAATACAGAGTAAATAATTTGGAATTTCCAATATTACAACTTTTCAAGAAAGAGATAAAAAAGGATGTCAATTGAGAAAACTTTGAAAGGTGTCTTAAAAGGAAAAGGAATGATTACAGAAACAAAAGACTTGCTATTGGAGTCATTGTTTTAAAACAAAGTTAAAGACAAAATGGGCATTTTCTTTCCTTTACATTAAACAATGAATATTGATATAAGAGATATCCCAAAGGAATATCGATATTGTGAATATATAGGGATAAAAATAATATGTAACAATCAAACTTATAGCTTTAGAAACAAATCATAAAGAATATAGGTTTCAAGGTGCAATTAAAAAGTACGTCTCTTATGGAGATTATGAAAAGTTGTTTCCAAGTTAAATGAATTTTAGAAATCTTTTGAATAATTAATGATGATGAGGTCCTATGAAAAGAATTAAGAAACATAACTATCACAAGAGAATCGTCATTTAACTATTACACACTTCGCCTAAAATAGAAACCTATACTTAAGTTCATCATTACTAGTAGCTTTATTATATATCTTTATTCTATTCCATAATTGCTCTTATTTTCCCATGACTACTAAAATTCCCCCTCGCCTTCTTACCTAATTTCAAATCTGATTTGGAATATACTGAAACTTCTTGTACTTAATCAAATAACTCATCAATATTAGATAGAGGCTATTTCTAATTCATTCGATAAATATCAGGTTGAACCTCTATTCTAGAAAACATGTAATGAATTTGGATCAATCAAAATTCTAGGTAAATGAAACAAGCTAATTGCGTACCTTCCAGGTTGTAGGCTTATTTGGTTAACTCGCACATTCATTCTTGTAGCTTTGATATACCCTCCATAGTTCCTTCCACTTGGGCCACCCCTAGATTGTAGTTTCTCAAAATGTCTAAAGTTTTCAATTGCTTCGTTGTACTTTTCAATTCTCAACACCATTTCTACTATCATAGTATAATTATGAATCCTAGCTTAAATTCCGAGCCTTAGACCACCACAAGCTTCCAAATCTTTCTTTTCTTAATTTCAACAAAGTACATAACTTCTACCTTTCCCGATTCTCAAGGTCGTTATTTTGGTACTAATTTTTACCAAAAGATACGTTTTTGCAAAACATAATTCAACCTAATATAAAATCCATTAAATGCACTAGAGGTTTTAGCAACTTTCACATATACCCATGGTGACTCTCAAAGTCACATAATTCTACAAGTAGTCATTTACAGCTATTACCCAAAAAAAAATTCACCTTATACTCAAATTAGTCCAGTATGTGCCATTTAGGGAGCAAAGTATGCACTAGTTGGCCGCCAAGCCACACCCGCCACCCCACATGTCAAACACTACCCAAGGAAATTCATCCCTAATTAACCTTCTCGGATCAAGCCTATCTCCTTTCTATTCCGAAATCTTACACCGAGGATCCTTACCCAGTGCAGCTTAGGCGTAAACCCAAGCTCTGATACCACCTGTGACGACCCCGGTAATTCATTTATATTTTTTATGATTTACATATAAAGTATTTAATAAACTTAAATTTAAATAGCAAGCATAGTATTGTAAAATATAATATCGCGATGTACATCAAGTACAAAATTCCAAATACAAACAAGCGTTTACAATTTTCATATGGCCAAAATCGCCAAAACAAACAAGTACGCAGCGGAAAGTAATAGCTCTCGTCCTAATAGAAGGCTTCAAAATGTTCCTCTTCCTCGACCTCATTAAAGTTAGCCTTGGGTTCATCTAAAATATATCATATGAACACAGTCAACATATAGTTGACTAGATTCGTTACCTAATCACATAAGGTGCTTGTGTGTGTGATTTGCACGTAGGCACATAGTTTTACTTTGCACATGAACATATAGTTTTTCATTTCAAACCTTTCTCGTAACCTAACTGTAACACCCCACATTTGTGTTATAATTGGAAAAATATTGGTAAGGGGTATTTTTGTTACATATTGAAAGTTTGGGGCGCTACACTAACAGTGACCCTTATGACTACCCACGCCGAAATATATAATCCGCCCATTACTCCTGCCTGCCTTATCCTCCAATGGTCGTACCCCGGGTGTTACGCTGAATTTTTCTTACGACCCTCTCTCTTACATAGAGCACTGCATCTACATAAGGGGGGATTAGGAGATGGAGGGAATGAGAACTCTTACAACCGGCTACCCCATTGGTATGTCCCGGGGGAACTCACCCAACCATTCCGATACATATTAGGCCCATTTCACAAAAGCATCATTTATTCACATAAAGGCATAGTTTTGGAAGTCATGCTTCCATATTTTAACACATTAGAAAAGAATATATATATATCAAGATGTCTATATATATATGTATAATGACTAAAACTATAAGTATATATATATATATATATATCAAGATGTCTATTGACTAAAACTATAAGTAACCATCAATATATGAATATAGGTATATATACGTATAACATAAATATATATATTTAGACTAAACATATAATTAAACTAGAAATTTAGACTAATCATATAATGACACCATAAATCTAGATTTAACCACATAATGACCCATAAAGATATTTATATACATACATGTACAACATGTATATCTATCTATATAATATCAATATCTCAACAAGATTATATATATATACGTATTATATATATCTATACAAATATATAACTATATATATATACGTATGATATATATATATATATATAGATATCCAAAAATATAGTTTGGTAACTTTAAAAAATATATTGTCATGGAAAATAGTATAGTTTATCAAGAATTTCATTTTTCATAGAACATTTTATTTTACCAACTTCATGCTTTTCATGAAATGAACATAAGTTAATATAAAATAAGTAGTATAGTATAGTATAGTATATTTTATGAACATCTAGGCGCATAAAACTTCACCAAACTCACATAATCCTTACTAGATTATAGGCTAACACATAATTTGAACTAGAGATATACCAAGTAGTGAAACTAGCATAACCTCTTGAAATCAAAGAACCAACACATACTTTACCATTCCAAAAGACAATGTGCATATGAAGCACATAACATAACAAGTAAATTCATACTAAAATCAAATAGATAAGCTACTAAACCATGAGTATTGGAGCAAGCTTGACAAGAACTTTTACTCATGAGCATTGAAGCATGCTTTTAGCAAGAACTTTTACTCATGAGCATTGAAGCATGTCTAAGCAAGAACACTTACTGAAGGTATCCTAATAACCCTCTACTTATGAGATTGAGCAAGGTTTCCACCTTTTCAAGAATGTTTGAGGGAAATAAAGGGATATATGGGAGGCTAATAGGTATATAAGGAGGAAAATAGAAGGGTTTGTATATATATATATAGTTGGGTGGAAGATAGGCTATAAATAGGAAGTGTTTTGTGTGCTAAAAGTAGAGTGAAAGTGGGGGTGTGTTTTTAGGCGGAATTTTGGGATGAAAATGGGGTTGGAGTTGGGATCTATTTATAGAGGAGAAAAGAAGAAATTGCTAATATTATAATAAAATTGTGACGGCCCGAAACCATTGGCTAGTTATGGGAATATGCTATGAATACTTTTATTATAGAAAGTAAATTTTTTTTTTTCTAAAAGTCTTTTATTACATAGCAAAACACCAAGTACATAATAAGAGTCCTAAATACATGATACAATTACAAAGACTTGTCTGTGACTTCTCCTAGCCAAAAGCTTCAAATCATCCCTCGCTATCCTCCTCCTTGATACCTTCGTTCTCATGTCGGGCTAAAACATTAAATATTAACAACGTCAACAATCACGTTGAGTAGCAATTTCACTTAACACATAAGGTGCGCGTGTGTGACTTGGGCATGCATATGTTCACATACTTGTATCAATATAAACCATATAAAATTTCAGATTCATAAGAATCATAAATTGCACACTTTTCTACCGTTTTCCACCTCGACGGGCGGCTACCTTATCTCGCCGTGCCGTAATTCAATTCCAACCAATACTCCCACCCAACTAAACACTCCAGTGGTCATATCCCGGGCATATGCCGAATTTCCTACGACCCACTTCAGTACATGGAACACTCCGTCCATGCAAGATGGGATTAGGCAACGACGGATGGCGAGAACGTTTAAGACCGGCAAGCCCGTTGCTGCCCGGCCGAACTCAGCCCCATCCACCCCTATCACTTTTTGGGCCCATATACATACAATTTCCAGTATAATCAGTACAATTCCCAGCACAATACACACTGATTTTCAGCACGTTGCACAAAATTTCAGCATAGAACATAATTTTCAGCTTGCATGTTTCAGGTTGCGAATATAATTTTCAGTTTGCGAAACACTCGAATTTCAGCTTAAAACATACTGAAATTACACACTGTAATTTCCAGCCTTTCAAAAATAAATTTTCAGTTTGTAAAATTCGAAATTCCAGCCTTGAAAAACAAGATTTTCAGCTGCTGGAACAGTAATTCCAGTTTTGAGGGCAGAATTTCCAGCTTTGAAAACAACTCCAATTTTCAGTTTTAAACACTGAATTTGCAACTTCTAACACATGAATAAAACCCTAAACACATATATAAACCCTAGACAAGCATAAATCCTAATTTTCCAGCACATAAATTGAGTAGAAATGCCCAAATTTCAAGCACAATTGTTCATGAACATACAACATGCATTTAGCTAAATTGTCGTGAAATCCTTTCGGACTAAGATAGTAACCAACTTGTGGTTACATCCCATGTCCTAAGAGGAGAATAATAAGTTAACACTATAAGAAAACTAGCTCATGTATTAAGAGAAATCACTACCTTGTATCAAATATGATATTCACTTCTTTAAGGTATAATATCTATGAATTAAAGTAGAACCTTTACTTATGATATTAAGTAAGGTCCCTACTTTAATTAAATATTCTTCTACCTTTTTCAAGAGGCTTTTATGGGGTTATAAGTATGTAAAATGAAGGGTTTATGTATATATATATATGTGGGTAGAAGATTTACTATAAATATGAAGTGTTTTGTGTGTATAGGGTAAGGTGAGTGTGAGTGGGGTGTTTTAGGCGAGATTTTGTGTGTGTGGATGTGTTTGTGTGTGTTATGTGATGAAAAATGAAGTGATAAATCCCCAATTTATCCCCTATTTATAGTAGTAGTGCTTAAGAAATAAGATTATTAAATAATTAAGTCATTTTCTAATTATTGTTATCTTTCCACCTAAGGTTACAACTAAGGGTTATAATAAATGAAATCTTCCAACTCAATGCCCAACTCAATACGTAATTATAGCTTAAGTGTGAGTCTAAATGCACACTTCATAATCTAGTTTAATTTAAGCCTTACATGTATAAACATATCTAGAAGAATTCTTACATATGTGAATATTCATTTAATGCAAGGAGAATTGGGGAGCAAGTAATAATATACACCATATATTTATATTATACATATATATACATAAAATTTCGTTCACCCCCTTCTCTTTTTATATTTTTAAGATATTTTTACACAAAATATAATTTTTCCAATGTTTATGATGAAAAATGCCTAAAGAAATGAAAATATAATCTTATACCTTTATGTATATGAATTTTCTTTAAAATATATACATATAAAGTGTAAGATATTTATATATATAGAAATCATAATCTTATGACCTAGTATTTAAAAATAATTTTCAAAATAATTATTATAGTGTGAAATGACACATTTTAGTGAAAATCGTAATATCAAGAAAAATAATATAACCCTTATTTATATAACTATATAAATTCGTGTATATGCCTATATACATGTATATATGTGTGTGTGTTTGAATTATAAAGTAGAAAATAATTCCAATAATTATGCGTTTTGTAAATAAAAATAGGTATATATTGCAAAGTATATATTGCAATAGAAATTAATCATATAACATTTAAATAATACATATTTAAGCATCAATTAGTATATATATATATATACATATCTACATCATCTAAAATACAAAAATGACCTAGGATATATACATATTTTTGAAAATATACAAATTTATTTATATATACTTCAACATATAAAAATACTATGACTTTATTACAAATAATTCCTATCATTATAATTTTGAAAAATGTATGTATAAAATTATATATGTATATATTGATTTATATGAATATACGTCGAATCAAATGGGTGGTATGCAAACATAATAGTTATTGCACATTTCTCATATAAGATAATAAAACATTAATTTAATCACATAGTTCACATATAAACTAATAATCACATAAAAACTAAATAATTTAATCATATGATTAACTTTTAAAATACCTAGAAATACTGGGTCATTACAAAAATAAATGTATAAACCATTCATTCTATATAATTATTTATATGTACACATCACTAGATTAATAACCTAGTATATATATATATATATATATTTATGTATGTGGATATGTAGGTGTATATGTAGATATATAAATCACCACTAGTCTATATATGTCGATATGTGTGTGGATATGTAGATATAGAAATCACCACTAGGTGATATATGGATGTGTGTGTGTATATGTAGAGATATAATTTACCACTAGTATATATATGGATGTGTGTGTGTATAAGTAGATATATAATTCACTACAAGTTTTATATGTGTACCTGTAAACAAGTATATTACCACTAATATATATATATATATATATATATATGTTGTGTGTGTGTGTAATATGTATATATATATGTATATGTATATATGTACGTGTGTGTGTGTGTGTGGCTATCACTATATAGATGTGTGTGTGTAGAAGTAAATATATAGTGTATATATATATATACATATATATATAGATGTGTATGTGTAGAAGTAGAGGTTTATATAATATAGATATATATATATAGACGTGTGTGTGTGTTTAAATATATATATATATATATATGTATAGATATATGTGTGTGTATGCATATTCTATATATATAGTTGTATATATATTGTAAAATATATAAAATATATGTATGAGCTAATATAGATTCATCTTCGAAACTATAATTTTAGTAGTGAAAAGTAATTTTCTAAATATTTATAATAAAAGAAAATAGTTGGAAAGACATAATGGTCTATGAAAGTTATATATATATATATATATGGTTGTAGAAGAGATAATTAAATTAAATATATTTTCAGTTTTCCATATATCTATTTTCAATTTTATAAAATTATTTTAGGAATGTGAAATAAATAAATAAATCTAGTAGATTCTAATTTGAAAACAAATAGTTCTATAATTTTCAACAATAAAAAGCAAAAGTAAAATTAAATTTCATGATATGGAAACAATAATAAAAATAATAACAATATACTAAATTTGTTGGGAAAAATAGAGAGATAACGATTTTTTTGAAAATAAATAAGAAATTCATAAGTTTAAAAATTTCATTAATCATGAGGAAATGATCATGATTTAAAATGCATGCATATACTACACATTACCCTAATGAGTGCTAAAATTCACATATTGAAAGTAATTGACGCGGATCAAAGGAGCTCCAATGGTGTCAAGGTCGAAGCAAGAGGCAACAAGAAGGATCCATTGGCTCTTCCTAGTGGGCCAATCACAAGGGCACGGGCTAAGGCCTTTGGGACAGCCATGCACTCATTTGTACAAGACCAAGTCACACTTGAGTTGCAAGAGCATGAATTCACTAAGTGCACAATTGGGCTTGAAGGCACATCTAAGCTACTCCATATGCTTGAGGCGTGTTCTATTGATGAAGGGGCTGCCTAGCCTTGTTTAATTGAGCTTAAGCTTATTTGGGCTTTAATTATTTATAATAGCTTGTGTTTGGGTTTTAAACACATGACTTGATAGACTTTAATAAGATAGACTTTGATATAAATCTGAAATTATATGTATATTTCCCAGAAATTAAAAATGTTTTAGTTATATTTTCAAAAATTGCAATTTAGGACATAAGATTTTGAAAATTGTGTTAGAATGTCAAATTCGTTTAAAATTTGAAAAATCATGTAATTATCACCTCACACAATTCACATATAAAAGAAGGATCATACAAAACATGCAATATTAGTAAGCATGCACGTATATTATAAGAACCAGTTTTTATATTGTTGCTAGACCAAAACAATCAGGATGTCACAACTCTCCCCCCCCCCCCCCCCCACAAAGGAATCTGTCCCCCAGATTCTAACCTGATTGAGAAGTTAACTCGGTCCAAACTATATACTCTGCCTGTCTCTTTGGATTTTTCGATGATTGGAGCTTGGGTCTTTCTTCTTGAATTTGAATAGGTTTTCGTGCCCTTGGGCAGTTTCTAATCATATGTTGATTACTACCACACACTAGACATTTTCTGCTTTTCTTCCAACAAGTTGCCTCTGTCTGATTGAAATATCCAAAATAGTTGCATCCATTTATCTTAAGATCTTGTCCTTTGTCTATTCAAGGTCGCTTTTTATTCGCTGTATCAAACCTCATGAATTGTTCTTCATCAATACAGCTAGAAGGTCTATTTTCACTACCCTTGGTGATTTGCTTAATCTCCTTTACCTCCACCTCAACAATCATTGATTTACTCACAGCCTGGGTGTACTCTTCAATACTAGTTGCCATTAAAGCCCATCGGATCTCAGGCTCCAAACCTTGGATGAAACGTTTGGTTTTCCTTCTTTCATCATTCATGATATGGGGAGCATACTGTACCAAGCGAGCAAATTTGGCCTCATATTCCGCAACATTATATGTTCCCTGAGTCAAATCCATAAACTCCTTTTCCCTTGCATCCCGCACTACCTGAGGTATAAACTTATCCGTGAATTCCTTCAAGAAGTTTTCCCAAGTTACGGGCGTATGGTTAGCATTCCATCGTTGCTCTACAAGACTCCACCAATTATGTGCTGATTCCTCCATTAGAAATACTGCATATTCCACTTGCTCTTTTTCGTTGCAATGTAGGACCTGAAAAATTTTAACAAGTACTGCTACCCATGCCTCCGCCTTTTGATCGTCGGGTTCACCATAAAACCTTGGTGGATTGAAACGCAGGAAACGATCCACCGTCTTGTCATTCGATTGGTGATTTTGATTTTGTCGGCTAATTTCCCTCCAAACTCCAACCATTTGACTCGGAATATCACTGTTATTTCCTTGATTTGGAACATGATTTTCTTCTGACTCCAACCTTGTCGTGGTTCTTTGATGACGGTTTCCTTGAGGTGGTGTAGTAGGGTGAGTTGGTTTTGGGGTCGGTTGGGAGTGTGGACGGGTATGTGTAGCTCCTTTTCATGGTGCCATTGTCTATCATGGTTAATGTTAAAATTCTTATTTGTTTTTGATATAGGTTTGAATCTAGGGAACATATGCATCAACGGTTTATTAAAGCAGATATATCACATAAAGATTCACACAAAACTACATATCTGACAAATATACCATGTATATTCTTCATACAAATAGCATGTTCAAGGATATCACTTAAGGAGCACATATACACATAATGATCTAGTCTAAGCAAAACAAAAGAAAAGACCAGACATTTGCCACGACCTTAGTTGTTTACTTACTTATACACTCAAAACATTCTGTGGTACTAGTTGTTGCACTATCTCAGTTAATCATTTCCTTAAGCCCTCATAGTCCTAAGTCTTTGGACCATAAGTATAATGAGTCACTTGTTGGTCGGCCGCCCCAACAATGAGCCATCGAAATTTCAGTACCAAAGGCATCACTAACGCATAGTATCTACTTTCTAGTCCGAGAATCCAAGGCAGTTAGCTTGAGCTCTGATACCACTTGTGACACGCCGCTCGCTAGGATCATCCTATACAAGTAGAGCTCACTTAACGGTCTTGCTGAGAACCAATTTTTTTCCAATTGGTACACAATACTTGCAACTTATTTAGTACTGCCCAACAATAAAATTGAGATAAACAAAAACAAAATTAACTTACATAGAACTATAAGGTACAACTATCCAAGTACAAAACCTTAACTAGTGATTTTTCATTTTCTATTAAATAAGCCAGTCTGCTATACAGGATAAACAACTATGTGCTAATGATTGGTAAGGCTCCAATCCCCTTAACCGAGTCCCCTCAATCTATTTTCCTGAAATTGAGGCAATGAACAAAAAGAACTTGAGGTGGTAAGTCCAAACGACTTAGTGAGGCAGGAAATATACATATAGATATATAAACTGAAAATAAGAGTCATAAACCAACAAAATAATGAATCATAAAAAATGCGTATACACAAACTTGAATAAGACGGATGGTAAGCCATAAATGTAATCTCCAACCTTATGACTACCCAAAACAGATAAACATATCATAAAATCCTTATGCCTCCCCTTTGTGTCAAGGAGCGACCTTGACAACGGTAAACGGTAAGTGTACCACATGCCCGTGCAATACATCGAGCTAATCCCTACTACAATTAACCTCCAACTGTATATAGGAATCAGGTCCAATAGAATAGTAACACGTAAAAAAGGTTCTATCGGCGGTCCGTTCCGCCAGATATTCCCTGCTCATATGTACCTGGGCCCAAACTTCCCAAGGGCGCCCCCAAGGGTATTAATAGATCATATCAAGACAACATGGCTTACAAACTTTCAATAAAATAATAGCTTGTTTCCAATACCAAGGATACATTAAAACATAATTAAAACATAATATCCCAAGGGTGTCAACAAATCATTTTGAAACAGACATAACTGACAATATCATAAATGAAATATTTTTCGAGTATAACTTGAGTTATAATTTAGAAAAATATTTTGTTGAAATGTAAAGAGTAAGATATAATTCCAAAAGATTCAGAAAACATAAATCAGACAAGGTAGGCCATACGAATAATATTTATAACATATAGTTCAATGCCCCAGCAAGAAAGGTAAAAGACACTCACCTTAGGAGTTTATCAAGTTTATAGATTTGTTTTGGCTAGATCAACTTGACTTCCTCCTTCAAGAGTGTTTGAGGGAAATAAGGGAGTATATGGAAGGCTAATAGGTATATATGTATAAAAAATAAGGGTTTAATGATATATATATGTATGTGGAAGATATGCTATGAATAGAGAGTGTTTTGTGTGTTGAGAGTGGAGTAAGTGTGGGAGTATTTTTTTAGGCGGGATTTTTGTGTGTGGGGGGCGGGGAGGGGGGGGAGAATAAAGACAATGGCCCCCTTTTTATAGAGTTTAGGGCAAGAAATAGGATTTTTATAATATAAGGTCAATCTATAGGATAAGATAGGATAAGATAATGTAAGATAATATAAGATAAGATAAGATAGTATATTTTAATAAAATATGAACACAAAATCAAATAAAATCAAATAAAATCTCATAAAATCTGATATTTATTGTCCTAATATTATAAAATCTGATGTCATATCTTTATTTAATTAAAAATTCGAATTTGTATTTATTTATGGTTGTAAAAACCAAAAATTAGGGTTTTAGGGCATAAAATTAGAGTTTTAAGGCCTAAAATCCAAAAATTCATAATTAATTTAGAAAAAATTCAAAATGATGAATTTTAACCTTTATAAATCTGAAATTATATGTATATTTCCCGAAAATTAAAAATGTTTTAGTTATATTTTCAAAAATTGCAATTTAGGACATAAGATTTCGAAAATTGTGTTAGAATGTCAAATTCGTTTAAAATTTGGAAAATCATGTAATTATCACATCACATAATTCACATATAAAAGAAGGATCATACAAAACATGAAATATTAGTAAGCATGTGCGTATATTATAAGAACCGATTTTTATATCATTACTAGACTAAAAAAATCGGGATGTCACACGTCCCGCCCAGGCACGATATGATTCGCATGTTGCTGTGGATGAGGAGGGGCATTAGCCACCAGAAGCACATGAACAACTTCAATCGAGAATGTGGGGCTTTCGGGTGAGCTGGACCCATTGGTGTCTACATGGCCAAAAATTATTTGCAAATCTTCCCAATGAGGCTCGGGATCGTATTTGTAAGCTTGGATAAGTGAACATTCCTGCGATCAATAGTAATAATAGATTGCAAAATTTTAGGCCAAATTTGTCAGTACCTGTGTACCGAAATTTTGATGTAAGTGACGATGCCAAATTTATAAAGCTTTTGTGGAAGCTTCATTTGGGGGTTGGAAGCCATCAAAATTTTAATGTTTGGGTCGGATCCAAACCAAACCGAAGAATCTTTGATTACGACTGCCAAATTGAGGATAATACCTGAACGCACTCGTGGTACAAATCGTCTGGAAAGATATACTCATGTTGTATAACTGTACAAGAAGCCAGTCTTCGCGCAAAGCGACTTGAAGACATTGTAATGCGTCCTTAAGACTTTGAACCACTTCGTAACATACCCCATTGAAAAATTCTGGTCATTCAAGTCGTTCGTGTGTCTGCGGGCTTCTCTGACTGCATCGGCTGTTGGATGTCTAGTGTTGAACCTTCCTGATATGGCCTCATCGACTATAGCAAGTCTTGATTGTCTTAGTCCACCTTGATCCCCAAAATAATATTTCCTAAATGTTGAGGGGAACACTGTCCGCCATGCCTGTATGCGTGAACTCAGAAACACCAAATAAACAAAGGTTAAGTAAATTGTATTTGCTCCCTCGGATTGCATAAACGTTGTGGCTCAAATGGATACTTAAGCCGTCTTATATAATCAGCCTGGTGGGGGCATCATGTTAACCGTAGGTACTATTAAACCTTTGAGGAGCAATGAAAACATAATTACGCTTTATTATGCAGTTTGTAATTGATAAGTATGATCGAACAAATCTTGCCTGACATAGATTCACTACACACTAAACCTAAATTTAGGGATGAGGTACGGATGATGCTTTCTCGTGGGATGCACACATTTTAATGCGTGAGTTTTAGTCTGAGTTGTGCTTTCATGAAACAATGCCAAGGAGAAATATTTTGTTTGCTTTGTCTTTTTCTTAATGTAGTTCAGAATTTTCTGCCAATCTTTGAAAAGTAGTTAACAATTTTCTGTTAAGTGAACTCAACGACAGTAGAATGCAATCTGATCAAATCTTGTGTTCAGTCTTAATTGGCAGGTTGGACTGTTTGTCAATACAAACACGATCCCAAGATACATTGAATGGGATACGAGACGATACCAGCCAAATCGAGTGTCAAAATTTAATATCTTTGACAGAGTAAAATAAATTTTATCAGTTCCTTGATTCATATAGATAGAATGCATGCCTTTTCTGTTACTATAAAGACAACTGAACTCCACACCACCAATTCCACATTCAGTTTGTTAACAAAAGAAAATTGTATTCCATACAAATGGCACCTTGTAGCCCAAGGCCCCAAGATGAAATTCTGTATGAGGGCTCATAGAAATGGAACAAACGGATCGATCACGAGTTTGTGAAGCAATTGGTAAAGTTCTGCAAAGGAATGACCAATCCGATTACGAAGAATTATCGTAATATCATTGGTGCGTCTATTGACGTTATTAACAAGAAATGTGGTACTGAATTCAGTATCGATGAAGGCATGTACTGGTTCAAACGCCTTAAGAGGCGCTGGAGGGCGTTTGGTTTCGCAATCAACGTTGACGGCGTGAGGTACGACCCGCACCGCAACGTGATCCGATGCAATGCCATTTTGTGGGACTACATATACGTGGTTAGTCTTTCTTGTGTTGAAAATTATACTCAATTTACTAGTACCAGAGATTTATAGTTGCTTAACCTGGGATATAAAATCGTTATTGATATGAATGGTTCGTCCACTTGATCTTATTTCGTCACTAATATAATTTTTACGTCCTAATAGTATCACAAGATCGCCGAGGCGTACATGATCCACGGAGAGCCGGAGTGGGCTGGATTACATAAAATATTCGGCCCAGCTGTTCTGATTGATGTTTCAGAATACCCGAAAATCATCCAAATATCGGATGACTCGGTCGAGATTTTTAACGAGAACACAGTTCAAACGAGAGACGTCGGGGTTGCTGGTCGGACGAATAACTCTGGCAGTCAAGGCAATGAGTCTTTGGGGTCATTGTTTTGGGGCGGCCTAGATCCATTAACCACTATTAGTCCACTTGGAAGCCAAAACTCGGTGGCGAAGGAGATTTATTGTGGAGGGGCCTCATCCGCAGGCAACCCAAGTGCAAGTTTTAACTATGGACCGTTTCACCCATCTACTCTAGTGGCACCGGACTCTTCTGAAACTGATGTGGAGGATGATGGAGAGGACCCTTTCGCTTCGCAGGCCTCATCGTTAGTCCCACCGAAGAAGAATCCGTAATTGCGAGTTCCGAGACAACACATACACATTACGACATGTGTACTAAGTGAACCTGTCGACACGATTCGTGTTGTTCTAGGGTTTCATATAACGACTAATGTAGGGTGTGTACGGTCGTCATTAGCATATGGGTAATAGTTAGTAGATGTGTTTGTCGTACAATAAAATCGGCACTTTGCAGTCCATAGCTGCAACGTTGCAAGTGTTGTCTCGAGTCAATTTTAGTATGTATGATTTCCGTTAAACAGCAAGTAATTATTGTTGCTTATTAACATAACGAGAGACACAACTGCATAGATCAATGCCTTACCTTGCATGTAGTGATCCCAACATCACTAAATTATACTTTGAATCACAATTAAAATTAAAGCAGATTTCAGAATGGACTTTGGGATGCAACACTTTAACAACAGGGAAGATTGACACAATCACATTTAGCTTGCATAGTACATAATACGTGGCCAACGACAACGAAATTAAACTAGGGAATAACAAGCTTCAACAGATATTCATTGGACAACATTGACATAATACGCTTAACAGATATTCGTTCGAAAACTCAAGACAACGTTGGAATAACACAAACATTAAAGCAGCCGGCAACATAGCAAACACACTCCTTCCTTCAATATGAGTAGGTCTTCTGTTAATTTTACGGTACTAATGTCACAAAGATCTCTGTCAGTTCACGCCAAGCCGCACCGTGGCAAAGTAGTAGTACAGAGCGAGTGGTTTTGCCTATACAATTATATACAAAACTTGTCTGAGTTAAACACGGAATAAGTTGAGTCTAGAACAAATAACCGGTTGCTAGGAAATATACCCCATTAATCAAGCAGTCAGGCACAATAACATTGCCAGTTCGACATAAACAAATAAGTAATTAAATTTAGAGCCACTTTAGCTTAGAATGAAAGGGAAAAAAAATAAAACCTCCCAAATTGTCATCCAAGTCTCCTCCGTAGCAATCACACGTTGGGTCCGCACATTGTAGTTCACGTCCGGTAACCCAATCAACCATTTGAAAAGGTTAAAGCGAAGTTTTAGTAACTCCGTACGAGCCATGTAGAATTTTGGCATATGCGACCAGCCATACGCCTCGTTCATTTGTTTTCCACTGTCCGTAACAATTACTGGCAGGATACCTTCGTTGTCACGGAAGCACTCGGCGGCATACTCGCCAAGAATTGAAATGAAAGTGTAGTTGAATTCTTCA
>CM047876.1:11651859-11894030 GCA_026212405.1 Petrea volubilis | reverse complement strand
TTATTTCTAAAGATATTGTATTTTCTGATATTGTTGGTTATATCTGTCCTGAAAAGAATTTTTGACACCTTTGGGATATCATATTTTAATTATATTTTTATGTATCCCCGGTGTAGAAACAAGTTACTGCTTTATTGACAGTTTCAGAGCCATGCCTGTCCTGTTATATCCGTCTACCTTGGGGATGCCCTTGCGAAGTTTGGGCCCAAGTACTGATATGAGACGTTTTATTGGACAGAACAGACCATCGATGAAACCTTTTATATGATACCATTCCATGAAACCAATTTCTACGTATAGCTAGAGGATGACTGTAGTAGGGATTGGAGTAATGTATTGCGTGGACACGTGATACATCTCCGTCTTGTTAAGTGTCGAGGTGGCTTCTCAACGAGAGAGGTATAAGGGTTTCTGTTATGATTTATCTGTTTTGGGTAGTCATAAGGTTGGAGATTCTGTCTCGGGCTCACGGTCAGTATTACTTAGTTCAGTTATTATTATCAAGCCACCCTTCACACTACGTGCACTTTATTATGATTTGACAGTTTTGAGTCTCATTTCCAATCAAATATATATTTATCTGTATGTGGCCTCACTAAGTCATTTGGAATTAAACTCTCATTTCTTTTTGTTCATTGCCTCAGAATAAGAATAATGGGTCTCCGTAGGGTGGTTTCAGCTCCTCCAATTGTTCATATTAAGTTTCTCCGCTTCAATTTTTTGCTGTATAATATATAGTTTGTTGGTTGATGCCACTAGTTGGCTATTTTGATGTTGTTCTTGGTTGTGCTAAACATAGTTATGTATATTATCCGCGTTGCATCATTTACTCCGCTTCCACTATGCATGATTACGTTAGGCATCCGTACTGAGTGCAAATTTCAAAATTTGGTGTTCAGTACGATCGTCAGTGGACTCCAACCATATAGGAAGATCGTAGTGGGAGGGGTGCCATAGGGCAGGCCATATGATAATATTTTCTACGTATAGTTCAATGCTCCGGAAAAGAGTAGACAATGCACTCACCTCGACGGTTTGTATTTTACCAATGTTTAGGGGTTGTGTTGAACTTGGTAACCACCTTCTAATCATGAAGGTAGACTTTACAATTTCATCTATATATGTGAGTGTGTGTGTGCCGTCTGTGTGATGTGTGTGACCGTATATGTGTGTGAGAGTTGTATGTGTTGTGATTTTCAAGTATGGGGGGTGACCCTCTATTTATAGGAGTGTACTCAAAACACATTCATTGTTTTATTAATAAATCTCAACATAATTCCAAGTGTATAAATCAAGATTTGATAAGGGTTTAGGTGTCCCAAATCTTATCTTTAAATTTCTAAATGTGCGCTTTTGGCTAAATCATAACCATTTGTCTTTTCTTAAGAATTAGGGTAAGACTATAGCCCTTTAATTGAGATAAGGGTCTGTACAGGTGTCCTAGGATTTATGAAGATAAAACAAATATCTCTACACATGTCTTCCATTTCTTGAAAATCAGCTTATCTTAAATATCATGAAAACAAGTGTCCTTTGAGGTGTTTTAATCATATTTCCTATCACTTACAAGAATGCTATTTGTAAAATATCATGTGCCCCTAAATCTCCTCTAACATATAGTATGTACAACTGTCTTAACACATGGAATAAAATAAAATAACCCTACTATATTTATTTTTATTATAAATTTTGAAATTTATATATATATATGTATTATATATTTATATTTTTGATCTTATATTTATATATATTACACACAAAATTTCAGTTTTTATTTGTACAAACAAAATTTTTTTGGTTTTATTACTCATATACTGTAAAATTTTGATTTTTACGCATGTATTGTATGGGAACCGATTCTTGTTATTATAATTATAGTTATTATATTTATTTCGTGTTTATAAAATTGGGATGTCACAGCCCAGATGCGAAGACTTATTCTTCCCTCAACGCATCTATATGTTTCAGTGTTGCATTAAAATTATTGATCAATGTTTATTGATCAAATTAAATGTAATAATATTAGAAGCATGTTTAAATACTTAACACATACATCAAATTAAGTGCAATAATGTACTTTAATTCATTTAAATAAAATTCAGATATAGCAGATATATATATGAAATTCCTATATTACATTTTACAATGTATCTTAATTTAAGCATCATCCTCTTCATCTTCGTCGCTATCAACTTCTTCACTATTGTCATCTTCTTCATTAATCCATACAACCTGATTAAGCTTGTTTTCATCAACTGGTATTAATGGCATATTTTGGTCACACAAAGAGTCCACAACGTCATCAGTAGTGATGTGTCGCACAATTGCACCCTTGTCATTTTGGTAAGCAACTTCTAATGCATATACAACATCAACTCGGCCTTTTGCTTTACTTTTAACGACAGTGAACCATTGCATCTTTTCATGAATTTTTCCAAGATACTTAACAAAGTAAACTTTCCGAGCTTGTTGTACAATTATGAAAGGGTCGTATTTTCTGTACCTCCCTGATTGTTTTACTTCAACAATTTCGCACTCTGGATGTACCATGCGCATTCCTTTCCGAGGCATGGGATCAAACCACTCATATTTGAATAATACAACCCTTTTTATTGGTTCACCAGTGTATTCAAATTCCAAAATTTCATTCTAAATCTCATAATAGTCGTCCTCATTGGCTGCATCATCATAACTTTCCTTTACCCATATTCCACAGTTCATCGTCTTTTTTGCTTCACAATATGATGAAGTGTGAAATTTGAAACCATTAACAAAGTATATATGATATGTCTTCATTTTCATATTAGGACCCCCAGCCAATTGATTTAAGAATACGCCTATAATCCCGTTTGTTGGATTATGAATTTGTACGATAAACATACATTTGTCATAATCAATTTAGGTTTAGCATTGTTATTAATATAAGTTAGTAAATATGTAACATACATATGACTTAAACCACTCATCGAACTCTGATTCGAGATGTTGACTAGCGCCAGCGTCACCAATTTGGAAGTATTCTAAAAAATAACTGCAATTAATTTACGTAGTTAGTTAGAAAAGGATTATTAATATTTTATTGAAAAATATATGTTTCATACTTAATTAATGAAAGGTTTAACCTCTTCATAGTTGAGTAGGATGTGGTACCTTGTAGTACTGTATTCTGCAATGTTTTCAAAATGTCGTTCATCATATTTATCTTGCAAACGACCCACTTAATTAAAAACTGACAATGTAGATAGAATTGAATCATCTATGCCGCCTCTGTCATTCCTTCTAACTCTATTCCTTAAGGAACAAATGTGTGATTTGAAGTAAAATGTACAAAATGGGCGGTCTCGTGTCGCAGATATGCCTCACAAATAGACCCCTATCCTTGTGCTTTTTGCTTGACCCTTTTTTTAATTTTTCCAAGATGCTAGTTTTGAATTAAAAAGTAAATCAATTAACTGAATTTATATTAACATTTGTTAAAAATTATTGGTATAAAGTTATCTCTCAAATGGGTACATCCATCGAAATTGAACCGGCTCTCCATTTCTAGCTTCTTTGATCAAATAAATTGGTAAATGCTCCATCACATAGAAAAATACTAGGTGAAAAAACACATTCCAATTTACATATTATGATAGGAATATTTTCTTCATTCTTGTCGAGATTGGCATACCTTAATGTGATAGAGCATAAGTCTCTAAAAAACTTACTTAACTCAGCAAGTGGTTTCCATACCTCGTTGGGCAACTCTTTGAAGGCAATGGGCAAGAATTGTTCCATAAAAATGTGACAATTATGACTCTTCATGCCATGCCATTTCACTTGATGTGAGTCAACACAACGACTCAAGTTGGATGAGTAACCATCCAGCATTCGAAGTTCTTTAATCTACTCACAAATCATCCTTTTTTGTTATAAAGTGAATGTATACTTAGTCTTTGGTTTTTCCCACTGTCCGTTAGGCTTTAGAACCAACTCTAGCTAAAGACACCTATAGAGTTGTTGCATATCCAGCCGTGCATTTGTATTGTCTTTAGTCTTTCCTTTTATATCCATAACACTGTTGAAAATGTTGTCAAAAACATTCTTTTCAATATGCATCACATCCAAATTATAACGTATTAAAAGATGTTTCCAACAAGGTAAATCCCAAAGATACTCCGCTTCATCCAATTATGCTCTACGCTATATCTAGATGGCTTCCCCGTTTCTGGTTGTTCTGCTACTTTTGGCAACCATTACATCTCATCCTATACTTCATGTCCATTAGCCTTCGGTAGAGGAGGGTCCTTCTTGACATGGTTTTTTTTTTGAAAGTTAATTTTGTTTCTACTCTATGGGGGATTTCTGTCTAGAAATCTTTGATGGAAATCGAATGATAAATTCTTTCATCCATACTTCAATATAAATGTCTTACTGTAGCGCTTGCAATAAGGACACGCTAGTTTACCCGTGGTCATCCATCCTGATAACATCCCATAAGTCAAAAAGTCGTAGATAGTCCACATTAATGTAGCCCGCATAACAAAAATTCATTTCGCATATACATCATACATGGGAACGCCATCTTCCCACAATATCTTCAATTCATCAAATAGTAGCTGCAAATATAAGTTAATTTTTGCTTTCGGATTCTTAGGGCTAGGAATTATGCATGTCAAAAACCTGTACGGCAATATCATACACATTTCAGGGGGCAAATTTTATGGCATAACGATTATTGGCCAACAAGAGTATGATGCGACGGATTGATAATATGGCATAAACTCATCAGCACACAAAGTAAGACGCACATTTTTAGGCTCACTAGCAAAATTAGTATATACAATTCATCAAAGTTCTCCCAAGCTTTCCCATTTAATCGGTGACACATAACTCTATCAGGGCATCGATGCTCCGCATGTCATCTCATATATAGTGCTAAACTCGCAGTGCATATAATCGTTTAAGTTGTGGAATAAGGGGCAAGTAATGCATCCTCTTAATCGAGGCTTGTTTTGCACGCACATGGCCCCCAATCTTATGATATCTTGTAGCACCACAAAAATTGCAATTTACCGCATCCGCATCATCTTTGTAGTATAACATGCAACAATCTATTTTCTTGGTAATCAAACCCAATCTTTTTACTAGTTTTTGTGCCTAGTAAAAATTTGTTGGAATTTTGTGACTAGAGGGCATTAATTCGGACATCAACTAGTTGAGTTTGTTGATGCCATCCTGTGCTACATTATAATCACTTTTAATGCTCATTAACCTTGTGGCAACAGAAAGGGGCGAATGATCTATACATCCAGGCCACACCTCTTAGTTAAACTCACTCAGAACGTCAAAGAAATATTGTGTTTTATGATTTGGCAGCTCCTCAAAATCATTCAGTGTTTCACCCCCTACTTTTTGCCTAGCAGAATCAAAACACATTTCAGCATATCTTTGTAGTGGGTTACTTTTTGTGCCACTACTTGTTGCGCCATGATATGCTGTAGGAGGTTGGACCTAACCATGGTCTGTCCAATACCAATCAGGGAGGAGTTAAAATACCAGTGAATTTCCCCATACTTACGAAGTTCGGGAAACTCTTTGAAAATAAATGGTAGAAATAGTTAGAGAGTTGAAAAAATCAAAATAAGGAGGAGTTTAAGGTGGAAAATAGCTCACTTTGGCCAGTGACCGGCAGAGATGGACTGGGGCGGTGGGGAAAGAAAAGAGAAAATAAGAAGAAAGAGGAAGAGAATGTGGGGGGGGGGGAGGAAAACATAAGAATTTAGCAAGTGTGAATTTTGGTTAGAAACAGTATCATTTCTTGGCCATATTATGTCAAAGGAAGGAATCTCAGTAGATCTGTTTGGATTAACTAATGCCCCTGCTACCTTCATGGATTTAATGAATCGAGTGTTTCAATCATACATAGATCAACTCGTGGTAATCTTTATAGATAATATATTATTATATTCTAAGTCTAGAGAAGAGCATGAGGAACATCTAAAGATAGTTCTCCAAACCCTGGGAGAAAAGAAGCTCTACATAAAATTTAGCAAGT
Source organism: Petrea volubilis (assembly GCA_026212405.1). Classification (NCBI taxonomy): domain Eukaryota; kingdom Viridiplantae; phylum Streptophyta; class Magnoliopsida; order Lamiales; family Verbenaceae; genus Petrea; species Petrea volubilis. Next base: position 11,887,993 of record CM047876.1, on the reverse strand, counting down.
GTGAATTTTGGTTAGAAATAGTATCATTTCTTGGCCATATTATATCAAAGGAATGAATCTTAGTAGATCTGAAGAAAGTAAGGATAGTTATAGATGGAAAACAACCTTCAAATATCATTGAAAGTTTTTTGAAAATTGCTCGTCCTTTAACAAGATTGACCCAGTCTAAGGTAAAATTCATTTGGGACAAGCACTGTGAGGCTAGTTTTCAAGAATTGAAGAGTTGATTAGTCTTCGCTCCTATATTAGTCATACCAAGTGGAAGTGATGGAATTATAGTATACACTGACGCCTTGAAGAAAGGATTAGGTTGTGTACTTACATAAGATGGAAAAGTTGATACCTACGCCTCACGAAAGTTAAAACCATATGAGGAAAATTACCCAACCCATGACCTTGAATTAGCTACTATTATTTTTTTCTCTTAAGAAAGGGCGAATTACATCTACCTCCCCCGAGGTTTGGCGAAATTACAATTTAACCCATGATTTTTTGTAAATTACAATAAACCCCCTGTGGTATATTCCGTCTAACAATTTACCCCAACCGTTTATGACCGTTAGGGTTCCGTTAGTTTTTGTATGTAAAGTTTCGATAGTACCCTTGAGGGGTTTTTTTGTAATATATATAAAATATTTGGGGTTGTGTGTTATGTATTATATCTTTGTGGGGCTAAAAGTAATAATATTGAAAAAATTGCTCTGTTTTCCGACAAATTTTTCGGTGAACTTGAAGCGGGTCTTAAACTTTTCGACATGGAAAACACGTTGGTGAGGTCAATTGTGGGCTAGAGTAGGTTTTATATATTTTTCGTTTATCACTTGTAATTATTACATATCACAGGGGGTTTTTGTAATATACACAATAAAATATGGGTTAAATTGTAATTTTACCAAATCGCAGAGGAGGTAGATGTAATTTGCCCTATTTAATATCAGCAAAAAATAAAGGGCAAAACGGACTTTATGCACTTTTCGTCTATCACTTGTAATTATTCATACCACAGGGGGTTTATTGTAATTTACAAAAAATTGTGGGTTAAATTGTAATTTTGCCAAACCTCAGGGGAGGTAGATGTAATTCACCCCTTAAGAAATGGAGACATTACTTATACGGGACAACTTTTGAGGTATTTACTGTGATACCATGACCCTTTTAGGAGGTATATTATTATTATTATATTATCATTAATATAATTGTTATTGTCATTGTTGTTGTTATTAATTACTATTACTATTATTATTTTAGGGTTATTACTTCGTTATTATTATTATTATTATTATTAGTAGTAGTAGTAGTAGTAGTAAGATTATTGTCTTATTATTAATATTGCCATTATTATTATTATTCATATTGATTATGATTATGATTATTATTATTATTAATGTTATTATTAATATTATTAATTGGAAATCCTATTGTGCTTAGGATTACTATTTTACTATTATTACTATTATTATTATTAGTAGTAGTAGTAGTCAAATCCTATTAGGCTTAGGACTATTGGGCTAATTCTATTAGGCTTAGGAATCCTTCATGACTTAAAAATCCTAGACTATCTCAAGTTAGGGTTTCGTATTATATTAATTGGAGATTTAGAACTACAAACCAATACGAATCAAACAATAAAGAAAGAAAAAAAAAATGCTGCAATAATGAACCTGAAACTCGGTAATTGAATCTCGAATAAATTTCCAAGTTAGCCCTTCACTAATGTATGTTTTGATTTCTTTTCTTGATGTTACTTTTCCACTACAATTGTTATACAATAGCCATACAAGAATGTCATTTTCAAGGTCAGCTAATGAGTTAGGAGTTTGACTAACAATATTTTTTTTTTTGTATTAAGGACTTGAACTCTCTAGAGTAAAACTTGCACCACATGTATGCGTGATTTGAGACTTTTAGCATGAATATATATATATATGTTCAACATGAAAACAAAATAAGGATTCGGAAGAAGAGAATGGGTGTTGACCTATTATTATCAAGCATTGATTAGATTTTATATATTTAAGTTATCAATAAGAGGAACAAAGACTCTAATCTTGATTTCGGTAATAATGTAGTATTATATTAAGTGGAGGCCATCTATGAATAGAGATTTAGATATTAGTGACAATTAGGATACAATTATTAATAGGATATTTATATTCAAATTTAGTGTATCATTATAGATTACCTTATCCCTATTTTTCTATATTATTAGATTCGATTGATCAGGAGTAGGACTTAATCACGAAGTCATTAGACTTTTTCGAATACCATTGATTGAGGTAAGTGGTTTCTTTCCTCTATTTATTTTATAAAAATAAGTTTTTCTTCAATTTATACATTCATTGAAAAAGTTATTTTCGTATATAAAAAGTAGATTTGAGCATGCTATTTTATGAATTTTCTATATGAAAAACTATAATTATTTTGTGACATTTTATATGTGTATATATGATCATGCTCTGAGCGCTTGGAATAATATTGGTAGAAACGAGTTCCAAAATTTTTGACCGCACTATGAGGTACAGTAGCAATTTCCAAACCCACTTAACGGGGTTGTAGTTATAGCCCTCCTACGGGTAATAATAGTAGTGTCCGAACCCACCTAATGGGGTTATAGTTAGGGCTTGATCAAGTGGGTCAATAGAAATTCCAAGTATTCACGAGCATGGATATGTAAATGAATTTGTCTGATTCTGTTTTGTTATTTGTTTTGTTACTTGAAAATGGAAAACGTTAATTTTTGAAACTTGTCTATGTTTGCTAAGTGTAATTTTTATGCTATATATATGTGTAACTTGCTCGAATCTGATAGAGGGTCAAGAAATCCCTTACTGGGCGAGTGTGCTCATACCACTAATAACTATTTTGCAGAGTATATTACCATCGAGGGTCAATTTCGGGGTTGGTGATCCAATGGAAGTCATCTTTGCCTAGAGAATTTAGTGATCGCTATTTAGTTATGTTGTTTCCTTATATGACTCTATTTATTAAGACTATTATAGATTAGTTTCTATTTATGTTTTTGAATTGGAGATGTAATAGTTAGGATTTTTATCTTTTCTGTTGCGATGTTCGACTAAGGTTTTTCAATAAATATTTTATGATTTTTAGTATGTTCTGATTTTCGTGGCTTGGTGTCTTTGAGTTCTTTCAAGCTAAGGGGCATCGTCGTGCCGAATCCCAGATTCAGGGGGTGGTATTTACGGATCATAAAAGTTTAAAATAGTTGTTTTCACAGAAAAAGTTAAACATGAGGTAAAAGAGGTGGATTGTGATGATAATTGATTTTGACTTCAATATCCAATACCACCTGGGAAAGGCTAATATAGTTGCTGATGCATTAAGCAGAAACCAACATTGCTTGTTTAGTGATTAAAGAGTGGAAGTTGTTAAAGGACATTTCAAAATGGAATCCCAAAAAAAAAAGAAATTAGGTATTTTATTCTCAACGTTACAGGCACAACCTGCATTATTATAGAAAATCAGAGAAGCTCAAGAGAAGGATGAAGGATTTATAAGGGAAATACTAGAAGAGAGTCATAAGTCCAAATATACGATTCATCCAAGTATCAACAAAATGTATAAAGATATCAAAAGGTAATATTGGTGGAACAATATGAAAAGAGAATTAGCAGAATTTGCATCTAAGTGTCAACATGTCAGCAAGTAAATGATGATCACCAGAAACCCTTCGGCCTATTGCAACCTTTACCAATACCTGAATGGAAGTGGGAACATGTCACCATGGATTTCGTTATGGGACTACCTCGGGCCTCGAAAGGCAATGACGCGATTTGGGTAGTAGTGGATAGGCTTACAAAGAGTGCTCATGTGACCCCCCCCTCGCTAGGATCGTCCTATACGAGTAGGGCTCACTCAACGGTCTTGCTGAGTACCAATTTTTCCAATCGGTACGCAATACATACAACTTATTCAATACTACCCAATAATAAAATTGACATAAAACAAAAATGCAATCAACTTACACAGAACTGTAAGGTACGACTATCCAAGTACAACACTTTAACTAGTGATTTTCCATTTCCTTTCAAATAAGCTAGAATGCTATACAGGATAAACAACTACGTTCTAATGATGGGTAACGCTCCAATCACCTTAACCGAGTCCCCTCAACCTATTCTCTTGAAACTGAGGCAATGAACAGAAAGAACTTGGGTGTTAAGTCCAAATGACTTAGTGAGGCGAGAAATATACATATAGATATATAAACTGAAAATAAGAGTCATAAACCAACAAAATAATGAATCATAAAAAATGCGTATACACAAACTTGAACAAGACAGATGGTGAGCCATGAATAGAATCTCCAACCTTATAACTACCCAAAACAGATAAACATATCATAAAATCCTTATGCCTCCCCTTTGTGTCAAGGAGCGACCTTGACAACGGTAAACGGTAACGGTAGGTGTACCACGTGCTCGTGCAATACACCGAGCCAATCCCTACTACAATTAACCTCCAACTGTATGTAGGAATCAGGTCCAACGGAATAGTATCACGTAAGAAGGTTCTATCGATGGTCCATTCCGCCCGACAAAGCCCGCTCACATGTACCTGGGCCCAAACTTCCCAAGGGCGTCCCCAAGGGTATCAATAGATCATATTAAGACAGAATGGCTCACAAACTTTCAATAAAATAATAGCTTGTTTCCAACACCAGGGATACATAAAAACATAATTAAAACATGATATCCCAAGGGTGTCAACAAATTATTTTGAAACAGACATAACTTACAATATCAGAAATGAAACACTTTTTGGGTATAACTTGACTTATAATTCAGAAAAATATTTGTTGAAACGTAGAGAGTAAGATATAATTCCAAAAGGTTTGGATAACATAAATCAGACAAGGTATGCCATACAAATAATATTTATAACATATAGTTCAATGCCCCAGCAAGGACGGTAAAAGGCACTCACCTAAGGAGTTTATCAAGTTTGTAGACTTGGATTGACTAGATCGACTTGGTACCCTCCTCTTTAAGCGTGTTTGAGGAAATAGAGAGATATATAGAAGGCTAATTGGTATATATGTTTGAAAAAAGAAGGGTTTATTGATACATATATGTGTGTGGAAGATATGCTATAAAAAGTGAGTGTTTTGTGGGTTAAAAGTGGAGTTAGTGTGGGTGTGGGTGGTTTAGACGGGATTTGTGTGTGTGTGTGTGTAAAAATGAAGACAATGGTCCTTTTTATAGAGTTTAGGGCAAGAAATAGGATTTTTATATTATAAGGTCAATTTATAATAAATGCATAGAAGATAAGATAAGATAGGATTAAGATAGGATAAAATAGGATAAGATAAGATAAGATAAGATACGATAAGATAAGATAGGATATTTTAATAAAATATGAACACAAAATCAAATAAAATCAGATAAAATCTGATATTTATTGTCCCAATATTATAAAATCTGAAATCATGTCTTTATTTAATTAAAAATTCAAATTTGTATTTATTTATGGTTGTAAATATCGAAAATTAGGGTTTTAGGGCATAAAATTAGAGTTTTAAGGCCTAAAATCCGAAAATTCATAATTAATTTAGAAAAATTCCAAAATGATGAATTTTAATCTTTATAAATCTGAAATTATATGTATATTTTCCAGAAATTAAAAATGTTTTAGCTATATTTTCTAAAATTGCAATTTAGGACATAAGATTTCAAAAATTGTGTTAGAATGTCAAATTCATTTAAAATTTGGAAAATCATGTAATCACCACCTCACATAATTCACATATAAAAGAAGGATCATACAAACAATGAAATATTAGTAAGCATGCACGTATATTATAAGAACCGATTTTTATATCGTTGTTAGACCACAAAATCGGGATGTCACAGAAGGGGTATGAACTCTCCCGGCTACTCAATAGCATGTCCCGGTGGAACACCCCCCAGACCATTCCTGCAGATATGGGCCCATTCACAGAATTGCAATTTGTTCACACATGCACATAATCTTTGGAAGTTTATATTATAGTTTAGTAAAGTAAGCTCCACACTTATAATGAAAGCTTTATATTTGCTTATTAAGCATATTTACTTAAAAATGTTAAATATGTAAATAGCTAGTAGCAAAAATATGTAAATAGACAAAATATAAATATAAATATATAAATATAACTAGTATGAGTATATAAATATAAAGATTAAAATATAAATAGTATAAATATATATAAATATATAGATTAAAATATAAGATATATAAATATATGAATACTACATATATATACCTATATAAAGTATAGATAACTATATATATAGATATGATAAGAATTATCTACATATACATATAAAACTAATAAAATGAATATAAGTATATATATACATATACGTAACATATATATATATATCTATATATAAAGTGGTCTATAATAAGTATATATATATACATATACGTAACATATATATATATACATATAATGAACTTCGTTAAATATATATATATATATATATATAATTAACATATAATGAACTTAATTAAATGAATATATGATAACACTTTAAATACTTATATATATATTTACGTACATAGATGTATATGTTTATATATATATGTAAAGTACTAAAGTAGGCGTAAATCTAAAGTATAAAGTAAAATAAAAGTTCTATTTATCAAATAATAGATATGTGGAACTTTCTTTACTAGGACTTTCAAGAACAACATAAAATATTCACCTAATAGTTCAAATAAAGCATCATGATCTCATACTACTTCATATAAAGCATAAAACTCACATAGTGGTTCAAATAAAGCATAAGAATTCCATATTATTGCAAAAGGGCACAATAATCACATAATATTTCCAAGAAAGCATAGTAAGCACATAGTACTCCAAATAAGCATATTAATCACATAATATCTTCAAGATCATGCTCACAAGTTTATCCATCCTTCAACTTCCTCCCAACAAAAGTTAAAACATGGAAAATTAACTATAAAGATTTAAAGTAACATGAAGATGGCAAAATAACTAAAACCCTCAACTTGGAGGCATGTTTGGCAAAAGCTCTCACTCTAGGCCATTCAAGCTTGTTCTTTTACATTGCTTGGGCACAAGAGTATGGAAGCTTGCCTATTATTTTCAAGAAAGAAGAAGAAAACCCTCTACTTAAGGCATAAAGAAGTGTTCCTACCTTATGTTCTTCCAAGTAGTGTAGTGTTTTGAGAGAAAATGATAGTGTTTTGAGAGAAAATGAGAGAGTGTATGTGTGTGAGCAAGGGGGCACGGTTTGGGGCTGTAAAAGGGCTGAAAATGAGGATTGTGGGTGTGTAAGGTCTTGTGTATTGATCCTAAAAGGTATTAGGCACAAATAGCTAAATATTAAAATCATCAAAATACCTCTTCCATACAATTATACATGGTTGTCTATACATACACCTCACTTTACTAACCACCATGTATATGTATGTGGGTATGTGTGTGTGTATATGTAGTTATGTATATCACCACTAATATAGAATTATATGTGTATATGGGTTCAAGAGTGTATTAGTAGAGATATTTTGCTAAAATATAGAATAAAATCAACTAAAATAAAAAAAAGACCTATAAAATCTGAAAAATCTTATTTATTAAGTATTTTTATTGTTTATGTCTCAGAAAAACCGAAATTTGGGGTTGGAGAAGTGAAAAGACCAAAATACCCCTTGTTTTGCCCTTTTTCGAAAATCGCCCAAAAATAGAAATAAAATTCTAAAAATTCGAAAATTAATTTTTATAAGTCAAATAAAATCTAAAATATTTATTTATATTATTATTTTCATTTGTTTTTAATAATTAAGCATTTTAAAAATTAGATTTCAAATTAAGAACTTAAAGACAATGTTTTTCGAAAACTACTAAAATTTCTTAGAAAATAGGTAAAAGTTGAAAATAATTTATTAATTAATTCTGGGAGTTTAGAAAGAGTAAATGTATAAAAGTTTAAGAATATTTGGAATTTATAATATTTTCTAAAAATTTGTGCAGTAAATGCTCATTTGTTCGCAAATAAAAAAAACAATAATTTTGAAGAATAATTTCTATAAAACAATACTTCACAATATAGTTCTATATTAAAAAAAAATGATTCATCAAAATAATGGACACCCAATGTATAATATAAAATATTTAAATAAAGAATTTTACCTAGTCGTTACAAGCATTGCGAAATAAAACCATTCCCCTAGTAAGAGTTTTATGGAAATACCATGGTCTTGAAGAAACTACTTGGGAAAGACTAGAAGAAATGATGGAAAAATATCCCCAGCTCTTTGACTAAGCCAAAGGATGAATTTCAAGGACGAAATTTCTTTAAGGGAAGGAGGATGTGATGACCGGTACTTCCTGGTATTTTAAAAACATTAATTATATTATTATTTCATGTTTAGTTGATCATTATGTGATCTTTATTTTATATGTGAATTATTTGACCTTTTAGGAATATGATAACTATGATTAGTACATATATAATTCAAAAATATAGATATAGATATATACATATGCGTGTCTATTATATACATTAAATTATTTATATTTTGAAATATATTAGGAATTATTTCATACTTATATGAAATATATTTTTAAGTATATACACATATATATAAAAAATATTTGTATAAATATATATGTATATGTTCGAGTATATATATACACATACATATGAGATATGTTTTATATAAATGTACATACATATTTTGTAGTATATATATATATATATATAATGTTTTCTTTATATGAATGATTCATTTTCATGTCATGCTCTTTAATTAATGATACTTTACACCTAGTTCTTAATCAAGATATTATTGGAAACATATGTATGAATCTTGAATGTGTATTAAAACATATGTATGACTAGATTATAAAGAACTAATACTTGTAAAAATCATATGAAAATAGGGCACAACTCATCCACTTAGGGTAACAAGTGTACCCACTTAGGGTAACAAGTGTATTAACACATGTGATGGTCATCTTCCACTAAGATACACGTATTTATCTTCATCACTTAGAATAACACTGAAATACCTTAGGGTAAAGCATATATACAATTAGGGTAATATTTGGATACTATAGACCAACACTTGTGTATGAACACATTTAATGAACATACTTAGTAGGAAAGATAACATTTAATGTTAGGCCTTAGTTGGAAGATTTCATTAAATATTGCGATAAAACCTAATAAAATAATTCAATTTCTTACCTCAACCACTATAAATAGGGGGGTTAGGCTTTCATTTTTCAACAGACAACAAACACAAATCTACTCGCACACACCAAACGGCACACACATACTTAAAAACACACGGTTATGCACACATATATATATAAATATATTACTCTCTTTTAAATCCCTCTTCACATATACAGATACATATACATACACTGTAGCGCCCCCAAACTTTCAATATGTAACAAAATTACCCTTTACCAATATTTCTCCAATTATAACACAAATGTGGGGTATTACACTCTCCCCCCCTTAGGAGAATCTGGTCCCCAGATTCCATTTAGAGTTCTCGAGACATTGCTCCTTCACAAAACGTTCTCACTTCCTGTTACCTCGCCTACGGTACTGTGTGGCTCACATCCAAAACGATTAGGTGCAGTTATATCCACTTGAGAGCTATCAATACCTTGTCGTTCGGTTCTCATTCATCTGAAAGTGGCATGTGCTCTGGACCAAACAACTACACTGCACGTCTAAAAAAGGAAGCCAGTAACATTCTCTGAATCAACTCAAAACTTTCCGATAGCAAAAATCCAATGCCTCATAAACCATCCATTGTGGGTAGAAAATTTTATCTTATAAGAGCTCGTCAAGCCCTGGGTCACAGTCTTAACTCGGTTCCTTCAAATCTTATCAGGACGTATACTTTCAGCTATGTCAATAGAGAGACAGGTAAACACTTCAGTATACATTTAGCACAACAGTACAATCATAGGTAATGCTATGCATTACATCAGTATCAGTCGGCCAACCCAATCGCAACCTGTCACAACGTTCATGTCAAATATATATCCCAAAAGAGTTCATTCTTAATCACTTAACTGGGATCAAACCTATTCCCCACTATTCCCATGTTCCACAGTCGAGGATCCTTTCCCGGTACGCTTGGGCATCACAACCCAAGCTCTGATACCACTTGTAGCGCCCCCAAACTTTCAATATGTAACAAAATTACCCTTTACCAATATTTCTCCAATCTCTTGTTTCGCAATTCTTTCGTATCCTGTATTGCCTGGGCTTGCAGCCTATTTGAGCCGTTATAGACTTTAACTGTTTCCTGATATCGATTGCTTGTTATTATTGTTTGTTACCAGTGCTACTGTACTGTATTGATGAGGACTTGTTGTCCCTCTTGTATTGTAATTATTGGTTATTGTATTGTACTGTACTGTTTTGGAACCCTTCTGCCTGATTATCGGACTGGGGATTGTACTGTCCTGGCGACTATGGGGGTGCCCATAGTTCGTGTTTGTTTCATGGGAAGCTCTCATGGAACGATCGGGTGGGGAAGTCCCTCGATCACCTGTTTCCTGTCTGGAGTGGCCACCCAGAATATTGGGAGGGATAAGGAAGGGTCTTAATTGTTTCTTGCTTGTGGAGCGATAAGGTGTTGAGACTTACCTTTATCGATTGTTTGAGATTGTTGAATTGCTATTGCTTGTTTTGACCTTTGGCTATTTATTGTACTCACTCCTTGAATTATTTCGATAACCAAGTGTTATCATGGTCTTTGTATTCATTTGACGCGTTGTACCCTTGAGCTCAGCTATCGCCCGTTACTGTACACCAATTAATCGAACCCTGTTCTTCATCTCTGCTTGTATTGATTGACTGAACTTTTGCCATTATCAAGACCGTTCCTGAATTGCTATCATTTGATTGTTGTATTGTTATATGTCCCAATCATTCCTTGAAGTATTTGACATTCGAGCCCTTGATTTGTTGTATCCTTGTACGTTGTTGTGGTCTTATTTGCTGTAGCTCTTCATTATCTTGCATATATCGTATACCCTCACTGAGTCGCTTGGACTCATTATCGTTTATTTGATGATTATTGTTCTCAGAGTTATTGAGAGAGAAGTGTGCGGAGATTGAAGGTTATCGCTGCGCAAAGATGTGTACTAAACAACTCCCATTCGTACTTTATTCATACCAAATGATTAGCATATGTATTCGGGTCGTACGGGAGCTAATGGTTGTATTTCGGATAGTTGACTATGTATTATATCGCTGTGGCCTTATCTTGAGCATGTACGTGGAAACGTACTCAGTTGTATCATTAAAACAAATGTGGAATTTAGGTTTATAGGTTTACATGGTTATTTTGATACATTAATTGTTGCTTTTAGATCCAGGTCTTGCCTGCTCGCTTAGCGACCGGCTCGGGGAGAAAGCCTGCTCCGGGCCGGGGCGCTACATACACATATATATAAATATATCTTTACACTAGGGAGACTAGTTTTCTAAGGTAGGGGATTACTTAATTTCATAAGCACAATTCTTTCTTTAGTAAATATGCTTCCATGTGCTCTAGTTTCCATTATGCTATATTTTCATATGTTAGAATTATATTATGCTTTATTGAAGATTAGGGTCCTATTATGCTTATATGTTTAGTTCCTATATTATGTTTCAAATATGCAATTCTTATGTTTATGTTGTGTGCTAACATGAAGAAGAATGATAGATATATGTTAGGTTATATTCAAAGTTAGTCCTTATTTATTCAAAATTATGTTTCTATATGCCAACCTATATTATGTGAAAACTTTATTGCGCATGCTCGGGCCCTAATGTGTTTCGGTGGGTATGAGGCAGAGTTCGGCCGGGTGGCAATAGGCTTGCCGGTCTTAAAATAAGTTCTCACCATCCTTCGTCCTAATTCCTCTTTGCATGGACGTAGTGTTCCATGTACTGAAGTGCGTCGTAAGAATTGGCATATGCTCGAGATATGACCACCGATGTAATTAGGTGGACACAAAGATTGGTTGGAATTGGTATGAATATTGTGTGGGAGTTATAAGGAGATTATGATCACAATAAGTGTGATCCAAAGGTACAAGTATTATGTGAAAAATGTACTATAAGATGTGGAATATTATGAAATTTGATATTATGTTCACATAAACACACACTTCACCTTATGTGATTAAGTAATTCTCTACTCAACTTTTATGTTGACCCTTTTTACGTGCATCACTTTAGGGGAGGACATTATCATGGGTAATGCGGACGACGCCCTAGGGAATTATGATACTAATTAGAAGTCCCTAGGAATATCATGTACTATCTTATGTGTTGCTAAAGTTTCATCTAAAAATATTGTATTAGAAAGACTTTTGTATTTGGTAAAGAGATATTGCATATGTTAGCAATGACCTTTATCGTATTAAATATAAAATATTTTGTAACCTTTTATATTTTGTTTAATATTTTACAAGCAAAGTGCAGGTCGTTGCAACATCAATACGCAAATCCTACCTCATTTATTCATTGTACAATAGCGCATGCAAAAATTTATTAATTTTATTAGAGATATTACCCTACATAACTAAACATATTTTCAAATATACCATCGATGCATCTGAAAAAACTAACACAAGTGGTCCATGGATAATAAAAGTGTGATCAACAAAATCAAAGTACAAGATATTACTAATTAGGTTTTCGAGTTTGGCGACTAATCTACCAATCTATACGCAATATTATATATGCATATATATATTTTAGTAATCCATAAAAGTAATCATTAACTTTGTAACAACGTAATTGTGTTCATTCTGATTTAACTAAAAACTATACATATATAACTAGATTAAGTAAGATGCGTATGCATGTTTCCCTAATCTCAAATTTCCTATTCGACATACAAATAAATTCAAAAAAATGTTATATAATTAAAAATTGATATGTATTATTTTGTTTAGATTAATAATAAGATAGAATAATTATATGACATTTATAATTATTTATCTCTACTAATAATGAAAAGATTGGTGGTCGCGACAATACGGAAATGCTGCTTCATTTAATAGTTGTATAACAACGCATGCATGTGTATGTCAAAATTTATTAATTTTATTAAAGATATGATACTACATAACTAAAGATATTTTTAAAATATACCGTCGATATTATTTCAATCAATAAATTACATACAATATTGTTAGCCACCCACACAAATGAATTATTTACTTCATACAATACATATGTTGCTAGACTCATACATGTGTCACTCCGATACAAGATGATGGACAAGCTACTCATTTTTGTTAGACTGTGATAAATATTTTGAGTAACCTTTAGTAATTAATTGTAAAGCCGTGAACATATTTTGTGAAAACTTAGGCGCATGCTTGCAAACTAAATTTGTCCAGAATATCACATGAACTTGTAAATAATTTTAGATTTTCAATTCTCAATATAAGCACAGAGTTGGAAACCTTCAACAACGCACTCTATTCCATACAATATAGTTAAGTAGAACTATAACCAGCACATATAGTGTGACGACCCGGTAAACCACATTATTTTAAATTTGGAATTATGAAGTATGTTTACTATTTTATGAGAAAATCCTTTTATTTTGAACAAATGTGCATTGCATTACATGCATTTATTAAAAATGTGACTTGTTCTTAGTGAAATTGAAACCTGCGAATTTCTCCTCAATTTTTTCGAAAACTACCCACAAACCTAAACTGTCGGTTTTAATTTTCTTATTGGTACAATTGTTTCTATATCATGAAATTTAAGTTTCCTTTTCCTCCCTAATTTCGAAATTAATACTAAAAATTATTTTAGAAACTACACATTTACTAGAATTAATTATTTACTTCACAATTTTAACATATTTGAAATAATGTTATCAAAATATATATATATATATATATCTATATAAAATCCAAAAATACTCTAAAAATAATACATATAATTAGTTAAATATGTTTTCTATTAGTTTAATTACCTATTTATGTCACTTTCATGTAAAATGTGGTAAAAAGAAAGACTACTTGTACAATTTCACTCTTAGTATTTTACCTAACAAAGTGTGTATTAATCTTTACCATTCATATATAATTGTATATTGGCTATCTCTCCTACCATTTTATATATATATTGAGGAAAAATAATCTCCTAAAATCATTAAGCTTTTTAAATTGTTTTCTTATTTATAAGAATTTATAAATTTACTTTCTCTACACATAATATGTTTTTTCAAAATTGTATTTTATTCCTTAATAATTAATAATTACATATCTTAGACTATTATGACTTGGAAAAATATATTTTTCAAAAATTATAATTTAATTTCCGTAATTTTCGAATTTTGCTCAAATTAAAGCATAAATTTCCAATAAAATTATAAACTTCCAAATAAAAATATAAATTTTCAATTTTTAATTACTATAATATATTTCCTAAATTTATAAGTATAAATTTCGAATTTTAAAGAATTAAACCTTAATTTTCGGATTTTAATTGAAGGCAAAATATAAATTATGGATTCTAACCTATTTTAGGATATTTATGCAAGAAAAATCTTCTCTAATATATCATAAATAAATATTGTTGCATGGCTCACATTTATGTAGCTTGTGAATCATGTGCTAGCATGCACACCAAGCCTAAATTAGACCCCCCACTTGGAAGAATTCATTTAATGAATTCACTTAGGTGTAAATTGGCATTAATGAAGAAAATGACCCTCAACAAAAAATCTAATTCATTCTTCCTCTTATTAAAATGAACAAGACAAAATCCCACCTTCTTTTTTCCTAGCAAGAACCGGCCACAACACACACTTCACACACTCTTCTAAATTTTCTCCCAAAAACACTCTAATTTCCTACTCTTTTACCCCACAATTTACTACACCCAAAAAAAAAAAAGAGAAAGAAGGTGCAAACCTTGCTTAATCTCATAAGTAGAGGGTTATTATGATACCTTGAGAAAGAGTTTTGCTTAGACATGCTTCAATGCTCATGAGTAAAAGTCCTTGCATAAAGGCATGCTTCAATGCTCATGAGTAAAAGTTCTTGTCAAGCTTGCTCCAATACTCATGGTTTAGTATGAATTTAATTGTTATATTATGCACTTTAGTTGCAAGTTGTCTTTTGAATGATAAAATATGTGTTGGTTCTTTGGGTTCAAGAAGTTATGCTAGTTAGTTTCACTACTTGAGTCTTAATTATGTGTTATCTTGTGATCTTACAAGAATTATGAGAATTTATGAAGTATTTATGAAAGTGCTATGTGCTTAGATGTTCCTAAAATATAATATACTCTACTACTAAACTTGTGTTAATATAGTATATTTGAAAATATGTTTATATTATTTGGTGAAATAATATGTTTTAGGAAAAGTATGAGTTTTGGAAGAGATATACCATTTTCATAAAAATATATTACTTAAAGTTACCAAACTATATTGTTTTTATATTTATATATATATATATATCTTATACGTATATAGTTGTTTAGATATATATATATATAATACATACATATATATAATTATGTTGAGTTAGTGATATTATATATACATATATATCTATAAATATATGATGTACGTGTATGTATATAAGTATAGTTGTGAGTAATTATATGGTTATTTTAGATTTATGGTTTAATTATGTGTTTAAACTAAACTTCTATTATGTTTAGTCTAAGTTTCTATTTTAATGATAGGTTTAGTCTAAATATATATAAAAAAAATATATATATATACACACACATATATATGTATGTGAGACCGTGTATATATATATTTACATATTATTACGTTTTGACTAGATGTTGGAATAAAATGTTGAAATATGGAAGCAAGACTTCCAAAATTATGCTATGTGCATAAATTGTAAATGTGAAACGGGCCCGAAATATATCGGAGTGGTTTGGGTGAGTTCCGCCAGGACATACCAATGGGGTAGCCGGCTGTAAGAGTTCTCACTCCCTCTATCTCCTAATACCCCCTTGGGTAGACGGAGAGATCTACTCAAGAGAGAGGGTCATAGCAAAAATTTGGCGCAACACCCGGGGTACGACCATTGGAGGATAAGGCAGGCGGGAGTAATGTGCTGGTTGTTATTTCGGTCGGAGGAGTTATAAGGGTCACTGTTAGGTGACGATAAAGGTTTGAAATGAAAACCTACGTTTTTTATTTGTAAATGAACCATATGTGCTTATGTGCAAATCACACACACGAGCACCTTATGTGCTTGAGTAATGTTTCTACTCAACTGTATGTTGATCGTGTTCATATGATATATTTTTTTTAGATGAGCCCGATACTAGCTTAAATAAAGGCGAGGAGGAAGAACCCTTTGAAGCCTTTTATTAGAAAGAGAGCGACGAAATTCCGCTGCGTACATATTATTTTGTAATTGTTGACTTTATGTATATTGTGAACGTATCTTTGTGTCCGGCATTTTGAACTGGTTGTATTATCTTGACATTTTGTTATATATTTAAGCATGTTTTCTATTACTTGCTTTTGAATGTAAATTATATAAAACAAAAATGGGTTACCGGGGCGTTATATATAGTGGCTTATTTATGAAATGTCACTACCGTAATGATGCTATTAGTTATTGAATGCCAAGGCTCATTATTTTAGAGAAATAGACTCAAGTTCTACCCACTTTGGATAAGAAAAGCAAGCTATTCCTTCTGGGGCTACTTTTCTGGATGCGTATGCTGACGCATCAAACTTTGTGATGCAACCTGAAAGAACCTACAAGGAAAAATGGATGACGCTAATTATCATGGGGAAGAACCTCTTTCACTAGCCATTGTTGCTAGTCTTGTTTATTGTTAATCTATCGATCAAAATTTGTCACTCCATATATGAAATAATTGACGTCAAATCACTTCGGTTGTGTTTTATGGATAACATTGCTAATACATGTATGCAATGTTTTATGGCCACAAGAAGAAGTGCGAAGAGACATGAAATGCGCCAAAACAAGCAAAGCAATTTTATTTTTTTTTGGTGCAAAGGAGTAATAAAGTTAATATTTACAAACAATTATGTCTTAATCATTTTGTTCAACTTTTTTGTGATTTTCTTTTAGGATTTGTAGATATTTGTGGAATGTTATGTCATTTGAATATAGAGAGTCATAAAAATCAACATGAATTATACGTATGACAAGAGAACATAATATGCAATAAAAGAAGTGTGTATTGTCACTTTAAAAACTAGCTTTAATTGTGTGTGGAATAAAAGTTATGCTCTCATTATTCTCGTACATTATGAGGAAAAAATACTTTTAGTGACAATATATACTATTATAAGAAATACTTAATTTTGATGAAGTAACGGTTAAAAAATTTTAGTAGAGTAAATGATAAAAACACATATCGAAAACCTTTCAAATTCTACATATGTGGTTTAATTAATTTAAAGTTTATTTAATATCACTACTGTGACATCCCCCTCGCTAGGATTGTCCTATACGAGTAGGGCTTACTGAACGGTCTTGCTGAGTACTTATTTTTTTCGAACGGTACCCGGTACTACATACTTATTCTGCCCAATAACATAATTGCAATAAAATAAACACGCAATTGACTTACATAGAATTATATGGTAATAATCTATCCAAGTACAACACTTTAAATAGTGAGCTTCTGTTTCCCATTGAACTGGCAAATCTTTTATATAGAATAATGACTATCTACTAATCACTTGTAATGCACCGATCGCCTTAACTGAGTTCTCCCAACCTCTTTTCCTAAAACTGAGGCAATGAACATAAAGAACTTGGAGTAGTAATTCCAAATGACTTAGTGAGGCTGGAGATATACATATAGATATATGTGCAAAAAATAAGATTCGTAAAACTAATAAAGTAATGAATCATGGAAAAGTGCGATGTAGTATGAAATGCGTACATACAAACTTGAACAACACGGATAGTGAGCCATGAACGGAATCTCCAACCTTATGACTACCCAAAATAGATAAACATAACAGAAACCCTTATGCCTCCCTCGTCAAGGAGCGACCTCGGCATTAAACTAAACGGAGATGTATCACGCATCCGTGCAGTACATCGCTCCAATCTCTACTACAGTCATCCTCCGACTGTATGTAGAAATTGGTTTCATGGAATGGTATCATATAAAAGGTTCCATCGATGGTCCGTTCTGTCCGATAAAATTCCTCTTATAAGTACATGGGCCCAAACTTCCCAAGGACGTCCCCAAGGGTAGACTGAAATATAACAGAATAGATATGGCTCACAAACTATTGATAAAGCAATAACTTGTTTTTACACTCGGGATACATAAAAATATAATTAAAATATGATATCCTAAAGGTGTCAAGAAATCATTCGGGATAGGTATGACTGATAATATCAGTAATGCAATATTTTCAAATATAACTTGACTTATAATTTGGAGAAAGATTTCGTTGAAATGTGAGGAGCAAAATTAACTCCAGAAAGATTGAATAACATAAATATGAAAGGGTAGGCTATACGAATAATAATATTTATAGCATACAGTTCATTGCCCCAGCAAGGAATGTAATGAGCACTCACCTTAAGAGCTTATTGTCTCACCAAGTTTATGAATTAGGTTGACTATGTCATCTTGGTAATCTCCTAGAATTCGCATCAATAGCTGAAGTTAGGGTACTACACCATAACTAGTAATCATTGTTTCGGGGATAACATAACTACTTTAAAAAGAATGCTATGCATAGATGCACAAGTAACAATATCAGCATATGCGTACATATTCATAGCTTTCAAAATAACTTTAACTTCATATATGTATATAGTTCATGAAGAACAATCTTAATCTTTTAATTATATAAGTATATACATAGGTTTATGAATAATCCTTAAGTTACTATATTTAAGCATATAAGTTGGTTTTACATGTATAGGTAAAACATGTATACAAGTATTACCATAAGATAGCCTAGTGCACACGTACATATGTATATAAAGATATAAATTAACTATTTACATTCTTTAAAAGTTACATAGTCATAATTCTATAACATGATGAACTAACTAATACTTAGTATCCACTTGAAGGAAAATATTGCACATATTCTCACATAATTTCACATAAAGAACATAAAGAACATGTATACTTTAAAACATAAAAGTATACTAAAATCGTATTTTTGAACCAATTATTATGCATGCTTTCTTCCTAATAGAGTTTAAATACAACTAAAAACATGCTTTCTACAACTTGTAGTAACATAATAGAAGCTTCATTAAAGCATAATAATACATAATATGAATTTAGGCATAATAGCTCCATGCTTATCATTATTTGTTAAGCATAAAGTTATTGCCCTCGACGTGTAAAGAATGATAATTAATCTACCACGAGAATAGCAACTAGTACTTAAATCCTCAAGTTCCTATACTACTTATGAGATTAATGCAATAATTCTACCTTTTCAAGAGTATTTGAGGAAAATAAGGGGGTATATAGAAGCCTAATAGGTATATATGTATGAAAAAAGAAGGGTTTATTGATATATATATGTGTGTGGAAGATATGCTATAAATAGAGAGTGTTTTATGTGTTGAGAGTGGAGTGAGTGTGGTGTGTGTATTTTGGGCGGGATTTTTTTGTGTGGAAAAATGAAGACAATGGGCCCTTTTTATAAAGTTTAGGGAAAGAAATAGGATTTTTATATTATAAGGTCAATTTATAATAAATGTATGATAAGATAAGATAGGATAGGATATGATAAGATATGATAAGATAGGATGAGATAAGATATTTTTGTAGTTATCCAATTTGTTATGTTTATCAAGAATCGTATCAAGATCCTAGCATTTAAGAATATTTATTTGGAGAAAATGACATTTTTGGATAAGTATATGTATATATATGATAAAACATGACCTATTATATAATATGTACATACAAATTAAAAACATTACATGTATATATAGCTATATTTTTGAAATATAATTATATTTATGCATATGACTTTATTAAAAATAAATTAATAAGCTGTAATTCTTGAAAACACATGTATGTACATATATATATATTTCTCGATTTATATATATACCATAAATTCAATTCTTTATGCTAAACATAATAATCATATCACATAATTCTCAAACAAAATAAAGATCATATAAAACATGCATATAAAACATGAAATATAATTCATCATGCACGTATATCATAAGAAATGGTTTTTATGGAGTTGTTAGAACTATTTGATGTGTAAAAATTGGGATGTCACAACTCTGCCCCCCACCCTGCCCCCCAAAGTAATTTCATCCTCGAAATTTATTTTTAAGTATTGGAATAGGAAAGATATTAGGAATTTCTGATTGGCTGACGGTAATGCCAACTTATAAGCTACTTTTCCTGGCCTTTTCCATATTTCACAAGGATCGTCATATCTTAGGTTAAGCTTTCTGTTTTCAACTTTTAAGACTACTTTTCCTAATTCAAACTCCAAATCTTTTCTTATCTGCGTAATTCTTTTAGCGACTTTGTGCTGCTGTCATTCACTTTCGAAATATTTTGGTAATTTCCCGTACAAACTTTGGCCTTACTTTTGCCTTCATTCCAAAATACTATAGATCTATATCTTTATTCATAAAGTGCTTCAACTAGGTCATGTCAACTATAGTTTAATAGTTAAAGTTTGACTAGTGAGACGTGTTGATCTCAACTTTATTAAAAAACATCGAAGCATCTCCTAAAGGGTTTGTTCATTCTTTCTAATTGTCCATCAGTTTGAGGTTTGGAGGGGAATACTAGTGTTTGGTCCAAACATTTTGTAGTCCTTGTCAAAATTTAGAAACAAACCGTGGGTTTCTATCTAAGACTATACTATCTGAGACACCATGAATCTAACTACGTCTTGTTTATAATTTTCTACCATTCCAGATCACACAATGAAGTGGAAACCTTTCATAAATCTATCGATAACTATTCATATTGCATCATTGCCTTGCTAGGTTCAAAGTCATCTATGACTAAATCGCTGATGATATGTTCAAGTTTTACTCAAATATTGGAAAGGGTTGTGATAGTCCAGAGGCTTACAAAGTCAAATCTAAAATGTATGTGGTAAAGCTAAAATCAAATTTTATGCAAGTTGATATGAACAGAGGATCGACAAGTGGAAGAAGTGAGCCATAAATGTAGTAGGATTTGCAAAATATTTGTCAACATTTTCAAATCAAATATTATTTAGGAATATATAGGAAGAATTAGATATCAAGAATAGCTCATCAATCCTCAAGACTAGCTTCAAAAGAATCTCAGGTTTGGAGTTTAAAAGTGAGAATGGAATAAAAGACTTTCAGTGGATCATCACTGATACAAACAAGAGTGTGTAAAAGTTTGAATAGCATCTTGGAAGTTAAGAAAAGATCATATTAGCGTGACTCTTAGAAGATTCGAGCTTTCAATAAGAAGCAAAATAATTTGGAAATTCCCTATATTACGAACATCTCAAGGAGGAGATTAAAGGGACGTTAATTGAGGAAACTTTCAAGAGAGAAGTAAAAGAGAATGATTATAAGAACAAAAGGCAGTAGTTGCTATTGAAGTTATCGTTTTAAAAGAAAGTCAAAGACAAAATTGGCTTTTTCTTTTATTTATATCAAACGATGGATATGGATTGTAAAAGATATCCCGAAGCACTATCGATATTGGGAATATATACAGAGGTAGAAATAATAGGTAATAATCAAACTTATAGTTTTAGAAACGAATCACAAAGAGGATATATGTTTCAAGGGTTCGATTAACAAGTATATCTCCAATGGAGATTATAAAAAGTTGTTTCTAAGCAAAATGAATTTTAGAGATCTTTGAATAAGTAATGATGAGGACATACAAAAGAATTAGCTAAGAAACATAATTATCACAAGAGAATCATCATTTAACTAGTACACACTTCGCCTAAAATAGACAACTATACTTAAGTTCATCATTCCTAATAGCTTTACCTTATATCTTTATTTCATTCCATAGTTGCTCTTATTTTCCCATGGTCTACTAAAATTCCCTCTCCTATTCTTACCCAATAATAGCTTAATTTCAAATCCAATTTGGAGTATACTGAAACCCCTTGTACTTGATCAAATAACTCATCAATATTGGGTAGTGGTTACTTCTAATTCATTTGATAAATATCAGGTTAAACCTCTAGTCTAGAAAAGAAATTGGATGATATATAGTCGGGATTGCTTATCATTCTAACTAAATGATAGCAAACTAAAAGCATACCTTTTATCGACTTCTAATTGCAAACACTTTGTTCTTGTATTCAAGATTTCCAATATTACTTGCCGGTTCTGGACTCTTCATATTTACTATTTTCCAAAGTTTACCATTTATTTCTAATGATATTTTTTTTACTACTTCCCAAAGGACAACCAACCTAAGTAGGAGCTCTAACAGATATACTAGAGATTTTAACTAGAGCCATACATACTAGTACCGACTGCCAGGCATTGGGAATATAGATGTGGCTCCTGTGGGCTCAAGAGGTAGCTCCCTCACACGTAGCGCCTTTTCGTGATGCAATTGTCTATCATGGTTAAGCTTAAAGTTCTTAAGTTTTATAGGTTCGAATCTAGGGAACAGATGCATCAACTGCTTACTACAGCATATATATCACACAAAACTACATATATCACAAATACATTGTGCATATACTTTATGCAAATAGTATGTTCAAGGATATCACTTAAGGAGCACATATACACATAATGATCTAGTCTAAGCAAAACAAAAGAAAAGACTAGATGTTTGCCCCGACCGTAGTTGCTTACTTACATATGCACTCAAAACATTCTACGGTACTAGTTGTTACACTATCTCAGTTAATCATTTCCTTAAGCCCTTATAATCCTAAGTCTCTGTACCATAATTATAATAAATCACTTGTTGGTCGATCGCCCCAACTACGATCCATCATAATTCCAGTACCAAAGACACCACTATCCCATGGCACAAACTTTCTAGTCCGAGGATCCCAGGTAGTTAGCCTGGGCTCTAATACCACCTGTGACACCCCCCTCGCTAGGAGCGTCCCATACGAGTAGAGTTCACTCAACGGTCTTGCTGAGTACTTATTTTTTTTCTAACGGTACCTGATACTTGCATACTTATTCTGCCCAATAACATATTGCGATAAAATAAACACGCAATTGGCTTACACAGAATTATATGGTAATAATCTATCCAAATACAACACTTTAAATAGTGAGCTTCTGTTTCCCATTAAATTGGTGAATCTTTTGTACAGAATAAGGACTATATACTAATAAATTGAAACGCACCGATCGCCTTAACTGGGTTCCCTCAACCTCTTTTCCTGAAACTGAGTCAATGAATAGAAAGAACTTGGGGTGGTAAGTTCAAATGACTTAGTGAGGCTAGAAATATACATATAGATATATGTGCAAAAAATAAGATTCATAAAACCAATAAAGTAATGAATCACGGAAAAGTGCGTTGTAGTATGAAGCGCGTACATACAAACTTGAACAAGACGAATAGTGAGCCATGAACGGAATCTCCAATCTTATGAGTACCCAAAAAAGATAAGCATAACAGAAAACCTGATGCCTTCCTTATCAAGGAGCGACCTCGACATTAAACTGAATGAAGATGTATCACGCGTCCGTACAATACATCGCTCCAATCTCTACTACAGTCATCCTTTGGCTGTACGTAGAAATTGGTTTTACGGAATGTTATCATATAAAAGGTTCCATCGATGGTCCATTCCGTTCGATAAAATTCCTCTTATAAGTACTTGGGCCCAAACTTCCAACGGGCGTCTCCAAGGGTAGACGGAAATATAACAGAACAGATATGGCTCACAAACTATTGATAAAGCAATAACTTATTTTTGCACTCAGGATACATAAAAATATAATTAAAATATGATATCCTAAAGGTGTCAAGAAATCATTTCGGGAGAGGTATGACTGATAATATAAAAAATGCAATATTTTCAAATATAACTTGACTTCTAATTTGGAGAAAGATTTCGTTGAAATGTGAGGAGCAAGATATAATTCTAGAAAGATCAAAAAACAGAAATATGAAAGGGTAAGCTATACGGATAATAATATTTATAGCATATAGTACGTGCCCCAGCATGGAATATAATGAGCACTCACCTTAAGAGCTTATTGTGTAAGGACCCGAATTCTCCTTTCTCTTATATATATATATATGTGTGTGTCTATACCTAATGTGTACAATTTACATGTTTCTATGTATGAGTGTTCATTATTTTCATACTTTATGGTACATGTTCGTTTTAAGTGCAACGTGCACAAGTTTAGGATTCATTCTTGTTTTCGTTAGTCACCATACAAACTATAAAATTCAAGAAAATACATGGATACATACATTTATATATATATACGGTTTATATATGTATATATATACTTAGACTTAGTAGATTTCCTTGTAACTTTTCTAACTTTTGGGAAAAAACCCTAAAGCCTAGGTAAATTGTATTTTCTACCCCTATATATTATTTTCTTCCCTAAAATGACTTATTATACATAAAATAAGAAAAAAAATCTACATTTTGGCTGAGGATTAGGAGGGTGAACGAATTTTAGCTCTCCAAAATAGAAAATATTAAATACTTGGTGAATATGAAGTCTTATCCTTCAAGCTTGCCAAATACAATGTATTTATACACTTGTTCAATATCTTCTAGATACAAAGCTACATACTTGGCTCATATTGATGTAGAGATACACTTAGGCTATGTTAGACCATCTACTTGGCCAATTAGGGTATTAATTGGGAAAATGACTTAAGACTATTTTAATGCTATCTTCTATGTCCAATACTTAGGAAAAAACATAAAAATCATCCTCACACACCCAAGGAAAAATCCGGCCATAACCCTCCCCATTTCCACTTGTTTCTTTCACTTTTTCCTACACTCTTTCAACTCTTCAAACCATCTCCCAACTTCACACCCTTTCCTTCTTCAAAACCCCTACAAAGCAAAGAAGACATCAAGGTAGAAATTTGCCTATGGCATGAGTTAGAGTTAGGTTTTTTCTTAATTTCTTAGCATGTTATCTTCCCTATAAGATCTAGGAGGTCACCACAAGTTGGTTTCCATCTTGGGTTTAAGGGATTTCAAGATGTGTTGGTTATATATGTGTATATTGTGCATATGATGTTTCTATGAGCATGTTAGGTTAAGATCCTTGAATATTCATGCTGGAAATTGTTGTAAATATGCTTAAGTGATGCTTGAACTCTAGGTTATCATGTTGTATACCTTGTTAGAGTCTTGCTTATGTGCTAGAAGCTAAAATTTTAAGTTATGAAAGCTGAAAATTCAAGTTGTGCATATGCTGGAATTACTGTTCATGCATAAGCTCTTGTTTTCAAAGCTGAAAAGTTCGATTTTTGCACGACTGAAAAATACGAAAATTTCAAACCAAAAATCTGGTTTATATACTTTAAATTCAGTGTAGAATAAGCTGTAGAAACAGGTTTTTAAAAGCTGGAGGTTTGGATTGCGAAAGCCGGAAATTTCAGAAGTTGCGCGCTAAATCGTTTCGCGTCGCAGTCTGAAAGTTTCAGGTTTCATGAACTGAAAATCCAGAAATTTATACTCTAAAAGTATATTTCACAACCTTGGGAAAATATGTGTGGATTTCCAGTATGTTTTAAGTTGGAATTTCAGTAGTTGAAAGCTAAAAATTTCAGTTCGACGTTGTAAATGTCGATTTCGCAAAAACTGAAAATTTGGGTACTTTGTGGTGAATTTGAGCTGAATCAGTGTGTATTGTGATTTTTATGTGCTGGAATTATGTGTGTAAGGGCCCTATATGTGTTCGGTATGGATGGGGCTAGAGTTCGGCAGGGCAGCAATGGGCTTGCCGGTCTTAAACCAGTTCTCGCCATCCATGCCTATTCCCATCTTGCATGGACGGAGTGTTTCATGTATTGGTTGTGGGTCGTAGGTTTTTGGCATATACTCGAGATATGACCACCGGTGTGTTTAGGTTGGGTGGGAGTTTCGGTTGGAAATTGGTTTTCGGCACGGCGAGATAAGGTAGCCGCCTTTCGAGGTGGAAAAACGGT
Source organism: Petrea volubilis (assembly GCA_026212405.1). NCBI lineage: Eukaryota > Viridiplantae > Streptophyta > Magnoliopsida > Lamiales > Verbenaceae > Petrea > Petrea volubilis. The sequence goes on along the minus strand of CM047876.1, from coordinate 11,861,867 downwards.
AACAACGTGTTGAATTGTGATGCTCTATCAGAGCTGGAATTTTATATGATTTGATCATGAAAACTGAAATTTATATGGTTTTATGTGTGGTTATTTACTTTTATGACACTATGCAATTTCACACGAACACCTCATGTCTATGCGAATTTCTACTCAACATGTGTATATGTTGACATTGTTTTGTTTATTATGTTTTAGCCGGAATTGAGACATCGGAGGATAGGTTCGAGGAGAATGTAAGCGGACGCTTCGAGGCATTTAGTTAATTATGTATATAGGTTATGCTAGAAACTTGAAAGTCAAACTTGTGTACATGTAATAAAGGAATGATGTAAACCTCTCTTTTGGAATATTAGTACGTACATATGGTTCATTATGTTTTATGCTATCATGTTTTAAAGAAATGGTTAAATGTTAGACGTTGCATGATTAGCTAGAGATTTCGGGGTGTCACATATTGTGTCACCAAGTTTATGAATTAGATTGACTACGTCATCCTTGTAATCTCCTAAAATTCGGATCAATAGCTGAAGTTAGGGTACTACGCAATAACTAGTAATCGTTGTTTAGGGGATAACATAACTACTTTAAGAAGAATGCTACGCATAGATGCACAAGTAACAATATATACATATGTGTACATATTCATAGCTTTAAAAATAACTTTAACTTCATATATGTATATAGTTTATGAAGAACAATCTTAATCTTTTAATTATATAAATATATACATAGGTTTATGAATAATCCTCAAGTTACTATATTTAAGCATATAAGTTGGTTTTACATATATAGGTAAAACATGTATACAAGTATTACCATAAGATAGCCTAGTGCACACATACATATGTATATAAAGATATAAATTAACTATTTACATTCTCTAATAGTTACATAGTCATAATTCTATAACATGATGAACTAACTTATACCTAGTATCCACTTTAAGGAAAATATTGCACATATTCTTACATAATTTCTCATAAAGAACATAAAGAACATGTATACTTTAAAACATAAAAGTACACTAAAACCATATTTTTGAAACAACTACTAAGCATGCTTTCTTCCTAATAGAGTTTAAATACAACTAAAAACATGCTTTCTAACAACTTGTAGTAACATGATAGAGCTTAATTAAAGCATAATAATACATAATATGAGTTTAGGCATAATAACTCCATGCTTATCAATATTTGTTAAGCATAAAGTTATTGCCCTCAACTTGTAAAGAATGATAACTAATCTACCACAAGAATAGCAACTAGTACTTAAATCCCCAAGTTCCTATACTACTTATGAGATTAATGCAATAATTCTACCTTTTCAAGAGTATTTGAAGGAAATAAGGGCGTATATAGAAGGCTAATAGGTATATATGTATGAAAAAAGAAGGGTTTATTGATATATATATGTGTGTGGAAGATATGCTATAAATAGAGAGTATTTTGTGTGTTGAGAGTGGAGTGAGTGTGGTGTGTGTGTTTTGGGCGGGATTTTTGTGTGTGTGTGGGAAAATGAAGACAATGGCCCTTTTTTTATAAAGATTACGGCAAGAAATAGGATTTTTATATTATAAGGTCAATTTATAATAAATGCACGATAAGATAAGATAAGATAGGATAAGATAAGACAAGATAGAATAAAATAAGATAAGATAGGATGAGATAAGATATTTTTGTAGGTATCCAATTTGTTATGTTTATCAAGAATCTTATCAAGATCTTAGCATTTAAGAATATTTATTAGGAGAAAATGATATTTTTGGATAAGTATATGTATATATATGATAAAACATGACCTATTATATAATATATACATACAAATTCGAAAATTACATGTATATATGGCTATATTTTCTAAATATAATTATATTTATGCATATGACTTTATTAAAAATAAATTAACAAGCTGTAATTCTTGAAAACACATGTATGTACATATACATATTTCGTGATTTATATATGCACTACAAGAAAACAGGCGATTACCTAAGGAATCTTCATACGGAAAACCTACGGAAACCCTACGGAATTTTCGTTTTCCAACGGAATCCCGACGGAACACCTACGGACCGAATTCCCTCAGAAAAAGTGTCGTCGGTAGGACTTTGCCGACGGATACCAAACGGAAAACCAACGGACATGTCTAACTGATTTGCCGACGGGGTACCTACGGAACACCAACAGAAATGTCAAACTGACTTGCCGACGGATACCCTACGGAAAACCAACAGAAATGTCGAACTCATTTGCTGACAGATTCCCTACGGAAAACCAACCGAAATTTCGAATTGATTTGCCGATGGATACCCTACGAAAAACCCACAGATATGTCGAACTCATTTGCCAACGGATTACCTACGGATTACCAACGGATAGAGTTGCAATGGAGTTCCAACAGAAAACCTAGGGAAGATTTACCTACGGATTACCAATGGATTGCCTACAGAAATTTTGTTTTGGTGTCCCTTGGATTTCCGTAGGTATTCCGTTGGTAGGTGTCTTTTTTTTCAAATTAAATCTGTGGGATTTCCGTTGGCTTTCCGTTGGGAATTGAAATAATAAAAAATATATATATATATATATTATATTTATATATTTTTTGACCTGTTATAAATATTTTAACGTAATAAAATACAAAACCAAAATTAAAATATTAGAATCTAACGAAATATTAGAAACCATCGTAGAAATAAAACCAAATATTCAAAATATTAGAAACCATCGTAGTCAATCCTGCCTACATACTATTCAAACCAATAAATAGAAATAAAATACAAAATATCAAATAAAGTAGTAGTTAATACCATATCATCATCAATACCACATCAGACAAACTCCAAATCACGTCCACATCATATAAACTCCAAATCAATATCAAATCAAAATAAAGTACAAATCATCAGTCAGGCATCACCCTCGTAGTCATCATCGTGGTCGCCATGGTGGGTTGGAGCATCAACGAGCGGGGAGTGGGTGGTGGACGGTGAAGGAATCCCCTGCTTTCTCAACAACTGATGCAACATCCCTACTATCTGACTTTGCGAATCCTTCAACTCCTGGTAGCCGGTCTTATCTGCTTGAATTAATTGTCTCATCTCCTGCTGCTCTGCTCTCAACTTCTCAATCTCATCCTACAGGGTCTGCGTAGTCGAGGAGGATGGTGGCACCTGGCTAAGCGATGTCGGCGTCGTGTATGAAGGGTCCGCAATGTAGTTCATCCCGTACGTGCGACCCTTTTTGTTTGGTCCTCCAGCAGCTTTAGTCCACAACCGAATATCAGACTGTATCGTGCTGGCAGACCCTGTCTCACTAAGGTCAGACTCATGCTGCTGACGCTGCTTCAATACTTCATATTTTTCCTACATATTAGAATATGTTATAGTTATATTGATATTGAAACAAATGTTTAATTTTATTAAACAAGTTAAGAAAATAATTGAAATACACTTACAATGAAATCAGATGCACGGGAATCAACAATCTGTTTGTCAGACTTCCGCTGACGCGTTCTTAGAACAACTGCTGCAGGTGATGGTTGTACACCATTATTTTCCTGTGTCTGTAAAAGAATATCATTCATTATATACTTAATACACAATAAGTCATGCAAATTGAAGATTACTTATTTAAGAATAATTTATAACAGTTTTACCATCTCCTCTGCAATAGTGGCCATAGATTTAGAGCCCGCTGTGTAAGTGGAACCTCCAGCTGGTGAGCTTCTATTTTTCTTGTTCTGATCAGAAATCCTCTTAAAATCTGGGGAATCCTAATACTTACACAACTCCACATAGGTATTAGGGAGCATCCATGCAGGCCTCTTCCTACTATCCCTGATATCATAATACATGCCACTCAACAGCCGCTGTCCATTAAAAATGTGCCTCATACTGTGGCTGGTAATATACGTGCTTCTGCCAATCATCCAAAAAATTAAATGTGAAGAACAATATAATATTTATTTAATAATTAATCAATATTTACATAATATCTTATTTACCTTCCACTCATCAAACATCGCATCAACCTTATACGGCGGGATGGACTGCCACCTACAGTATGGATCTTTTAAACAACGTTTGATGACATCAGATATTGCATGGGTGCCATCCAAATTTTTGATATATTTGTGCAAAGTTTTAATATATTATCTGTATAATTAACAACATATTTTCTAATAACCAAATAAAAAAAACATGAATTTGTAACTAACAATACTGACGAAGGATTTTTGGCACCTCCAGCTGGCTTTTTCTCTACCTTACAAGCCCACTAACAAATTCAGGATTAAGGTCTCCACGACTAGGAATAGCCCTAGTGTACATCCAACTCCTATGCGGAGGAATATTCATCTACATAAGTTCAAGGACTAGTTAATTTTATTTTAATTAAAGTATAAACTAGCATTGTTAATGCTATCTCATACAAATGATATTCATATATATACTTAAGGGACTTGAGAAGATTGCTCACAAAAAAATATGTAGTTGGCTATGAATATCTTCGCATTAACAAACCTACAGAATGTATTTTGAGCCTATATTTTATATTCATATAAAAAATACAATTTGTGATGAATACATTCATATCCCAATTTAAGCATTCAATTTGTTCATATCCTAAATATATTATCCCAATGAAGAACTACAATAACCATATTCGAACGATTATAAGTAACAATTTCACACTTAACTCATGTTCAACACAAAAAATAAAAACATACGTTCACAACTACATATATCACAACAATAAACTACAATATCATTTACAACATATATTGCGTTCATCAACTACAACAACATCAACTACATATGTACAACAATACAATACATATTTTTTTCATCAACTACAATATCAACTATATATGTACAACAAACAAAAACATATATTTTTCATCAACTACGACAATCTACTAACAATTTTTCGTCAACTAATACACATTAACAAAATAAAAATCATATTCAACTTTATTAATATTCAATTTTCAGCAACTATATATATTATCACAATGAAGAACACAACAAATTTGATACAAACTAAAATAAAAATCAATCTGGATTTCAAATTACATCCAACACATAATTTTCCAAAATAAAAATCATACCTCCACAATATCTCCTCCCTAATGTATTTTGTATTCTTTTTCTCCTACGAGACAATACAAACAACAACAACAACATAAATCATAAATATATTTAAAACTATACAACAAATAAATAAAAAGTCAAGAAAATTCGTTCTTCATTGGGGGCTATTTTTTTGGGGGGGAGGGGGGGTGGGGACGTGTGGGGTTGGGCTGGGGGGAAGAGGGGTCGGGGGGGGGGGGGAAGAGGGCTTTGGCTGAGGAGGAGTGGTTTGGGGGAGGGGGGGGAGGGTGTCGGGAGCGTGGGGAGAGGGGTTGGGCTGGGGGTGGGGGGAGAAGGGTGGGGCTGGGGCTACTGATTTGGGAGGGGGGGAGGGGGCAGGCGACGGAGGGGGGCACCGGGTGGAGTGGTGGCGCGACGGGTTGGGCTGGGGTTTGGTGTGAGAGGGCGGGGGAGGGGGCCGGCCGCGAGAGGGCGGGGGAGAGGGAAGGACGGCGGCTGTGACTCAACGGCGGGGGAGGGGGGAGGACGGCGTCACCGCGACGGGGGAGAGGGGAAGGCGGCGGCCCAGATCTGGTTTGGGGCGGCCGCCCAGCACAGTGCGCTAGAGGCAGGGGCAACGGGAGTCTGGGAGGGGCTCTCGACCGCCGGGTTTGGGTGTGGTGTGAGCGCCGGCAGCTGGACGGCAACACACCGCCGACACCAGCTGGGTGAGAGTGAGAGAGAGAGAGAGAGAGAGACAGAGACAGAGAAAGAGAGAGTGTACCTGGTGGGGAGTGAGGAAGAGTGAGTCCAACTGTGGCATCCCAATTTTATACATTGAAATTATATATATAGATCTATAATGACCCGGTACTTCCTAGTATTTTCAAGAATTACAACTTATTACTTTATTTAAAAGCCTTATGTATAAGTATTTATATTTCAAAATATACATATGTATACATGTAATTTCGAATTTATATGTATATATTATATAAAAGGTCATGTTTTATCATAAATATACATGTACTTATCCAAAGATGTCATTTTCTCTTACCTATTGTCATTTTCTCCTAATAAATATTCTTAAATGCTAAGATCTTGATAAGATTCTTGATAGGCATAACAAATTTGATAACTACAAAAATATCTTATCATATCCTATCTTATCTTATCATATCCTATCTTATCTTATCTTATCTTATCCTATCCTATCTTATCTTATCTTATCTTATCATATCCTATCCTATCTTATCTTATCCTATCCTATCTTATCCTATCCTATCTTATCCTATCTTATCTTATCCTATCTTATCCTATCCTATCTTATCTTACTCTATCTTATCCTATCATATCTTATCCTCTATGCATTTATTATAAATTGACCTTATAATATAAAAATCCTATTTCTTGCCCTAAACTCTATAAAAAGGGGCCATTGTCTTCATTTTTCCACAAACACTCAAAAATCCCGCCTAAACCACCCACCCCCACACTCACTCCATTCTCAACCCACAAAACACTCTATTTTTATAGCATATCTTCCATACACATATATGTATCAATAAACCCTTCTTTTTTCACATATATATACCGATTAGCCTTCTATATCTCCTTATTTCCTCAAACACGTTTAAAAAGGAGGGTACCAAGTCGATCTAGTCAATTCAAGTCTATAAACTTGATAAACTCCTTAGGTGAGTGCTTTGTCAATTCCTTTCTGGGGCTTTGAACTATATGATATAAATATTATTCGTATAGCCTACCCTATTAAATTTATGCCATCTAATCTTTCGGAAAATGTTTTCCATACATATAAGCCAAGTTATTTTCAAAAATATTGCATTCTATGATATTGCCAGTTGTACCTGTCCCGAAATGATTTTTGACACCTTTGGGATATCATATTTTAATTATATTTCTATGTATCCCGGGTGTAAAAATAAGTTATTGCTTTGTTGACAAGTTGTGAGCCATATCTGTTCCGTTATATTTCCGTTTACCCTTGGGGACGCCCTTGGGAAGTTTGGGCCCAGGTACTTATAAGAGGAATTTTATCGGGCGGAACGGACCGTCGATGGAACCTTTTATATGATACCATTCCGTAAAACCAATTTCTACGTGCAGCCGGAGGATGACTGTAGTAGGCATTGGAGCGATGTATTGCACGGACGCGTGATACATCTCCGTCTTGTTCAGTGTCGAGGTGGCTTCTCGACAAGGGAGGCATAAGGGTTTCTATTATGATTTATCTATTTTGGGTAGCAATAAGGTTGGAGATTCCGTTCATGGCTCACCATCTGTCTTGTTCAAGTTTGTGTATACACACCTTTTATGATTCATTATTTTGTTGGTTTGTGACTCTTATTTTCAGTTTAAGTATATATATGTATATTTCCCGCCTCACTAAGTCATTTGGACTTACCACCCCAAGTTCTTTCTGTTCATTGCCTCAGTTTCAGGAAAATAGGTTGAGGGGACTCGGATAAGGCGATCAGTGCGTTACAAGTCATTAGTATATAGTCTTTTATTCTGTATAAAAGATTTGCTAGTTTAATGGGAAACAGAAGCTCACTAGTTAAAGTGTTGTACTTGGATAGTTGTATCTTATAGTTCTATATAAGTCAATTGTGTGTTTATTTTATCTCGATTTTATTATTGGGCAGTACTAAATAAGTTGCTAGTATTGCGTACCGATTGGAAAAATTGGTACTCAGCAAGACCGTTAAGTGAGCCCTACTCGTATAGGATGATCCTAGCGAGGGGGGTGTCACAGGTGGTATCAGAGCTCAGGCTAACTGCCTGGGATTCTCGAACTAGGATGTAGGTACTACGCGTTAGTGATGTCTTTGGTACCGGAATTATGGTAAATCATTGGTTGGGCGGCCGACCAACAAGTGATTCATTGTAATTATGGTCCAAATATCTAGGACTATGTTAGAAGCACCACATAAGCACTTTAGGGAATGATTAATTGGGATAATAGGACAACTAGTACCATAGAGTGTTTTGGGTGTATATGCAATTGAGGTCGGGACAAACGTCTAGTCTTCTCTTTTGCTTTGCTTAGACTTGACCATTATGTGTATATGTGTACCTTGAGTGATATCCTTGAATATGTTGTATAGGCACGGTGTAATTGTGACATATATAGTTTTGCGCGACTTGTTATGTTTCCTAGCCAATGCTTTTCGTATGTCGTCATTATTACTTATTCCTCTTTAAGTTCAACAGATCTCTAAAAATTCATTTTTGGCTTGAAAGTAATTTTTAAATCTCCATACACTTGTTAATCTAACCTTTGAAGCCTATATTCTCTCTGTGATTTGTTTCTAAAACTATAAGTTTGAGTATTTCATATATCCGCAAGACTGAAATTTCTTCGGGATATCTTTTACATCCATTGTTTGATGTAAATGCCCATCTTGTTTTTAACTTTCTTTTAAACTAATACATTAATAGAAATTATTGTTTTCTTTCTTTTGTTTTCATAATCATCCTCTTTTACTTCTGAGGCACTCTTACAAGTTTCCTCAAATGACATCCCTTTTATCTCCTCCTTGAGATGTTTGTAATATAGGGAATTTCCAAATTATTTTGTTTCTTATTGAAAGCTTAAATCTTCAAAAGAGTCACGCCAATCTAATTTTTTCTTTACTTCCAAGATGCTATTCAAACTTTTACACACTTGTTTGCATCAGTGATGATCCACTAAAAGTCTTTTATTTCATTCTCACTTTTAAACTCCAAACTTGAGAATATTTCAAAGCTAGTCTTGAGGATTTGTGAGTTATCTTTGATCTTTAGTAAAATTCCCCCTGTATATTCCTAAATGATATTTGATAAGAAAATTTTGACAAATATTTTGCAAATCCGACTACATTTATAGCTCACTTCTTCCACTTGTCGATCCTATGTTTATTAATTTTGTTTTCAGCTTTGACGATATATTTTAGATTTGATTTTGTATCCATTTGGATTATTACAACCCTTACTAATACTTTAAGTGTATCTATTGGATCTCGTGTTTGGGTAGGTTGTGTTTTGGATATAAACCTTATAGTGTGAGCATATCTTTGGGAATAGAATGATTACCAAAACTTAATGTTGAAAAGGGATGCTAAGATTTTGGAGGGTAGAAGTTTTTGCTTTACTTTTTACGAATAAGAGTAGTGTATAACCTAGCATTACCCCTTTCCCAATATACGCTTCATCAATACATAAAAAGTAGCACCCGAATTCCTCATGTGTATTGGGTTGTGGAGTCCTCGAGGATGATATGGATTTGACTCACGATGCGAAACCAATCAAGATTCTAGAATCCAAGGAATGAATTTTGAGAAACAAGAGTTTTTTGTAAGCAAAAATTTTATGGGAGTATCTTGGCTTTAATGAGACCACATGAAAGGCAAGGTATGAATTTCGAGGACGAAATTCTTTTAAGGGGGGGAGAGTTGTGGCATCCCAATTTTATACATTGAAATTATATATATAGATCTATAATGACCCGGTACTTCCTAGTATTTTCAAGAATTACAACTTATTACTTTATTTAAAAGCCTTATGTATAAGTATTTATATTTCAAAATATACATATGTATACATGTAATTTCGAATTTATATGTATATATTATATAAAAGGTCATGTTTTATCATAAATATACATGTACTTATCCAAAAATGTCATTTTCTCTTACCTATTGTCATTTTCTCCTAATAAATATTCTTAAATGCTAAGATCTTGATAAGATTCTTGATAGGCATAACAAATTTGATAACTACAAAAATATCTTATCATATCCTATCTTATCTTATCATATCCTATCTTATCTTATCTTATCTTATCCTATCCTATCTTATCTTATCTTATCTTATCATATCCTATCCTATCTTATCTTATCCTATCCTATCTTATCCTATCCTATCTTATCCTATCTTATCTTATCCTATCTTATCTTATCCTATCTTATCCTATCCTATCTTATCTTACTCTATCTTATCCTATCATATCTTATCCTCTATGCATTTATTATAAATTGACCTTATAATATAAAAATCCTATTTCTTGCCCTAAACTCTATAAAAAGGGGCCATTGTCTTCATTTTTCCACAAACACTCAAAAATCCCGCCTAAACCACCCACCCCCACACTCACTCCATTCTCAACCCACAAAACACTCTATTTTTATAGCATATCTTCCATACACATATATGTATCAATAAACCCTTCTTTTTTCACATATATATACCGATTAGCCTTCTATATATCTCCTTATTTCCTCAAACACGTTTAAAAAGGAGGGTACCAAGTCGATCTAGTCAATTCAAGTCTATAAACTTGATAAACTCCTTAGGTGAGTGCTTTGTCAATTCCTTTCTGGGGCTTTGAACTATATGATATAAATATTATTCGTATAGCCTACCCTATTAAATTTATGCCATCTAATCTTTCGGAAAATGTTTTCCATACATATAAGCCAAGTTATTTTCAAAAATATTGCATTCTATGATATTGCCAGTTGTACCTGTCCCGAAATGATTTTTGACACCTTTGGGATATCATATTTTAATTATATTTCTATGTATCCCGGGTGTAAAAATAAGTTATTGCTTTGTTGACAAGTTGTGAGCCATATCTGTTCCGTTATATTTCCGTTTACCCTTGGGGACGCCCTTGGGAAGTTTGGGCCCAGGTACTTATAAGAGGAATTTTATCGGGCGGAACGGACCGTCGATGGAACCTTTTATATGATACCATTCCGTAAAACCAATTTCTACGTGCAGCCGGAGGATGACTGTAGTAGGCATTGGAGCGATGTATTGCACGGACGCGTGATACATCTCCGTCTTGTTCAGTGTCGAGGTGGCTTCTCGACAAGGGAGGCATAAGGGTTTCTATTATGATTTATCTATTTTGGGTAGCAATAAGGTTGGAGATTCCGTTCATGGCTCACCATCTGTCTTGTTCAAGTTTGTGTATACACACCTTTTATGATTCATTATTTTGTTGGTTTGTGACTCTTATTTTCAGTTTAAGTATATATATGTATATTTCCCGCCTCACTAAGTCATTTGGACTTACCACCCCAAGTTCTTTCTGTTCATTGCCTCAGTTTCAGGAAAATAGGTTGAGGGGACTCGGATAAGGCGATCAGTGCGTTACAAGTCATTAGTATATAGTCTTTTATTCTGTATAAAAGATTTGCTAGTTTAATGGGAAACAGAAGCTCACTAGTTAAAGTGTTGTACTTGGATAGTTGTATCTTATAGTTCTATATAAGTCAATTGTGTGTTTATTTTATCTCGATTTTATTATTGGGCAGTACTAAATAAGTTGCTAGTATTGCGTACTGATTGGAAAAATTGGTACTCAGCAAGACCGTTAAGTGAGCCCTACTCGTATAGGATGATCCTAGCGAGGGGGGTGTCACACCAACAGTCAAAAATTCACTATTAGTAGAGTAAACGTTTTAATCTTGTTTTTTCTTTTACAAATTATAACAGTTAACATTTAATTATGATTTTTTTAATGATAATAATTAATATTTACATATTTTACGCTCTATTAAATTTAATTTATTTAATATTGTTTTCTAATAATTTTATTATTTTTATTTTCTATATGTATATCTCAAATAATTTTTGAACATGAAAATCATTATTCAACTAATAAATTATTTTTAAATTCAAAAAAATTACAATCATTATAAACTTAATTATTCATGATTAATTAAAATGGTGAAATTAACATACATTTAGTTAATCAATCCCTCAATTGAATTCGTAAACTCAATTGATTTAGTTAAAATGGTGATTGAAAAATGATTTAGTTGCATAATTTAATTGAACTCATAAATCAAATAAATAAATTTGCTGCTCAAAATATTCTCTTCATTCAATTGAATCAACTATTCAATCCCCCCCAATTGGTCTAATCAACATATTTCATAAAAGGAGCGGATTTTAATCCGAATCCAATCCGAATTTTAGCATATTCAATTGACTAAAATATTCGATGGGTCAGATCCGATAATAAATAACTGTAATCCAAAATAAATGGATTGGGTTTTGAATCAATGAGTCCGATCCGTTAAAGTTCCGACAACGAATTATGATAATATAATGTATTAAACTTATACATTATATATAATACAATAGTAATAAAGATACTTCAATGTAATATATACACATACAATTAGTCTAGATATTAAACATCTCAATTACATACACAATATATACACACATATATATAGGATATGTTATTGGAGATATCTATTATATACTATTATTAAATAGACAACTAATAATCTATATACTTATTATAGATCTTCACTAAATATACTATACGTAAACGTATTTATATATAGTTCTAAATATATATTGTCATTAAAGGAACAATTCAATATGGTGCATAGTTATTAAAGCGATCTATTATATATAATATATTTGTACAAGTTTATATATTTACCTGTAAAAGAATTTTTTATTATTATTTTTTATTGGATCTCGAAATTATTTCGTCGTCAAATTCTGAATAATGAATAAAGATCCTATATGATTTCAGATCGAAATCGATAGCCCGTACGTGCATGTATTCGGATTCGGATCCGCATTGCACTGATTTTCTCCAAATTCGATCGATCCTTAGACAGCCCTATTTGGATTATACCGTACATTCAAAACTTTTGCAATATTATTGGCTAGAATATTATTTCACAATTAATCATATAATTAAATGATTCATAGTGTTAAAAAAGAAATATTATGAGTAAATACAAAATATGTGTTCATCATATAAAAGTGGGAGTCAAGGAGAATATTCCCTTAGTTTTCCCTAGCCAAATTTTTAAAAAAAAATTACCAAGGGAAAAATCCGTTGGGAATCCCTTGGTATTTTTTGAATAAGATTACCAAGGGAATGTTCCGTTAGTTTTCCGTCGATAAATTTTAAAAAAAAATTACCTAGGGAAAAATCCGTTGGTAATCCCTTGGTAATTTTTCTAACAAGATTACCAAGGGAATATCCCGTTGGTTTTCCGTCGGTAACGTTTTTAAAAAAATTTCCCAAGGGAAATTTCCGTTGGGAATCCCTTGGTACTTTTTTGTTCGAGATTACCAAGGGAATATTCCCTCGGTTTTCCGTAGCGAAATTTTTAAAAAACGTACCTAGGGAAAAATCCGTTGGGAATCCCTTGGTAATTTTTTAACAAGATTACCGAGGGAATATTCCGTTGGTTGTCCGTCGGTAACGTTTTTAAAAAACTTACCTACGGAAAAATGCGTTGGGAATCCCTTGGTAATTTTTTCACAAGATTACCAAGGGAATATTCCGTTGGTTTTCCGTAGCGAAATTTTTAAAAAAACGTACCTAGGGAAAAATCCGTTGGGAATCCCTTGGTAATTTTTTAACAAGATTACCGAGGGAATATTCCGTTGGTTGTCCGTCGGTAACGTTTTTAAAAAACTTACCTACGGAAAAATCCGTTGGGAATCGCTTGGTAATTTTTTCACAAGATTACCAAGGGAATATTCCGTTGGTTTTCCGTCGGTACAGTTTTTAAAAAAATTCCTGAGGGAAAATTCTGTTGGGAAGCCCTTGGTATTTTTTGATCAAGATTACCAAGGGAATATTCCCTCGGTTTTCCGTCGCTAAATTTTTAAAAAACTTCCCAAGGGAAAAATCCGTTGGGAATTCCTTGGTAAAAATGACGCTATTTCTCCCGCCAGTTTCATGGCAAATTTTCCTACGGATTACCGACGGATTACCAATAGAATTTCATATTACCATGTTCCGTAGGCTGTCCGTAGGTGTTCCGTTGGTACTTGCAAGGGATTTTGTCCGTAGGTTTTCCGTAGGCAAATTCCATAGGTTTTTGCCTGTTTTCCTGTAGTGATGTACCATAAATTCAATTGTTTATGTTAAACATAATAATCATGTCACATAGTTCTCAAACAAAGTAAAGATCATATAAAACATGCACATAAAACATTAAATATAATTCATCATGCACGTATATCATAAGAACCGGTTTTTATATAGTTGTTAGAACTATTTGATGTGTAAAAATTGAGATGTCACATCTACTCTCGTAAATTTAATTTTAATTTGAAATGGAATATATTGACATTTTCCATTCCAACAGATACTGAAAGAAGTTTGGCAGAAAAATATTTTTATTATAATATGTAATCCAATAAATAAGCACTTCGACTGCTATGAAATTACGTTCTTTTTAACTATAATGGTATTAGATATAGCACAAAAAATTGTTAATTAAATTATTCTTTGAGGCATGTACCTATTTGTCGTCTTGATACGTGTCAAATACCTCATTCTAAATCTACACCAAACTTTAGTAATGTATAAATCTAAATAAATATCTATGTATATTTATATTTACAAACACACACAGACACATATGTGCATATATGTCTGAAGGAAGTGGGATAAATTGAGACTTCAATATATACATATGTGTTATCACATGAGTATATGTGTTTATAATATTTATATTGTGGGCAAGTATATTTACAACTTACATGGGGATCAGTATGCTTATACAGTAGTTATAGCGAATAAGATATGAAAAGACATACATAACAAAAATATAATACAACTATTTCTAATTTATTATGTCTACATGTCATTTATAAATTCTAGTTGTAATGAACAATCTAAATTGGATGTAAATTGGTCAATGTGAATATTTACACATGTATATGGTGTCCCAAAATTTTAATAAATATCTTAATTCTCTCTCTCCCTCTCTCTCTCTCTCTCTCTCTCTCTCTTTCTATCTCTCTCTCTCTCTCTCTCTCTAACTCAATGTCTGTATTATTTACCATCATATACATTATGCTTTAGTTAAAAAAAAAAATCAAAGTTATCGCTCTTAAGAATTGAAATTAACCTTTTTGATTAACTAAGGGTACTTATTTCCACCTATGTGAAAGCAATTATTCATCCCGGTTGAATTAGGGATATGCATCCAATTTTATTTAGGGTGCGCAATACAGAAACTTTTTCAATGCAACTTGTCTTAGTTTTATCAAATGAGATGTATGACTAGTAAAGAGGGAACCCCTCGTCCCGAATTTCTAATAATTGACCTTAGCGACCACTTCATTATTAAAATTTATGTCTCCCAAAAAACTAAGAAAAGTGGTCCATGGACAGTCAAATTGTGATTAACAAATTCAAAGTATAACATGTCATGAATTAAGTTTTAGATTTTTGCCATGACTCTACCTATGTATATTCAATATTACATATGCATATATATACACAAACACACACACACACACAAAAATATATATAATCCGTATAAGTAACCATTAAATTTGTAACAATTTCATTGTATTCATTCTAATTTATCTAAAAACTACGCATATATAAGTTGAATAACTAAGGTGGTTACGTGTGTTTCGCTAACCTTAAATTTCCTGTTCTACATATAAATAAATTGTAAAAAAAGTTGTATAATTGGAAATTCATATGTTTTGTTTTTGTTAGATTAATAACACGATGGAATAATTTTATGACGTGTATAATTATTTGTCTCTACTAATAATGAAAGGGCTGGTAGTTGCATCAATACGCATATCCTACTTCATTTATATGTTGCACAATAGCTCATGCCTACGCGTGCCACAATTTATTGATTTTATTAGAGATATTATCCTACACAACTAAAGATATTTTTAAAATATACCATTGATGTATCTGAACAAACTAACAAAAGTGGTCCTTGGATAATAACATTGTGATCAACAAATTCAAACTAAAAGATATTATGGATTAAGTTTTTGAGTTTGGCGACTAATCTACCAATTTATATACAATATTTTATTGGCATATATATATATATATTTATATAATCCATATAACTAACCATTAACTTTGTAACGACTTAGTGTATTCACTCTGATTTAACTAAAAACTATACATATATGACTTGATTAACTAAGATGCGTACGCATGATTCTCTAACCTAAAATTTCCTGTTTACATTCAAATAAATTCGAAACAAGGTTATATACTTTGAAATTAATATGTTTTATTTTTTTTATATTAATATTACGATAGAATAATTATATGATGTGTATAATTATTTACCTCTTCTAATAATGAAAGGAATTGTGGTTACAACAATACACAAATGCTACTACATTTATACATTGTATAATAGCGCATGCCTGTGTATGTCAAAATTTATTAATTTTATTAAAGATGTTATACTACACAACTAAAGACATTTTTAAAATATAACATTGATGTTATTTCTATGAATAAATTGCACACCTTATTATTCACATAATTCAAAGAGCCTTTGAATAGTTAGCTATCGACACAAATGAATAATTTACTTAATATAATAACATACGTTGCTAAACTCGCCCATGTGTCACTCCTGTACAAGATGATGGACAAGCTACTCATTTATTTTAGCCTATGTGATAAATATTTTGACTAAGCTTCAGTAATTAATTGTATAGTCGTCAACTTAATTATGAAAACTTAGGCAAATGCTTGCAAATTAATTCTGTTCGGAATATCACATGAACTTGTAAATAATTGAAGATTTTCAATTCTCTATATATGCAGATAGTTGGAAACTTTCAACAGTGCACTCTATTCCCTCTAATATAGTTAAATAGAAACATAACCAACATTTACTGTGGCTTATGTAAGAGATGTCTTTGTTGTAATGATGGTAGTAGTTATTAGTTGTATTTCAAATGCTGAGGTTCATTATTCTAGGGAAATAGACTCAAGTTTGCTCGACTCTACCCACTTTGGATAAGATAAGCAAGCTATTCCTTCTGGGGCTATTTTTTTGGATGAGTATGCTGATGCCTCAAACTTTGTGATGCAACCTACAATGAATCTAGTAGGAAAAATGGATGATGCTAATTATCATGAGGAAGAACCTCTTTCATCAACCGCTCTTGCTAGTCTTGCTTATTGTTAATCTATCGATTGAATTTTGTCGCTCCATACATTAAATAATTTGCGTCAAATAACTTCATTTGTGTTTCATGGATAACATTGCTAATGCATGTATGCAATGTTTTAAGGCCATCAAGAAGAAGTACGAAGAGACATGAAATGCGCCAAAACAAGCGAAGTAATTTTTTTTTTTTTTTTGTGCAAACTTTTCTGAATAAAGGAGTGCCAGAATCAATATTTACAAACTTTCATGTGTTAATCATTTTGTTCAATTTTTTTGTGATTTTCTCTTTGGTTTTCGTAGATATTTGAATGTTAGTCATGTGAATGAAGAGAGTCATAAAAATCAACTTGAATTATCCAAATGATAAGAAAATGTGATATGCAATAAAAGAAGTGTGTATTGTCACTTTAGAAATTAGCTTTAATCGTGTGAGGAATAAAAGCTAAGCTCTCATTATTCTCATACATTATGAGGACACAATACTTTTAGTAATAATATAATATTATTGTAAGAAATTCTTATTTTTGATGAAGTGTCATTTAAAAAATTTTAATATAGTAAATGATTAAAACAGATATCGAAAACTTTTCAAATCCTGCAAATATGGGTTAATTATTTTAAAGTTTATTCGATATCATTGCTCTCGTAAATTAAATTTTAATTCAAAAAGAAAAAGGTTGACATTTTCCACTCCAACAAATACTGAAAAAAGTTTGGAAGAAAACTAATTTTATTGTAATATCTAATCCAATAAATAAGCACTTCGACTAGTAAGAAATCATGCTCTTTTTAACTATATCCTAGTTGCTCTTTTTAACTATATCCTAGTTGCATTTGGTATTAAATATAGCACAAAACAATTTGTCATAACCTATTTGTCATCTTGACACATGTCAAATACCTCATTCTAAATCTATTCCGGAATTTAGGAATATATAAATCTGAATAAATTTCTATGTATATTTACATTTACAAACACACACAGACACATATTTGCATATATGTCTCTAGGAAGTTGGATACATTAAAACTTCAATATATATACATATGTGTTTATCATATGATCGTATGTGTTTATAAAGTTTATATTGTGCGCAAGTATATTTACAACATACTCGAGGATCCGTATTCTTAAATTGTAGCAAATAAGATATGAAAAGATGTATACAACAAAAATATAATATGACTATTTCTAATTTGTTATGTCTACATGTCATTTATAATTCTAGTACTATAAAAACAATTAGATGTAAATTGGTTAATGTGAATATATATACGCATGTTTTTGGTGTCCTAAAATTTTATTAATCATCTTAGTTCTCTCTCTCTCTCTCTCTCTCTCTCTAAGTCTGAGTCTACATTATTTACCATCATCTTCAATTTAATTTAGTTGATAAAAATCAAAGTTATTGCTTTTTATAATTGAAATTAACCTTTTTGAATAGTTAAGAGCACTTATTTCCACCTACGTGAAAGCAATTATTCATCGTAGCTGAATTAGGGATATGGATCCAATTTTTTTAGGTACCCAATACATAAACTTTTTCAACGCCACTTGACTTAGTTTTGCCAAATAAGATGTATGATTAATTAATAAAGTAGGAGCCCCTCTTCCCGAATCTCCAGTTATTGAACTTAGCGACCACATCATTATTAAAATTAAAAACTAACAAAAGTGGTCCATGGACAGTAAAATTACGATTAACAAATTCAAAGTACAAGATATTACGAATTAAGGTTTAAATTTTGGACACTAATATACCTATATATGTACAATAATACATATGCATATTGTGATACCCCACCCAAATATCGCATACTATTTTATCATATAATGTGTATTTGAATACTTGTTCATTTTTTTTGTTAAACAAAGACCTAGTTATAATATTGTAACCACCCCATTTTAATATTTAATATTTTAATAATTAGAAATAGTATTTAATTAAGAATTTCATTGCGATAGGGTTAAATTTCTTATTTTTGAAAATCTAGGGGGATTAATAAAAGAACTTTTATAATGTGAGTGTCAAAAAAATAGACAGAGAGAGTTGATAGTTTACGTGTCTAGTCAATTGTATCCAAGATTTTACACCTCTTATTTCACCTCCACCTCGTGCTATAAGGTAAATGAGTTGCACATATTGAAAAAATTATATTCATTCTCAAAAGTACCATCATTTCTCCTTTCAAGTTTTCTCTCAGACAGCAATTATTCATTTTCTTGATTTCCAAATGAGTTTAAGTTATTGGTTTTGATTGTTCATAAATCCAAGTGAATCATTAATTAATTACATGCATATAGTGATTCTATTCACATATTAGCCTAGTACGATTACTTTCATATATTATAGGTTAGAGTTGTATAATTAGTTACTTGTTACTAATATTTTTATGTAATTGATAGCAATTGAAATTAGTGATTATGAGAGAATAAGGTCAATATCTTGAGATCTTAATTATGATATTCACTAATTAATGCTAGAAGGTGAGAACAAGGGAATAATTTTAACTAGGGTTGGGTTCTACTAGTAAGACTTAGTACTTATCTATTGTATAGCTAGAAAGAATTGATTGAGTGGTCAATTCGTATAGCTGCACTTAATTCATGTTGAAGGTTAAGGCAAAACATAAAGGCTATCATCTCTTTTCATTAATGAATACCTCATTTATAATTCTAATCCTTGATACAATAGGAGAAATACATAACAAGATTATTATATATTGCAGCTCCTTATTCTTAGGCCCTCCTATCTTAGGTTTAGTAATATTAGTAAATATATTACTTATATATTGTAGTTTGTATAGGCAAGAGCTCATATTAACTTCGTACTAGATGGATAAGGACTTCTAAAATCGTATTTATATATCTTATTAAAAAAATAATAATAAATAATATGCTGAATTATTTTAGTTTATGCGCTTCTACTAGATTTAGTGATGATTTTAATGATTCCTTTGGATAGGTAGCATGTGCAGACACATATCTTAGTTCGAGAGGCTTACTTGTGATACAATCAGGTGAGTGCTACATGAGAGAAAATGCGTATTAAAAGTATTTCTACTCTGATTGAGTTCGAAGTTAAACTATATTGCAAATGAAGTTGAATATGATATTTATAGATATTGCCTATTACACTTATATCTGATTATCGTTATCGAATCTCTTTCTTGATAACATAAAATATTGCCCTATCTTGTCCTGTCACGATTGAATTGATCTTATTTTGGCCAGGCATAGTACTTTATCTCGTCCGTGCATAAAATGTGCTTACTTGAAGTTATTATTGAAGTGTGAATGTTGTTGTGATTGACTGATGCGTCCCTTTAGACTTGAATGTGGCGTAAATTACTTGGGCGGTGTTGGGGTTGTTGAATCGTTTGTGCTCCTCAAATGTCTATTCCCCATAGACGCGTGACATCGGAGCGGTCATGGTGAGATGGGGTCGTAGGATCGACATGTTCCTGGGCATGTCTCTTGTTTGGAAAGGTCATTCCTTGTCCAGAGTGATAAGGCTTGTAATTGTTTGGTGAGACATGGTTGTCGGCATCAGCAAACTCTAGCCTTATCCTACAGTGTTTAATTGTTATTTTGTTTACTGTCTCATACATGCAAAACATGTTTCAAAATAAACTCAAAAGCACACGAGCACTAGCCTTACTAAGTTGTTCATCAACTTACTTCGATTTTATCATATTCAGAAAACTTTTGACCGAGCAGACGGAACTTGATGGTCAATACCTGAAGATGGCCAGCTTGTACATATTAGACACTTTAGACCTTTTGGCAGCTTTTGAAAGAAGAGACATTTTGGTGTAAATTTTGAATAACAATATGTATTTGGTTTAGTTTGGTTGTGGTTGTAAATATTGTGAAAAGGATAAGCTGAACTTGTAACAGTATCTCTCGCCCACTTGTTAATGAGTTTGATATGAAGCTTAGCAATATGTGGAGAAATGTTCCCTTGATATTAGTACTCTGTTCCAGTAGGATTTGTTATTAATTGTTCTTGGGATATGACACACACACACACACATACATAAATAATCCGTATAATTCACTACTAGAAAAAATGTTTATGGAGACACTTTTTTTGAGACTCTTTAAGAAAAATGTCCCAAAAACTTTTGTATTGAGACACTTACTAAGAAAGTGTCTCCGTTGTCTTTTATATTGTGACGCTCAAATAGAACTGTCTTAATAGAACCGTATATTGGGACGCTTTTTATAAAAGGGTCTCATTTAATTAAATTTTTAGTGACACTTCGTTTAAAAATGTCTCAAAGCATTGGTATTATGTGACGGTTAACTAAAAGTGTCCCTTTAACGTTTACAACTTAGTTTTTATTATGACATTTTCATATAAGTGTCTCAATAATATTATGTTTAGCGACTCTATTTTTAAAGTGTCTCATTTATTTTAGTTTTTAATTTATTTATTGTGACATTTGTGTAAAAGCGTCCTAATAATATTATTATTTATTTAATTAAGTCTAAAAAATATATTGAGACACTCTACAAAAATATCTTCATATTATTGTGTATGCAAAGAGTCTTTTATAAATAACCTTATTTATATTAATTTATTAATTAAATAAATCATACTTTTATTTTGGCGTTGAAAACCCTCAATCTTTCTAACTATGGCGGTAAAATATTTGAGGCATTGTGAAACCCTCAATTGTTCTATTCTAAAATAACGTCAAATTCTCTCTCGCTCTCTCTCTCTCCCCCCCTAATTTACATTCTCTAGAAGAAAACCCTTGATTTTTTGAGAATTGAGGCGACGAGAGGCTGGAACAGAGTAAATTTGGGCACTGGAGCAGAGGCTGGAACGGAGCATATTTGGGCGCTGGAACAGAGGCTGGAACAGAGCAGATTTGGGCACTGGAAGAGGCTGGAACAGAGCAGATTTGAGCGATGGAACAGAGGCTGGAACAGAGCAAATTTGGGTGCTGGAACAGAGGCTGGAACAGAGCAAATTTGGGCGCTGGAATAGAGGCGACGGGTGCTGGAAAAGAGGCTGGAATAGAGGCGACGGGCGCTGGAACGGTTTCGACGGCAGCTGATTGAATAGAAGCAGCATTCGAACGGATGCGACGGCAAACGACGAAGCTGGAACGGAGTAGACAACAGACAATTGGACAAAGGCAACGGCTGACACTTCAACGAAGGTGACGCTCGAACGAAGGCAACTTCAGGTAAATATAATCACCATCTACTTTCATGTTTCACCTATTGGATTTTGTCCAAAATACCCACGTTTTTTCTCATATATATTTCTCTTGTTATGAACTTCCGTATGTAGTTCGTTCTGTAGCTGGTAACCATAAATTCAAGGGGTAAACCGTGGGTATTTTGGTACTTCAAAGATTCTGGCTTTTGATTCATCAGGGATACGTCAAGAAATTATGGAAACATCATTGTGTATGTATAATTAAGAGCTAATGTCTTGAATATTATATATTGTCATAACTTTGGCCTGTTAAGTTTTTTAACCAATTTATTCACAGTACTTAATCATCCATTTTTCACCCTTTTCTTGCAATAATATTGAGTTTGTTTGCAATTTATCCACTCTGGCGGACCTCTTGTGAATGTTGATGGAGAAGTTATAGGTGTCAATATCATGAAAGTCTTGGGGGCTGATGGTTTAAATTTTGCTGTGCCAATTAACTCTGTCACAAAAATAGTAGAGCACTTCAAAAGGAGTGGGTATGTTGTTCTTTAACGCACTGTTGGAAACTCTCTCTCTGTCTCTGTCTCCACACACACACACACAGAGGCACATGTGTTGGCCCACACCTATACAAACAAGCATGCATGAAAAATTATGCACTGCTTTTAGTGCTAATATCTAATATTTTCTTGGATTCATCTAAAGTGTTCTTTCAAATGTGCCAAGTTGGTTTTTGCTTATGTTGTTTGAAGTTGTTTTTTTCTTTTTCTTTTTCTTTTTTTAACTGTTATTGGAAATTAGATGCTCACCTTTTCTACGCTTTACCTCAATGTGAATGGTGGCTGGAAGATTTTGTGACCAATGAAGTAGTTGTTTTATATCACTGCAGACCCCACATATTTTAGTGTAACAATTTGATGCTTCAACTTTTTGATGTTATACCGAATATGACTTTTCTGACCAAATTCACATATCTTGGAAAGATATATTTGCGTCAAACTTCCCTATGATTTTAGATTTTGGCATCTACGTGTACCAAAAAATTGGAAGTTTGGCAAATAGCTTCTTCCTAGCACTATTTGATAAAAATCCCAACAGAATTTATTGAAAGGCCAACATATCTTCATCCTTATGAAGACAAAAGCCACAAGTTTTTATATAGACTAACAGTAGTAATCTTTCATAATGATTCTCCGGAGGAAAAAAAAAAGAAGAAAAGGAAAGAAGAAAAAGAAAAGTAAAGGATCAAAATTAAATTTATAAGTCATATATACTGAAATAAAAAGTGTAAACTACCAATTTTTTGGTAATGTCCAAGTTAAACTGATATGAATTATGGCAGAATTAAAAAATGGTGAGGATGATATTTAGTAACATTAGATTTTCTGTGTAAGTTTCAAGAAAAACAGAAAATTAAATGTGAAAGTGAGTAGATAAAGAAGGTACATTTGTATTTAAACATTGTACATGATTGAAGAGTGGTAGACTACGAAACATTGTACATGATTGTATCACCTCTCTCTTCTTGGTCGTTTGATTGGTTTTGTTTCTTGAGCTGGAAAATGAGATGTATAGCTGCAAATTATCTGTTGAGACAACATTATTGTGTTGGATGATTTTAAATGTCTTGGGCAGGTGGTTGTGATCTTGTCGAAGCTCGGATAGGCACGGCGGCGGGTAAATAACCAAAATTATTGTGGAGCTTTATAGACAAATTCAGGAGCTTTTGAAGCTAAACATTGTACATGATTGAAGAGTGGTAGACTACGAAACATTGTACATGATTGTATCACCTCTCTCTTCTTGGTCGTTTGATTAGTTTTGTTTCTTAAGCTGGAAAATGAGACGTATAGCTGCAAATTATCTGTTGAGACAACATTATCGTGTTGGATGATTTTAAATGTCTTGGGCAGGTGGTTGTGATCTTGTCGAAGCTCGGATAGGCACGGCGGCGGGTAAATAACCAAAATTATTGTGGAGCTTTATAGACAAATTCAGGAGCTTTTGAAGCTAAACATTGTACATGATTGAAGAGTGGTAGACTACGAAACATTGTACATGATTGTATCACCTCTCTCTTCTTGGTCGTTTGATTAGTTTTGTTTCTTAAGCTGGAAAATGAGACGTATAGCTGCAAATTATCTGTTGAGACAACATTATCGTGTTGGATGATTTTAAATGTCTTGGGCAGGTGGTTGTGATCTTGTCGAAGCTCGGATAGGCACGGCGGCGGGTAAATAACCAAAATTATTGTGGAGCTTTATAGACAAATTCAAGAGCTTTTGAAGCTAAACAAGCAAAGAACTGAAAATATGGAATCAATTCCACCAATTACAACAGTCCCCTCATCGTCCTCCCAAGTCCCAACACGTTTGTCCTTCCAAGTCCCAACACGCTTGTCCCCCCAAGTCCTAGCATGTCGTCAAAGTTCAGCCTCAAGTACTGAAGCACCGTCTTTACGGGTATGCATACTAAAAACTGCTCATTTTTTAATATTTCTAGTATTGCTTTATAGTGATGAACATGAGAATGGTGAATTGATATAGATTTTGGAGCACACCTTTGTCAAAGTATTTTAAAATCACTTTAGTTAATAACATATTATAAAATTTTAACCCAAGTTGGTACACGAGTGAAAAGTGTGATTGATCCATCAAACATTGTTGCAATTGGTCGTGTTGACAACTTGGATCCATTGGAACGAATTGGGGAAGCAGAACTTGGGAAAAATATGTGTGGTGTACATATTAATATTGGAGTTCAAATGGATGAGGAGCTAATTCGACCACTTTATGAATTCACAACTATTGGGGAGGCTATTGGGAAAACTATTGCTTGGCCACGTAACTTGGTAATTTTTTGCTATATGTTTTTGATAAAATTTGTTTTACTCCTTTCTCAAGAATTTAATCATGAATTTTGAAATCGGAACAGGTCATTGTGGATCAAGATTGATGGGAAAATATTGATTTGGTGATCACGTTGGAAGCTTCAAGATGTATAAGTTTTAAGTTAGCTCTTTTTTGTTTTTTGGGGGGATTTTGACAATGAAATACATTGGATTGTGGTGAATTAAACTTTGGCTAGTATGTTTTGTTGAAAGTTAGGACTTTCATTTTTCAAGATATAATTGTTGGAATGTTATTTGATATTGTGAAATGGTATTTTTTTGTTAAATGAGATCAAATTTTTTGTTTCAAGTATACATATCAATATGTGCCATGGAATATTAAATTTGGGATAATGAGTTCACTTCTAAATGTATGTATCTTACAATAAATGTCCTTGTGAAATAGGTAATATTATGTTGCATATAGGATATATAGAGACACTTTTATGTGTTAGTAATAACTCATTTAGAGACACTTGGAGATGTCTCAAGATTATGTGTATAGAGATAGTTGTAACGGTTACCATTGTTTTCTAAAAGGACATGTTTTAGTGTCTTTATATCAATTAGTTGGGACACTCTAAAAGGTCATCATATATCTTTATAGGGACGCTTTTTGATGTGCCATAGTCATGCTTATGGCGACCATTAGAAGTGTCTTGATAACACGGATGTGGAGACACATAAAACGGTCTTTATATAATTTTAAGGAGACGTTTTATGTTGTCCCGATTTGACAACTTTTGAGACATTTCTCCATGTCCTTATATACGATATTTTGGAGACATTTTCAGGAGTGATTATAAGGTATTAGGACCGCCACCTATGAGACACTTTTACAAAGCGTCTCAACCAACAAAGCGTCTCGATATTCTCTCTTTGGGGACATTTTTGGACGTCTCAAAAGACAATTTTTCTAGTAGTGAAGTAACCATTAACTTTGTAACAACTTAATTGTTTTCATTCTAATTTATCTAAAAACTACTCATATATAACTTGATTAACTAAGATAGGAAAAAATGTTTTTCTAACCTCAAATTCCCAGTTCTACATATAAATAAATTCTAAAAAATGTTATAAAATTTGAAATTCATATATTTTATTTTTGTTAGATTAATAATACGATCGAATAATTATATGATGTGTATAATTATTTATGTCTACTAATAATGAAAGGGTCGGTGGTTGCATCAATATGCATATCCTATTTCATTCATACGTTGTACAATAGCGCATGCCACTGTGTCCCAAAATTTATTAGTTTTTATCAAAAATATTATCCTACATAACTAAAGATATTTTTAAAGTATACTACCAATGTATCCGAGAAAACTAACAAAAGTGGTCTACGTATAATAAAATTGTGATTAACAAATTCAAAGTACAAGACATTATGAATTAAGTTTTGGAGTTTGGTGACTAATCTACCAATCTATATACAATATTATATATGCACATATATACACACACATATATATATATATATATATATTTATATAATCCATATAAATAATCATTAACTTTGTAACAACTTAATTGTATTCATTATAATTTAACTAAAAACTATACAAATATAAGTTGATTAACCAAGATGCGCACGCATGTTTCTCTAACTTCAAATTTCCTCTTCTACATACAAATAGATTCTAGAAAAGGTTATATGCTTTGAAATTAATATGTTTTATTTTGTTTGGATTAATAATATGATGGAATAATTATATGATGTGTATAGTTATTTATATCTACAAATAATGAAAGGGTTGGTGGTTGCAACAATATGCAAATGCCACTTCAATTATACATTGTATAATAACGCATGCATGTGCATGTCAAAATTTATTAATATACTGCATAAGTAAAGACATTTTAAAAATATACCGTCGATGTTATTTCAACCAATAAATTCCATACCGTATTTTTCACATAAATCAAAGAGTCTTTGAATAACTTAGTTGTCTTCACAAATGAATAATTTACATAATACAATAGCATACATAGCTAAACTCGTCCATGTGTCACTCTTGTACAAGATGATGGACAAACTACTTATTTGTTTTTGCCTTTGTGATAAATATTTTGACTAAGCTTTAGTAATTAATTGTAAGGACGTCAACGTAATTTTAGGCACACGCTTGCAAACTAAAGTTGTCCAGAATATCACATGAACTCGTAAATATTTTAAGATTTTCAATTCTCTATATAAGCACATAGTTGGAAACTTTCAACAACACACTTTATTCCTTACAATATAGTCAAGTAGAAACATAACCAACCATATAATGGCTTATTTAAGAGATGTCACTGTCGTAATTAGTTGTGTTTTGAACTATGAGGCTCATTATTCTAGATAAATAAACTCAAGTTTTCTCGACTATACCCACTTTGGAGAAAAAAAAGCAAGGTATTCCTTTTGGGGCTACTTTTCTAGATGACTACTCTAATGCATCAAATTTTGTGATGCAACCCGCAAAGAGCGTACAAGGAAAAATGGATGACGCTAATTACCATCAGGATGAACCTCTTTCACCAACCGCTCTTGCTAGTCTTGCTTGTTAATCCATCGATTTAGTTTTGTCAGTCCTACATTAAATAATTTGCGTCAAATAGCTTCGTTTCTCTTTCATGGATAACATTGCTAAAACATGCATGCAATGTTTTAAGGCCATGAATGAAAAGTGCGAAGAGACATGATGTGCGACAAAAGCAAGCAATGTATTTTATTTTTTTTTTTTGTGTTTTGCCAACTTTCCTGAATATATAAAGGGATGATAGAATTAATATTTACAAACTTTTATGAGTTATTAATTTCGTAAATATTTGTGGAATGTTATGTCATTTGAATATAGAGGGTCACAAAAATCAGCATGAATTATCCAAATGTTAAGAAAATATGATATATATTTAGAGAAGTGTTTATTGTCACTTTAAAAACCAACTTTCGCCGTGTGTGCAATAAGAGCTATGCTCTCATTATTCTCTTACATTATGAGGACAAAATACTTTTAGTGATAACATAATACTATTATAAGAAATTCTTAGTATTAATGAAGTATCGGTTAAAAAATGTTAGTATGGTAAATGATAAAAAAATGTATCAAAAACCTTTCAAATCCTACATGTGTGGTTTAATTACTTTAAAGTTTATTCAATATCACTACTCTCGTAAATTAAATTTTAATTCAAAATGGAATATATTGACATTTTCCATTCCAACAGATATTGAAGAAGTTTGGAAGAAAATATTTTTATTATAATATCTAATTGTCTTCTTGATACATGTCAAATATCTCATTCTAAATCAATACCGGACTCTAGGAATATATAAATCTGAATAAACATCTATGTATATTTATATTTACAAGCACACACGGACACATATTTTCATATATGTATGTAGGAAGTGGGATAAATTAAGACTTCAATATATATACACATGTGTATATCACATGATTATATGTGTTTATAATATTTATATTGTGGGCAAGTATATTTACAACACACTTACAACACACTTGAGGATCAGCATGCTTAGACTGTAGTTATAACAAACAAGATACAAAAAGGACCAACATCAACACACTCCGAACTTATACAAAAATTCATTTTTTGGGCCCAAACACCTATATTTCTGCATTTAAATTTATAAATACACAAGTATATGTGTATTTAATAAATTTCTGGTGGAAGAGAAACTATAAAGAGAGTTAAATAACGTTTATTAGTAGGAGATCAGAGGGAAGATTTTTTTTTTTTTTTGTGGAAGAGGGAAGATAAATTAATTAGATGGTGGACACACCACAGATATCAAGGCTCTAAAATTTTAATACAGTTATCCGATCCCCTAAGCTCTTTATTAGTAATTAATTAATATTGATAGCATCGATATAGCTATAGTTATGTAAATAAAAAGAAAAGGATTTAAATTAAGAATCAAAATACAATTATAATAATCAGAACCAAGTCGAAAAATGAAATAACATTTGTCGTTACTGATTTTCTATTTGCAATCAAAGTTACGTACTTGACGTGTAACACGTTTTCTTATAAATAAGGAAAATTTTTTATAAAAAATTTAATGCATACCACGTGGCTAAATTTGAATCGCAGGGTGTATACATCCGGTCCATAGAAAAATTTACCTAAATAATGCTTAAAGTAAGAAATTAGGGGCATTGGGACTTGAACATGAGTCTGATTAGACAATTATCTATATCTAATTACGCAAGCCAAACCAAACAATCACTTAATAAGATTTTACACATTTTTCATGGTACTCTAATCGAAAGATGAGATCTTTGATAAATAAGAATATTTCATACAAAGGCCCATGTTTCACATAACTATCCTGCGCAAAAGTACAGGCAAGACTTTTGTTTGCAACATACAACTAGGTCAGTTTTGTATAGAAGCATTTCATAGTTCATATGCAGGTTAATTCTATTTTTAGTTCCTGACCTTTGACCTTTCGTCAATTTTGGTCCTTCACATTTTTTACGTTTCCAATTTTGGTCCCTAATGTTACAATCCATTACCCAATTTGGTCTTTCCGTTAGTTTTCCCGTAAAAAATCCTAATTTTATTTACAATTTACCCCCTTAAAAATAGAAAAATACTAAAAAGCCCCCAAATAGAAAAAAAAAAAAGAGCTAAAAATCCCCCCTTATGAAATATTACTGACAACAAAATAAATTTTGTAAGTGATAGTCAACCATTCAACCACACTCAATTTATGTTCCAAGGTGTGCTATACATAATAGTATACTCTTTGACATTGTTTAAGTTCAATTTTTTAATATATAGATAAAATAATAAAAAACTTATTTTATAATATAAAGGGAAAAAATTAATTTTTGTAAGTATATATTAAAAAAATTAATTTATTTATAAGTATGTAAAACGGTAATTAATTTGTTTCAATATGCGGATAAATTTTTCTTCTCATCAACCCGAGTTTAATTCCCATCACTTACAAAATTTATTTTGTTGTGAATAATATTTCAAAAGGGGGTTTTTTTAGCTTTTTTTTTTAATTTGGGGGGCTTTTCAGTATTTTTCTATTTTTAAGGGGGCAAATTGTAAATAAAATTAGGATTCTTAACGGAAAAACTAACAGAAGGACCAAATTGTTTAACGGATTGTAACGTTAGGGACCAAAATTGGAAACGTCAAAATATGAAGGACCAAAATTGACGAAAGATCAAAGGTCAGGGACTAAAAATGGAATTAACCCTTCATATGCTCTTTTTTGAAAAATTAACACCCATGTGTATATAAGCTAAGATTTTTCTACGTATGTACAATAAAACTCGACCCGATTTCTGAATTTAGTGATCAGTATTCAAGAGCCGGCAAATCAAATATGAGCTTTTATTTTTATTTTATTTTTTGTACTTTAAAATATATATATACTGTAGCAATAATTGTAAGATTATAACGATAGTATTTCTCAATACCGATATGGGTGAACGATAGCCATAATAGATCTATGTTAACACAGTAGTAGCGCTAATAGTTGCATACATTATGGAACTTTATTGGGCATTTTCAGATAGTGCTATGTAGCAAGTAAACTAATATCACTAAAACATCTAAAGTATACAAATTATTTATTTTTGGCATAATTATTCAATGCCCGATCTAGTCTCGTATGGATTCCCAGACAGACCAAGCTTGTATTGAATGATGGGATTACTCCCATAACCTACATCAAATTTGTCATACTATGTCCACATTGACAGTATATATACTTATTGGGTGAATCGGACAAAGGTGTGTTTAGTATTGATTTGGTTGATGGGTTGGATAATTGTACTTATGCTACCATGCATATTTGATTGGATGGATTTGATCCGACTTTTTTCATTTTACATGTACTGTGGAACGTGTTTGGTATTGTGGACTAGCATGTATTATTGACTGCCCACGCTTTTTATGATTGTTAAGAGCAAAATTGATTGTCATGATTTAATACAAGGGACATTTTAGTAATTGAGCACTTAGAAATTTCAATCCACAATTTTCAACTTCCTAAATAGCACCTCTCCACCTACTACTAAATCTAGAATTTAAGCATGGGTCCAGTCCATGAATGCATGGATTACGACTACATAGTGCATAAGAATACCACAAATCAAACATAGAATTTGGGTTGGATTACTTACCGTATTACAACGTATTACATGAAATCAAAAGAGGCCATTACATATCGAGGCTGGAAAATTCTTATCTATATCGACGTCGGCCATACTTTAACTAATTATATGACGAGTATTTTATACTTACCATATGATTGATATAAAATTTAGAGTGCGGCTAAGTCGAATTCAAACAAGAATTTATGAATCCGAGACATAGGAGGATCCAAGCCCAACTTACTCAAGGCTACCATCACATCACGGCTCCGGACCTCCAAGCCTATAAATGATCCTCAATATTTAATGCACTGGGACTAATCCGATTTAATACTTCCAAATTGCATGTTTGATGTTTCTTTTCCTTAATCTATTGCTTACTAAAGCACACAGAAATCTTAGCTAGGGAACTGCCAACTCACTCACATATGTTCACGTCTTTGTAGGTTGAAGCCCACAAAATATACTTAAGTCCCTTATCGATCCCATCTTTCCTATTGACATCGATCCACACCAAATTCCATCAACGTGAGTATGCCAATTACAAGGAAAAATAGAACAACTAAAATTAAATTTGACAAAAAAAAATAAATAAATTCGACAGAGGGTAATTTTGCTAATATTTTTTCATCAGTTTTTGAATCAAATTTCTAAATACATTCAGGTTTGCTGGGGATAATAAGGTTATTTATCACGCCAAAACAAACTCATACTCGCAGCAGATGTGCATGGATGTCACTAGCTAAGTGTAGGATTTATATGCTACTTTATATTTTGTAGGATTTACAATGTTAATCAAAATATATATGATAATTTTTATCAGTAACATATTACAAGGAGCAACATGCCAAAAATCCGAAATTTTGATTTAAACTTTGTTCTTCTTATACCTAATTAAATCAGTTCACATCTTTTTTCGAAAAAAATCGGTTTACATCTTGAATCATAACAAATAAAAGATACGTACTTAAAACTGATCTGCTGCACCTAATGTGAACTTTCAACCCTCAATTTCTGAACAGAACGCTGCATGGGTGACTTATTTTGTCGATAGATTGGAAATGTTGGGAATGGTGAAAATTCAGACATGCTTCCAGTTTTTCCTTTTTCTTTTTTTTATAATTACATTGAACTACCTTGAGGTTTGTTCAAATTACAGATTAAACTCTTGATTTTGAGCATTACACAAATAATACTGAGGTATGTAAATATTCTACACATATTAACCTTCTGCTTACTACAATTAGGGTTTTTAACGAAGCTGTTAATTTTTGACATGTTCTTCCTATTTTAATGTTTTGGTCAAATTTTAACCAAATTTGACTAATTTTGTAGGACTTAAATGCCCAGTTGTGCCCACTGATAAGCTTAAAATGTGTAAACTTTTATGGGCATGTTTTGTGTGGTTTTCATTGATTTTATTAAGTTTTTAAAGTTCTAAAGTTGAAATTTATGTTGTAGTAAATAACCCTTAATTCGGCCAATTAAAAATGTTTTTGAAGCCTTGAAGCATGATTTTTCCAAAATTTTGATGCTCATATCCACCCACAAGAGTTTCAGGATGTTATTACAAGAAATTGGGGCTGAAATTGAGCTGAAAAAGTGGGCAAGCTCATTGGGACGGCCAAACCCGTTTCGATGCGCATTTAGCTGTCTCAACGAGCCAAGCCATCCCGATGCTTCCAGAAGGTGATAATTTCGTACAGGATACTTGAAGCTGATCACCCCATGACTATTTAAGGATATTTTGTACACAATTTTAAGAGACTTTGGCTGATTTTTTAAGAGGAGTTTACGGATAAAAACTCAAGAAGGGTGACAATTCAAGGGGCAAGTTCCTCCATCCTTCAAGATTCTCGTCTCAAAGCTAGTTTGTTTTTATGATTTCATTTAGTTTTATCATTTTTTTATGTTGGTTTACTTTCATTATATCTAGCTAAATAAATTATAGGGTTTTAGGCTAGTTTTTTATGAAACCCTTGTGATTTGATTTAACTCTCTTTGGTTTTAATTTACGTACTTCCTATCTATAATTCAAGGTTTTATTACTTGTGAATTTCTGTGACGACCCGGTAATCTGTAATATTTAAATAATTGATTTAAAATCTTTTGCTTCTTGTAAATGTTATTATTACTTGTTGTTTTCAAATTTTCGTCTGCTTTTGCGATTAACTTACAATTTGAACGGTAAAGTGTCAATTTTCGAACTTTCTATGTCCTAAATTGCAATTTTCGAAAATATAACTAAAACATTTTTTATTTCTGGAAAATATACATATAATTTCAGATTTATAAACATTAAATTTCATAATTTTGGAATTTTTCTAAATTAATTATGAATTTTCGGATTTTATGCCCAAAAACCCTAATTTATGCCCTAAAACCCTAATTTTCAGTTTTTACAAAATAAATAAATACAAATTCGAATTTTTAATAAAATAAAGATATGATTTCAGATTTTATAAGATGAGGACAATCAAAATCAGATTTTATTAGATTTTATTTGATTTTATTTGATTTTGTGTTAATATTTTATTAAAATATCCTACACTAATATAAGATGAATTTCTTCTAGAAATTGTGCATTTGTGTGGTCTTCCATTCATCTAGATTCATGACTCATGGATTAGGGTTACACCAAGGCTAGAATAGAGGAGGGAGGTGGAAGATTTCATTTAATTTGGCATTTAATTCTATGCCTAGTTGGGAGATTTGCATTAAATGGAAAGATTTGCATTTATTAAACCTTGGTCCCCAAGTCTTGCCTTCTACCCTCATTCTCCACTATAAATAGGACCTCCCACACACTTCCCCATCCCCAAAAACGTCCTCACACATACACACACTATACTCTCTCTATTTTCTTCCACAAACACACAAATCCCGCCTAAAAACACACCCCCTCACTTACTCTACTCTCAACACCCAAAACACTTCTTATGTATAGCCTATCTTCCACCCACATATATGTACACACAAGCCCTTCTATTTTCATCCATATATACCTATAAAGCCTTCTATATCCTCTCTTTTTCCCTAAAAACATTTCAAGGTAGGAGTATTGTTTAATTTCATGAGTAAAGTAGGAATTTAAGTATCTTGTAAGTTTTAGATATTTTATGCTTTCATTTTCATTATAGTATTATGTGAAATTATGTGTCTACGTGCACCTATTCAAACACACACGCACCTTATGGGGTTGAATGATATTTCTACTCAACCGTCGCGTTGACTCCTCCTTTCCAATACTTTTTAGACAGAAATGAGATAGCGGATCAGAGTGGCGCAGCGGAAGCATTTGGAAGCTTTTTACACGATATAGTTACTTTTCTATTCTTTTGAAAATTGTGACTTTTGTATTTTGTACAAATTATATGTGAAAATAATTATTTATACAACTATGAAAATATTACCGTTGCGCGTTTCTATCCAATTTTATTTTATAAATAAAAGGGTATTTTTCCGGGTCGTGACAAATGGTATCAGAGCCGCTTGCCAGCCGGAATACTGGGAGCTAAGTGCTCTGTGGGGCAAAGTGCTACGCATACGGGAGCCACCGCTTGAGCCCGCAGAGCAAATGTTACGTCTTGAGCCCACGAGGCCAAGTACTATATGTCTTGAAAGTCTTGAGCCCATGAGGCCAAGTACTACTTCTTGAATGTTTTGAGCCTGCGGGGCAAAGTGCTACGTGTGCGGGAGTCGCCTCTTGAGCCCATAGGAGCCACCTCTAGAGTCCCGACGCCTGGCAGATGGTATTGGTATGTGTGACTTTTGCTACAAAACTTCTAGTGTATCTATTGAATTTTGTATTTGATTGGAATATATTTTGGGTTCTAAACTCTTTTGTGAAAGCATATTTTTGGAAAAATACCCTCAACTCTTTTACAAAATAAAGTTGAATTTCGAGGACGAAATTCTTTTAAGGAGGGGAGGATGTGACGACCCGGTAATCTGTAATATTTAAATAATTGATTTAAAATCTTTTGCTTCTTGTAAATGTTATTATTACTTGTTGTTTTCAAATTTTCGTCTGCTTTTGCGATTAACTTACAATTTGAACGGTAAAGTGTCAATTTTCGAACTTTCTATGTCCTAAATTGCAATTTTCGAAAATATAACTAAAACATTTTTTATTTCTGGAAAATATACATATAATTTCAGATTTATAAACATTAAATTTCATAATTTTGGAATTTTTCTAAATTAATTATGAATTTTCGGATTTTATGCCCAAAAACCCTAATTTATGCCCTAAAACCCTAATTTTCAGTTTTTACAAAATAAATAAATACAAATTCGAATTTTTAATAAAATAAAGATATGATTTCAGATTTTATAAGATGAGGACAATCAAAATCAGATTTTATTAGATTTTATTTGATTTTATTTGATTTTGTGTTAATATTTTATTAAAATATCCTACACTAATATAAGATGAATTTCTTCTAGAAATTGTGCATTTGTGTGGTCTTCCATTCATCTAGATTCATGACTCATGGATTAGGGTTACACCAAGGCTAGAATAGAGGAGGGAGGTGGAAGATTTCATTTAATTTGGCATTTAATTCTATGCCTAGTTGGGAGATTTGCATTAAATGGAAAGATTTGCATTTATTAAACCTTGGTCCCCAAGTCTTGCCTTCTACCCTCATTCTCCACTATAAATAGGACCTCCCACACACTTCCCCATCCCCAAAAACGTCCTCACACATACACACACTATACTCTCTCTATTTTCTTCCACAAACACACAAATCCCGCCTAAAAACACACCCCCTCACTTACTCTACTCTCAACACCCAAAACACTTCTTATGTATAGCCTATCTTCCACCCACATATATGTACACACAAGCCCTTCTATTTTCATCCATATATACCTATAAAGCCTTCTATATCCTCTCTTTTTCCCTAAAAACATTTCAAGGTAGGAGTATTGTTTAATTTCATGAGTAAAGTAGGAATTTAAGTATCTTGTAAGTTTTAGATATTTTATGCTTTCATTTTCATTATAGTATTATGTGAAATTATGTGTCTACGTGCACCTATTCAAACACACACGCACCTTATGGGGTTGAATGATATTTCTACTCAACCGTCGCGTTGACTCCTCCTTTCCAATACTTTTTAGACAGAAATGAGATAGCGGATCAGAGTGGCGCAGCGGAAGCATTTGGAAGCTTTTTACACGATATAGTTACTTTTCTATTCTTTTGAAAATTGTGACTTTTGTATTTTGTACAAATTATATGTGAAAATAATTATTTATACAACTATGAAAATATTACCGTTGCGCGTTTCTATCCAATTTTATTTTATAAATAAAAGGGTATTTTTCCGGGTCGTGACAATTTCTGATCAATTTGTACAAGCTTTGAGATTTTATATTCGACTACAAAAGGGTGTGTATAAAATCTGACATTTGTGTTATAGACATAAGAAACACATAGGTTAGAAATAATCGTTCTTGTTCGAACTTTTAGATTAATTAGTGAAGACTTTTTAACTAATACAACTCTTGCACATAATGGATCAAGGAATCCGTTTGTGATCACGAAAGTAGACACGTAACATTCCTTGGCACATATGTTTTACTTTTGAAAGGAGATTACAAATATTTTTGTGAGTTGGATCGTAGAAAGGGATATTATTATTATCGAAGGGATTCAAATAATTACAAAGGGGGACTCAATTGACCATGCCTAGGCCTAGTTTGTTCTTCTTGATTTTTCTACACATATTTATTTGCTTTCTTTTATTTTATAAACTTCCAATTGATTTTCGATGCTTAAATAGTAGAGAATTTATAATTTGGTGCTTGGTAACCCATTCCTCACGGGAACAATACTTAACTTTCACTTTATTACTTAAGCAACCTGTGCACCTGTAGAAATTTCGCAACACCCACTAGGCTACATTGTAATGTGTTTCTGTTCATATTTTTGGTCCTATTGTCAAAATTAGACCTATTGACAGCAAAATTTTGAGATAAATTACCAATTAATGGCCCGAACAAATTGGCTACTAAACTGGGTCTCAATTTCAAGTCCAAACAAAATTTGGGTTTCATGAATTGGTTAATCAAAAATAAATAATAAAGTTTATTCTATTTTTGATTAGTTAATTGGGCCAAAATATTTGAGTAAGCCTATCAACTATAAATGCGTGTCAAATGATCTAAAAACCCAAGCCCAAACCCAAGAAATAGATATAAATGCCAAAGGCACATCTCATGCCTATAAATAGAAGCACCCGGGGAGAAGAAAAAGAAAAAGACAACACAAGAACCTCAAATCAAGTGTCAATCTCTTAAATTCCTGTGCTACTGCCACGACGAAGTGTTGCTACCACAAAGGCTTGACATCTTTCTCGAGGCCTCAAATTCTCACTACGCAACCAATTCAAAAACAAGCTTTTAGTCCTTTAATTAAATTTCCGTCAAGAAGAATCAGATGACTAATACTTCTCTAGAGATTGTAACAGCATATATTTAAATTCAAATATTCTATTTGTCCAAAATTTTCGTGCAAAAAATCTTGGCACGCTCGGTGGGATGTCTCTATCTATCATCTCTTCTTCTTTCATGAAATTCAAATCATCATCTTTAATGTTTCAATGGCACCTAGAAGAACCAACTAGATATCAACAAGAAAGATAATGTTGTTTTTGTCGCCGATGCCACTCAATCCTCCACCAAGGGCAAAATCGACAGCTCCAACCTGTAACTCCAAAAGGAATCAACTACAACCCGTCTCTTTTCAATAAATTTCCCATTGTGGCCACTGGTGTGACAACTATGGATGGGTGAATCGCACAAATAGCCCAAGCAATTGCAGATCTGCAGAAAATTGGGGAAGATAAGGATCTTCTAATTGCACAACTAATGAACAAGATGGAGCACTCAAACCTTGGACAGTCTAGAGAAATGCATCCATCTTCTCCAAGTCAACGGAAAGGACAAGCAAGTTGATGATATACCGTACGAGAAAGGTCATGTGCAAAAATTCCCTCAATCTACAGAAACAGTTGCTATATTATCAATGTAGGAGTTACAAGAGATGATCACGAATACCCTTAGAGCCCAGTATGATGGATTCGTCCAAAGTCGACTTGTATACTCAAAGCTATACACTAAGCGGATCAACTCCTTAAGGATGCCGATTGGATATCAAACTACCGAATCTCCAACAAATTGATGGAATTGGAAATCCAAGGCAACACATACCTCATTTTGTCGAGACGTATAGTACAGCAATGTGGAACCGATAGCGACCTCCTCGTCTAGCAATTTGTGTGGTCATTCAAAGGGAATGCCTTTGATTGGTATATCAACTTGAAGCCCGAGCCCATTGATAGTTAAGATGAATTGGGGAGAGAATTTCTATATCTCTTTTATAGCACCCGCCGCATTGTTTACATGATCAAGCTTACAAATGCAAAATAATGGAAAGACGAGCTAGTCGTTGCCCACATCAACCATTGGTGTTGTAAGGACCCGATTTTCTTATATTTTAAATACATTATTATTTGATGATTATATGATTATTATACTACTTGTATTATGTGAAATTTTCTTTAAAAACTTGACGATACATGCCTATGCTTATTTATTAATGCATAGTTATAACAATTGGAATTGTTTTTCTTTCTTTTCTTTCTTTATTAATCATAAAATACACAATTTTCAATTATACATATATATAATTTTGAAAATTCATACATATATATATATAGATAGATAGATATTAGGTTTGGAATATTTTAGAAAAATCTAGCTAATAAATGTCATTTTCAAAATAATAAATGTTATTAAATGTTATAAGATTGTAGAAGATTTGGATGATAATTGGATAAGCATGATAATTGGATAAGCATGAAATGTAGATAAGATCAAATGCATTAGTTATGGATAAAGACCTTATTATATAATAATTGTATTTCTTGCCCTAAACTCTATAAAAGGGGGCATGATCTTCATTTTCATCACACACAAAACACAAAATCCCGCCTATAAGACCCACACCCACAAAATCTTGTACTTTCAATATATATATCACACAATATCATTAGTATACCTTTCTATATACATATATATATAATTACCCCTCTTCTAAACCTATATGTATACATATTAACCTTTCTATATATCCATATATACACTCCACACTTTATACTTATAAAGAAGAAGATACCCCTTTGAAAGGTAGGAGTATTGTTTAACTTCATGAGTAGAATAGGAATTTAAGTATCTTATAAGTCTTAAATATTTTATGCTTTTATTTCCATTGTAGTATTTTGTGAAATTATGTGTCTACGTGCACCTATTATAGCACACACTCACCTTATGGGGTTGAATGATATTTATACTCAACCGTCGCGTTGACTCCTCTTTTCCAATACTTTTTAGACAGAAATGAAATAGCGGATCAGAGTGGCACAGCGGAAGCATTTCGAAGCCATTTACGCAATAAAGTTACTTTTATATTTCTTTTGAAAATTGTAACTTTTGTATTTTGTACAAATTTTATACGAAAATAATTATTTATACAACTATGAAAATATTACCGTTGCGCGTTTCAGTCCAACATATTTTAATAAAATAAAAGGGTATTTTTTCAGGTCGTGACAAATGGTATCAGAGCCGCTTGCCAGCCGGAATATCGGGAGCTAAGTGCTCTGTGGGGCAAAGTGCTACGCATACGGGAGCCACCGCTTGAGCCTGCAGAGCAAATGTTACGTCTTGAGCCCACGAGGCCAAGTGCTATGTATTGAAAATCTTGAGCTCACGAGGCCAAGTAGTCTTGAGCCCATGAGGCAAAGTACTATCTCTTGAATGTTAAAGGCCTGCGGGGCAAAGTGCTACATGTGCGAGAGTCGCCTCTTGAGCCCACAGGAGCCACCTCTAGAGTCCCGACGCTTGGCAGATGGTATTGGTATGTGTGACTTTTGCTAAAAACTTCTAGTGTATTTATTGGATTTCGTAATTGATTGAAATACATTTTGGGTACTAAAATCTACTGTGAAATCATATTTTTGGAAAAATACCCTCAACTATTTTAATAAACAAAATTGAATTTCGAGGACGAAATTTTTTTTAAGGGGGGGAGGATATAAGGACCCGATTTTCTTATATTTTAAATACATTATTATTTGATGATTATATGATTATTATACTACTTGTATTATGTGAAATTTTCTTTAAAAACTTGACGATACATGCCTATGCTTATTTATTAATGCATAGTTATAACAATTGGAATTATTTTTCTTTCTTTTCTTTCTTTATTAATCATAAAATACACAATTTTCAATTATACATATATATAATTTCGAAAATTCATATATATATATATATAGATAGATAGATATTAGGTTTGGAATATTTTAGAAAAATCTAGCTAATAAATGTCATTTTCATAATAATAAATGTTATTAAATGTTATAAGATTGTACAAGATTTGGATGATAATTGGATAAGCATGAAAATTGGATAAGCATAATAATTAGATAAGCATGAAATGTAGATAAGATCAAATACATTAGTTATGGATAAATACCTTATTATATAATAATTATATTTCTTGCCCTAAACTCTATAAAAGGGGGCATGATCTTCATTTTCATCACACACACAACACAAAATCCCGCCTATAAGACCCACACCCACAAAATCTTGTACTTTCAATATATATATCACACAATATCATTAGTATACCTTTCTATATACATATATATATAATTACCCCTCTTCTAAACCTATATGTATACATATTAACCTTTCTATATATCCATATATACACTCCACACTTTATACTTATAAAGAAGAAGATACCCCTTTGAAAGTTAGGAGTATTGTTTAACTTCATGAGTAGAATAGGGATTTAAGTATCTTATAAGTCTTAAATATTTTATGCTTTTATTTCCATTGTAGTATTTTGTGAAATTATGTGTCTACGTGCACCTATTATAGCACACACTCACCTTATGGGGTTGAATGATATTTCAACTCAACCGTCGCGTTGACTCCTCTTTTCCAATACTTTTTAGACAGAAATGAAATAGCGGATTAGAGTGGCGCAGCGGAAGCGTTTCGAAGCCATTTACGCAATAAAGTTACTTTTGTATTTCTTTTGAAAATTGTAACTTTTGTATTTTGTACAAATTTTATACGAAAATAATTATTTATACAACTATGAAAATATTACCGTTGCGCGTTTCAGTCCAACATATTTTAATAAAATAAAAGGGTATTTTTTTGGATCGTGACAAATGGTATCAGAGCCGCTTGCCAGCCGGAATACCGGGAGCTAAGTGCTCTGTGGGGCAAAGTGCTACGCATACGGGAGCCACCGCTTGAGCCCGCAGAGCAAATGTTACGTCTTGAGCCCACGAGGCCAAGTGCTATGTATTGAAAGTCTTGAGCCCACGAGGCCAAGTACTATATGTCTTGAAAGTCTTGAGCCCATGAGGCCAAGTACTATCTCTTGAATGTTAAGAGACTGCGGGGCAAAGTGCTACATGTGCGAGAGTCGCCTCTTGAGCGCACAGGAGCCACCTTTAGAGTCCCGACGCCTGGCAGATGGTATTGGTATGTGTGACTTTTGCTAAAAACTTCTAGTGTATTTATTGGATTTCGTAATTGATTGAAATACATTTTGGGTACTAAAATCTACTGTGAAATCATATTTTTGGAAAAATACCCTCAACTATTTTACTAAACAAAATTGAATTTCGAGGACGAAATTTTTTTTAAGGGGGGGAGGATGTAAGGACCCGATTTTGTTATATTTTAAATACATTATTATTTGATGATTTTATGATTATTATACTACTTGTATTATGTGAAATTTTCTTTAAAAACTTGACGATACATGCCTATGCTTATTTATTAATGCATAGTTATAACAATTGGAATTATTTTTCTTTCTTTTCTTTCTTTATTAATCATAAAATACACAATTTTCAATTATACATATATATAATTTCGAAAATTCATATATATATATATATATAGATATTAGGTTTGGAATATTTTAGAAAAATCTAGCTAATAAATGTCATTTTTATAATAATAAATGTTATTAAATGTTATAAGATTGTAGTAGATTTGGATGATAATTGGATAAGCATGAAAATTGGATAAGCATGATAATTGGACAAGCATAATAATTGGATAAGCATGAAATGTAGATAAGATCAAATGCATTAGTTATGGATAAAGACCTTATTATATAATAATTGTATTTCTTGCCCTAAACTCTATAAAAGGGGGCATGATCTTCATTTTCATCACACACACAACACAAAATCCCGCCTATAAGACCCACATCCACAAAATCTTGCACTTTCAATATATATATCACACAATATCATTAGTATACCTTTCTATTTACATATATATATAATTACCCCTCTTCTAAACCTATATATATACATATTAACCTTTCTATATATCCATATATACACTCCACACTTTATACTTATAAAGAAGAAGATACCCCTTTGAAAGGTAGGAGTATTGTTTAACTTCATGAGTAGAATAGGAATTTAAGTATCTTATAAGTCTTAAATATTTTATGCTTTTATTTCCATTGTAGTATTTTGTGAAATTATGTGTCTACGTGCACCTATTATAGCACACACTCACCTTATGGGGTTGAATGATATTTCTACTCAACCGTCGCGTTGACTCCTCTTTTCCAATACTTTTTAGACAGAAATGAAATAGCGGATCAGAGTGGCGCAGCGGAAGCGTTTCGAAGCCATTTACGCAATAAAGTTACTTTTGTATTTCTTTAGAAAATTGTAACTTTTGTATTTTGCACAAATTTTATACGAAAATAATTATTTATACAACTATGAAAATATTACCGTTGCGCGTTTCAGTCCAACATATTTTAATTAAATAAAAGGGTATTTTTTCGGGTCGTGACAGGTGTGCGTTAAGATTGATTTGCAAAGACAAGCTCTCTGAAATGTGAGCAATTGAGATGTGTATTCAAGGGATGCACTGAAGACTTCTCTACATCCTATAGGGAATTTAACCTCAAAACTTTTATGAGTTGGCCAGTCGCGCTCATGACATCGAGTTGAATAATGCAAATCATAAAGTTGCATTCCCAATGAAAGAACAAAAGAAGGATAACAAAGACCTATGGAGAAATGACAAGTTCACCCAAGCCTCAGTAGAGTCCATGACCATCATTGCAACTGTTGTCAACGATCAACGGAAGTCAAGTGATATTCACCAACCTACATTGAGAGAGATGCAAGAAAAGAAGTGCTATTTTCGTGACTTCGAGGTCTCCTATATTTTCGATGAGTTAGCAGCAAAGAAATTGATAGAGTTACTTGAGCCAAAGCACCCCGAAGAAAATGGAAGAGTGAATGACCCCAAATACTACAAATATCACTGGATTGTTAGCCATCCAAACGAGAGATGCTTCATGGTGAAAGTAAAGGTCATAATGTTAGCAAGAGATGCAAAAATAATTCTCGATGATG
This sequence comes from Petrea volubilis, assembly GCA_026212405.1. Taxonomy (NCBI): domain Eukaryota; kingdom Viridiplantae; phylum Streptophyta; class Magnoliopsida; order Lamiales; family Verbenaceae; genus Petrea; species Petrea volubilis. Next base: position 11,818,138 of record CM047876.1, on the reverse strand, counting down.
ATGATGTTGATGATGATGAGATGCATACCTCTAATTATGTTAGCATTGATGAAGGTTCTAGCTTAGAGATTTTTGAAAATGAATTTGAAGATTATCGACAACAACTTGAAGTTGGCTTAAGAATTGGCCCCATGCGTGATGAATTCTCAAAGAGTTGTTTTCAATGAGAAAGTATTCTCCATGATGCATGAGTCTAAATTGCATGTTACTCATAGTCTGCATGAGTATAATTGTGTAGGGCCCAAAAAAAGAAACTTCTTTTGAACTACATGATGACGTGATCTCCCCTCTGGGGTTACGTAAGCAACTTGAATTTTATTTTTCAAGCACAGTCAATATATTTTTAAAAAAACATTTGTTTTAGTCAAAAGTTAGATTATTTAAGCTTTAAAATTTTCAGCTGCTCGATTGGTGGGGGCATGAAGTGCAACTAATCATAATTGTCATCAACCCCAAGAGTCATGCCAAGGGCATGATAGAATTTTGGAAGGCACGAAGTGTTGTCAAGTTTCACAACTCTTCTTCTTTTTTTCAACGACCACAACCTTACGAATACCAAACAAATTCTTTTTTGGCTTTGTGACAAATTTGCGAACTTTTCCTTCTTGTGCAACTCATCAAAATACTTCTTTAATTTTCTTGCTGCTTGTTAACTTGGAGGACTTCCGTGTTGATAGCATCATGGATGGATCATCATGCTCGTTGGAAAAGGATTCGCATGTTGATGTGTCCGCAACAACTTCCATAAGGATTTCTAGAGGGTCAACTTATAAGTCTCTTCATGGATGACCTTAGTAGAGGCTCGACATACATGAGCAGTATCCTAGCTAAAGTCAATCAAAAATTGATACACTGTGGAGTACTAAGAAAATAGGTATATGAAAGTCCGTGGCATAAGAGGTTCACTAGCATTGGTGTGCAACAACTCTTTCACGGTGGGGGTGACCTCATCATAGAAAACTCCATATATTGACAATGCACAAAGTTTATCAAAATTGACATCTCTCCAATGCAGTATGTCGTAGAACAATTCATAAAATCCAGAAGAAAGCCCAGATTGTATACATGCAGGAAAAAGTGATGCAAAGTCTGGTGCTTAAGTCTTATCTTGTTGGAGGAAATCTTTGTGATGGCCTAATGCATCTTCTTATCCTGTGACTTGATCTAATCAGAAATTGTTAAGTTGTTGAAATCCTTTCAAAAGTTACGGTACGCTTAAGACAGGTAATTGTAAGTTCGTGGTTTGGCATGTCGGTTGATGTTAGTGCCCAGCAATTCGTTTATGGTAGGGATGACTTCATTGTAAGAATCTTCACATACATGCAGTCCAAAAAGATTTCACAACAAACGTTTGCAGCTCTGGAACAGCAATGTACAAATGGGTTGTAAAAGATCACCACAGCTCAACATAGACTTCAAGAATGCCTCGAATCAAAAGGCATATCTTGAACGGTTGTGTAGATATCTTTAAATCGGTAGAAGATGGCTTCTGATGGCCAGTTACATCTTCTATCTACCTTGATGACTAATGTAGAGGAAACTTCTTCAAGCTTCGGTGGTGGAGTTCTCCATTGGTCTCAATTAATGTGGAGCATGTGGTTAGAGAACGAGAAAATGTACGCACACATCTTTGACGTTGTCAATTGAGGATGTTAATAGCAAGGATATCTACTAAAGGGATGGTGATCAAGAATGAAACTCTATTCATGTATCTTTGATGTCGAAGAGTTGTAAACTTTAGCAACAAGTTGTTTGAATAAGATAACACAATGAAACAATGGTTGATTGATCAGATTGTCATTTGAAATCACTAGATCAGGTGCATAACTCATCTAAAAATCACGCCTTGGATGTCGGATTGATGGTCAGAATGAGGATTTCAACAATAATAGCCCGTAATTGATGTCAAAATGGTGGTCCGTAACAAAAAATCAGTGTGCGTATCTTCGATGTCTTGTAGGGAAGATTTCAATAGCAAGACGCCAAAACAAAAACTAATAATGGATCAGGGATCGATTGTCTTCTTGGTTATTGCTTCAAATGACCAGAGGATGTGCATGAATTCAGTTAAAATTTTTGTCTTGGATGGATAAGCGTCTACAATCGCCTTGTAAATATGCAAGATCATACATCTAAACTCGATGTTGCCTTAATGCCCACTGAATATGATGCACAGGGAATTAATCATGTTCGCAATATCATTTCTTTGAGTTTTTGCCAAATAATCATGCTCTTGATCGACGTACAAAATCGATAACAAAGAAAAAAAGAAAATATTTTGCAAAAAAAACAGCAAAAAAAAGACAAAAAACAAAAAGAAAAAGGTAGAGTATATGGAGCGAATTGTTGCAGAGTTTTTTGTTTGATTATTTCTCTAATTGTATAGAGTTTCTTGCTGGATTATTTCTCCAATTGTGCAATGATCTCATGCTAATGTCCATCGTGTTTGTAGATTAAAAGGAAAGAACAAAAGAGGGGGATATCACATGTCTCTTCTTCAAAACTCTAGCCAACAAGGAAAAAAAATGAATTGCTTCAAGAGCACCATGATCCTCTATTTCTCTCCAATATTGCAGAAGTAAGAAGCTTAATACCATGTTTATATAGGTGTGAATGTGGTGATGAAGTTGGTATATTCAAATTAGTTGGTTGATTGGAGAGAAAAACAATCTATAATGAGGGAAATTGAATATTAGGGTCCTAGACCTAAGATGGTAGAGCAGAATCCTCTCCAAGAATCCTACTTAGATTCTAATGATTAAATCCGGGGCAAAGAAATTGGTTGTAACACAGTGGAGAAAGAATTAAGGGATTTTTAGTAATTATCAGGAGTCATTGGCCACAGATAGAAATTGCCCACAAATCAAGCTAGGCATGAATCTCTCTGCAATATTGGAGTTGATTCATTAGATGTAACTTGATTCATTGAACCTAGCTGGAAATGGTCTTCCAATTAAGGAAGGAATTCTCCCGAGAAGATTTAGACAATGGTGACATCTTAGGATGGAATTCAGAGAAATCTTGGGAAGATGGATGGGGCTAATTCAATGGTATCAATCTATGATTACCTTTGGGCCCACGTGTTTAATTTTTTAAAAAAGAAATAAAAAAAAGACGAAAGAAGGGAAGTCGTGATCGCCTGTGTGACTAGATTTGTTTAACTATGTATGCAGTGCCTTGATTCAAAATCATTGGCCTGTATATATGGGCAAAATATTGAGAGATCATTGCAGTACACATGACGACTAAAAGAATGAAAGCCATTAATTGTGAAAAACAAAATGGGGAAGACATGCTCTTGAGTACAAAAGCCCACAAGTCACTGGATCCATGAGTGAAATTCCTCCCAAAGAAAAAAAAAGAGGTTAAAAAAAAAGTACTTCAAGTTTCGGCTTTTGCAAATATTTGGTACGTGTTTTACCGAACTTTGAAGTGGAGGCATCTGTTGACATCAAAATTTTGAGATAAATCACCAATTAATGGCAAAAAAAAAATGAAAATATATTGGCTATTGTTTTGGGTCTCAATTTCAAGTCCATACAAAATTTGAATTTCTTGAATTGGATAATCCAAAATAAATAATAAATTTTTATTCTATTTTAGATTAGTTAGTTGGGCCAAAATATTTGAATAAGCCCATCAAGTATAAAAACGTGCCAAATGGTCTCAAAGCCCAAGCCCATACCCAAGAAGGAGACATAAATGTCAAAGGCCCATCTTATGCCTATAACTAGAGGCACCTAGGGAGAACAAAAAGAAAAAGATAACACAAGAACCTCAAATCAAGCGTTAAGCTCTCAAATTCCTAAGCTGCTACCACGACGAAGTGTTGTTGTCACAAGGTTCGGTGTCTTCCTGGAGTCATCAAATTCACACTACGCAACCAATTCAAGAACAAGCTCCCTTGAAATAAATTTCCATCGAGAAGAATAGAGGCCTAATATTTTTTTTTCAAATGTTGTAACCACATACACTACAAAAAATGCATTTTAAGTAACAAAGTAATGGTAACAAATGTATATTTTGTCACTAAAATTTGGTTTTAGGTGACAAAATATGATTTTGTTACCAAAATGTTACTTTTTCGTGATGATAATGACAATTTGTTACAAAAGGCAATAGTTTATTACTGAAAAGTCAAAGTGACCACAAGGGATATTTGTTACGGAAAACAAGTTATTGTTAGCAAAAAATTACTTTTTAGTAACAAATGGAAATATATATACTCTTTTATAGAGCATTAATATTTTTTAGAAAAGAAACACTTATTGTGGAAATGTAATTTTGTATGGATGGGCATTAAAATTTTGTTTATAATTTTGATTTTTAGCCACATATTTTTATCATGGCTAAAAAATTAAAAATTAAAAAATTAAAAGAATACAAAAATTAATAAGATTAATAAAACGTGTTCACATAATTTAATATATATATATAGTCACACATAATCTTAGTTATAGTTAAATGTCGGACAGATAAAATATCCGGCATTCAACACATACATACATATTACAAATATTTTTCAAAAGTTAAGGTGAAAAAATTGGCTAAATAATACGTAAACGACTATTAGAGGATTTATTAAAGTACGAGCACAATACGACAGCGAAAATATATTTGAGAGTAAAAATATGACTTACTTTGATATTATGTTCACATAAATTATGTTTTTTTATATAATATATAATAAAAAAAGATTATTTAAAACTATTCATTAAATTATTTAATTTATAATCATCATATAAATTATATATAATTACTTATATAGTTATTAATATTTTTATGAAATATTACAAATTTATTATTTATGTGATATTCAGTTTATAATTATCATAAATTTTGATATATTATACCAAAAAATATTTTTGTATATTATAAATTTTGAAACGAATCTAATAAATTTTCATAAAATGAAACCATTATTTTATCAAATATTATACAGAATATGGTATATTAAACATGGTTATATTAAAAGTTATGAATATTATTCGTTAAGTTTAGAATATGTATGAAAAACAAAAGTATTTTTAAAAGTTATTCCTATGTACGAGTACTACATAAGTATAGTATGTGTTTTAAATAACAAAGCTCTTATAATTATCTAAACTTATTTAATTAATACATAATTAATTAATTTAATTAAAATTAATCAATAGAGGTAGAAGACAAATAAGCATAATAAAACATCAAAACTATCAACAAAATAGCAATTGGCATAGCAGTAGCCTTTGGACAAATTATACATGAGGTCAAGAGTTCAAATCTCTCCAGCGGCAAAGCAAAAAATTCTAACCAAGTTTGTGTGTGGGTCAAGGTAGTTGGTGCATGGCTTCGTTTTCTTGTAACAAAAAATATAATTCATTACAAAAGCATTTGTAACAACAACTAAAAGTCGTTACAAGAACTTTTAGCGTTGGGCTTTAGGGGAAGAATTTTGGAAATGAAAATATTTGTTACCAAAAGTTATAGTAACAAAAAATAGACTTTTGTAGCAAAATCATTCATTACAAAGTTTTTTTTTGTAGTCATATATTTAAATTAAATATTTTATTTGTCCATATTATTCTTCTCTTGTAGTTTTATTGTAGACGCGAAATTTGTGTGAACAAGATCAAATGGGCAAAATAGGAAAAACATGTAAAAATTTAATGGTTTTATTTAAGGACACTAATGGTAATAAACAAAAGGTTAACATGTGTGACATGTTTGCATACCTCAGGGTCATTTGGATAATTTCCGAAACCAAGAAGTTAATTTGTAATTTAAACAAACTGCAAGGTAATTCAATCCCCTCCCCCCCCCCCCCCCCCCAAAAAAAACCTTTTTTACTTTTATGAACAATAGTAATACATTTAAATTTATAATATCAATATGTAAACTTTATCTAATAAAAATAAATTATATAATTTATAGTCTATACTATTAGAAAGGGTTGTGATAATGCAAAAGCAAATATCCGATTGTTGGGGCAAATTATTACTTAATATCTATTTTTACCTTTTCTCGATCAATCTTTAAAATTATATAGAAATTTTAATCTATATTTTACTCATGTCATCTAATATTAAATAGGAAAAGTGTATCAACTTTCTCTCACTTTATTACTTATTGCTCCTCACAAGTTTTTGTTTTTATGTATAAAACTTTTCATATCGAAGAAATATAGTTCAAATTTTATTTATAATTTTGACATTTTATTTTTGTGAACCTTATTTTCATTTTTACACACACACACACAGAGATATATATATATATATATTTACATATACATATACAAATTTTGGTTCACTTTATATATTTAATCATCAATAGTTGTAATAAAATTAATTCTATTGTCAATATGAAAATGCATGATTCAATTTTTTAATGATGGTGATTAATTATTTTATTAATTTAAATTTACATTTTTTTTCATATCCTCTAGTTATAATCTTTAGCATACGGGTCTTATAAGTGATTATTTAAACATTAATATAAAAACTAAAATTTTAGTTTTTAACGAAATATGCTTATTTCTTATTTTTATTATTTCACCATTTTTTATTAAGTTCATTTCAACCATATTTTCACAACTAATAAAATAATTGATACTTTTCTTTTCTTTTCTTTTCTTTTCTTTTCTTTTTTTTATCGTAGAATCTATACTATATAATATAGGGATAATTACATTGGGGTACCCTGAGATTTGTCTAAATTACAAATAAAACCCTCATTTTTTGGAAATTACCTAACAAACCCTAGGATTTGCAAATGTTTTACAATGTCAATCTTCTGTCTACAAACGTTAGGGTTTGTAACCAAAACCGTCAAATTTTTGTTTGTTCTTCCTATTTTACCCTTTTGGTCAAAGTTTGAACAGATTTGACTAATTTTTTAGAACCCAAATGCCCTCTGGGTCTGATACATGTAGAAATGTTTGATAGTAATAAGGGTTAAAACAAAAATAGTTGAAAGGTTTAGCTTCACCGCAAGCAATATGTACAAGAAGCCGCACACATCTTCTATGGCTCACTCACTTGAAGATCCTAAGAAAAATCCACCACATTTTGTTAAGTCATACGAAGATAATGAATATGAGTCCACGCCATCCACTCCTCGTTCAACATCAGGCTTTTCAAGCATGACATACACCATGGTGATAAGTGCAACAACGTTGGAGGAACAATTTGCAATTTTGACGAAGGCCATTGAAGGACTCACTAAGAACGTTCAAGAACAAGACTCCAAGATCTTAGAGTTGATTAGTAAGTTGACCATGCCGAGGCCAGCCGTGTCATAGAGAAGCAACCTGAAGCTCAAGATGAAGCCAAAACTTCTACGAAGCAATAAGCAAATGAAAAAGGAAGTCCTCAGTTCAAGAGTTGCAAATCTCATCGGATTGACTAATTTGTATCGACCAACTCAAGGAGTTCATCATGTAACCCTCAAAGACAAGTTCGACCGAAGCTCCAAGTCAACTATGTCATATGTTAAGCCACATGCCCACAAGATTGATAACCTGAGGATGCTAGTTGGCTATCAACTTCCCAAGTTTCAGCAATTTGATAGCAAAGGTAACCCGAAGCAACACGTGGCCCACTTCATCGAGACATGCAACAATGCCGGAATTTATGGAGATCACTTGGTCAAACAGTTCGTCTGATCATTGAAGGGAAACGCCATTGACTAGTATACTAACTTAGAGCCAAGTCTAATTGACAGTTGGGGGCACCTCGAGCATGAATTCTTTAACTGCTTTTATAGTACCAGACGGATAGTAAGTATGATTGAACTCACCAACTCCCGCTAGTGGAAGGAAGAGCCTGTCATCGACTACATCAACCGTTGGAGAAATCTGAGCCTCAACTACAAAGATCGATTATACGAAACTTCAGCTATAGAGATGTGCATCCAAGTAATGCATTAGGACATCCGGTGCATCCTTCAGGGGATCCAACCTAGGACGTTTGAAGATTTAGCTACCAAAGCCCATGAAATGGAGTTGAGCATCCTGATAAGTGGAGTTGAAGGGCCACTCATCCAAGAGCCTCAAAAGTTCCAAGACAGATAAAAAGTCAACAAAAGGGGCCAAGTCGTTTCTCGAAACTCAAAGTGAAGAAACCATGGTGGCATATGCAATGCTTATCAAATTCAGAAGAAGTGATAAGATCGGTGAAAAGAGAGATGCCAATCAAGAAAGAAGATGGAGAAAATTGACTTTGACAGAGATGCAAGTGAAAGGGTATCCATTCCTCAATTCAGATGTCTTTGGCATATTTGATGATCTGCTCAATGCAAAACCTCATTGAATTGTCTGAAATGAAGCGGCCTGATGAAGCTGGAAGGACCGATGATCCAAAGTATTGCGAATACCATCCAAAGTGATGCAATTCGCTCGGCAAGGTAAAATCTCGCTAGAAGAAAACAATGTTGCAACAAACATGGTCACAACGAAATTTGCAACAAGGATGCTTAAGCAAGGTCATGAAGCATGCAATATGATAAGTGAAGAAGAATTTTTCGTTAAGGAGGATCATCTTGATGCCATAATAGATATGCCGACAATGTCATTTACCAATACAGACCTATTGCTAGGCTCCAAGCCACAGAGCACTTCCAATAAGAAGCAAGATAAGTGCTACTTGATACAAGCATAAACTGTCTGAAATTACAAAAAAAATAAAATTAAAGTGATGATTCCTTGATACGAGTATAAACTGTCTGCAAATTCAAGTACTGACTCCTTGATACGAGTATAAACTATCTGCATATCCAAATGATGACTCCTTGATAAGAGTATAAACTATCTAAAAATAGAAGTTAAGACTCCTCGATACGAGGATAAACTATCTACAAATTTAAATTCAAATGAAGGCTCCTTGATACGAGTTTAAACTATCTACAAATTGATGTTTGAGTACTCCTTGATACGAGTATAAACTGTCTACAAATTCAATTGAAGGTTCCTTGATACTAGTTTAAATTATCTACAAATTGATGTCAAAGAACTCCATGATCAGAGTATAAACTATCTACAGACTCAGATGAAACTCCATGATAATAGTATAAACTGTAACGACCCCGTAATTCCTTTATATTTTATTAAAAATAAATAATAATTTTCACATAAAATTTGTACAAAATAAAAGAGTTACAATTTTCAAAAAGAATAAGAAAGTAACTTTATTGTATAAAAGGCCTCCAAACGCTTCCGCTGCGCCACTCTGATCCGCTATCTCATTTTTTGTCTAAAAATATTCACATAAAGAAGAATCAATACGATGGTTGAGTAGAAATTTTACTTAATCACATAAGGTGTGTGTGTGTGTAAAATGTGCACATAGCCATATAATATTTCACATAATATTATACCTTTGGATCACACTATCATGATCTTAATTTTCTTATATCTCCCATATCATACTATACCAACCATTCACATCGTTGATCCCAATATTCCATCCATTCACATCGGTGAGCATATCTTAAGACTATGCCAATTTCCTACGACCCACGACCAATACATGGAACACTCCATCCATGCAAGATGGGATTAGGACTTAGATGGCGAGAACTGTTTTAAGACCGACAAGCCCACTGCCGCCCGGCCGAACTCTAGCCCTATCCACACCGAAAACACATATGGGCCCGGCATGCACAAATAAAGTTTTTTCATATGTTTTCGCATAATTTCACATAAGGAACATACTTCCATACTTATAACTTTAAATATAAAAGCATACTAAGAGCATATTTTGGAATAATAAACATACATGTTTTTATACTAATTCTATAAACATAAGATATGAATATAACTAGAAACATACTTTCTAATAACTTGTAGTAGCATAATGAAGCATAATATCACGATAGTAAAATGATAAACTAGCAATAAAAGGTAACTTATGTAATTAAGGAATTCCTACCTTAACTTACTTCTCGATGGATATATATGTAGATGTGTACGTTTATATGTATGAATATGTATATAGTGGTGAGAGTGTTGAAAGAGAGTGAAATTTATATATATATATATATATATATATATATATCGGTGTGTGTGTGTGTGTGTGTAATTAATATGTGTATATATTGTGAAGAGAGTGTGTGTGCCGTGAATGTGTGTGTGTGTGTTGTGAATGTGGGTGTGTGTGTATTGTGAAAGTGTACTATATATATATGTATGTATGTACCATGTGTGTGTGTGTGTAGGGAGTAGTGAAGTGTGTGTGTTTGTGTTGTGTGTGTGTGTGTGTTGTGTGTGTGTGTGTGTGTGTGTGTGTGTGTGTGAAAATGGGATATTCAAGCCTTATTTATAGATGTTGGGTAAGACACATTATTAAAAAATTAATTATGTCAATTTTTCATAATTAGATTCATCTTACTCATCAATATTTAATAAATGCATACATGCTTAGTAATAGGCATAAATGTTATTAGGTGTGCCCTAATATTGATGAATGGAAGTCTAGGTTAATATAAATAATACAAGTGTATAAATTTCTAGAAGAATTATAACAAGTGTAAAAAATTCATTTAATGCTAGGAATTATCAAGAATAAATATTAGAATTATCAAAAATAAATTAGAAAAATCATTATATATATAATTTTTCGGATATATATATTTATACCTATATATTATATAGTTTTTCTATATATTTCAAGCATACACACACATATATATATATATATATAATATTAGAGATCTATATATTTTTGGAATAGAATATAGATATGTGTATACATATGTATGGTTTCAAATTTAGATATATCATAGGCATTATTTCATGTTGTGATACAATCAAGATATATACACATATATGTATCTCGAAACATATAGATATATAAAAATTTCGAATATATATAATATACTAAAAATTATTTTTAACAATTAATATACTAGTATAGTAACAATTATAAATTCAAAGTATAGATATGAAAATACATATATATATATATGTGTGTGTGTGTGTGTGTGTGTGTGTGTCTCGATTATATACATAATATATTAGAGAATATTATACATTATTCATAATAAAATCACATATTTGAGATAGAATCATATAATTCACATACAAAATAATAATCACATAAAACACTAGAAATTTAATCATATAATTAACTTTTAAAATACCTAGGAATACCGGTCATTACATAAACTATCTACAAACTCAGATGAAACTCCATGATATGAGTATAAAGTATCTAGAAACTCAAATGAAGGTTTCTTGATATGAGTTTAAATTATCTAAGCTCAAATGGATGCTTTGAATTAACTTTCCCAAGAAATGATTTCGAGACTCATTCACTTGTCATCATCTATCAAAGCAGATGAGCGTGAACAAGTCTCGAGGGGGGAATTTTTCGGCATTGAAATTTTATGCCAAATATAAATTGACGTGTGTAATATTTCTTTTTAAAAAATAATCAATTATATTTTTATTTATATTTTGGAAACTTTCAAATTAAATTCAAAAAATAAAATATTTAATTGATGATTAAAGCAAATATTTCCATGTTAAAAAACTTGGCAATAAAATTAATATCTTGCAAACAAATAAGCTAGATATTATTGTTTTGACAATGAAATATAATATCTTGCAAATACAGGAAAGCTAGGTATTATTATTTTAGCAATTCAAATTACATGTTTTCATTAAGGAAACAAATTGCTAGCAAATACAGGCTAGCCAATCGAACTGTGCCACCTTGTCAAGTAAACATGGCAAGAAACTCTTTCCTACACCTATAAATAGTGGTCTTCTCTATAAGCCAAACACACATAGAAGCACAAGAAGTCTTCAAAGCAAGAGAAGCGAAGGAAATCCCGCAATTCAGTCAAGAAGATTTGAAGTGATCAAGTCAAAGGTTCCGGTGTTTTTCATGAAGATCATCAAATCCAGGAAATTGATCCGCAATCAAAGTGAGAATCTAGCGAATCAATATTTTTCCAAGTCAAATACACAACGATCAATGCGAAGTTCCCGGCGTTCTTTACCAAGATCAATCAAATCAAGGCGATTGATCTACAGACAAGGTGCTAAGCCAGCAAATCGACATTCTTTCCAAATATACGTCAAGTCAAGTCAACGGTGTTCACGGCGTTTTTTGTAGCGTTCATCGAAGATCTCGGCATTCGATTCGTAATCAAGCTGTGAAGCCTACGAATTGCGTTATTGAAGATCAAATCAAGTTCAAAGAAAATCAAACCATCAAATTCTCAAATTCGTGAAGGAAGAATTAGAGTATCAATTAGAGTTGCACCCACATTATTTTATTTAATTTTTCAAATTTAATTTGAATTATTTTTCTAGTGTTCTAATTCAATAGACATGAGAATTTGTGTTACAACCCTCTTATTGCTTCAAGTATCCATTGAATTTCCCCAAAATAACCTTGAATGTTGATAATGAGACAAATTCACTTAAAGTCATGAAGAATACAGTAACTAATTAATTTGTTCATTAACTTTAATAAATAAATTAATCATAAATCAGTATAAATTAAGAAAATATAAAATTGAATGCTCATTTTAAATTTAAATTCGTAGCATATGATACTCTTTTATTGAAAAAGTTAACAAAAGCTTAGTTTTTCCCATGTTGTCATAATAAAATATGTAATTTAATATTAAATTATTATAATTTTCTTTAACAAAGATTTATGATCTAAATAAATTAATATGCTTATTTAAAACTATTATTGGATAATAAGCAATTATGCAATTGATAGTACTAACAAGTGAATAAAAAGATACATTTATAAAAAATAAGATAACTGGTAATTATTTCCATTTCAAATCTGGTATCAATTTTCTTAGTTTATTGTACGTAATAGTTTACATACACTCCTACATTTTTCATTAATCTTTGATAAAGAAAATGAATATTAATACAAATTTTACATGTTTTGATGCCACCATATGGGAATAAAAAACTAATTAAGTTGTTCATAAAATTTTTAATACAATAACATTGTATAAGTCATACTCAAATTTAAAATGGTTGTTTAATCATACTTTCTTAATTTATCCCAATACATGGCTAATTTATTTATTAAATTTAGCAAATGAAAAATTGATCAAATGAGTTGTGATATTTGCCATAGAAAGGTTAAGTGAGCCTGTCCTATTATTAGTACTCAAGGGTATCTTTGGTAATTTGATTTAAATTCACTTGATATTTGAAACAATAAGGGGGTAAATGAAGATTTTTAGAGTTTAAGGGGGATTTAACCCGAAATAAATATAAAATTTCAGAAGTGAAACTTAAACCCGTAGCTTCCAAATTATTTAAAACAATAAGGTTTGTGACGAGGAGTTTTGCGTGGTGAAACAAATTATTTTTGCACATTCATGAGATCATCTAATGGCATAAAATACTTGTTCAATTTTTTTTTAGGAATTTTTTTGGTAAATTTTCATGTTTCTTTGTGATGACTTATGCATCGGTTTGTGAATAATCATGTGTGATTAGAGAAATACGATTGGATTTATAACATATATCGATAGAAGAAAGTTATAAATTAAATTAGATTTTTCTTACTAAATGAATTTTTAATTTAATATTTCACTTGGAATCCATTTAGACTTATTTTTCTGTATATCCACATTCCAGAATATAAGAAAGTTATAAATTATTTACTATATTACGATTGTTACTTTCAGGATTGTTTTCTTCTATATTATCGTTTTCATTCTTCAATTTCTATATGTTTTCGTTAATTTTGAGCCAATGCCAATAAGTCAAGGTCAAGAGATTGAAACAACCAAGAAAAGTTAATGGGGACTAATCTAGCTGATAAAAATTAATAGTCTCACCAGTTGTGACCTTGGATTTTGAAATTTCACTTAAACTTCAGTTTATTTGTAGTAACTAGGAATTGATTCTCCTCATTCTTGTGTCTGTATCGTATAATGATCCATGAGTTGGTAGTTACACTAATGTATAATATATATATATATATATATATATATATATTATAGTAATTGTTTATTAATGAAAGAAACTTGTTCTTTGTATTTCTTTTTTTCCCTTGATAATTACAGTACTATGTATGTATCGGGTTGGTGGAAAAGATGCTCAAGTAAAATAGCTGTTAGTGAAAGCGACAAGTCAAATTACTTAAATAATTATATTTGCAAATATTTTCAACTTCAGTTATTTATTCCTTAATTCCTTTTTTAATTGAAGCGACGAATAATGTTGACTAAAATTTGCGCTGAGACTTTGTGATAGAAGTAGCAAATAGAAGAGATCACCGTCCGACGACTCATTTCATATCAAATATAAAATGATAGTCCCTTATAGTCTTTGAATAAATATTATTTCAGCAAAGTTCGTAGACTTTTTATTAATTTATTATGGTTAGTTCTGCGAATTCATTTGTCCAGCCATGGTGGATTGACTAATGACAATCAAGAAAAAAGAGACATTTAGATGAAATGACTTTTATGGTCATACATTTTAATTAGGGGCGTGAGCGGATGCTCGAGAAATTGAATATACTGAATTCATGTGTATTAATTTAATTTTATCGATTATCAATACAAATATGAATATTGATGGATATTTAAAATCAATATTTATATTCGTATTTGTCGAATATCGGATATATTGGTAATCGATTTTAATTTTTAAAAATTGAATTTGACTATAAATATTTAAGTATCCTTGTCCGATTATGAATATTCAAGTATCATAATTAATATTCAATTGAAATTAACTGAATATTCGAATTTGTGTATAAATAATTTAGTCATATTTTTTCAAATATAATCTATTTTTTTTCCAAAAACTATACATGCACATACATACATACATATATATACACATATACATACATATATATACAATAACTGAGATATCTTAAACTTTTATTCATAATACCTAAAGTTCATATTTATTTCTTTATTTATTTTATAGCTTTGTAAGTTACAAAGATATGATATCTATTAAAATAATTTCAAGAATTTTATTTGAAAAACTAATTTATTATATGATATTATTTATTTTTTATTTCTATATATTTTATAGTATATCAAATTTAATGCATATAATTATTAAAAATATATTTTAAAAAACTACTAAGCTTGAAATTTATTTTACAAAATTATATCAATAAATACATTAAGTATTTTTAATAAATAAAATATTATTAGAAGCATATAAAAAATTAAATATAAATATAAGCAAATTTAAATATAAATATACGCTAATTTTGTTCAAAACACTATTTATTGGATATAATTAATGATATAACTAAATCACAGAAAAACTAATATACAAACAGTATGCATTCGAAGCGGATATTAAATGAATCAAATATCTAGTTACCATATCCGTATTCATTTATAATCAGATATTTTATAGATTACTGCTTTTATTTTTTTATTTTTTGATGGTTGATATTTTATAGAATACAGATTATATCAACTTTAAAGGGATACAAATATCTAAGAATGTGTGCATAGATAGAATGAATGCCTTACGCACTTTGCGTGTACTCAATTAATTTTATGCTAAACCATTAGAATGGTGACTACATATTGAAATGATTCTTGATGCAAATATTGCGATGTTATCAAGTGGATAATCAGATATCTAAATGTAATGGTGCATGGTAATCGGAGACTAGTTTGTTAATCGATATACTTTGCAACGATGTGCATTTTTGACGCACATTGATGTCGTTATTTTCTTTAGGATTGGAGTCAATTAGCTCATAATTTAGTGGGAAGAAAGTGATGATTTCCATTAAACTGATAAGAAAATAGATATAGAAGAAGAATCCTATAAATTTGCTTTATATAATAATATATTTTCGATTCTATCACAGTACAAAGGAAAGAATTAAAATAAAGGGAAAATTACATCCACCTCCCCTGAGGTTTGGCGAAATTATATTTTAACCCACGGTTTTTTATAAATTACAAAAAACCCCCTGAGGTTTATTCCGTCTAACAATTTACCCCAGCCGTTTATGACCGTTAGGGTCCCGTTAATTTTTGTACGTAAAGTTTCGATAGTACCCTTGACGGGTTTTTTTGTCATATATATAAAATATTTGGGGTTGTATGTTATGTATTACATCTTTGTGGGGCTAAAAGTAATAATATTGAAAACATTGCTCCATTTTCCGACAAGTTTTTCGGTGAACTTGAAGCGGGTCTTCAACTTTTTGACGTGGAAAACACATTGGTGAGGTTAATTTTGGACTAGAGTAGGTTTTATACATTTTTCGTTTATCACTTGTAATTGTTACATATCACATGGGGTTATTGTAATATACACAAAAAAATGTGGGTTAAATTGTAATTTCTCCAAACCTCAAGGGAGGTAGATGTAATTTGCCCTATTTAATATCAGCAAAAAATCAAGGGCAAAACGGACTTTTTACACTTTCCGTCCATTACTTGTAATTATTACAAACCTCAGGGGGGTTTTTGTAATTTACAAAAAATCGTGGGTTAAAATGTAATTTTGCCAAACTTCAGGGGAGGTGGATGTAATTCTCCCTAAAATAAATATACAGATTAATATAATAAATATAGAGATTGATATGCTCCAATAATCACCTATAGGGATGGCAACAGAGCAAGTTTGACAAAACCCGGGACCCGGCCCGCCAGCCCCTATGGGGACCTGGCCCCGCCCCGCCACGGTCCCTCTCTGGACCCGACCTGACCCCTAATCTGGCGGGTCCGGGGTAAACCCGGTTGACCTAGCAGGTTCGGGTAGACTCGGTTTTTTTTTTTTTTGGAAAAAAAAAATAGTTTTCTAATGTAAAATTATAAGGAAATTGAGAATAACCATTCTATAGCATCTAATCCACAAAGAAATAAATCATAAAAAAAGTGACAACAAACATTCTATGTTATCAAGTCATAGCTAATCCACCTTTGAAAATAAAACTTAGTTTACAAACCAACCAAATTGAAAAATATAAACATTAACAATTTAGTTTGAATAAATACATCATGGAATCTTATCAAATCCACCATGAATTAAAAACTAACTAAATCATCTCACTAACACTTGATTCTTCTTCACCCTTATCAACTTTTTCATCAAGCATTGAAGGACAAACTTTAAAACCATCAAAAGCAGTAGATCCACCTAGCAACAAACAAAGACATAGTTTAAAATTCTTAATTGTTATGATTCAACATAATTGAAAATTTACTTACCATTTACCTCATTCCACAATCAACGGCGAGTGCACATTAATGCTTCCAAAGTAAGTGAGATTGAGCCTACTACGATGAGGACTATGTAACCTTCCACAAGTGCTGAAAGCCAACTCAAAAGCCACCATTGAAACTAGAATGGCTAAAATGTCCCTTGCCATTGTAAATTTAGATACTTCGCTCCATTTGTTTTCCACCAACTTAACACATCCAATGTTGGAGTTCTTGGCATTACACTCTCCTCCAAATATATATCCGTTTCTGATGTAACAATCATTTTAGTTGTAGAACTTGAACTTGTAGCAACATATTAGTCATACATCACAAGAGGATCACTATCAAAAGCATCAGTAATGCTAGAAATACCAGTTGAGCTTCCCAAATTGCTCGAACCACCCAAACTAGAGCTAGTACTATTTGTAGTCTTAGCTCTTGATTGATTGCCAATCAACAAATCATAGCAACTTTGACAAACTTCATCAATTTTTTGTCTAGCTCTATCACCATAAATTGACGAGAAATAAAACTTAACCAACTTCATCTTGAATCTAGGATCCAACACAATAGCAACCGCCATCATAATGTGACAATCATCCCAATATTTTTCATAATGTGCCATACCACTAATCATCACATTTGTACTCTTTATCCATTCATCTAATTTCAATTTAATGTCACAAATCTTTGGAAAGTAAAAATTAGAAGTAGGATAAAGAGTACCAGAAAAAATCTCGGTTACTTGGTAAAAAAGTTTCAACCTTCCACAAATTTCATTTGCATTCAACCAATTATCTTTAGTTGGTACAATTTTATAGTGTCGCTCTCGAATTTCAAGTCGTGGGAACACATCTTTATATATAAAAGCAGTTTCTAGCATCAAATAAGTTGAGTTCCAAAGAGTTTTGCAATCTATATGCATTTGGCGAGCAACTTCTTCAAAATTTTCAACTTTACCGGTTGAAGTGGTCCAATAAGCAACACTATCACGTATTCTCTCAATAGCATTATAAATAACTTCTAGACCATCTCTAACAATTAAATTTAAAATGTAAGCACAACAACGCATATGGAGTACCTTTCCATCCAATGGCAGGTCCTTCCTAGAAAGCTTGTCCAATAGAAGAGTAAGCATCGCATCATTGATTGAGCAATTATCTACAGTAATTGTAGACAATTTCCTATCAATGTTCCAAACGATTCAACAAGCAAATCAAATAACACTTCAATCGTATGTGGAATAGGCACATATATAAACCTACAAAAAGATTTTGAATTTTAGATGTAATAGACATATATGCATTATACATATGAAATACATGAAATATTTTCAAATAAAATTAAACAAACCTCAGAATAAAACTTTGTAAAGTCCACGAATCATCAATAACGTGGGCGGTTATCACCATGAAACCTTTCTTGTTATTGCTTGAAGTTCACATATCGGTCGTGATAACAACTTGACTCTTAATTCTATCCAAGATTTTGTAGCGCTTGATTTTCTCTCACCATACATCTTTAATATATTACTTTTTAGAGTGTTTCCTGAGACCATCTTTAAACAAGTATCGAAAGCCGATATGCTCAACCATACTAAGTGGATAGTCATGCATGTAGGATAACCATCCTAGCAAGCTCATGCCTTGATTGTTCTTGATTAAAAGTATGTGCAATGAGCTATTGACTTCCACTGATTGCTTTTCTACTTCATGTCAATAAACTTTCATGAATATCCATTTTTCTAGGTCTAGTTTTGCAAGACTTCTCATAATGTTTCATTACTTGTGTGGTACCATAATCAGGTGAAGCCTTGAGCCGAGTCCTGCAATAGTTACACTTGGAAAACTAATTAAATTTTGTCGATTTTCACTCTCTTCAAGTGATTCCATGCCTCCAATGTTCGCTTTCTCTTGTTGCTCTCTTGAGGAACATCATCAACTCCCAAACTTTCTACATCTCTATTGTCCTCGGATGCCATCTCAAATTCTATGTTGCTAATTCAAATATTCACAGAAGGTTGGGAAGTATCTAGTCCTTCAGATTCCATCTATGCAACTAGAAAAGAAATAAATGAAATAGTTACTTTATTAACTTTAAATTGAACATATGCAAAAAGATCAAAAATATTTTTAATAAACTACTACTATTAATGGTAAAAAATGATCAATTAGTATAAGACTATTCTATCTATTTTTGTTTTTACACCTTATCCATTACTTCAATGCTTACTTTTAACGTCAATTATTAATCATCCTTTGTGCTCTTAAAAAATTTCCGAAAATTCCAGAACTCTTAAAAAATTCTAAAGTTAAAATTTAACCGATAGTGGTTTATCTAGCTTATTGATTAAAAAAACACAAAAGATATCTATATAGAGACCTATTCATTGTTTTGTTTCTACGAAGTAGTGCTCGTGAATAAGTAACTGGCTTGAAAAATTGGAAACTTTATCGTTTCACTATAAAACTTAGATAATTTCTTAAGAGGAGTGTTGGTGAAATGATTATATATATATATATATATATATATATCTGCATTGAAAAAAAATACTTTCATCAATTCCTGAAATTTAATTGTGCTTGATGTCGTATAATATCAATATCTCCAAATCAAAGTTATATAAAAACAACTATTGAAATAAACAAATAGCCAAACATAGTTGGCTTCCAAATCCAACCCAAAACTTCTAAGTTTGGTACATCACCCCTACTGGTCGGACATGATCCCGTTAGGGAAAACTCTATCTTTAATATACACGCATTAAGTCTAGAATATTTTTTTTTTATCAGAAGCTTGAGTATAATGTAGTAGCAAACTTCAAGTGCCCAAGCGAGATCTACGGTCTGGATCTTCTTTAACATTTTTTTATACATTATCCATTTTTTTAAGTGCCCAACTAGATCTGTGGTCTGGATAATACCTGAGCTTGACAGGCGACAGGCTGACGGTGCGAGCGAGCCAAGAACAGAAAGGGAGCCAAGAACAGAGAGCCTACGACGTGACAGTCGATGGCCTGAGACAGAGAGAGAGATCCAACAACAGAGCTTGACGGTCGACGACATGAGACGGCGAGAGAGAACTGAGAACAGAGCTTGACGTGTGACGGCATGCGACAATGAGGGAGAGCTAGAGCCTTGAGAGTTGAGAGAGAGAGACGGCCGACAAGGAGAGAGACTGAAAGAGAAAGGGAGAGACATGCCTTTAATTTCAGTCTACAGATTGGAAGTTAACACAGTGAAGTAGTAAACCCTAGGAGTTACTTTAGGATAAAATCATAAATATTTATTCTTGTTATAATTTTTTAAAATATCTATATATATATATAATTAATAAAATAATATAATAATAGTACCGGGGTGAGTTCAGGGCGAGTTCTACTAGACCCAGGACCCGCCCTGGATCTGGCCAAGTCCAAGATTTTCGGACCCAGGACCCACACCATAGACTCGATTTTTTAACCCGAATGGGGCGGGTCCCCTATTTACCGGGACCCATTGTTATCCTTAATCACATATTATCCTTAATACTCCCCTTTAAGTTAGAATAGATGTTAATCATTCCTAGCTTGCTCAGTAAGTTCAAAAATTGTGGGAAAGTCAATATAGATATGTGGAATGTCTTGACTACTCTGGCTTGAATCTTTTCTCTCACAAAATAACAATCAACTTCTATGTGCTTGGTACGCTCATGAAATACTGGAATGGATGCAATGTGAAGTGCTGCTTGATTATCACAATACAACTTAATGGGTTGTGAATGATTGTCCTAAGGTATATGAAAGGTGTATAAGTTGTTTGCAAAACCAACGTCTTTTGTCCCACATTAAATTTATTATGTAATATTTATTGCTTTATAAGCATAAATTTTATTACTAATACTAAATTGTGAAGCTTAAGAGTAGACATGAGCGGTCACATACAGTGTAGTGCACTGCACCTCCAGTGCCCCTGCCGGAGTTAGGACCGCATTCGCATTTCGAGCTGCTTAGTCACATTAGCGCTTTAGGCGCACTTCGCACGTACGTATCGTCACAAGGAGCCGAGCCAAGAACATGTCTTGTGCTTGGGGCTTAATCCAAATTGCAAATAAGCTAAATATCAACAAAGAAATATTTGAATTTGAATCGGATTGTTGGCTGATAACGTACAATTTCAATTTTTGAAACAGTTGGAGTTACAAACATTTTGTATTTAGTAGCTATAAATGCTCACACCACTAACCTGAAACTGTTGAAGGTTACAAAATGACAAAGTTAGCCTTCAATATCTGATTAGTATAAATATGTCTCATCCCTACTCTATCTAGTTATTCTTCAAAAAAGAATAGTCACTTTTGTTTTTAGTAAATTAGTATGGCTGAAATCATTTTCTTAGAGGCGTGACATATATCCTGGAGGTGTATTTCCCGTAACCTCAAGCAAACTATTCATGGTTGGGGCAATAGATACCTTAAGAACATGGATTATCCATGTCATCTTTTTATTTCCAGCCTACATTTTTTTTAACAAACACAAACATGTATTTGCATCTATGTATATATGTACTATATATACACATAAAAATATTATATATATTTAAAATCATATCAGTACAAAATATATATATTTATACCAATATATTTTAAGTCTGAAGGCATTTGACTTTTTTTTTGGTGTGTGTAATTGTGTTTTTTCTAAAATACCTTTTAGCTACTCGTCTCTTTTCAATCCACTTCTTCTCTCCCAAGTGTTATCTTCTTTTCTTTTTTATTCTCATCTCTCTCTTCCATTTCTCCTCTCACATTCTTCTTTTTAAATTTATTATTTATTTTTAATCAAAGAGTAATTAATTTTTAAAATTATTTTTTAACTCATCATAAATGTAATAAATATAGTTTCAATAATTAAAAAGGTAGTATAAATAATAAACTTATTTAAGAAATATATAGAATTCATATAGAGTTTGCAAAAAATTCTACCATTAAATTTAACTATTTAATCAGATTACATTCATTTTTATTTTGCACATGCATCGAGTGTGTCAATACACTAGTACGTATAAACTCATATCAATAAAATATATACTAGTGGATGTGACACACTCTATGCGTGTGTGAAATAAAAATGGAATATAATTTTACCTTGTGTTTAGTAAATTTATAATTTTATACATTATGAAAAAAATTGATTGAAAATTAAATGTATATATTATGAAAACCAAAAAAGTATTGATTAAAATTAAACTAAGTTTTATTATTGAAGAAAAAATAAAGGAGACTAAATATTGAAAATAAAGTTATGAGAAAATATGGAGAAAAGAAAAGAAAGAGAAATATATATCATGTTGAAAAGTGGAAAGAGAAAGTGAGAGAAAATAGGGGAGAGAGAGAGAGAGAGAAGAGAAGAAAAAAGCCAGACCAAAAGACACCAAATAGTTATTAGGGGTGTTGGTACTTTATAAAAAAATATAGATATATATATATATATATATATGATAAGGGAATTTGTTAAAAAAATGCTAACAAAATCTTTAATATTTGTAGTTTTCTATTTCCTTCCAACTTCACATCTCCTCAGATCCTTAGAATAACATAGGATAGGATAGGATCATGGTTTGAGGAAATATAATTAGATCTAATATCATTATGGATGTGGGTCTTATGAGAAGAAAACACATCATTGTTTTGACTAAATATGTGTGTATATATATATATGACATGGTTTTGATTATCTTCTATGAAATGATATAATAACATGGATAACATAATATGAAGATAGATTAATTTTCAAAATAGTTAACTCTTCTAAAATAGTTTGGTTAATTATAATTACCTCTGATCATAGATTTTCATTCTGAGTGATTTATCATCTTGCAATAATAAAAATATGGTCTAAACGCAAAAAAACACCATAAATAAAAATAATAAACTTTTACAAATAAATGAAGAATAACAATGGAAAAATGAAAAGTTCAAAAATCATCTTTCGCATAGATTAGTAAATCCTCGAAATGTCAATTACAACAAAGATCATCTATCCAATGTGATATGCCTCCAAAATACATCTATGGTTGAAATCAAAGAAGAGCCATGATGCATCAAGCTTAATTTGACAAACAATAAAGCTTAAGCTGGAGAGTATTTGGACTGTGTGCCATTAAATAACAATAATATAGAAAACAAAAATTTTCATAATAGAATCATTTCCAATGACAATGTATTGCCACTAATTTAATGAATGCCATTCCACATTCTAGCGATTCGTACTTTTATTATCTAATGGGACTCCGTAGGAGAGATTTGCCTCAAAAACTGATAGCATGTGTTTATGTTTGAGAAAATATGCTTGCCCCTAGAGATGATAGCATGGAGATGGAGAAAAGGATATACAAAAATTTAGTTTATATATTCACATCCAAATGTTTTTTTTTTCTTATTTTTAGTTAAAACTAATTTTATCAAATTTGAGCTTAATTAATAAATAAAATTAATTATAATAAACTTAGGCAAATCAAATTTACCAAAAAATGAACCATTAAAATTATCAACCACACAATCTATATACAAAAATCACATATTTAATGGCCTTCTAACATGACTCAATTACATGTGTATGATTTGAAATTTATGGCGCGCACACACACACACAAAAAAAATTACACAATACAAATAGGTTTGTGGCCAATGACTTTGTGCACAATTTATATGAATCTATTTATGGCATGTACATAAATTATTATTATTATTATTATTATTATTATTATTATTATTATTATGATGATGATGATGATGATGATGAAAGACGTATAGATAAAAGTTGATACATACATGTGGTTGGAAAATTGGGCCAAATTCATATATAATGACTAACATGAATTTGGGCCAAAATCGAGAAAATAATTAAAATAATGACGTTAATCACTTACGTATAAAACATTATATATAGATGGATCGTACATAATGTATAGGAATAATAAATAGAGACTCATTAAGGAATTAGCAATCAAGGTAAAAGGCAATCACAATGCAAGGATATTAAAAAATGGAAATGGCTTATTTATTGAATTTAGCAGACTTCTATTTACACATGTGGTTGAACTGGATTAGCCAAAATATGAAAATAATAATTTATGACACTAAATGTGAAAAGACTAAGTAATAATTAAGGACATCATTATTAAAATCAATATAAAAGTCTCACATTGAGAAACCTATATATATATATAATGTAAATTTTGCACTAACTGATAGAGAGTTAATGATAGAAGCACTAATCAATGGATATAATTATAAATTATGTTTAAGAAAATAATTAAGTATAAGGAGTAATTTAAGGAGTCAAAGATATTTGCTTGAAAATAATGGTATTAGATAATTTTGATTATAGAAAGATTTTAATATGAATTAGAGTGTCAAAATATAAATATGAAAAACGTCTTATATGGCAAAATAATAAAATGACAACTTGTCCACCTCATTAATGTCCACATAAGCAAAAGATGGCTATACAAGGTAGACATCATTTTAAATATATATATACTAGTCTAAATTCCATGCTATGCACAGTGTTAAAGAGGAAATATAATATTTTAAATATATCTAGACAAATCTTGGTTGATTATTGAAACATTCAAAAAAATTGAATATTACCAATGTATTATGTGAATTTTACATTATCTGTTTAATGCTTATCAAAATGTGTAGTTGGTGTGTATATTTATCATCTATATCTAATTTGATTAGATATAGCAACAAATAGGAAAGATATATGAAAATGAAAACAAAGAAAATGTTTATTTTTACTTTTGATAGCTTTAATTTGAATTTTTTGAGCTAGATAACTATGGAATAGCGAATCGGCAAACATATCAACTGATCAAAGAAAAATTTGGAAGGAGATCTTTTTGAAAAAAGAGAAATACATAGAACGAAACGTAAAAATTATTCAAAAGTGAGAAAAATAACTTGTCACATAAATTAACCCATCTTGTATACAGTCACAATCCAGAAAATCAATTTAAGTGCATGCAGTTGAAATTTTTCATCAAATCATAAAATTTGTTGAAGTAGGCGTGGAGTAAAAGTAAAAGGTAAAAAAAAATAGAGAAAAAAAAGTCAATAAGTAAAAGTGGAATCAATTTTCGAGAATTGTGAAATACTTTGATAGAAACAGTTTTTACAACATATCAAATCATAACTATCTTAGTCACAAAAAATAAATTTGGGAAAAATAAAAATTAAATAGTATGTCAAATGATATGGAATGTTAAATAAAGCAAGAAAAATATTCACGTGCAAAAGAGTTGTTAGTATGACCATGTTAAGAACAAAGTCAAAGATGTTAGTATGACCATGTTAAGAACAAAGTCAAAGATGTTAGTATGACCATGTTAAGAACAAAGTTTTTCTTAAAGTAGTATACATTTCAAATATTGAAGAAGATAAAGGTAGAAGGACATTATACATAAAAGCATGATAGCATGTTATTTTTAACAAGTTTTAGGCCACAATTTCACTTGTTTTGATTACATTTGGGTTTTAAATATGTAAGGATTTCACCAAATTTACTTCTTATTTGTCGTAGGTGAAATCTGTTAAAAGGAGCCCAAAAAGGCCTAAATGATGGTAAAAAGTGCGAAGAATTGTCATACAAGGAAGTTGGAAAGCTAAAATATGAAAATAAGCATGTTCATCACATAAGGCGCGATCACGTCATATGGCCAGGAGTCCTACATGGGAATAGAAAGGAGAAACCTGATTATGGCAAGAGTTCGACTCTAAAACAAATCCTCTACTTGCTCACAATTCCTAGCACTTTCCAAAAAATTATCCTAGGCCTGTTAGATATTTGATCAAAGGTTTGAGCCCAACATATACACGATTGTAGACCATTCTCTAGATATCTTTCATCTTGAATTCTAGTCTTAGTTTTTGGTTTTAATTTCCAGCTTTTATATTTTATTTTGAAGTTGTTATTATGGTCATGCGTGGCTAAACTTCTTTATTCAGTCAATGAGTAATTCAAGCCAACGTTTTATTCAAGGATTATGAGATCTAATCGGTTTGCTTGTCTTTTAATTTTATACAGTATTTGTGTATTTTTTTGTGCTTTTCGAAAAAATTCCATTCCTTACTGTTGTTTTATTAGTTGTACAATTAGGGTCCATTGCTCAATTAATCTAACTTCATAGTTCAAGTTGACGAAATCGAATCTGTAATTGTTTCATTGAATCAATACAAGTGGAAAGTAGTATAATTTGTTATATTACGGAACATACACAATCTAGTTTCGAGCAACCACGTTTGTTGATTTGTTGGCTAGGATTTGGGTCTTTCTAGTTTTTAATGTTGTTAACAGGTTAAATCCTATCGTTCAACTAGGGTTATTAGTTAATTAGGGACTATTCATTGCGTTCGCGTGTCTAGCCTACTATTAAGGAAAGATTAGGTTGGACGAGCTCTCTAAACGTTCTAACCAATCTATTGCATGAATTAAAAGTGATTTTTTAATCAATGATCAATCCATGAAAACGTTGTGTGAAGAATTACCCTTGACTGATTCATATATACTTGTTTTTAATTTCTTTCTTGCTTTTATTTAATTTTATTTTATTGACTTCTTATTCAAAATCCCCCCTTATTTTACTTTCTTTTTGACGTTTGGTTATCTTGGAAATCTAGTCAATAAGTTATTCTCCGTGGGATCGACCCTTCTCACCCTATCTATAAATTAATTTTGTAGTTAGTGGAGCAGGATTTATTTTTGGTAGATTCGACATCCATCAAAGCATGATTTTATAAATAAAATACTGAAACCAAATATTGACCGAACTTAAAAAAAATGATAAGCAAACATATAATTTGAATAATTTGCATTAACTGAAATATACAATAGATGAAACTAAAAAATTAATGATAAATTTTATCAATTTTGAGAAAAAAAAATTATATATTAAGCTATTATAGTATGACAAATTCCCTCAACTAAGGTCCAATTAATATGAAATTAATTAGCAACCAACAACCAATGAATTTTTTTTATCAATTTAAAAAAATCAAAACTCTAAGAATTTAGAATTTAGTCAAAATCGAAGTATTATAGCCAAACACCTCATTCAAATATATAATAGTATAGATATAGATAGATATAGATTGGATTGGATCAGATTAGATTAGATATTGAATAATAGAAATAGCTTATATATGAAATTTAACAGACTTTTATTTACATGTGTAATAAATTTTGATTGGTCAAAATATGAAAATAATTTATGATATTAAATGTGAAAAGACTAAGGAATACTCAAGAACATTCTTATTAAAATTAATACAAAAGTTATCATATTGAGAAGCCTATATATATATATATATATAGCCTATATATATACATATATATATGTATATATTTATAAAAAGTCCAAAAATTTGTGCTAATTGATAATTAATAATTAGAAAAACCAATCAATGGATATAATTACAAATTATGTTTAAGAAAATAATTAAGTGTAAAGTGTAATTTAAGGAGTTAAAGATATATGATCTCAAAAATAATGGTATTAGATCATTTTAACTTTGGAAAATATTTTTCTATAAATTAGTGAATGAAAATGTAAATATGAAAAACATCTCATATGGCAAAATAATGAAATGACAACTTTTGACCACGTTATTAATAATATTGTCCATATAAGTAAGAGATGGACACATATATATTGAGGGAATCATTTTATATATATTAGATTAGATTAGATTAGATTTATATATTAAATATAGATACTACGTCATGTATACGAATAATAAATAGGAGTTGATTAAGAAAAAATAGTCAAAGTGAAAGATAACTATAATGTGAGGACATAGAATAGCAAAAATGGCTAATATATGGATTTTAAGAGACTTTTTTTTTTACACGAGGTTAAATCTAATTGGTTAAAGTATGAAAATTATAATTTATGACATTAAACCTGAAAAGACTAAGCAATGATTAAGGACATCATTATTAAAATTAATGCATAACTTGCTATATTGAGAAATTTATATCTACACACACACACACACACACATACATGTGTGTGTGTGTACAGAATTTGAGATTTTGAACTACTTGATAAAATGTATATAGAGAAAGTAATGAATGGATATAATTTTTATTTTTTTTGATAATACAAATGCCTAATCACTGATGCATGCACACTTACTAGGATTTGAATTCTAACACTACACTCCAAATGCTTTTAAGGCGGGGTACATATCTATTAGGCCAAAGGCCCTAGAGGAATGGATATAATTACAAATTATGTTTAAGAAAATAATTAAGTATAAGGAGTAATTTAAGGAGTTAAGAGATATATTATTGAAAATAATGGGATTAGGCAATATTAATTATAGAAAGACTTTAAGAGGAAAAATGTAAATATCGAAAACATCATGTATGACAAATAATAAAATGACAACTTGTCTACCTCATTATCCACATAAGCACAAGATGAACATATAAGGTGGACATCATTGTAAATATATATATATATATATATATATATATTAGATGTGATCTAGATCACATAATTCTCCTATCACCCTGCCGCTCTTGTGCCCAATGATCGAACTGACGAGTTAAGTATTCAGTTTTCACTTTAAGACAACTTAAGATTTATTAATACTCGCATTAAATTTAACTTGTCATGCACTTATATTTTACACAATAATATTAAAAAAAATACTCAAAAATTGATATTCATTTGATAGATAAACTCTTTTAACTACTTTTTTGATTTAGTCTAATGAGAAAAATTAATGCATATACTAATTATATAATATATAAATAAACTTCTACTTATTAAATCAGTATCTAATAATTCTACTTGCTACATAAGAAGTATATATATGAGGATAATAATCTAGTTTTTTATCACACGAGATCCACTATTCCAAACTGTATTTCATTTCTTATTTGATTGTATGGATATACACCAATTATAAAGATTCCAAGCCAAGTATATAATTAAGGAATTAATTTTATACACATGACATTAATCTAAATTATGGAATAGAAGATGAAATACTATTTTATAATAAAGGATCCTATCCAGTTTTTTATAGGGTACTCATACGACTAGCTTTTTATTTATAATATATTCGTGTGAAAAGAATTTTAGGTTCACTACTAAAAAAATTGTCTATCATGACATTGAAAGGTGTCCCAACAAGTACTATATAGAGACGTTTTTATGTTTGAGACGCTTTGTAAAAGCGTCTCATAGGTAGCAATCCCAATATTTAAAAGCGTCTCCAAAACACTACTTTTATGACATTTTAAAGAGTTTCCAAATCATAGAATAGTGACACTACAAAATGTCTCTTAATTAGTTTTACGTGACACTCAAAATGTAACTATATGACATATGATGACACTTTAAGTGTGATAAGAAACATTTAACAATTTTGAAAAAATCTCTCAAAAAGGTAACCGTCACCAACGAATCTTTTCCAAACAAACTACTACCAACCTTGAGAGAAATAACCCAACCCCACTTGAGCCTAGATCGAACCCGTCTAGTGGTGCGATTGCTTGCACCTAGAAGGAACGCATATCTTGCGCTCAGTAGGTTTCAAACTTTAGTCTCCAATTAAAGAAGAAGAAGGTCCTACCACTAAGTTATTATTATAATTTATTAATATATTTTTTTCAAACATATCATATATTTTTTAAATAATCAATTATTTAATTTTAATTTTTGTAACTCTATTAAATTTAAACCAACAAAATCTAACAACATAGAAACACCTATAAGAGTCAAAAAAAATAAATTTATAACTACACATTTTGAATGACATTTAAATATATCCAACAAACTCGTTAATACATAAGTTGTTGGGACATTTTTCTAGAAGCGTCTCAAAAAATGAGTCCCTATAGATCTTTAAGAGACACATAAATATAAATGTCACAAAATAATTATATTAAAACTTTTTAGGATATGTGTCATAATATGCATATTAAAAATTAAAGTAAATAAAGAACCTTTTAAAATAGGGTCTCAATAAGTGGTCCTATTAAGACACCTTTAATTATGTGTCACAATAAAAATGAAAGTTGTGATACTTTCATTGAAAATCTCTCTATACCATAGTCGTTGGGATATTTTTCTAAAAGTGTCCCAAAAAATG
This sequence comes from Petrea volubilis, assembly GCA_026212405.1. Classification (NCBI taxonomy): domain Eukaryota; kingdom Viridiplantae; phylum Streptophyta; class Magnoliopsida; order Lamiales; family Verbenaceae; genus Petrea; species Petrea volubilis. Next base: position 11,787,829 of record CM047876.1, on the reverse strand, counting down.
TGTTCCCAAAGACCTATTTTCTAGCAGTGGTTGTAAAAACAATTGACAAATTTAGTCAATTATATTAAATTATAAATGTTATATATAATTTTAGCATAGCATTTAAACAAATTAATGTTGCTTATACAATCTCTTCAAATGTGTATTGCATTAAATATTTATAATTTAGTATTACATATAAAATATTTTTATTAGATATTTTAAGGCGCTCTCGCATTTAATTTTTTTCTAATTGTTATGCTCCCGTGCTCGCATACACACTAGCTTTATGTGACCTAAGATGTGATCCTAGTTCAATATTTTTTTTGGCGAGAAATTCAATTTTCAATAAAAGTCGGACCAAATTTGCCATTTCAATAAATTAAATATTGAAATCAAAAAACGCACATCCAATAGGATCAAATTGCAAAAAGTGTCATTCGCTGAGAATAGCCTCAGTGACCAAATTATATGGGGGCTTTACACTTGTCATTCAGCTAATCTATTTGACCTTTTGAAACTGTATATTTTGAATGGTCTTATCCTTAGGTGGAAGACTAATTAAGTCGCCCTAGACTTCGTCATATCCTCAATAATCCTATCCTATCCTCGTGAATGACCACAACTTAGTCTCGCACAGATAATGGAGAGAGAAGATGTTTCTACTCTTTTACTCATTTTCTGCACATGTATTAAAATTCTTATTTGTGTGAGACACACCCATTAAACTTAGGGTCACTGACACCATTCTTAGTGAATGCCATATTGTTTGAGAAATATCGCCATCACTAGAAAAATTAGCGTCTGACCAAGCATGTTGCAACTCCGAACTCGTATAGTTGAATTCCATTTTTAACTTCACATATACTTACAAAATCATTCTTCAGGGCATACACTATAGGACAATTTCTATCTAATACGAAATGTGTGCACTTAAAAAGGGTTTGAATTAAGCTCTTAAATTATTATTATTATTAAGCCCCACAAAGAAGAATATAATCTATATTTTAATCTATATTTTATCAATTGCCATTTTTTTCCTCCCCAGCTAATATGCAAGTCTATTCAAGCGCCATATTGATCAAACAAAGAATGGGAGTGTTGATTTGACCCTTAAGATTGGATTTAAAATTGACTAAAGTAATTTTTATTTTTTAAACATTAAATAATACGTGACAATTTAAATAGACGAGAATCAATCATAAGATCAAAATCTCATTACAAGGCATATATATATATATATATATATATATATATATTTCCTTGACAATATGTGATATTAATCGGTTCATTTAAGCTAAGTCCAAAATATATCTAATCAAGTCCAAATTATTACATCGAGTCGAATCAATTAATAGGTGTATATATATATATATATATATATGAAGGGGCACTACAGGAAAAACGGGCAAAAGCGGGGGAAAAATCCGGCGAAAAACCGGCGGAAACCGGTCCGCCGGTTTTTTTGGCTGCGGAATACGCCCGGCCGCCGGTATTCCTCTGGTTTTTCCGCCGGTTTACACGGACCGACTGGACCGGCGGAATATTCCGCCGGACGTCAAACCGGCAGAATATTCCGCCGGTTTAAAAAAAAATTTAATTTCATTAAACCAGGGGAAATTTCCCCTAGTTTTTTTCGCCGCTTGATTAAAAAAAAATTAATTTTATTAAACCGGGGGAAATTTCCCCCGATTTTTCCCCCGGATAGTTTTTTTTAAAAAATTAATTTTATTAAACCGGGGGAAATTTTCCCCGTTTTTCCCCCGTAAAATTTAAAAAAAAAATAATTTTATTAAATCGGGGAAAATTTCCCCCGATTTTCCCCCGTAAAATTTAAAAAAAATTTAATTAATTAAAACCCGGGGGAAATTTCACCCGATTTTTTAAAAAAAAATTATTTTAATTCAGTCGCCCAAATCAGCTCATTAAATTTTTTTTTATTTATAAATTTCATTTATAATATTCTAATAATGCAAAATGCTAATATTCACAAACAAGTAAAATAAATAAAAATACAGAAAACTAAAATAAATTGACAAATATAAAATATTATCCTATATTGTTTGAAATATAATTCAAATATAAAATACAAATTCGCCAAGCAAATAAAAACATTGTTCATACGACAAAATACGTTATCAAATGTGTCTACTCGTCCTCCTCATTGTCATCCTCAAAATAGTTGATGTCATTTTCGTTGTCATCTCCGACATTCATGGGATTCATATTTGGTTGCGGTGCGAACATGTGTTGAGCGGGAAATCCTTGATCGAGATCATGACATGTGTCGTGGGACGTATTGCCCGTGGGACGACGCCGACGAGATGACTGGGGAGCTGCTCCGGAGGCGGACGGGCGATTGCTCACAAGTCCGGTGTACAGTTGTTGCATCATTGACATAATTGTGTTATTTTGAGACTTTAATTCGGTGATCTCTTCTTTATGAGATGAGATATAAGTCTCAATTTGATTTCTGAGATGCGTCAACTGCTCCTCTACATCTGCTCCGAAATTAGAAGGAGCAGTACGCGACGAGGAACTTCCCAATGAGTGTTGCCCCCTCTTTTCCCGAGGAACGTAGTTTAGCCTAATTTGGCGGCCCTTTCTGTTCAGGGGTCCGACCGCCTGCATAAACAACTCATGTTTAGACTGTTGTGTAGCTTCATCGCTCAACCCTGCTGCTATTGATTGTTCCTGGGCTTGCAACAATTGTTGGTAGTTCTCCTACACGAAATTAAATAAATTATATTAAACAATTGAAATTTAAGTCATGCAAGTATGTATAATTAGTTAATTAAATATGCAAATTAATATATTGTATACGTACGTGGACTTGTTTGGCATTTTGATTTAGTCAAACCATATTATTGGTCGTGCTCCCTTCATCCTCGTCACCCTCGGTAATCTCGTCAGCTCTAAGTGATCTCGTATAACACTTTTGAACAACCTCATGATAACCGACCTCAGGTTGACACTCGGCCTCCTAGATAATCGACAAATAAAATTTTTAATAACAATAATAGTAATAATAAAATTAATAATAAATAACATACCATCTCAAGTTTATTAGGCCCCAACGCAAGTTGTTTCAAAAATATTGACAACATTCCATTATTCAGTTCAAGGACCTATATGATGAAACGTATATAATTAAGGTCAACAACAATGTATATGCATCTTTTCACACTTGATTGTGCAACAATTTTATTTTATTTTTTTTTAAAATTAAAACTTACGTGCGAATTGAACCAATCTGCGAATTCATTTTCGATCCGCTCACTTGCGTCAACTTCTGTGATCCTACAATGTTGTTGAAAATAGCTAAGTTTGACAAGATTTAATTCAGAATTTTTGATAATCATATAAAAGGCATAAAATAATTATAATTTATTAAATGTGATACTTACTTGATATATATTTCGACTTCATCGCAATTTAACAGCACATGCAGTTTAGCGGAATTATACTCCTGCAAACTCTCAAAATAGCGTTCCTTACATGCTCCTAATGGACGACCTGGTTGATTGAAAACCGACAAAGTTGATGGTACTGAAACATCAACACCACCATCATCGTTCCGTGGTACGCGCGTACTCGTTGACCGCAAGTGGGAATTAAAGTAAAAGGAGCAAAAATTAGCAGTCTCACGCTGAGATAGGCCTCACATATAGACCCTTCTACTTGAGTTTTTTGTTTGACTGTTTTTTTTATCTTGCCCAAATACCTATAACATTATTAACGAAAATTTTTATGTAATTAATAACAATGCATAAGATAATTTAAGTTATGCAATGTACTTATAAAAATAAATGATCTACCTTTCAAACGGATACATCCATCTAAATTGCACTGGACCACCATTCCGAGCTTCATCAATCAAGTGAACAGGTAAATGCTCCATTACATCGAAAAATGCAGGAGGAAATATTCGTTCTAATTTGCTTAAAATTATTAGAATATTTTTCTCCATCTTGTCAAGATCATCGTGCCTCAATGTACTTGAACACAAATCTTTGAAAAATTGATTAAATTCAGCCAATGGCTTCCAAATATCATCAGACAATTTCTTGAATGCAATAGGCAATAATTGTTCCGTGAATATATGACAATCATGACTCTTCATGCCATGAATCACGACTTAAATTTGAGGAATACCCATCTGGCATTTTTAGTTGTTTAATCCACTCACATATTGCTCTCTTTTGGTTTAACGTGAAGGTGTACTTAGCTTTTGGCTTTCCCCATTGCCCGTTTGACTTTTGCACCAATTTTAACTCACGCCACCTACAAAGTTCGGCCATATCCATCCGTGCATTTGCATTGTCTTTAGTTTTTCCTTTGATGTCCATTACTGTGTTAAAAATATTATCAAATACATTTTTTTCAATATGCATGACATCCAGGTTATGACGAATTAAAACATCTTTTCAATACGGTAATTCTCAAAATACACTTTTCAATACCCGGATAACTTTTCCATATGCGGGTGCTCAGTAATCTTCGGTAACCATTGTACAAGTTCTGCCATTTGATGACCATCGACTTTCGGTGGTGCCGGGTCGAACTCAGTCTTATTTTTCTTGAAATTCATTTTGTTCCGTCGAAAAGGATGATTCATTTCAAGAAATTGTCGATGGCAATTAAATCATGTATTTTTCCTTCCATGTTTCAATGCTACGGCCTTACTGTAACCCATACAATACGGATATGCTAATTTACCAGCAGTCATCCAACCGAATAGCATTCTATACGCAGGAAAATCATTAATTGTCCACATCAACGCAACTCTCATCATAAAATTTTATTTTTTTGATGCATCATACGCCTTAACACCCACATCCCAAAGTTCTTTCAACTCATCAATAAGTGGTTGCAAATACACGTCAATGTTAGCTTTCGGATTTTTTGGCCCGGGAATTATGCATGTCAAAAACATATAAGGCATTGACATACACATCTCAGGTGGTAAATTATACGGTGTTACAATTACCGGCCAACATGAATATGACGATGCCGATTGAGAATACGGTGTGAATCCATCAGAACACAAAGCAAGTCTAACATTTCTAGGTTCAGCAGAAAAATCAGCATAAACTGCATCAAAATTTTTCCATACATTCCCATCAGCTGGGTGATACATAACCCCTTCCGGTCGGCGGTGTTCAACATGCCATCGCATGTGTGGTGCTAAAACTCAAAGATGCATACAAACGTTTTAATCGTGGGATTAGTGGTAGGTAATGCATTCGCTTAACGGGGATGTGTTTACGTCGGCTTTGACTCCTAGTTGGAACTTCTCGATATCTAGGAGCACTACAGAATTTACATTCCGTCGCAGGCAGAATTATTTTTATAATACAACATGCATCCATTGACACAACAATCAATTTTGTAGCTAACCAAACCCAATCATTTTACAAGTTTTTGTGCTCGTAAAAGTTTGTTGGGAGGTCATGCGGGGTAGGCATTACTTCAGACATTAACTGTATGATTTCATCAATACCTTCCCGCGCAACATTGTAATCAGTTTTGATACTCATTAATCTTGTCGCAACAGATAAAGGGGAGTGATCTTCACAACCAGGCCAAATTAGTTTGCTCAAGAGATCGAAGAATTTTTTAGTTTCCGCATTTGGCACCTCTTCCACAATAAGTTGGTCATCGTTATTCCTCATACCAACCATATCATCTACAATAATATTTTCCCTAACGGCATCGAAGCACATATCTGCATATCTTTGTAGGGGATTATTGTCAAGATTAATAGATGTACTTGGTTGACCGAATGATGTATTATCTTGAACGGGTCCTATCTCACCATGATCTACCCAAAACCAATAATTTGTTTTAAAACCGAAACGGAGAAGATGTTCCCTAACTTTAAACGGTTCTAGAATAACCCACTTTTTAACGCATTTTGCACATGGACATCGAATCATTTGAAATTTTATAAAGTCTTCACAAGCTTTAGCATGTTCTATAAATACATCCACTCCATCAATAAAAGCGTTTGAAAGCCCCGAAGAATTAGCCTCAGTCCTTCTATACATCCACATTCTATGCGAGGGTATATCCATCTACATATTACAGATTAACTAATTATTCTATGGTTTGTTTATACTTAATTATATCATCCAACTTTTCATTGTAACAAATTTTATATTTTACAGAAATTCAAACACAAGCATCATATTACAGAACGTATACAAAAATTTCACGAAAGACAAAATAACTACATCATATTACAAAATGTATAAAGCATTATTATATTTTATTTACTAATTATATATTGTCAAAAAATACATACCACCCCCTTATATCACCACAACATGCAAGCACGTATAAACCACATCAAACAATGGGAAGGCTCCACCCCTTCCCCCAATTCCCATCTACCATCTCCACATCTCATACTACCTTAATAGCTACAAACTATATAATAACATATATATATACATATAATTATAACTACACATAGCCAAGCAATGGCTCATATTAGCAAAAGTTAGCCATACGTACCTTTTAGATATTTATACCAAATTACAAGGCTACGCAAACGGAGTAGAACAAGCGAAATACCTATAATTTCAAGACAAATAAATAAATTACAATCACCTTTCATACTTTACATCAACAATTTATAGAGTACTTTACATATTACAAAATAACACAATCAATAACTATCAATAATTTCATATATCAAATACTACTAATTATGTTAAAATACATGAACAAATACCATATCTAACACAAAAATCATATATATTTGTATATCAAACAGTTCCAACATTTATACATTACGAAAAAATATACTTTAAAAACGCAATAAATCCATACATGAAAGACTTCTAACATTTGTACATTATTAACAATCAATAATTATGTTAAAATACATTATTTTATACCACATCTAACAACAAAACTCCTATATATTTGCATATCACAATATCAAAACAATTAATATGTAAAATAACAAAAAATAAACTATCATTCAAAAAACAAAACCGGTAAAATGGTTAAGGGCGCGGTGGCCGGCGGAGGAGGGGACGGCGACGGCGGCGGCGGCGGGTGGCGACTGCGGCAGCGACGGGCGGCAGGGGCGTCGACGGTTGGAGAGTTGGAGAGAGAGAGAGGGAGAGAGAAACAAATGGAGGAGAAAGGAGGAGGAGGAGGACATAGGGGAAAAAAGGGGGGGGAAACCGGGGGAAAATTTCCCCCAATTTTTTTTTTTTAAAAACCAGGGGAAATTTCCCCCGGTTTTCCCCCGGTTTGAGGGGGAAAAAATTTAAAAAAAAAATACCGGGGGAAATTTACCCCGGTTTAAGGGGGAAAATTATAAAAAAATAAACCGGGGGAATGGGGAATGATTCCCCCGGTTTTCCTCCGGTTTACCGGGGGAAAAGTCCCCCGGTTTTCCCCCGGTTTACGGGGGAATTTTTAAAAATATAAACCTAGGGAAATGTCCCCCGGTTTTCCCCCGGTTTATGGGGGAAAAGTTTAAAAAAATAAACCGGGGGATAATTCCCCCGGTTTTCCCCCGATTTTTGGGGGGAAAAAAAATAGTTTGTTCCCACAAATTATATTAATTATAAATATAAGTATTTTTTTCCATAAAGTAATTTTGAATATACTAAATTTGATATTTTTATTATTTGAGCTTATAAATTGTAATTGTTTTTGGTAAAAATTAGAACTTATATGATTTTTTTAAGAGTAATGATGATCGAAAAATATTCGTTAAAGACCTTTTTTTTTTTTTTTTTTTTAAGGAAAAGACCGGCACGAGCCCGCCGGGAGGTTTTCATAGGGACCCCCCCCCCCTTTTTATTAATAAACAAAAGGGAGTATTACAAAGGGAGAAAATTACAAGAAAAGCCAAAAGCATACAACACGAAGACAAAACAAAATCAAGGCCTAAGTTTGTGTCTAAAATACGGAAGCCCAATCATATCCATTCTCACTAATCCACGAAGTTTGCCTTGCAATTGTGGCGGTTCAATCACTCTAGATGCAAGGTAATCACATGCCATGTTAGCAAGATAATCCGCAACTTGATTGCCTTCACGAAAAATTATATCAGATCCTATAACAAAACTTAAAATTCTCTATCTTATTTATTTTTTAAAGAACACAACATAATTCTTAAAAGTACAATTGTCTTTCATTTTACTTGGTTATTATTGTAAACTAAAAGAAAATATAAAAGTACACTCTAAAACAATTCAAACAATTAATTAACTTCATTTAAAGAAAATTAATTTCCACCGGTTTGACAAAAAAAAATAAAAAAAAATCAGCGGAATTTTCCCCCCGCTATTTTCCCCGATTTTAAATTTAAAAATATATAAAAAAATTTTAAAAAAAACCAGGGGAATTATTCCCCCGGTTTTTTCGCCGGTTTTATATTTAAAAATATATAAAAATATTTAAACAAAATCGGGGGAATTATTTCGTCGGTTTTTCCATCGGTTTTAAATTTAAAAATATATAAAAAACTTTTTAAAAAAATCGGGGGAATTATTCCCCCGATTTTTCCGCTGGTTTTATATTTAAAAATATATAAAAATATTTTTAAAAAAACGGGGGAATAATTCCCCAAGTTTTTCCGCCGGTTTTATATTTAAAAATATATAAAAAGATTTAAGAAAAACCGGGAGAATTATTCCGCCGATTTTAAATTTAAAAATATATAAAAAATTTTAAAAAAAAACCAGGGGAATTATTCCCCCGGTTTTTCCATCGATTTTATATTTAAAAATATATAAAAATATTTAAAAAAAATCGGGTGAATTATTCCCCCGATTTTTCCACCGGTTTTATATTTAAAAATATATAAAAATATTTAAAAAACAACCGGGGGATTTATTCCCCCGATTTTTCCGCCGGTTTAAATTTTTAAATATATAAACAAATATAAAAACAAAATCGGGGGAGTTATTCCCTCGATTTGTTCGCCGGTTTTAGATTTAAAAATATATAAAAAAAATATAAAAAAATCGGGGGAACACTTTCCCCCGATTTTTCCGTCGGTTTTAAATTAAAAAATATATAAAATAATTTTTAAAAAAACCGGGGGAATTATTCCCCCTGTTTTTCCGCCGGTTCGCTGTTAAAAAATTCTAAAAAAAAAATCGGGGGAAATTTCCCCCTGATTTTCCCCCGATTTTGCTTTTAAAACATTATTTAAAACAAATCGGGGGAATAGTTCCCCCGGAATTTCCGCCGGTTTAGGATTTAAGAATATTTTTAAAAAAATCGGGGGAATATTTCTCCCGGTTTGTCCACCGGTGTTTTTAAAAAAAAAAAAAGTAAAAAAACCGGGGGAAATTTCCCCCGGATTTCCACTGGTTTTTTTATTAAAAAATTCAAAATAAAAAACCAAGGGAAATTTCCCCCGATTTTTCCGCCGGTTTTTTGTTTTCCGCCATGCCCGCCGGTTTTCCGCCGGCCCAAATCCGGCGGAATATGTCCGCCGGAAAATGGTGTTTTTGCTGTAGTGGGGGCATTTGGCATTCTCACCCCTGTGGGTTGTGCAGAAAAACCAAAATCGAACCAAACCGACTGAAAATCGAGACAATCAAATTAAACCGAACCGAACCGAAGCAAGTTCGGTTTAAATATTTTTAAAATTTTCAATTTTTTGATTTTTTCTGTTTTTAACCACGGATAAACGAAGAAAACCGAAAATAGTCGGTTTTCGATTAACTGAAAAAACCAATTTTCTCTAATTAATAATATAAAAAATAATTATTTAATAATAATAATTAGTTGGCCAAGGTTTGTGACGTTGATATATTAGATATTATTATGTACTTTAGTTGCAAGTTTGACATTTGTGTTTTGTAATTTGATGTAATTTGGAGTTTTTTTTTAATGTAATTTGACGTGAAACTTGCAAGTTTTGATGGTATTTTGGAGTTTAACATTTGGTTGCAAGTTTGATGTAATTTGAAGTGTTATTTGAAATAATTTGATGTAAAACTTGATGTAATTTGAAGTAATTTTTTTCCTTTTTTGGTTTTTTGGTTTTCATGGGTTTCGGTCCTCGTTTTTTTCAGTTTTTTTTAATTTGTATTGGTTTTTTTCGATTTTTTTGGTTAAAACCAAAAAAAAAAAAAAAAACCGAAATTGAACGATTAAAACCGAAACCGAACCGAAGGGCTTCTGTTCGGTTTTCGGTTCTCAATTTCGAAAAACCGAATTATTCAATTAATCAGACATGCGGTTTTAACCGAATGCACACCCCTAGATATGTTTACTTACCCAACATGATCTTGCGTTATTTTAAATAGGAAGGAAAAAAAAATCCTTGAGAAACTTAAAAATAGGCAGTTCAAACCCTAACTCCATGCTGTGGCGGTCACCCGATGGTAATGCCAAACCATCTAATTCTAAATCAATGCTCTCCCTGTGGTAAAGTCAACACACAGAAAATTTCTTCTGTTCCATTTCTTCACTTATCTCATGTTCTGTGGTTGTGTGCGACATGTGTGTGTGTGTGTGTTTTGCGCTTTGTGTGTGTGAAACGTGTGGTGTGTTTGTGTGTGTTGGGTGGGGAGGGGAGTTTGAGACATCTTTGTGGGGTGAGGGGCTGGGTTAGATTAGGTTGCGTGGGGTTTGGGGTTTATGACATTGTCATGTGAATATCTTTAGGCATAGACAATGAATTTGGACAAAACATCTCATAGCTCATTTTGAGCGTGATAATGTATTGGGATTTTCTTCTTAATAAAAGATGCATTGGGATTTTTACAAAAATCATCCTTAGGATATGTGAGTTTTTCTCCATTAATTTGCATTTTTTTAATTTTAGTAATTATCTTCTAAAATTTTCAATTTTATATTGATTTTGAATTACTTTGGCGGTCGGAGCTGAAGAGGCATGAAAATTTTGAACTTTTATAATTTTTCCCGCCACTTATGTTGATCTGGTGGTGATGTTGGTTATGGGATTTGTATTTGATTTCCATGTGGAGATGTGTTTATATTTTAAAAAATATAAAAACTAAAAAGCCACCTCGTGCTTTTACATTATATTTTACTCTATGTATTTAAAAATATTTAGTTTATATAAGTATTTTATATTTAGAATTTATATATATAAATAAAAAGATATGATCTAAATTAAATTAATTTAAATAAATACAAATTTAATGAAATTAAATCTTATAAAATATAAAAATGAAAACTAAAAAAATCAGAATATTAAAAAAAAAGTCTAAGTTATACAGATATTTCTTTATAAATTAAATAATTAGTTACTTATTTTGAAATACAAAATAAAAAATCCTCAAACCCTCCTTCATGCCAACACACCACCCCCGCCCCCCACCAAACAAGCCAAATTCTCCAACGACCACCCCATTCTTCCCCCAAATTTTCTCTAGTTCTATCATACATGGTTTTTTTACTTTTTTTTATAAACTAAATAATAAGTGTCTTCCATGTAAGCATTTTAAAGGAAAACTCAGCAAAATTCTCCAAATTTTATGCCACGTCAGTACCAATGATAAAGAATCTAGTCATTTTTATTGCCACACTAGCTCCGACCACCGGAGTAGTGCAAAATCAAATTAAAATTGAAAATTTTAGAAGATAAATGACTAAAATTAAAAAAATAAATACACACATAAAAGATAAAAACTCAAACACTCCAAACATATGTTTCAATGTGTAGCTTCTTCTGAAGATTTTTAGCTATAGAATAAAATAGAAATTGAATTGCACCACGGTAAATCTAGTTATTTGCAAGTAGAGATGCTAATAGGTTCGGGTATAATAACTTTTCGTCGGGACAGTCGTGGGAAAAGAAATGGAGCTGACAATTTCAGTTTTATTGCAATGACGTAGAACAGTCGCGGTTATTTTGCAGATTTTATATTTAAATATTAAAAAATATTCAAACGTAAAATTCAAAATATTTATAGATTTTTGTATTTAGCATTAATGAAAACTACATTATTTAACTCAACAAGCTTATTGAAAATATTACTTAACTATTAAATTATTTATTATTAAGTTATAAGTGAAATGTGTAAACCTTATAAATTTATTTCAATAATCATAAGTTTAAACGAATATTTAAAATATTAAGAGAATTGAATATCTTTTTTATAATCAATATTTAAAATAAAGGATATAAACAAATAATTAGATAATATATTTTGTTTAATAATTTTAAAATTTTTAATAAAAAATTAAAGGAAATATTAATGGATTTTCACTATTTATTGTATAATTATCAATTAGCAAATAGATTAAAATAATAAAGACAATATAATAAAAAATTATAAAAGAAATAAGAAAAAGAATTGTCATTGTAAAAATTTTAAAAATTGCTATCCTACATATGTCATCCCAGTCCCCAATGTGCTAAGAGACATCTTAATGATCCTAAAATTGTAATTTTTCTGACACCAAGTGTTTAATTGAGAAACTTTTTAAAATGATGCAACATATGTACCAAATTATGTTGATTTTTTAATTTGAAGTGTCATGATGTATAATAAAAATTTGAATGTAATAAAAGTTGTTTAAACAAAACTTTTATCACGATTAAGCTTGCCAAAATAATTATTGTGACAAAATAAAATCTTTTTGCACTTTTTCTTTGAGAATGGGCAATGAATTACATCTCAACAATTATCTTAACTAGCAGATGGAGCATATTCGATGCATGTACAAATTAAAAATGAAATATAATCTAATCATGCGTTGAAAAATTAATTTGAATAGCATAAAATTAAAATTTATGAAATTTTTTTTGAATAGATATTCTCAACTATTTGTCATATATTCATGAGATTTGTTGGGAAAAAAATGATTTAAAATCACATAAATTATATGAATGAAAAATAAATAAATAAAAAGAAAGTGTATCAAAAGATAGTGATATGGGAGGGGGGGAGAGGAATAGAATGAAAGTAATTAAATCATGTTGAAGGAATAGAGAGAAAAGTGATAAGAGATGTGTGTGTGTGTGTTGGGGGGGGGGGGGGAAGAGAACTTGCTAGACTAAAGTGATTAAACAGTTATTAGACGGTGTTGGTGCTTTACAAATATATATATATATATATATATATAAATATATATATATATATAATCAAATTAACTATCAAGTGCACATATACTATAACGTTGCGTTTAGTAGTGGTATAGGATTATGCTCGATAACAAAACCATTGGATACACATGCCATAAATATGTTATTAATCCATTGCATTAATTTGTTTGGTAGCAAATATTATTGTGTAAAATATTCTTCCAAAAATATTTTGTAGTGTTCTTTTACTATATAACTTAGAAAAAATTACGAAAATCCCTTAAATTTGGGATTCATCATATAAAATTTAGGATTAATATAATAATTTACAACTCCTATCAACTCAATTCAAATAAATGGATTGCACATCCCACCCCTATGGTGGGATGGGCTATCCCATAAGGATATGTTGACTAAATTTGATATGATTGGATATGATCCATTAAATATGGATTATTAATGAAGAAACTATATCAAATTCTTAATTATTTATTGTTTGTTAACTTGTGTGTTTATTCAAGATATCTAACGCTTTTACTAGTTTATTATTTGGTAGTGTAGATTTACTATATTTTATTAAATGGAAAAATATTTTATTGTCCTCACATTTTTTAAGTGTTTCTCATTTTCACCCTTAAAATTTATAGCACCATTTCAATCACGAACATGCTTACCCATTGACTTATTTTCAAAACTATCATCCACCTTTGATATGATTTATTTAATTAATTTCGTTTAAATTATAGAAAATTTGTTTTTATGAGTCATAATATTGTGAACATTCAATCTTTGATAATTAAATATATTTTTCAACTTTGTGCTATCTAAAGTTTGTTTATCAATTTGTTAAAATATCAGTTTGTCTATCAGTTTGTATTAAAATTTTGTTTTTATACGTCATAATATTAAAAATTTGTTAAAATATCAGTTTGTATTAAAAATTTATTTTTATAAGTCATAATATTAAAATGGATATTTAAATATTGAATATCAATTAATATTGTGAATATATATTTTTTATAAACTTTTATTAAAAACATTATTATTTAGATCATTTCTTGCAATATCTATAATTATTCAAAATTTGAAAAACCCTCAATCGTACAAAATTTGAGTATTTATGTAAAAGTCAACTAGTAATATGGATTCAAAAGAGGACATTATTTATAAAGGGGGGGGGGTAAGGTTGTCTTTCCAAAATTATTAAAGTAAGAAATAAAATAAACAAAAGCATATCACATCCTAGATCACATAAAGCGTGCACCAATGCGAATGCACAAGAGCGTCAAAATTAAAAAAAAACAAAAAAAGAAAGAAAAATTGAGTGTGGGAGCATCTTAAAGCGTCTATTAAAAAAATTAAAATAATTTTATATAATGTACAAAATAATTAATATCCAATAAAAATATATAATTATGACCAATATATTTACTATATTTGAATAAGCAACACTAAAAAGATAATTACATTAACAAAAGATACATCCATCCTTCTCTCTAGCAAAAGTCCCATGGTTAGTATTCTTTGATTCACATTTACGTTCATAGGCAAAAAAAAAATTAGTATTTCACTGTATATTTACTTACTAGGATAGTCTCAAAAGCTACCTCCACAAAAATAAGGTATGCATTGATTTCTTTCAAAAGGCTATAGAAAAGAATAGTAGCAAACTTCTATTCAACAAATAAACATCAATATTCCAATTAGTATTTAGCTTGTTTGAAGATCATCCAATTCTTGATCTTTAAGAGCTTCTAAATCATCTTCATGAAAATTTTTGTATGTATTACGATCCCAATTCTTGTAAGACTTCCCATAGTCTTCCTCATACCTTGTTATGATTCAATTCTTGTAATGCACAAACACCAATGATTCAGCCCAATCAACATTTAATTTGTTTCTTTGAACACTATGGATAAAACTATACACACTCCATACTCTCTCTACACATGAACTATTCACATTTTGTGACAACACTTTGGTGGGCAAGGAATATAGTTGTGGAGCAGCAACACCATATAAATTCTACCATTCAACAAAAGTCATGTTCTTTCAATCTTCAATAGCTTTGGGCTTGGCAAAAACACCTCCATCACATGTAAAATCGCTCAGTTGTTTTTGAACCATTGGAGCATCCTGTGAACTTACAAACTTTCGAACAGCGTCTAAGTGTAAACTTTGTACAAAAGGATCTGCATGGGGCTTATTTCCTTTTCTACCACCAAGACCTGAACTTTGCGACCATTCCTCACAATAATAATAAGGATTAAGCACATATGAAAGTGTGTGCATTGGCAAATTCATTCTTTCCTACCTTTGCATGGCCAAAGATTCAACTTCTTGAGACATTTCTACGATATCAGACAATGCCTCCTTTATCGAACCTATCATATCCTCCATTTTCTGATACACTTGACCAATTACAGCATTGTCGGAATCACAAAACCGAATCATTAGCCAAATTGGATTTGTAAAAGATAATATAAACTTCACATCTTTCCAAAATTGATCATCTAGTATATATTACTCTCGTAACCTCATCATGAGCCAATTTAGACTTTGATGTTCGTTTTCTAATTGATTCCCATTCATCATTCAAAACCATTGTAATTAGGGAATTATTTAACTTATAAAGTTGCTCCACTGCCACATAACAATGACCAAATCTTGTCTTTTTAACTTGAATGACCTCCAATGCAGAGAATATTTTGAAAATGTGCAGCACAAAACTATCATTTTTTATGTAATCAAAGATCATATATACATATATATATAGAACTCAAGTCAAAAGAGAAGCCAAAATTGTTCCTAAATCCTATTCTATTGTGATTCAATCCCTAATACATACAAATTGATCACAAACCCAATTTTGACAAAGCAAACTTCTCAAAAATACAATATCATGAATAATACAATACGTAGCACTCAATTAGGCAACAAAATTTTCATTGCTTCGAACAAAGGTAAAATAAGAAATAGACAAAAACTGCGAGAGAGAGAAAGAGAGATATGTACAAAGGATTTTTTTTGTTTTCTATTTCACTTAGCTGACTACTGGTCGTCCCCTTTTCTTAATTCGTTTTGACTTTTATTGGATTTTATTAAGAGATGTTGGACTTGGGATTATTTAAATAAGGAATTTCTTTTTCTTTCCTTTTTTTTTCCTTTGACTGGAGCGCTAAGATATGAGAATTAAGGTGCTTTATTGCACTAAATCAAGAATTAGTGAACAATAATTCGCAATTTTAAAATATGAAGTCTCATAACTTATGAAATAATAAGTCCATAACTAAAATATAAAAAAGTGCGGATTGAAATTTTTTAGTGCATGAATTAAGTTTTCTTAATGCGTCTTAGTGCGGCGCTCTAGCACCCAGTTCACCAAGTTGAGATCTATACGATAGTGCAATGAGCGTTATAGAAGAACTATGTGATCTAGATCACATTAAGCGTGATCTATAATCTAATAAATTTATCAAACAGATCATGGGACTTTGTATAATCATGTGTCTAAAATTTTGCAAGCAAGTGACAAATTAAGTAGAAAAATATATCTATCAGATTCGTTCCAAAATAGCAAACATGTCCTAAAATGATTAATAATAAGGGCGAATTACACTGACTACCCCTGAGGTTTGGCTAATTTACGAAAAACCCCCTACTTTTTCAAAAATTACCAAAAACCCCCTAAGGTTTCAAAAATATTACAAACTTATTCGAATTTTCGAAAATACCCCTTCCTTTTTTTTGGGTGATTTACGCTGACCACCCTGAGATTGGGTTAATTTACGAGAAACCCCCTATGGTTTCAAAAATTACCAAAACCCCTCCGAAGTTATACCAATATTACAACTAGCACCTACTTAGGTTGACTTATTAACAATATTAAATCTTTTTTTTTCCTCTGTAATATTGTTATCATAAAATTTTCATGTAATAGATTTGAAAAAAAAAATGTGATTATTTATTCAAATAAATATTCTGAATTTAATGCATTAAAGGTATCTACCAACACATCAAGTATGTTATATTATCGTTCATACGGAGTAAATTTTAAGAGAAATGAGTTAGAGTCCTCAAGCTAAATAAAGTTTTCAAGTGCATTATTTAATTTCAATTTTTTATTTCAATCAATGTTTATATTTCTCATTTCACATAATGGATATATACGATGCATATAATTATATTTTTCTCAAATATAAATTTAGCACATATTACGTATATTTAGTATAAATTCATAACATTAAATTCGGAATATTTATTTGAATAAGTAATCACATTTTTTTTCCAAATCTATTAAATGAAAATTTTATGATAACAATATTACAAAGGGAAAAAAAAAGAATTAATATTGTTGATAAGTCAACCTAAGTAGGTGCTAGTTGTAATATTAGTATAACCTCAGGGGAATTTTGGTAATTTTTGAAACCACAGGGGGTTTCTCGTAAATTAGACTAAACTCAGGGTGGTCAATGTAAATCTCCCAAAAAAGGGGAAGGGGTATTTTCAAAAATTCGAATAAGTTTGTAATATTTTTGAAACCTTAGGGGGTTTTTGGTAATTTTTGAAAAAGTAGGGGATTTTTCGTAAATCAACCAAACCTCAGGGGTGGTCAGTGTAATTTTTCCTAATAATAAACCACGCCTAAACATTATAAAGGGTTAGAAAATATTCTACCAAACATAATTATAGGTGGGATATTCATACAATCCTACCCATAAACCCCAACCAAGCACAACTTTATGACACAAACTATCATTTGATAAACAAATAGACAAAATTACATTTTTACTCATGCAACTTTGCTCGAAAGCGCTTTTGGTCATGTGACTCACATAATTGTACATTCATGTTTTGTTTAGTAGGGTTAAAAGTGTGAGGAAAGAGAGTGAAAGGAAAGAAATTGAAATAAAAATATGTACTTTCCCTTAGTTGGTTGTAGGAGAAAAATAGAAAGAAAGAAATTAAAATGTAAAAATAAGCAAAGGCCCACCAATTTCTTTTCCACCCCAAAGTAGATGAAAAATGAAAGAAAAACATTATGGCTATCCCTATTAAGTAAAATTTTTCAAAATTTCCCATTGTATTCATTTATTTTAGTAAAAACTATAATTTATTTATTTATAAAATTTATTTATGTTGGATAACAAATATGCATGCTTATTTTGTATAGTATGTTAAGTATACATTTCATTGATCAACTAATCCGAATCGGGTACTACAGAGGCTCATTATGGGGGCGACCCTCCCAACCCAGTTGCTCCATTCACAACATCAGAATTTGAACTCTGAATGTTGCTTAAGGGATCTAATGCCTTATCCCAGTAAACCAACTGGTATATATTTTTTTTTATTTCCATTTCTTTACTTACAACATAATTGTATTTGTAGTTAAATAAGCCTATAGTTTTCTTTTGACACAATGTAAACATATATTTCATTATATTTATTTATTTAATTTTTATTATATTATTTCAACAAATGAAGTCATAACAAAATTATAATTATAATGATAAAAGAGTATAGTTGTCTTTTGGCACAAATGTTATTCTCTTTCGTTCCACTTTTCCATCCAATCAAACAAGCATGTAAATAATTAAAATCCTCTCATTTGCTTTCCTCCCTATTTTTTTTCCATAGCCAAACATAGTGTTAGTCCTTGGAGTTAACACCCATTTTCAGTCTCAGTCATTTTTGGCAGGCTTCTTCCTCGATTTTGATATTTAGCCCTCAAATTCAACACTTTTGGTCATGGGGTGAAATTTCAGTAAATTTGTAAGAGGGGCATCAAGCCAAATGTTTTTATCTTTATCTCTTTTTTTACCATTTGCATCAGTACATACCCAAAAATTACACCCATTATTTCTGAATTCTTTTTTCTTTGGGTGAATTACAAAAACCTCCCATGAGGTTTCTTGAAATTACAAAAAAAAACCAACTATCGAAAATTACCAAAATCGAGGTTTGCCTCCATTTAACACATTTCACCTTCCATTAGGTTGACTAACAGTTGTCGTTAGTCAACCAACTTCAAGTATGTACTATTGTTATGGGTAGTTTATTGTAAAAATAATAAAACTAAGGGGGTAAATTGTAATAAAACTAGTATTTCATTATAATAGTCATTTATAGTCGTTGGATGAGGATGTTTATATATTTAGTTGCCCTTGGAAGGTTTTTTTTATGGGAATTCATAATGGTAGGTTCTTATAGTTCATCTAGTAGTCAGTCCTCGGTGATGAGGTACAAGAAAGAGAGATGTGTTCGTGATGGATGTGGCTCGAGAACTACGATAATGATCACCGACTCAAATATGAATAGAGGCAAGCTCTTCTTTTGTTGTCCAATCCATGGATTCTCTCATTGGTGTGAGCCTTTTGAAGGTGATGATGGAGGAAGGAATGTTGTATACGAAAGTAATGAAGTTGCTTCTCATAATGTTGGTTTGAACAATCAAGTAGGAAATAATGGATTGTTGTATATGATTGTAGTTCTTAATTTGGTGTTATTGGCTATGTTTCTAATTTGTTACATTCTAAAAATTGTATTTAAGTGTTAGGGTTATTTGTATGTATGTAATTGAAGAAGTGTTGTTGTATAATGAATTGTTCATCATTTGGCATACACACTACACTAAAGTTTCAAAACATAAATCATTAGCATTATGCATCAAGGTTTGACAAAAATTTAGGCCTCTCATGTCTCAAAACATAGAATAGCTCTCTGCAACAAGTTAACATGTCTCCAAAATAACAAAGATAAGTACAGATGCCCAAAAACTTAAAAACAATTAACAACAGTAGCTCTCTGCAATTTGATTGAGGTTGGATCAGATTTGTGATGTGTGTGGCTTTGGTTGAGGTGCTAAAATTGATGACTTGTCGTGCAATTTCTTGGTCCTTGGATTTTTGTTCTCTCTTGTTGTTGATGGTATCAAAATGGTTGTGATGCAAAGCCATATTTATGTTTACTTGGACCTCTAAGTTTACTTCTAGCAACCCATGATGCAAGATGACCACTCTTCCTGACTTCATACGGTCCTTTATACTTTCCTTGCTTGTTCACTCAAAGTGTATTGAGTGTAGTATTGTAATAAAATGACAAAATAGCAAGTAAATGATTAAATGACAAAATAGCAAGTAAACTAACTTGTGCTCTTTGAAGGGGCCTAAGATGAATGAGTTGGCACAATTGTTTCCCTGCTAGGTGTTGCTTTGGGGAGTAAGTTCTTCATTTGAACCACCACTTTGGTACTTTGACAATGAGAAGTAGAACATTTGTGATGCAAAAACACAAAAACAATGTTAATTAATGAGTGTTTAAAGAGATAAAATACTCTAAAATTGGTGTACTCACTTGTTGATTGGCCAACGTTCTGCCTCTTTGATTGTGTGCTACTTTATGTATTGGAATTCATCCTTTGCCTCTTCTTTTTCTTTGTGATATTAGTTGACTTTGACATTTCAGTGCATGTTCTGGCATTATGACCCCCTCCATAGCATTTACTACATCTTACAACCCCTGGCCTCTTAAAAGGACCACCCTCACCCGGTTCACTCTTCTTATCTTTTTTGGGCCTTCCTGGTAGCCTTTTGGTGATGGTGCAAAACATTCTTAGGCATCACATCAAGATCAGTTGGCCAAAATGTAGGATCGCTAATGGGTTGGATCAAGTAATTATATGCCTTCCTATCTCTAAAATACCTAGAGTGTGTATATTTTTCAAGCATATCTCTCTTATAAGTAACACATGATGCTACATGCTTGCATGGAATTCCGCTAATCTCCCATTTCATACACTAGCACTCCCTTTCCTCAAATCAATAACAAAGTGAATTGGTCCATCCTTTACTACAAACCTATCATCGCCCCCTAGCTAGCAAACTACATTGTCTGATTTCTTTTTTAACCTCATTCAAAGCCTTTACAATATTTGGAACAATTCTATTTTTGAATCTCCTACCCTTTTCTTGCCTTTTCATCAACTATTCATTATTTTTGACCTTAAACCATCCATTAGTAAAAGTATTGGCTTACCTCTAATGTCACCAACCCAATGGTTAAAGCTTTATGCAATGTTGTTAGTAACATCTAGGTTCTGGACAGCTGGACCAAAGGCATGCCTTGACCGCATCTCTACTGGGATCTTTGTCAGCCATGCTGCAGATGCTAGTTTTAATTCATTGATTTTGTCATGCCAGAAATACTTCTTGAGAGCCACTCCAACAAAGCTATGCCTAAAATTGGCATAAATGTGCCTGACACACCTTCTGTTCCTAGCATGTGGAACAAGTTCATCAATAGCTTCTATCAAACCTTACATACAAATACACAAACAAAATTAATTGAGACACAAACAAAATTAATTGAAACACAAACAAAATTTAATAACATACCTTTTACCTATCAGACATAAAAGTCCAAGGCACATCCACATTAAATCCTCCTAACAAGTTGGATAAATTATGAAAAAAGAACATCCAACTATCTTTTTTCTCTGTCTCTACAATAGCAAATGCCAAATGAAATAGGCCATTTTTTTCCATCAAGGCATATAGCTGCTAACAACACCCCCCCTCCCCCAAACCCTAAACGGGCCTTTTAAATAGCAGCCATCATACCCAATAAATGGAGTACAACCTTGCATAAATCCATCTCTTAATGTAGCTAGTCCTCAAAAAAATCTCTTAATAGTTGGAATGATAATTACACTACTACCCTCATTAATCTCACACTCCAATGTGACTACACTTGTGACGCCCTGAAACCTCTAGTTAATTATGCAAACATCTATTTATAACCATCTCATAAAAACATGCTATTTTATAACGTAATGAAACCAAACACGCGTTCTATTACAAAAGGGAGGTTTATATAATTCGTTTATTACATATACACAAACTAAACTATCAAGTTTTGAGCACAACATATACATAACTAACTAAATGCCTCGAAGCGCCCACCTACATCTTCCTCGTTCCTATCCTCTGGTGTCTCAAATCTTGCTAAAAACATAATGGAAAGCAACGTCAACATATACACATGTTGAGTAGAAATTCACATAAAACATGAGGTGTTCGTGTGAAATTGCATATTGTCACAAAGAGCACATAAAGCACATAAAACCATATAATTTCCAGCTCACAAGATCATAACTTTCTAACAAATTGTTACCGATTTCCACCTAGATGGGCGGCTACCTTATCTCGTCGTGCTGTAATTCAATTCCACTCGATACTATAATATATGCACATAGTCACGTAATAATTCACATAATACTTTACCTTTGGATCACACTATCGTGATCATAATTTTCGTATAACTCCCACACAATATTCATAATTACACCAATTCCAACCAATCTTGGTGTTTTCAATCACAATATCCACAATAATTACACCAATTCCAACCAATCTTGGTGTCTAACAAATCACACCGGTGGTCATATCCCGAGCCTATGCCGAATTTCCTATGACCTGCAACCAATATATGGAACTCTCCATCCATGCAAGATGGGAATAGGACATGGATGGCGAGAACTATTTTAAAACCGTCAAGCCCATTGCCGCCCTGCCGAACTCTAGCCCCATCCATACCGAAAATACATAGGGCCCTTATACACATAATTCCGACACATATGAATCACAATTTCATCACAATACACACTGATTCAGCTCAAATTCAGCGCAAAGTACCAACATTTCCAGTTTTGCGAAATCGACATTTACAACTTCGAACTGAAATTTCTAGCCTTCAAACTACTAAACTTCCAGCCTAAAACCTACTGGAGATCCACACATATATTCCCAAGGTTGTAAAATAGACTTTTAGTTGATAAAATTTCAAATTTCCAGCTTACGAGACCTGAAATTTTGAGACTGCGACGCGAAACGTTTTAGCGCGCAACTTCGGAAATTTCCAGCTTTCGTATCCCAAAATTCCAGCTTTGAAAAACCTGTAAATCCGGCTTATTTTACACTGAATTTATAGTTTTAAAACCAAGTTTTCATTTGGGAATTTTCGGATTTTCCAGCCTTGCAAAAATTGAATTTTTCAACTTCAAAACAATATTTCTGCATGAATAGTAATTTCCAACATATGCGCAACTTGAAATTTCAGCTTGGAAAACTTAAAATTATAGCTTCTAGCACATATATAAGACTCTAACAAGGTATAAAACATGATAACATAGTATAATTGCAACAATTTCAGCATGCTTATTCAAGAATTTAACCAAACATGCTCATAGAAACATCATAAACATCATATACACATAACCAACACATCTTGAAATCCCTTAGACCCAAGATGGAAACCAACTTGTGGTGACCTTCTAGGTCTTATAGGGGAGATAACATGCCAATAGATTGATAAAACCTAACCCTAGCTCATGACATAGGAAAATTTCTACCTTGATGTCTTTCTTGCCTTGTAGGGATTTGAAGAAGGGAAAGTGTTTGAAGTTGTGAGATTGTTTGAAAGGTTGAAGGAGAGTAGGGAAAAGTGAAAGAAAACAAGATGAAAATGAAAGAGATAGGGGTAGGGATGGTTCTTGTGTGTGTGTGTGTGTCTGTGTGTGTGTCTGTGTGTGTGGTGATTTGTTTTTGTTTTTACAAGTGATATTACATAAAAGATAATAGGAAGAGATAGAATTAAAATAGCATTAAGTCATTCTCCCAATTAATACCCTAATTGGCCAAGTATATGATCTAAGATAGCTTAAGTGTAGCTAGCTCTACATTAACATGAGTCAAGCATGAATTCTTGCATCTAGAAGGTATTTTACAAGTGTATTAATACATTGTATCTAGCAACGCTAGCAAACTTGGAGGATAAGACTTAATATAAACCAAGTATTTAATCTTTTATATTTTTATCTCCAAAAATTCCAAAAAAAAAACGTCCAGCCCCCTATTTTTAATCTGAAAATGTTGGTTATTTATTGTATTGTATAGAATTATTCATATTAGGGAAAGAAATAATATTTAGGGGTAGAAAATACAATTTACTCATTTCTTAGGGTTTTAGGGCATAAAATCCGAAAATTCATAATTAATTTAGAAAATTCCAAAATTATGAAATTTAATCTTTATAAATCTGAAATTATATGTATATTTCCCAGAAATTAAAAATGTTTTAGTTATATTTTTGAGAATTGCAATTTAGGACATAGAATTTTAAAAATTGTGTTCAAATGTCAAATTCGTCTAAAATTTGGAAGATCGTGTAATTTATTCAAAATTGCATCTTCTCCATGCATAAAATCCTAGAATACTTATTTTTGAAAACTAACGAGTATTTAATAGATGAATTTTCCAAGAATATATGGTAATCAAAATTCGAAAATTAGTACTTTACCGTTCAAATTGTACATTAATCTCAAAATCAAAGTAAAAAGTCAAAATAACAAGTAATAATAACACTTCCAAGAAGCATAAGATTTCATATCAATTATTTAAATAATAAGGAATACCGGGTCATCACAACACTACCCACATTTTCGCTCCTCACCATTTAAGCATAATAAGGCAACTTACCAAAGGAATCCCCATCACTGCCTTCAAGTTCATTTAAAGCCATTTTCTTAGCCCTATATATTTGCATATATGAAGGCTTAACATCAAATTCTTCATGTCATTGAAAATTTCTTTAGGTTTAATGCAAGGATTATCTCTTAAAATTTTTATCAGTGTACCTGCTATCCATCTTGCACTAGCTTGTCTAGTAATATCAACTCTAATTCAACGATGCACATTTTTAAATGCCTTAATCTGAAAAGACACAGCATCACTAGCCTTATAGGCATGTAACCTCCAAGGGAAACCTTTAGACTCACACATAACAGTAACCCTACTGGGCTCATTCTTCTTATACAAAACATTAAAACCGTCTTAAATAGTCAAATTCCTTAAACCATCCCTAAAGGCATACACAGACTTAAAATTCAACCCTTGGTAAAAATTAACCTTATCCCCATCTTCATACACATCATTCCTAGCCTCCTTATCTAAACCCCCCTTGAAAGGATCACTAACAAACTCAGTATCAGAATCATTTTGAGCTTCACAATGGTCATCACTAGCATAATCTGACAACTCATCATCACTAGATTCTAACCTTAAACACCGATCATCCCCTACCTTACTGTCTTGGTTAGAAAGAGAGTCATTATCACTAAAGTCATCATCTATAAACTCACTCTCATATCCATCCCCACTAGCTAAATGATATCCCCCCCCCCTCCCACTTCCCCATCCCCATCATCTCCATTCACACCATCCCCAATAACCCCATCATCACCTATATCAACCCTACCTTGCACATCATCAACAAAAATAGATATAAAATCAACAGAAGCATTCCTTTCATACATAAGCAACAAATGATGATCATTATTGATCATTATACTATCATTAGTCCCAACTACACTACAAGATATTTGTTTAGGCACAAAATCAATTTGAAAAACAGTTTTAATGTCATCAATCAAGTCAAGCAAGTTATACAAGTCTGGGTCTATATTAGGTAATTCAGCTTGATGACCTAAATAATGCACAACAAGCAAGAATGCTTTATCCACCATTCCTCTTAAACAAACAGGAAAAAAAATTAAACAAACATGCACTCAAAAAAAAATGGCATAGCCATAAAAAAAAAAAAACATAGATAGCCAAAACAAACCAAAATTTCAAATAAAAAAACCAAGACCATCCCATAATCTACACTTAAAAATGCATGTACAGTACAATCAAAGACCAAAAACAAACCAAAAATTAAACTCAATAGTTAAAATACACTCCACATTACAATAACACGAAAATGAAGCCATCAATCGACCATGAAACCCCTTATTTAATAGTTTCAAAAAAAATACCAAAATCCCTAGTTTTTTTGTCAACAAATATGCTCCAAAATGCCACAAATCCTAAAATTTTGAAAAATGAACAACAACCGAACAGAATACAATGAAAAAACTATGTATTTTTAAAGGGAATTTTGAAAAAAATTCAAAATTTCAGCCCCATGCATGAACAAACAGGTAAGAGAAAACTCCTGGTAAATTTCATTCCCTGTTGAAACCTTACACCTTAAATTAACTATAACGCAGTGAAAGACGACCTTTCACCATTGGATTACGTCGGATTCTAACCAAGAAAACTAGGGTTTTTTTTTTAGAGAGAGATTGAAGAGAGAATTTTGGGGTGACTCTTCAGCTTCTACTCCAACCCGCCAAACATACATGACTCAAGGGTAGTTTGGGCATTTCACAAAACACCATAATTTGACAAATTTTTAAATCTAAGAAAAAAAGGGTATTTTGGGTTTTTCACTTAGTCCATCATGTATAACATAATTAATGCAAACCTAAAGGGGGTTTTGGTAATTTTTGATAGTTAGGGATTTTTTTTGTAATTTCAAGAAACCTCAGGGGTAGCGTTAGTAATTCGCCTTTGTTCTTTTTTCAATCAATATTCTCCCCTCCCCCAGAAAAACCCTAGTTTTCTATCAGTTAACCCTTTAAATCTGACGTTAATCACAAAATTAAATACAATCCTTATGAATGTTGAAAAAGTGGCTTATTCTACACTACAAGAAAATGAGTAAATTAATGATAATATAATAAGTGATAATAAAAAAATCGTCATTGATTATATGCCTTTAGTTACAACAAAATTATGTTATTGCCAAACTTAGTTTGCACAATATCAATGGTGAGAATATAGTTCAAAATTGATAATTAATGACTGACCTATGGTAGGAACTTAGCCACAATGAAATCTTGTCACAAAATTGTAATGACAATTTTTTTGTCATTAAGTTGTCAGTACAGGTGTGTCGCTAAATGTTTTGCAACAAGATAAAGTTTGTTGTCGTTGAAGAAACTTAATTAGTGATAAAATAAAAGATATTGCGCTCAATATATACAATTATCGGTGACAACTTTTATATTATTATTTTTATATTTTGTCATTAATATTCCTTTTTCTTATAGTGTTATACTCTTCACAAGAGTAGAACGTTCTTTCTGCATTCTCCTTTGTAAAAGAGCACTTCAATTTACATCGTTACTCATCATGGCAAGTGACCATAGCCAAGGCCTGTCAATGGGTAGGGTTTACCCTACCCTGCCCTAAATCAAAAAATACCCAATAAAGGATACCCTATACCCTATCTTATCCTATTTAAATACAGATCCATTGAGTATGTATATTAAGTCTACCCTATTTTTAGGGTATGGGTCCAAGCCCTACCCAATCATTTTTTCTTTTTTTGTCATTTTGTGACATTGTATCCTTTTTTTTAGTTCACACACACATTTACACACATTACACATACACACACTACACCCACACAAAGCACACACAATTTTAGCACACACACATACACAAATGTGTGTATAGTGTGTGTGTGTGTATGTGTGAAAAATATGTGTGTGTGTGTGTGTAAAAAATATGTGTACAGTTTGTCTGTGTGTGTGTGTGAAAAATATGTGTGCAGTATGTGTGTGTGTGTGTGAAAAATATGTGTGCAGTATGTGTGTGTATGGAAAATGTGTGTATAGTGTGTGTGTGTGTGTGTGAAAAATATGCATGCAGTGTGCAATGTGTATGTGTGAAAAATGTGTGTACAGTGTGCTGTGTGTGTGTGTGTGTGAAAAATGTGTGTACAGTGTGCAGTGTGTGTGTAAAAATTGTGTGTACAATGTGCGTGTGTGTGTGCGTGTGTGAAAAATATGTGTGCAGTATGAATATTCGTTGGATATCATTATCCAATGGGTAGGAACGGGTAAGGCTCTGTCCTAACCCATTCATTTTTAGTAGCATAGATTAGGGTAGATATGGATAGATTTTAAAATTTTAGGGTATGGGTAGAGTATGAGTAGAGAATGAATGAGTACGGGTAGGGTAAAACAAATTGAACTTTTCACTTCCTTTGCTTATTGGTTCCTCTCAATTCGCAAAATGAAGGAGATTTTCACTTCAATTTAAGGCTTCAATCATGTAAAATTTGGTGAGGAATTAGGGTATTATAGAGGGAAGCAAGAATTTATATATAGTTGAAGGATCAAGTGACATATAACCGGTGCAAGAAAAAAAAAAAAAAAAAAAAAGAAAGTCATGTGACAAGCACACCCCATTTTCCGATGGTAGTTTGACTATATACTTCACTACAATACGAAAGTATTGAAAAAGAGGACTACATGTGTGAATTGAAGACTAAAAAATTTGCCAAATAAACGACTAAAACTGAAAATTGTTGATGTCAGATTCTAAAACTTAAAGTGTAATTATGTGAACTAAAGGATCAAAAGTGTCTGAAGTCCTAAGTTTGAGGACTCAAAATATAATTTTGCTAAATAAATAACCCACATTCGTATGTAAGTTCTAGGTACCATGGTGATAACTGTAGTATTGTTAGTACGCGTATTATCACTAATTTTTGTTTCTCTAGTACATTGACAAACATAATCTTACCGTTATGACTTGTCATGATAATTTAATATGTATGGGCCAAGGACCCGAGCATCATATAACCCGATTGGATGAACTTAAAAAAAATTTACTTCGCCAATGGAGCTTTTTATGTTAGAGGGTTTTTTTAAAATAAGTAATTTTGCCTTTGGATACAATAATTAAAAGTATTTTTATTTGAAGCTACAAAAAAGCCAATTTTGACTTTTTTTCTGGCTTCTGCTTTTTTTAAAAAGTCCATCCAAACACAATTTTTTTTGTTATGAAGTGTTTTTTTTTCAAACAATAAGAGTTTCTTATCTGAAAAAAAATAAAAAAAAAAAAACTCATCCAAACGGACTCATAATATTCTTAAATAAACTTAAAATTGCACTAAAACAACACTGATGTTGATGGTTCGATTAGTAATGACCAGCAACTCTGTACCCTGTGCCCACTATGGTTTGCTTCCTTATTGATTCTTGCTATAACATTTTGGTTGAGCATCAAGCCAATCGTGGCTTATTGAATAAATAAAAAAAAAATAAGAAAAATAATTTAGTAATATTACTTTTTGGGCGTGAAATGATTGATATTACGAACTCTTATTCTGCACTATCTTTGTGCTCCAAAATTAACACGCACTAAGAGAAATCATATTAATTCTAATTACTGTAAAAATTCCTGCTAAGCACATTAATTATTCGTGTTTTATTATCGTTAAAAAATTATTTGATTTTGTGGCTGTGAGGTCAAAACTCTTCAAATATAGAATTTAAAATTTAAGAAACAACGCGTTAAGTGATTATTAGAAGTTGACATGACCGCGTCCTAATTAACTCATTGTAAAGTATTAATTAATTATTGGAATTCTTGAAAAAGCTAGTTATTTTCTCTTTTATGTTATATTTTTTTATCCCAACTTGCCTTTTTCTATTTGATATTCTACCATTATTAAATGGATTTTAATTATTTTATAATATAATGAAGCAAAATTCGAAAAAGCATGCAAGTATAATGCAAGTGGAGCTGCTATTGGATATGATAAATGTGTTTTATTCATTAATCACACACTTTTTATGTCTAAAAAGAGTGTGGGGAAGTGGTTAAGTACTTATCACAAATTTGATTTTTGGTAATAAGCGTGCCGTGTGTCCTAAAGTCTAATTTCATATTAAATAAATTAAATCTTTTTATTGATAGAAGGCTCAATTAAGGTCAAGCTCAGCTTGTTTACAATCGAGCTTATTTGAGTTTGAGTTAAAAGTCGAACTCACCCAAACTAAAACGCACCTATGAATGTTCAACTAATATGAATTTTAATATTGGATATGTATATATTATAAAATCAAAGTATTATAACAAATAATTTGAGCACATTTATTAATAGTACTACATATAATTTTGATATTCACACTAGTATAACTTGTATGATTTAGATATCTTAAACGTGTTTTTAATACTGTTTTTCCAATAGTATACTTGCTATGATACTGTCCTAGATACTACAATATAATTTGATATCATTAATAAATATTAATATTATGATAGTATAAATTTATTCTTAGTATCGTTCACCTATTCCATCATCATTAACACTATATCTTATCATTATTTATGATATATCTTAAAATAAAATTTAATGATAAAAATTTTCAAAAGCTCATGAGATTGCACACGAGCTTTTAAACATTTACTTCTAGGTTCAAATTCGATTTTAAAAAATCAAACACTAGTTAAATTTTACAGTCGAGTTAGCTCAACCCGTTTGACACCTTTGGTGTAATAGTATATTACACTTGGCGGCGGGGACGAATGCTATTCTCATCTTCTTCTCTTTTTTTTTTTCCGAACTCATCTCTTCTAGTTTTATATCAATGGTTTTCAATTTTTGTTTTGTTTTATATAAAAAAAAACAGCATCTAAAATGAAATTCGGATCCTCTACTGCATAATTATACTACACATTCTGTTACACTAAATCAATACATGTGCATATGTATTGATAAGCAGTTAAAGTATAAAGAAAGAGAATTTTTATATTTTTTTTTATATCATTAGTTTGTCCTTTTTTTTATTTCAACTGCTCACTAATACATATAGTATATATTAATGAGTGTAGTAAAAGATATAATACGATTATGCAATAGAGTATTCAAACCGTTTAAAATGGGCTAAAAGCTTCGTTGGGAGTTGGCAGTTGGAGGCTGGAAGTGTTGACTTAATTTCCCTGAAATTTCCCCTTTTAAGTAATCTTTGTACTTTTTGGTATGAGGGTTGTGGTGCGCACGCAACTTTAGGGGATAACAATCATAGATATCATCCATGGCTTAAAATCGTGTAATCGCTTTTCTAAGTGATATTTGTTTAAATTTAATTTGTTGGGCCCTGGGTGATTTGGAACAATTGCTTTTACGAATTGACAAAATCACCCTAGACATTCTAACAATAATTTAGATTTTAGAATGTTTATTTCTAATTCTTTTCAGAAGCTTATTTGCTGATTAGTTGAAAATTGTTTGTGATGACATGGAAATCTAAAATTATCTTTTAAATTATATGTATATGTATATGTATATTTATATTTATGAAAAATTATCAAAGACTAATTGTCTATCAAATTGAGATAAAATCTTGATATTATCTTAGATTATATGTTTATATTTATTAAAAAGATAAACATTAAGCACATTTAAACTTGTCACAACTCTCCTTTCAACACCTATAAAAAAAGGATCATAAGTTCCATACAAAAGATACTGAGAAAGAAAGAGACACCGGAAAAGAAGAGAATGAAACTATATGAAAAAGCTATGCCCAAAATTCCGTAAACTTGAAAAAGAAGAATCACCAAATATCTCCACAAGTATTATTTCAAATTCTACAAATCTCCGACTGTGGTCAACAAGCTCCTGAACGAGCTATACGATCAAATCCACACATCTCCAAGACGTAGTCTTCAAGCCAACTGCACAAGTCTTGCAAATCTCAATCTATCGAGTTCACAAGTCATTTTGGCCGAGAAAATGAGTTGATCAAAAGACGTCTTTTCTCGCGATCCATTCAAATTCTCCGGATCCATCCGTCAAGACATTAAAATCCCAACCGCTTTTTCCATTGAGACATTAAAATCCCAACTGCTTTTTGTCAACCGATAAATACGCTTTCATGCCCTCGGAACGAAGAACCAGGTGTTAAAATCAAGGGATGTACTTTGTAACTAAAAAATTATAAATAAATTAAAGTTGTATTCATAATTATTTTAATTATTTAATTGAATCTCTCCTTAATTTTAACATATATTATATTTGCGGCGAATTTTTTTCGCAAACAGTTTGTATGTAATGGAGCAATACGGGACGACATATATTTGAGTTATAATAAGTGGATAATATATTATTGTTGTTTCTTATGTTATTGTGGTATATATTTAATACTTTTATATTTAATGTTAATTTTTACTTTTTTATTTTGAAAATCGACTCGATGCAACTTTTAGTGGAATTTAATTTCAATTCATGTATTTTGTAATATTTTTCATATAATATTTTTTGCTACACTTATTAATATATGTTATAAAATTAAGAAAGAGAAAAATTTGTGATAAGAAAAAAAAGTACATATTTGTTTTCCTAATCTCAACCCCGAATCAACAAACGAAATATATTTTGAGGAGTACCGCATGAAAATCGCGCAAAAAATCCACATTGACTCCATTGTGGTAGCTGCTCCTGTCTCAACACTCACCTAATCCAACTTCCTCCCACGGATGATCACGGGGGAGGGATTACGTACGAGACTACATACTCGGAAGAAGATGATACCCATCACCCTGTTCCTAGTTAGCTTGGATTTGAAAAGTCTGTATTGATATATTATTGACATGAAAATTTTGAATTTCGCTTTTTAATTGCATATATTTATGGGATAAATGTTAAGGATTTAATCTTTATCAAATTGAGATAAATTTTTGGCATTATATGTATATATCTAAATATAAAGAAGAAAAATGTCGAAAACATTTGAAATTACCAAGATTGCTACTCTAACACCTATATAAAAGGGTCTGCAATACCATATATGACACCAAACAAGGAGACATCGAGAAAGTAGGGAAAAAAGCCATTTGGAAAAACTCTCTTCCAAATTCCACAAACTTGAAGAAGGCAAATCCTCAAGCATCTCCACTAGCGTTCTTCCAAGTTCTACTAGTCTTCAAATGCGGTCAACAAGCTTTTAAGCCAACTCCACGGTCAAGTCCACAAATCTCCAACACTACAAGAAAACGCTCAATTTTCGGCGGAATATTCCGCCGAAATTTTTTGGCAGATTTTCGGCGGAATTTCGGTGGAAAATTAAAAAAAATAAAAAATAATAAGTTTTAAATTTTTTGGCGGAATTTCGGCCGAAAAATTTTAAAAATTAAAAATAAATAAAAAATAATATTTTTAAATAAAAAAAAATAATCATAATAATTTTTTAAATTTTTCAGCGGATTTTCGGCGAAAAATCTGCCGAAAAATTTAAAAAATTAAAAATAAATAAAAATTAATAATTTTTAAATTTTTGCCGAAAAATTTTAAAAATTAAAAATAAATAAAAAATAATATTTTTAAATTAAAAAAATAAAAAATAATAATTTTTTAAATTTTTTCGGCGGATTTAAAAAATTAAAAATAAATAAAAATTAATATTTTTTAAATTAAAAATAAATAAATAATAATAATTTTTAAATTTTTCGGCGGATTTTCGACTTCTAGGTTGGGCAATTGAAATTTTAATTTCAAAAAATATAAATTAAATTTCGGCGGGAAATTCCGCCGAAAATATATTTAATTAAAAAATAAATAAATAAATAATAATTTCGGCGGAATTTCCCACCGAAAATTTATTTAATTAAAATATATATATATATATATTTTCCGCCGAAAATCCGCCGAAAAATCACTACCGACGAAGGTTTTTTCGGGAGATTGAATCTTCCGAAAATCCGCCGAAATTTATTTTTTCCGTCAAAAATCCGCTGAAAATTTCGCCGAAAAAGCTGTGTTTTCTTGCAGTGCAAGATGCGGTCTTTAAGTCTTCCAGTTGATTGCACTTCACAAGTGTTCTTCCAAGTTTTTGAGCTTTCTACATGATCAAATCCGCAAATTTCCAAGACGCGCGCAGTCTCCAAGCCTCCAAGCCGACTACACCACTCTCGCAAGTCAAATCTTTCAAGTTCAACAAACCCTTGTGCTAGAGAAAAGGAGTCAACCAAGAGGCGTCTTTCCTTGCGATTCATCCAATTTTGCGAACATCCATCTACCAACCCTTCAAATCCTCAACCACTACTTCAACTAGAAAACAAGCTTTTCAAGCCTTGGAGGCAAAAAAGAGAAGTCAATACTAAGGGGATGTACTCTGTAATTAAAAAATTACAAAGAAATCAGAATTTTTTTCTTACAATTTTATTTAACTGAAATTCTTTGACTTTATTTGTTCATTAATTATAGTATACATTATATTTGCATAAATTTTTTCTGCGACCGTGCATATTTTATAATTAATTTCGATTTTACAAATAAAGGTTGTTATCCTTAGCATGTCTTGTGAATGAGAAAAACAAAGAAAAGCAGAAAAGAAAAGGATATTTCAACTACATTCACTACTAGAAAAGTGCTGATTTTTGCCAAATATTGGGACTGATCTCTGTCAGTGCCAAAAAAATAGCCATGAATTTTGTGTCAAGTTTGCTACCTATAATTTTTACGATCGATTTTGCGACGGATTACGTGAGATGAAAAAGATGCTAATGTGCAACCTGTATGACGATTGTTACAACGGACGCGATTGGTTGCAAAATTAGTTAATTCTTTTTTTGATTTTTGCGACCACCCTTGTCTGTCGCAAAGTTTGGCTCAAGTTTGTAGTATTTTTGCAGCGAAGTTAGGTGGTCACAACTTTTTTTTAAAAAATGTATGAAAAAAATGTCGCAAAAATCGCTGATTTGTTTTTTCAACAACTTGTGATTGATTGCAAATTTGATCGCAAATGTGTACAAATTCTATAATTTAGTTTTCACAGTTTTCTATTCTTTAGTCCAATCAAACAATCTAGCAAAACTAACAATATGATTTAATATCCAACGAAAAATAATTAAATTACTAATAAAACATTAATATTTAAATACGAATAAATTTTTTTGCATTATGAGTCTAATATCCAAGAGCAACAATAATAAAAGTAACTCAATGACATCCAACAATGACAATATAAAAATACCCTAAGACAATATTAATAACAACAATACTATTTCAATACATCTATTACTAATCTAATGAATATAAATGCATCATTTACCATCTATACCACCACTATGGTCACCACCATCTCCACTATCATTCCCGTTCCAACTGGTTTCAGTAGGTGTAGAAGATGAATTTACAGCTAGAGGAGGTAACTGTGTAGGTGGCATAGACGGAGGAAGCATATAAGGATAATCATTTGGAGGTGTCGAAAAATAAGCAATCTGCCTACTAGCAGTCAAAGAGAGAACGGAGTCAACTGCAATATCTTCATCATCTCATGAAGGGGCTACACTTGGGATGTTGAAGTAGCTAACAATTGCTTAAGCTCCATGTTTTCAATACTCACCTTGTCAACCTTCTTGTCCAATTTAGTGTCCCGATTATGGGGCGCCCAAGGCTGTGTCAACATCCGAGTGGATTTATAGGAGGATGATCCGGTTGTACCCACTAAACTGTAGGCGCATCCCAAATTTAATCCTCCAACGACCTCAACCAATGTCTATTTGCAAAAGAAACCATTAGCTATTAATGTTTTTAGAACTTATATATAAATGAGCAATCATATATATATATATATATGTGTATGTATGAATATGTAAATAACTAATCAAACTCACATTAATATTACTAGGCATCTGAAAGTTGTCACCCAAAAGCTCCTTTTTGTTTTTATGGTACTCCTTCCTCTCACAGTAGGTAGTCTGCAAAGTGGTTACCGGCGTGGCCACCGATGTGATGACAAAGGTTGCCAGCGTGGCTGCTGGTTTCATAATAAGGGTTGCCAGCAATAGAAAGTAAAAAAGCGGAAAGAGAACTAGGGCTTATCATTTTGGGAGGGAACAGAAGGGGGGAAAAGTTGAGCATAAGGGCTTCATTTTGTAATAGATAATAGGGATCGCAAAATCCTTCGCAAACTATAATAATAATAATAATAATAATAATAATAATAATAATAATAATAATAATAATAATAATCTTTCTATTATTTATTAATTAACAATAATAACAATTAATCTTTTAACAATAGTTTGAAAATTATAATAATATTTTCTTGTTCAATCCTTTATATGTTGTGATAATTTAACAATAAATTATTTTATTAATTTCATTTAATTTATAATTGATTTAGTCATTCAACTACACCAATACTAATACTGCATATATGATAATTGAAATCAAATTAGCCTATTAGTTATTGTTGTGCGGCTAAATAAAGTACAAAAATTTAGCGCTAATTAACAATTAATTAATGAAATTATATTAGTTACGCAAATGTTGCCTAGTTCAAATTAAATAAATCACGTGCAATCAATTAATATTTGATATATATATTAACTGAGAATCAATTTGGGAAACATCATCTATACTATTATAAATAGAAAACCATTTTTGTTTCACAAATAGCGGTTATTTATGTGATTTTACAAAAATTGCCCTTCAATTTTATGTGGAATAAATAGAGATATGTAAAATTGTGGCTAAAATTGAATATTCACATGAAATCGGTTCAATTTGGATACCAAATTTTGATGTGCCAGTAAATAAACAAATAAAAAGGTCAATATTGTAATATTACATCCAATTTTAAAAACTCATGTTTTCAACCCACAAACCACTTTTTCTAATTACAATTACATGGTTTTTTTGTTGTGTGTTTATTCTTTATCATGTAATTTTAATTCATATAATTATTTTATTTTTAAATTATTATAATTTAATAAATTATTTGAAATAATTCTTAAAAAAGTATTCGTATAAAAGAAATTTAGTAATATATTTATAGTCTCATCCTAAAAAAAAATTGAAGTACTACATTAAAATATATATTTTTTATATTTTGCACACACGTAGAGTGTGCAATATTGCTAATATAATAAATTCAAAGCTACTAAAACTTGACATTGAAAGCCCAAGGTGACTCATGGAAACAAACATAAATTAAATCGACAATCAAATTATTGCTTTGTTCAAATTAATATTCATTAAGTAATGAAAACAATTTTAGACAATGGAGACGCAATGCATGAAAATCTTCTGTTGATGGCATCACCTACACTATTTATACTAAGGGAGAGACCCTTTTAAAAATTGCCTTGATCTCTCCCACATACTTTTGTGTGTGTGGATATAATTACTTTCAATCATATAGTTTTATTTATTTTTTAGTTTTCACTTATCTTAAATTAAATAAATTCTAAAAAGTTTTATTTGTGTAAAAAAATAATAAATATTTATAATTTCATTTATCAAAATTTAAATATGAAAATATATGTTTTTTATTTTTTAGGCCGCACAAACATTGTATGTGCCACCTTGATTAGTTATAATTATTAGAATGATCAATATTTTAAAATTTATAACATCAAATCAATAAGTATACAAATAAAAAGGCAAACCATTCGCAACAGATGCAATCGGTTAATATGTCTAACGGTTTTGCGACCGATTCAGTTGGTCACAAAAGTAGTGAACCATCATTAAAACATCTGCGACCGAAAACGTTGGCCAAAACACGACAATAAAATATGCGACGAAACATGTTCACCTCAAAACTCACATGGCGCCACTTTTGCTATGGTAGTTTTCCAATATTTGTTTTTATAATACAATGAACTTGGGACATACTATAGATGTCAATCAAAAAAATACCCTCACACACATACACATACTCACTATGAAAAATAGACTCCTATTAATTAAGGAATGTATTTTTTAGAAAAAAAAAATTGGTTAAATAACTTTTCTTAAGTAGTTATGTTATACGATGTAGCTCGGCTTAGGGTTGTCAATAGTCACGGATCTTGATTAAAATTATTGTAGGTGCCAAACTTATGATGGCACATTTGAACACTTGGGGTTTGACTTTTGAATTGTGACTAGCCTTTTAAGTTGGTGCATGTAGACTCCATTAATCACTTTTAAATTGTGATGGACCTTTTAAGTTGTATTTTTATTTTGATGATTTGGAGAGCCACATATATATGAAATGTAGATATATATATATATATATATATATAATAGGGTAGATTTATGAGTTTGGGAGAGCCAGGGCTCCCATATCACCATTAAGCTCTACCCTTGGCTGTCAACTATTATAATTTGATCCGAATTCAATCATGATTTCGACCCAATCGATCGATTACAAAATATAATAAAAAGATCTTAATTACTATAAATATCGTAATTCATAATAAGTGGGTCAAATGTAAAATCAAGTAATCCAATCATTTAAAGATTTGAATTCGAATTTTAATACTATTTTTTATTAAATTAATAATCATACATATATATAAATATATAATATTAGAAAAAAAAAAGCCTTAAATAAAATACAATTAGTATATACACAATTATAACAAAAACTATTATAATCTTTATTTTTTTGAGGCGATTATACTTTATTTAACGAAATAAAATAAAGTTTCTATAAGTATTCTTTTACAATATTTAATTTTATTTTATAATATATTAATTTTTATTGATTATTTTAATTTAAACCTTTATTTAAAAAAAAAAAGAGATATCAGGTCAGATATTTTTTGAACTTTTTGTCAGTTTAACACTTCGTAGTAATTAACATAAATTCTATAGAGTTTTGGTCGGACTTCGATTCACTCGAATATTAGAAAAGCTAACTACCAATGAAAAATTGTTGGAGTAAACTTGAATCAACTTATTTTTTTTTTCTTTTTCTTTATATATATATATATATATATCATTGTAATATCACTAGCAATTTCCAACTCCCTCTCTCTCTCTCTCTCTCTCTCTCTCTCTATCTATCTTCTGTGTGGTGGTATGACGCCTGACGAGACTGAAGTTGATTGAAAATAACGTGGCCATTATATAACAGTCCACATAGTTGATTACTTTATTAGGTGGGAGCAGGGTCCACCAATCTCTTCAACATATAATAAAAAGTCAAAAAGTGAAATAAATGAATAAATGTGTAGAACATTTGGTGATCTTGATTCGACTTACGCTCAAACGTTATTAAACAATTATGAGAGTTTTTAAGATTTTCACTTTAAGAAGATTAAAATGAGTCAATGAGGTTGAATAAAAACGCTGACAACCCTATAAGGTTTTCAATTTGAATTTCACTTTAATTTTTCTTTACTTCAATATTGACAATTAGTTAATGATTCAACAAGGATAATATTTTTAATATTAATTGTTAATTTGATAATATTTATAATTTTTTTAGTATAAACAAGTAATTGAACACACTCGATGCATGTGTAAGAAATTAAAATAAATTATAATTTAATTACATACTTCAACTCCGGTGATATATAATTATAAATATCTATTAAATTTTATACAAAAATATATTTGATAATTGTTTGTAATGTATTTAGTAAATTTATTATAAAAAATAATTTAAAATGAAATGAAATTATGTTATAAAAAATATATAAGAAAGCGAAAGTTAAAAAAGAGTTGATAAAGAAAAGAATGAAAAAAAAAGGTTAAAAAAATATTGATAAAGGAAAGGAGAATTAGAGAGGCGAGATATTAGAAAGAAAGAGTTAAAAGCACGTTAATTGATAGAAAGAGGAGTGAGGAGAGACAAAATAAATAAGAGAAGGGAAACATTGGGGCGTAAGATGAACTTAATCGATTCAATGAGCTGACACAAATTAGGCTCGACTCAAACTCAATTTTTTTGAGTTCAAACTTGAGCTCATTGATCTTGAGCTGTTTCACGAGCCCAGCTTGAGCTCGAGCTCGAGCTTAAAAATAAATGTTTAAAAGATCACGATCCAGCTCCTAAGCTTTCAATTTTATTTTTTAATTTAAAATATATTAGAAGTAATATAAGCTATTCTAGTATAAGTATCAAAACTATATAGTATTGGTATAAATGCCCAAAATATTTGTTAAAATAATCCAATTTATTAATATATGCATATCAAATATCAAAATTCATCTTATTCCAAGATTTATGATAAATTCTATTAAAAATGAGTTCAATTTTAAACTCGAGCTCAAATGGGCTTGACTTTAAATGAGCCAACTTGAGTTCAAAGTTTTGGTGATAAGTTTGAGTTTGAACAAAAATATATAAGCTCGATGAAGATGATTTTGAGCCCAATTTTTTTTTTTTTAATTAACTTGAGCTTGAGCCTAAAATTTTTTAAAAGCTTAACTCAAGCTCGACTCATTTACAACCTCTAGTTTCCCCATATGAAAGACAACAAAATACTAATAGATATTAATCTGGATATTAGAACCTTTTAAGTGTTTTATTAATAGTATAGATATATTAATTTAATTACTTTATTTCAAAAATGGTTACACCAGTCTAATTTTTTGGTTAAATAGCGACATAAAGAAGTTGAACCAAATTTTTTGAACTTGAAAGTTCAATAATCGCTAAATTTGGTATTGAAAAAGGTGGCGACTAATTGGGGAGACAAAAAGGAAATTCAACGTAAAATTTTATATGGCAACTAATTAGGAAGACAAAAGGAAATTCAACCCAACTTTACAATTGTATGAAAGCTTTTGCTATATTCGTTGATGCATTATATGTGTTTGTCAGATATTGTGATAATTAGAGAGAAAAAACATCGTAATCTGAAGAAAAAATAAAAAAAAATTATGTTTCTTTATTTCTCCTTTCTTATTTTTTCTTTCCATTTTTTATTTTTTATTTTTTATTTTTTTTTGTGGAGAATACATATCATTTAATTATAATATTATATTCATAACTCATACAGTACAAATCAAACTATTACATCATATTTCAAACTATATTATTTACAAATCAAACAATTCTATCATAGATAAACGAACAAACTACTCTTAAAGTAAAACAATAAACTACCATTAAAGAAGAAATAAAGACCACACATGTATTGATGGAAAATCAAACTCATGACTTTAGACTTTTGGGGTATTAGTTTTGCCAATTAAACTAAGTCTTATCTTTTTTTTTTTTTTTTGAAAGGTAAACTAAGTCTTATCAACCACCATACATTTTATATAATACATTATGTGTGTATTTTTTTTCCTTTTTTTTTCTTATAATTTGTCAAAAGAAAAATGTAGATATAATTTACATATTCTTTTAAAATGCCACATAATGTGTGTATTTTTTTTTTCCTTTTTTTTTCTTTGTATTAAATGAAGTATTTTTTTTGTTTTTTTAATTGTGAAACATACATTTTTTCGGGACCTTTGATTAAAATAATTGAATGCATCAACATGTATTTGACTTGAATTTCATTTGCTCGAGACTGAAGAAATTTGAAAATTAATTCGCAAGATACAAAATAAAATTTCTAACTTTTTAATGAAAAAAGTTGCGGCTGATCAACATAAAGAATTGAAAGATCAATGGCTGAACTTTGATAAAGGCTAAGTTGGAAATTTGGTATAAATCACTTTCGCCATTTTCGCTTTCTTTTAGAGAAACTTGTTCTACACAATTAATTGACTGACATAATTAATGAAGTAAGTTAATAATATTTTACTTATGTAATAATAAAAAAGAAATTGAATTATTCAATAGTATATTCAATATATATTTTCTTCGAAACAATTTTTTTTCTACCCTTTTTTAATTTTCAAAATTTTAAAATAACCCACCTTTTTAAAAGTTTTTTAAAATACCCTAGATTACCTTTTCAAACCTCGATTTTACTGTTTATGTGAGCCGACGTGTTTTCTTAAAAATCCAAATTTTAACCTTTATTTCACTAAAACCCTTCCTAAAGTATTTTTGATCATTCTAGTACATTTTTACCTATAAAATTTCTTTAAAAACATGTTTAAAATAGTAAAACTCACAACCATCCTTGTTTACATTGTCTAAAACTCAATCTTAAATTTTTAATTACTTATTAATTTTTTCTTAAATTCATAATGTTAAATCAAGTAAAACCCCCCTCCAAAGTTGGTATTAGAGCCATAAAGATCAATAAAAAACTATAAAATTACAAATTATGGAATATTTAGAATTATTAAAATTATCAATCATAAATCTTTTAATAATTAAAGAGCTATTTATTTATTTATAGGAAATAAATGATAAAGAATTTAGTGATGATTTAAATTTTGATTTACTATCTTGTGATTTCTCATGTGATGAAACTGATTGGCAGTTACCTTAACCACGAAGAATAAACTATTTCAAAACACTAAAAAGTTCCAAAAGGTTGAAAAGAAGTACAAAATTTTGATGTCTCTAGAGAATTCCGCCAAGGAATATAAATATGCTAGAATAAGAAAATTGTACGATAGAAAGTTAAAGGCTTATAAAACACAAAGAGCAGTAATGATTTTACTTAGCAATGCCTAATTATACATTTCATAGGCTTCGAGTAGAATTGTGTCTATATCAAAAAGAGTTGGATTTTATTTTAAGAAAGTCAGCTTATCATAGAGGAGATACTTTTAGAATTTGTATTTTAAAAACCAAAATAAAACAAATAAATGAGGGTCTTGATGTTTTAAGTCAAGCATGAAAACAAATAAACATCTAAAACGATGGATACATAGTATAAATCTAATTCTAAGTTTAAATATAATTCTTGAAGAATATAATCGAAAATATGAACACATTAAAACAGAAGAGAATAAAACAAAAATACAAAGTGGCAAACAAAAGATAAAAGCTACCCAACAAAATGCTCAAATATATTAGAATAGATATAAAAAATACAAATGGATAAAATAAATAAAAATATTGAAGAATTAAATACATGAATGAATAAAATGCTTGATTTACATTCTAAGTCAAGAACTTAAAGAATTAAAAACAGAGGTTCAAATCTTAAAGATTTGTAATTCAAATGTTGAAGATTTAATAAAGAATACCTATCTTAAGAAAAATAAATTCGACAAGAAAATAAAAAAAAAAGAGAAATTATAATAAAGCCAATAAAAAACTGTTAAAGAAACAGAACATCCAAATTCCTTTGATGCATATATGATTAATTTTGAATTACCTAAAATATTAGCTAAAGAAGAAGCCCTTAAAAAGGAAGAAAAAGGAATTATTTTTGTTTGAGGAGAATACATATCATTTAATTATAATATTATATCAATAACTCATATAGTACAAATCAAACAATTACATCATATTTCAAACTATATTATTTACAAATCAAACAATTCTATCATAGATAAACGAACAAACTACTTTTAAAGTAAAACAATAAACTACCATTAAAGAAGGAATAAAGACCACACATGTATTGATGGAAAATCAAATTCATGACTTTAAACTATTGGGGCATTAGTTTTGCCAATTAAACTAAGCGTTATCTTTTTTTTTTTGAAAGGTAAACTAAGTCTTATCAACCACCATACATTTTTTATGTGTTGGTTTATAATTTGTCAAAAGAAAAATGTAGATATAATTTACATATTCTTTTAAAATGCCACATTATGTGTGTATTTTTTTTCTCCTTTTTTTTTCCTTTGTTATGATTCACATTGTATTAAATGAAGTATTTTTTTTGTTTTTTTAATTGTGAAACATACATTTTTTCGGGACCTTTGATTAAAATAATTGAATGCATCAACTAGATAAATTCTACAAAATATGTATTTGACTTGAATTTCATTTGCTCGAGACTAAAGACATTTGAAAAATAAAAATTCTAACTTTTTAATGAAAAAAAGTTGTGGCTGATCAACATAAAGAATTGAAAGATCAATGGCTGAACTTTGATAAGAAGGAAATAAATGCTAGGTTGGAAATTTGGTATAAATCATTTTCGCTTTTCTTTTAGAGAAACTTGTTCTACACAATTAATTGACTGACATAATTAATGACGTAGGTTAATAATATTTTACTTATGTAATAATAAAAAAGAAATTGAATTATTCAATAGTCTATTCAATTTATATTTTCTTCTTTATAATTTATTAGACGTGAGATTTTGTTTTAAATAAAGAAACATTAAGTATTCCGATGTAATATATTATCTTGTGATTAATAATAATTGATAATGAATACATCAAATTAAATTAATTGAGTAGTGTATTAAGATATTTAAAAATTATATGAGGATCTTCTTTTTCTTTTTCCTTTTATTTTATGAGCTTTTGAGATCCTACGATTTTAGTTTGAGAACTCTTAGTTTGACCTGTTCTAAATTATTTTCTCCTTAGTACGTGTATTCACCTTTAAGCTAATGAACATTTATCCCAGTACTTTTAGGCTTCGTTTGGTAGGGTGGAAAATGGGAGGAAGGGGAGGAGAAGGAAGGAAATTGGAAGGAAAATGTATATTTTCCTTTGTTTGGTTGTGGGGGGAAAGGGGAAGAAAAGAAATTGAGAATGGAAAAATAAGCATGGGGCCCACTAATTTTTTTTCCACCCAAAATCGGACGGAAAATGAGAGGAAAATAACACAAGGATCTCTATAAAATTATATTTCCAAAATTGCCCATATATATAACTAGGTGTTTAAATAATATTGCATCTTCTACGAGCATAAATCCTTACATTTTTTAAATAGCAAATACGATGTGTGCATTTGTATAATACATTAAAAATGTATTTCACATATTTATTTATTTTATTTTCATTAAATTTTCTACGACATAATTATATTTATAATTATATAAGATTGTGGTTGTCGTTTGACACAATATAAACAGATATTTCATTATATTAATTTATATATTTTATTTATATTATACTTTGCATTATTTAGTTTAATTTTATTAATCTATTTTAATACATAAATTCATAAACACAATTATGATTTATAATAATATAAAGGTATAATTGTCATTTAGTACATAAATCATTTTCTTTCCTTCCATTTTTCCATTCAAACAAACAAGAGAAAATAAACAGATTTTTATTTTCTTTCCATCTGTTTTCCTTTCAACCAAACATACTTGTGGAAAATTAAAATCCACCCATTTTCTTTCCTTTCGTTTTCTTTCTTCTCATTTTCTTTCCTCCCTATTTTCTTTCCT
This sequence comes from Petrea volubilis, assembly GCA_026212405.1. Classification (NCBI taxonomy): domain Eukaryota; kingdom Viridiplantae; phylum Streptophyta; class Magnoliopsida; order Lamiales; family Verbenaceae; genus Petrea; species Petrea volubilis. The sequence goes on along the minus strand of CM047876.1, from coordinate 11,743,120 downwards.
CTGCCAAACGCACTGTTAAAGACGTAGGAAATATCATCGGGAGTTTGAATTCTAATAGTGCGCATATATGTGTGGGTTATATGCGTGCCTATTATAAAAATATATATTACATAATAATTTTGGTTATTTTACAAACTTTAAATGTTTTTGGTAAAATATTTGAAATAACTTGCGATTAGGTACTCCGAATCATTTTTGGATCGCGTGATGGTATTCTAATTAATAAGAGAGAGATAGAAGCACTAAACGGCGTATAGTATTCCCACAATTAAGTTAAACAACCAAGACCATGTGATACGCATACATTTTTATACGAAAATAGGAAACAAATATATGCATGTTATGCGATAACGTGTTCACACTTTTTTAAAGTGTAGGATTAAATATGTTTACTTATTTTTTATAAACTAACGTTTGCCATGCCTTATTATTATTATTATTGTTTTTTTACCCTTTTAAACATATTTCAAAATAATATTTAATTTCTACATGTAACTTTGATTTCATCTCCAAAAATACCATCTCACTTAGTAAAATAGTTGGCCGACTATTAGTACAATACTAACGTTTACCATGCCTTATTAATTTCTACATTGGCCAACTAATCCGGATCGGGTACTGCAGAGGTTCATTATAGGAGCGACTCTCTCACTCCAATTGCTCCATTCACAATACTAGGATTCGAATTCTGAACATTACTTAAGGGATCTAGCGCGTCATCCCGCTAGACCAATTGATAGTTGGTAATACACGAGTTATTAATATAATAAAATGAACTGTAATCTATCAGTTTTAATGAAATAAAAATAAAGTGTCAACTGAAGTCAAATGGAATATATATGCTATACTTGACATTTGCGCACAATTGATAGAAATTGGAAAGAATAGGATAAAAAAAAAAATTAAAAAAAAAAAACCCGACAGAGGGGAGGTGAGAAGAAAGAGAGGCACAACTACCGTGCATGTCAAGTGTAGAAATTTTAATATTTGTCAAATTTTAAAAGATGTTAAAAATATCATAAAAAGTAAATTACCTGTATCATTCTATAGTATATTAAACTCGATTAATTATTGACCAGCAAATTAATTAAAAAAAAAACAGAATCTTTGTCAGTATCTATCCACCTTAAATCCATCATCTAGTAGTCCTAATAGTATTGTACCAAACCATCTAAAAATTCCTCATCCTTGCTAAATAGATATTATATTTGTTTGTTTAAACTCCACATGACACTTGCTTTCGTTGACAATGGCATAATTCATAAAATTGATCTCACATTATTTCCAATTTGTTTACACAAAAAAAAGGTAAAAAATTATGTATCTTATAACCACACACTACGTTAATATCCAGGATTCAAATTCCTTTTGCATATTTATTACAAATGCTTATCAATTGTATGATCGATATTCGAGTTAAGTTTAGACCAATGTCGATTTCTGTAAATTATACTCCATTTTAGGTGGTGCTATACTGATGGTCCCAATGCTTACATTAATCGCTTAACTACGTCTTGTGTTGGTTGTAAAACATGAAAATGCATATAATATAGTTAGAAAGAAGAGGCAAAATTATTTATTTATTTATTATTGTTATTATTATTATTTAAGGAAGGGAAAGGAGTGCCGACCGTACAAGTGTGCAGGGGCATGTGGAAAATTGAGATTGGTTAATTAAAAAGGGGAGGCTTGACATTTGAATTGAATCGACTAATAGAGGCAACGATAAGGGCATTTCAGTCCAATAAACCGTGTATGATTTTCTCTTTTCATGGTCCCGGGAACCGTGTCAGTATAGCAGACTTTTATGGACAAGAAAACAATTCAATGTCATTGATCTCCCCGAAATGACCCCAGACGTGTAAAACAAAATCATATTTGTTAGTTGTTAACATTTACAAATTTTGATAATTAATTTTTAAAAAAAATTACAAAATTTCTATCGTATGACTTTTTGAATATGTTGAATACAAATTCATTATAAGTAATTCTACAAGAGTATTTAACTAATCAAATGTTTTTAAAAAAAAAAAAATTCTACGAGCTAGAGTATTTTCTTTGCATTGCTTGGACCTCAAACTTTATAGATTAAATTAATTTAAGAACAACTTATTTGATTTTAGAAGAAAATACGAGGAAAGTATTATACAAATATGATTATGACAATACTTATTGGGAGATATGTCTAACTACTTAGTCAAATTTGAAAATTGTGTATATATGTGTGTGTGTGTTCGTATGTGTTTATATACATATATGCACACACACGCATATCGTCGAGCACACTACGATACATGTACAAAACCAAAATGAGATATAGTATAACCAAATGATCCTAAATTATAATATCACCACAAAAAAAAAAAAAAGAAAAAAAGAAAGAAAGAAAGAAAATCAACCACAATATATTATAGAGTAAAATAAAAGTTGTCACCTATTATATATATTTAGCAACAACAAATTTGATTTTGGGGGAAAGAGGATTTGTCATAAGGTCAACAATGACAAGATTGTGTTTACATTTTCCTCATTCCAAATTTAAATACACTTATTGTGACAAATTGATGACAAGAAAAATCTGGTCACGTAATTATAGTGACAACTTTTTTTGTCATCAAGTTGTTATAAGTGCGTCATTATTATTAACGACGACAACTAAAAAATTGATTCTTTTGACTATTGAATCACATTGTGACAAAATCGTCACCAAAAACAAAGTGAGAGTTGTTGTCACTAAATAAGCTTAATTAATAACAAGATAAAAGGCATTGATACTTGATGCATATAATTAATGACAACATTATATTGCAACTTTAATTATTATCACTAATTTTTTTTTCTCGTAGCGTACTATGAAATTAATTTCTTATTAAATTATCTATATGAAAATATATCCTTTTAACTATTTTTGTTATTTATAATACCTTACTAAATATTTTAGAATATTTATAAAATCAATGATAAAACTAAAATTCAAAAAGAAGAGTAACCAAAAATTTCTATAGTTATTTTATTAGAGATATTTCAACAAAATAACATATAAACACATCATAGAAATATTAAACGATCTCTTACTTTACATAATACACAGTATATGAGTTCTAAATTATTACATCAAAAACAGCAATATATAATAAGCTTCTCTGTAAGAAAAAAATAACTTTGAATAAGTATTAAAAATATATACTAAACTAATAGGTCAAATAAAAAATAATAAGTTTTGACGAAATCCGAAATTAAAATCCTTGCTAAACCCCTGAATCAGAACCTTTGGTTTTTTTCGTTTCTTCATTTGTTTACGATAAAATAGTTTGATTTGTAATTTAAATTACAATTTATTTAAATTTATGTAATAAAATAAAATATAATTTAAAAAAAAAAAAAGAAAATTGATATTTGAACTTGCTTGACAAAGAAGGAGAAAGAACGAATCAGCTAGAATTTTCAAATTTCTTTTCAATTTTACAAAGGAAGCCATCAGAAAAAGGTCAAAACATAATACCATAATTGTTAGAAAAAATACAAAGTCAAACAAACTTAAAAGGTTCAGTATTTTTTTTTTTTTTTTGGGGAAATGATAAAAAATGCAGTATGGTTTACAAAGTAATTTAATCAAAATCTCAGGGGCAATTAGTCTACACGCGTTCTATATAAGCCGTTACAGATCCATCCGAAGCCACTTGGTCTCCGTTAACCTAACTAAAATCATCTGCTCTCCTGCCTGACCTCTCTCTCTCTACAAGACTTTCTCTCTCTCTCTCTCTCTCTCTCTCTCTCTCTCTCCATTACAGAAACATGATGCAAATCGGCTCAACTCTACCGGCCCACAATCTCCACCTATTTCAGGCGAGGCACGCCGGCTTTCAGTGCTCCGGTTCGCCGCTCAACCCTCTAAACCGGGTTCCCAGCAAGAAGCAAGAAACATTATCGACTACCGAAATTACAAAAAAGTCCCTTTCCAACCTCGAGAAACTGCTCCAAAAGCAGTCTCACCCGAACCCGCCAGATCCTGAACCGGAAAGAACCGGGCCCAATGGAGAGAACCGGTCCAGGGGGGTTTTAGAAGGGCTGAGCCTGGCCAGGGTCTGGCCCGAGATGAAGGCGGCGGAGGAAATGTCGCCGCGCCACCTGAACCGCCTCCAGCGTCTCCTGTCGAAGTCGGCGGAATATTCTCCCCGGAACAACCTCGGCAGCCGATGGCGTGAGTACCACGGAAGCAACGACTGGGCCGGGCTGCTGGACCCGCTCGACGAGAATCTCCGGCGGGAGGTGGTCCGCTACGGCGAGTTCATCCAGGCGGCGTACCATTGCTTCCACTCCAACCCGTCCACCTCGGCGGAGGAGGCCCAGTGTCCCCGCTGCCGCCACGTCGCCCTCCCGGACCGGTCGTACCGGGTCACGAAGAGCCTCTACGCAACCGCGTCCATCGGGTTGCCCAAATGGGTCGATGACCTCGCGCCCGATCTCGGGTGGATGACCCAGAGGTCCAGCTGGGTTGGGTATGTCGCCGTCTGTGACGACCGGAGGGAGATCCAGCGGATGGGAAGGAGGGACGTCGTCATCGCCCTGCGTGGGACTGCCACGTGTCTCGAGTGGGCCGAGAATGTCAGAGATCTGCTCGTCCCAACCTCGGATGATCAGAAAAATACTGACGAACAACAAGCCAAAGTGGAATGCGGATTCCAGAGTCTGTTCAAAACACGTGGGGCTCACGTGCCGAGCCTGGCCGAATCAGTGGTCGAAGAAATACAGAGACTAATGGAGAAATACAAAGGCGAAACATTAAGCATAACAATAACCGGACACAGTCTCGGCGCGGCTCTAGCCCTACTCGTGGCCGATGAGCTGAGCACGTGCGCACCGGAGGTGCCACCCGTGGCAGTTTTCTCATTCGGCGGGCCGCGAGTTGGCAACCGGGTGTTCGCGAACCGGCTCAACTCGAACAACGTGAAAGTACTACGGATTGTGAACTCTCAGGATGTGATCACTCGTGTTCCGGGCATGTTCGTGAGCGAGGAGCTCGACAAGAAGCTAAGGGAGAACAAGGGAGTGGCTGCGAAGTTGTTGAACGTGCTCGACAACAACATGCCGTGGGCTTATGCGCACGTCGGAACCGAACTCAGAATCGACACGAAAATGTCTCCGTTTTTGAAACCTAATGCGGACGTGGGATGTTGCCATGACTTGGAGGCGTATTTACACTTAGTGGACGGGTTTATGGCGTCAAATTGCCCGTTTAGACCAAACGCCAAGAGAAGTTTGTGGAGATTACTAAACGAACAAAGGTCAAACATAAAGAGATTGTACACAAGCAAGGCAAAGGCCTTGAACTTGAATAATCTAGACACTGCAGATCGTTTATCTATGTCAGCAGCTTGTTTGCCAAGTCCATCTTAACTGTAAATTTTATAAATAATAGCGGTTATATAATGCCTTCAACTTGCAAGTACAATTGTGGCGTCTTTTTAACTTATTAGCCTTTATCTTTTGAGGGTTTGTGGATACAATGTGGATTTCTTGTCTGTCACCACTAATTATATTGCACCATAGATTGACCTTAGTGCATTGAACATGACTGATGTTAATGGAACAATCTAGCATTATAGATGCTCATTTGTCCCTCTTTTAAGTTTTCACTTGACAAAAAAGAGCAATGCTTAAGAACATAAGCTTTTATTACGTTAAAATAATGATATATGAAAAATAAGTTATTGATTGAATTTGCAATTATCAAAAGGCCCCAAAAAAAAAAAAAATCCAGTTTTGTTTGTACCTTTTATCGCCTCCATATATGTAAGACTTATATTAATTATAGTTTTATCTTCTATCTTCAATTAAAAATATGATTATTTGTTTCATTTTCAGTAAAAATACAACTTATTGTCATTTTGATAAGACCAAAATTAATACACCTCGTGGTGCAGTTATCTCTCCAAACAACACGACGTACGTACCAAACAAACTTGTAATCATTTCCTATCAAGTAAAGCTTAATAAACTAATAAAATGATAATTATGTCAAAAACACATAGTTATGCATGTAAGAATTGTGTATCAAACTAAGTCTTTTTTTTTTTGTTTCAGTAGTGGTTATAACACATATTTTTTCTTAAATATTTAAATATGCATTTTTCGCTCACTTGGTAGTCACAACATATGGATTTTTATTTTTTTACATAGTTTGGCATATAATTTCCATATAACTGACGCATGCCCTCCAAGTCAGCAATTTCTCGTCCAAGGCAACACTTTTGACGAGTGTCAAAAAATTCTCCCAGAAGAAGTCTTTAATTGAAAAATTAATTTAGTTGCAGGACCGCATTAAGCAAGTTGATTGTAAAGAGGTTCTTAACTGTCAAACATTAATTAGTTACAAGACTACATTGAGAAAGCTATTTAATTTTTAACAGGACCATGTTTACCGCACCGTTATAAATACAAGACGAAAATTGCAATTTTACCAAAAAAACAAAAAAAATACAAATATTATCATTATAACCTTATTGTCATTATTATATGTTTGATATGGGCTTAATTGTGACAACATTTATAGGTGTTTAATCTATGATGAAGCTATGTTCGGTGTAAATTCATAGGTAAAACCTTATTAAATGTTGTGTTGTGTGTTAAAAGATAAGTGCAAATATTTCACATGGGATATTTAACACTGACAATTTATATATATATATATATATGTGGTCAAGTGTTGATTAAGTGTAAACTAATTAACTAAGTACCGCATACTAAAAGCACCACATGCGCGGGCCCCACCCGCCCGTCCCGGCTTCGTCTCCTGCAGAAATACAACACAAAACATACACTTGATATTTACTTCTCCTCCAGTAGATCATTGTGAGAAACTTTTCTCTAAGTGCACCTTTGATCTTGTGAGATTTAATATCGATTTTGGTACTTCTGTAATGTACTTATGTTCAAGTCTGGTAATTCATACTTGAACTTGAATTAAGTGGCGTACACTAAAGCTTGTATACTACACCTGTTAATTCATACAAGAACTTGAATTGAGTGACGTACGCTAAAGCTTGATACACCTTATATATAGTTGATTAACTTTCAAAATGAGATTTTAAAGTAGCAGTGCAGCTTGAAGAAAGAATCTTTGGATCGTCTTATCCTGAAAGGAGTATCACTGTCTTGTTGCATTGGTTAGTGGAACAAATATTTTTTTAAGGCAAATCAATTAGTGGGACAAAATATTTTTTATAAGACAAATCGATGCATGTCGATGATTCAATCGTTTGATTTCAGTTGCTGCCACGATAAGTATTCTGAACTTATTTATTAATATGCTGTATCAGGTATATGTTTGTTTGCTTTTGGAATTACCTATAATACTTGCTAAACATTGTTGATTGGATTGTACATATATTCGAATAAACAACACATTTGCATATGTAACATCTTTTGATATTATAAAGTTATTTGCTTTTAATAATATGTCATATTTTAAAATATCTAAAAATAGATAAAAATTCATGAACCGACCTACGAGCAACACCTATTAATACCGGATTCCCTAGCCTGTACGGCTTCAATCTACGACCATGGCGGAATCCTTAGGTTGTTTGCATATGGAATCTTTGTACCATGTTGATGACAAGAAACCACATGGTACACACGATGTGCTGCACGGATTGGATGTTTGGATATATACTTAACGTACTTTTATGTAGTTCAACAAAAAGTATTGCTTGTCCTTTGGCAAAGTAAATGTATCCAAATGGGGCCCCTATACTATCCTCAGATCTTCCTTATCAAATATTCTATCTTTTCATCGGTGACATGAGAAGCGTGTAATATGTTTATCAACCCATTGTTTGGTCTAGCCTCCATAATTTCAAATAGATAAGTGTCTAATCAGAGATCCATTTTCTAGTCCAGCCCCAACGCTCTTTTGTATTTATATTATTACTAATAATAATAAAAAAAAAAACGTGCTCCTTACCCAGAAAAGAAAAAATAAAAAAACATGTTACACGTCACTCCGCACTCTGATTTACAAAACTCTCGTTAAAATTACTAATATAAACGTCGTGTCGTTGTTGATCTATTTGTAAAAATAGAGGTACAAGATAAACTACCTTGCTAAAGTCATCAGCTACATAAATCGAATTGAATAAACATTAAAAAATGTTAGAAAATTTAATTTATGTTAAATTAATGATTGAATTGGTGTGACTTTTTAAATAATAATGTCTTTTAGTTGAATTAATGTGATTTTTCATAATCAACAATTATATCCTTTCGTTTAAAAATATTTTCAAATAGTTGCAACCTTTTAAAAAGGTTTTTCATTTTCTATACATACGAGGCATGAAACGAAATTCATTCATTTGTTGTTAGCGCGTACACCGATGAAAATATAACAAAAAAATTATTTTATGATTTCTCTCATCTTATTTAGTCTTGAGAGTTCTAAATACTTTAAGTTTGATAGTCAGTTTTGTAGTGCTGTTATTTCAAGAAAGTCAGTCATTATATTTTGGGAGATAACTGCCGTTTAACCGTATGCACCGGGAAGGGACAAATTTGTCTTAAAGACGAAGTGTACAATTCTTCCCTTGGCCTACCTACTGCTGTTTTGAAATGTACCTTTTATTATTTTGAATAATTTAAGCCGAATTTATTTGTGTGATTTCAAAAGACGATGTTGATTATCAACAATACTGATATAGAGAAATTGAAAATTTCTTAAAGTATTGATTTGAGATGATAGAAACATAAAATGTTGTTATACCTTGCCACATTGAACCTATGAAGGTTAATAACTAATATTGTTTTTATTGTATCTGAAAATGATCATAATCAATGGTTACTTTGGAGTGTGGAGGTGTTTGGCTAAAGTAAAAATACTTAAACCTGAACAAATCAAATTAAGGCCAAAAGTAAACTACTTGAAAGTGCGTTAATGGTTTGAGTTTGAAAGAATGTAAGTAGGTGAAAAGTTACTACCCTACATTGTGGTGGAAAGTGAAATAAAGCTATTTTTATAGCTTGTGTTGGACACATAAATGCGGGTCTATTCGGGTAGCATAAGGCTTTAAAATGAGTGAAACGTGTAGCTAGCCGGTTTGGACCATGGTCAGCTATTAAGATGTGCATCCAAGGAATCCATTGGAGTGTCTGATACATTCTTCATGGGATCCGACCAAAGACATCTAAAGAGCTAGCTACCATAGCCTATGACATAGACTTGAGCATGCTAACAATTAGCGTTCAAGGGCCACCCATCCAAGTGCCACGAAAGTTCAAAGACATGCAAGAAGTCAACAAAGGGGATAAGTCTTTTCTCGAAACTCAAATTGAAGAAGCCATGGCAGCATACACATCGCGTATCAAATTTAGAGGAAAGATAAATGATAAGGTCGGTGAAAAGAGGGATGTCAATCAAGAAAGAAGATGGAGAAAATTGACTTTGAAAGAGATACAAGCCAAAGAGTATCCGTTCTTCAGTTCATATGTCTCTGGCCTATTTGATGATTTGCTCATTGCAAACCTCATTGAATTGTTTGAAATGAAGCGACCCGATGAAGCTAGAAAGACTGGTGATATAAAGTACTGGAAATATCACCGCTTAGTAGGGTACGCGATTCATGATTGCTTCGTATTCAAAGATAAAGTGATGCAATTTGCTCGGCAAGGAAAGATCTCGCTTGAAGAAGATAACATTGCAATAAACATTACCTCAACTAAATCTGCAACAAGAACGGTTAACCAAGGTCATGAAGTAAACAATATGAGGAGTGACGAAGAATTTTTCACAAAGAAGGATTGTCTTGGCACCATAGTTGATGAGTATATGCCGAAAATGTCCCTTATCGATGAAGATCTATTGCTAGGCTCCAAACTATAGAGCACTCCCAATAAGAAGCGATGAAATGCTCCTTGATACAAGCATAAATTGTCTAAAATTGTAGAAAAAAAATTGAAGCTCTCCTTGATAAGAGCATAAACTATCTAAAATTAAGAGAAACAACGATCATTCAAGTGCTCTTAGATACGAACATAAACTATCTAAACTTTTCAAAGTAAAGTTTTTCAAGCACTCATTGACAAGAGTATGAAAAGACCTAGAGGTAAAATTCAAATGAATACTCATTAACACGAGTATAAACTATTTAAAAATTCAAGTGAAAACTCCTTGATACAAGTATAAACTATCTATAAATTCAACTAAAGACTCCTTAATACGAGTATAAACTATCTACAAATTAAAATTCAAATGAAAACTCGTTAATACAAGTTTAAACAATCTACATGTTCAAATCTAAATGAAGGCTCATTGATGTGCGTTTAAAGTATCTAAGTTCAAGTGTACTTTGGGTTAAATTTCCCACGAAATAATTTCGACCCTCATTCATTTGTCCTCATTTGCCTGAGTAGATGAACTTGAACAAGTCTCGATGGGGGCAATTTGTATGTAGTGAAATTTTATGCAAAATATACATTGACAAATGTCATATTTTTTAAAAGTATAATTAATGATATTTTTATTTATATTTTGGATTAATCTTTCAAATTGAATTCCAAAGATTAAATAAAATATTTAATTGATGATTAAACCAAATATTTTCATATTCAAACATCTGACAATAAAAGTCATATCTTGCAAATAAAGAATCAAGATATTGATATTTTGGCAATTCAAATCACATATTGCGATCAAGACAATCAATTGTTGGCGTTTATTAGAGGGTCAATCAAATCGTGCCATCTCGTCAAGTGAATATGACACAAATTCATCTCCTATGTCTATAAATAGAGGTCCTCTCTACAAGCCAAAGATACAACAAAAGAGACACACAAAGGAGTCTTCATTCAATAAAGTATTGCAATTCTCTTAAGCCAAAACTGCGGTAATCAAGGCGAAGTTTCTAGTATTGTTTGCAAAGATCATCCAAATCAAAGGGTTTGAACCCATACAAGGTGTTAAGCAACCAGATCGGCATTCTTCCCAAATTTACATCAAATCAAATCTACGCACTACAATAAAAAATAGATTTAGCCACAGATTAGCCACGAACTAGCCACGAATTTTATTCATGGCTAAAAGTGGTGTTGCTAAATTTAGTCACGGTCTTCCTCAGACCATGGCTAATGGCCACAGATTTCCAAACATGGGCATTAACTACTGTCAAGCCGTGGAAAAATTTGGCCACTTAATTCTAGAAAATGGCAGGCCGTGGCCGATCCGTGTCCATTAACCATGGTCCCCCCCGGACCATCCCCATCCCCATCCCTCTGGACATATTATATATTTCATGGTCCAATCCTTATTTTTTTTTTACTAATCTTTGGCTTTTCTTTTTTTATTATTGAAAAGTATTTAGTGATCGAACAAATAATTTATTAGTTATAAAAAATATTTAATAAAATAATAGAAAAACAAAAATTATCACAAAAATTTATTTAGATAATTTATATTTACAATTTCGCATAATTTATATTAGTTAAGTATAGCAGAAACTAATTCTTCAACAAAAAATTAAGGTGTTGTAGTAGTTTGATACTCCAATTTCAACAAAGAGATCAATAGTTCGAGCCACATCAGATTAAAATAATAATAATAATAATAATTTATTCCGTGGCCAACCCGTGGCTAATAGCCACGGCCAGGCCGTGGTTAGGTTAGCTATGGCCAGCCCGTGGCTTGCTTATGAAACTTAAGTTGTTTTATTAACTCAATAAAACATTATAATATCGTCAAATAATTGAAACAATCATTCCTCAGTCAAATTGATATTGATCAACATGCAATCGTAACATTCAATCATATATATATATATATATATATATACATATATCAATTTAAAAGATTTATTTGAGTAGTAATAGGAAATTAAATGAGGGTTATTATTTGTTACATATAATACAACACTTAAGAAAAAAGATTAACATGTTTATCGTGGAAGAACATATTAAATCGCAGCACGAATAAAATAATTAAATAGTAACATAATTGAATAAACACGACTTAGCCACGACCTAAATAATATATATATATATATATATATATATATATATTAGCCACGACCTAATACGTGGCCATTAGCCATGGCCTGGCTGTAGCTAATCTTTTTTTAAAAAAAATAGTAAAATAAAATATACTACATTTTAGCCACAGATTAGACACGGATTAGCCATAAATTTTTTTGTGGCTAAATTTTTTTCATGGCATTTGCATCGTTCATGTCTAATCCTTGTCTAACCCATCTCTATTAGCCACAGATTGGCCATGGACTTTTTCCTTGGCTAAAGTCTGTGGCTAAAATCATTTTTTCTAGTAGTGATGGTGTTCACTACATTCTTCATGGTGTTCATTGAAATTCTCATTTTTTGATTCATAATCAAGCTGCGAAGCCTATGAATCACGTTATTATAGATCAAATCAAGTCCCAAGAAGATTAAACTAGCAAATCTGTTCCAAAAGTGTTTGAATTTCCAAGTTTCCAATATCTAAAATAAGAATCAGATGATCTAATAGAGATCATAAGCTGCATTCTTTTATTTAATTTTTGAAATTTAATATGTACTATCTTTCAATCTTCTAATTCAATAGACAAGAGAACTTGTGTTACAAGAATGCATCTAAGTTAGTGTGAACAATTGCAAGGCACAATGTGAAATGTATAATTAGGGAGTTGATCTCAAACGGTGTCAGAGAATCACTACAAGAAAAATGGTTTTTTTCCTACGGTAAGAAAAATTGTAGCAAAAGGCCAAAATTCGTTGCAAAAATTTTTTGCTACAAAATTGCTACGTATTTACTACTATAGTTAATATGACCGTAAAAATACTTTTGCTACAGTTCAAGGCTGTAGTAAATAGTTTTAACTACAAACTTATCATCTTTTGCTACGATATCATTTTCGTAGCCAATAAAATTTAAATAGGCCACCCTGTTACTACAAAATTATTATTTTTTATTATTTAAATTAAATTAAATTCTGCCAAAATAACTATTTTTATTTTCTCTTCTTTTTATATTACTCGTTGCACCCAGCTGGAATCGAACCCTCAAACCTGGACTCCACACCATGGCGGACCACAAGGACCTGGATTTTGCATTAGTTGAGATTCGAACACACACCCTCTAACGTACACAAGGAGGAGTCTTGGCGCTGTACCATTTTAATTCTTTATTCACATATATATACTTTTTTACTTATCATATGTTTCAGAAAATTATCAATTTATTAAATTAATTTTATTAATTTATTACTTATACTTACTTTCATTAAATCTAAAGTTAAATTATTAAATTATTTATTTTATTTAAGTATAATTAACGAATTAAATAGGTTCTACCAAAAATGATTCCCCAATTCAAATATGCCAATTTGATGTTTTCTCAAATCTAATTGAATAGTTGTATTATTATAAAATTAGTAATTGATTACTATATATGTTGATTAATCTATATATATGATTATACGTGACGATTATAACAAAAAAATTTTTAGTGATTGTCATATTTCACTATATATATTTTATAGTAATGGCACATTAACAAGTTATGTTAATTTTAATTGTTTTACCAAATTTTTTGGTACAATCTGCCAAAATTTCATCGATTTATTTAATCGATAGTTTTTTAAAATGTGTTTTCTATATTTTATATTTTGGCAAAATTTTTGATGAAAATTTTAAATTTTTTTTAATTTTTCGGCCGAATTTTCATGGAAAATAAATAATTTTGTTTGGTTTTCTCATAAAATTCTACCAAAAACACAAAAAATTATATTTTTTTAATTTTTTGACAGAATTCTTTTTAGAATTTTTGCCAAAAAATAAAAAGTTATTCACTTGGGGTCCTTGTTGAAATTCAAAAGTTATTCCCCTTATAAATTTCATCATTACTATTAAAATAATTGTTCGAGTAAACAATTGTAGCTAACAGTAAAAGTATCAAAGTAAACAAGCTTTGAATAATAAATTTTTGCGGATACTGTTACATGTAAATGGCTTTAAAATTTTAATAATATATCTTTATAATTTAAATGTATTGTATTATTCAAAAATATTAATCATTGAAATACATTTGAGAATATATAGTATTTATATAATTACCTCAATTCAATGATATATTTAAAAAAAAATGTCTTTTTCCATATGTGATCTGACATGAAATTTAGATATTTTGGAATGGGGTGACATTTCTCTTAGTGAATTAACTAAAGCTAATTAAAATAATTTTTATGGCAAAGTTGTTAGGACATTGTTTAAAAATTGTGCTAAAATTGATAAGTTAAGTAAATTTTCTTTCTTTTTTTTTATTCGTTAGAATTGAAATATCATGTTAAGTAATTATCTTATTACATTTTCACTTGCTACGATCTGAATTCCGTAGCTAATGATTGATTTTTCTCCATTCATTTGCTACGACCTTAATTTTGTAGTAAATAGCCGTCTACTTGATCATTTGCTACAATCTAAATTTCATAGTAAATAATAGTCTTATTGCCTGATTAATTGCTACGATCTAAGTTTTGTAGTAAATTACTGTCTTTTACTACGTTTTAAAAGGTGTAGCGAAAAAGTTTGTAGCAACAAGCTTTTTTTTTTTTTGTAGTGAATATAGCAGATTTGTTGACTAAAGGCCTATCAAGATATCAAATGTATTGCTAATCAAGGGGAGTGGGACTAAAACAACTAAAAATTTTCATATTGGTAACCTTACCGTGATGACTGGAGATCCCTAGAACTTGGTTCACTAGGACAACTAAGTTATTAAAGTTCAAATGAGCATTTGGGAGATATCTCCTACCCATTCTTGTGAATGATAGATGCTACTTGCTGGAGGAATACTGGGTTTAGTCACTTTTTAATGATTCCTATAACTGAAAAGTTGAGTATAGCAAGATACCTTGAAATAGGAGATCACTTATATAAGCGTGAAGACGGATCGCTTCAAAGTAAACACTTATGAATCCAATATGGTGTTCACAGCCAAAACGGACACACCAATAAGAACTGTAAAGTATTAGAAAACGTGTTGTGAGAATACTGTTGTCATGGTTTAACCGAACAATTCTAGGTATCCCATCTATTGATGTTAAGTAAATTCGATAATATTTCTCTAAGGTAGGTTTAAACACACAAGCTACCTATCCTGATGTAGAATGTCTCTACCATAACTCTTAAAAAGGCCTGCATAATCATTTGCATTAATTTCATGCATGTGAGGGATTTTAGAAATTTTAATTTATGAATGAAAATAATATTTTTAATTAATGATTGAATTGGTGATGACTCTTCAAATAATCGTGTCTTTTAGACAAATTAGCATGAATCTTTATAATCAACGATTATATCCTTTCGTTTAAAAGCAATTTTCGAAGAGTTGTAACCCTATTTTTTTTCATTTTCTATAAATAAGAGGCGTGAAATCAAATTCATTCATTCATTGTTAGCGTGTATGCTAACGAAAATACAACAAAAAATCATTTTATGATTTCTCGCATCTCATTTAGTCTCACGAGTTATAAATACTTTAAGTTCGATAGTTCTTGAGATTTATATTATTGCTATTTCAAGAAAGTCGGATCGTTGTATTGTGAGAGACAATTGACATTTAACTGTAAGCACCAGGGCTAGACAAATTCATTTTCATGACAAAGAGTATAACCCTTGCCTCCACCTATTTATTGCTATTTTGAAATCACACTTTTTATTATTTTCAACAAGAAATCAGGACACCATTTGTGAGGCACGTACTCTTTATTAGTAAAAGAAAAGGAGGCAAAAATGCATATGTATGAGCATAAAAGTCATTTCATCAAAACGTCTCTTTTGTTTTTTTTTCCCCCCTTCAATTATCAATCAATCCACCAAGAATGGACAAATGAATTCACATAAACAACCAAATAAATAAAGATCAAATAAAAGTCTCCATGTGCATTTTGTAAAAAAAAAAAAAGTCTTTTTGAAAGACTATAACGGGCTATATATAATTTTCTATTTGATGTGATCGTTGACTCGGTGGTTGGTGATCTCCTTCTATTTGCTACTTCTATCAGAAAGTCTTTGGACAAATTTTTGTCTAAATTATTCAATTACAAAAGCAATAAATAACTAAGTTTGAAGAAATTTCCAAATGTACGTGTAGTACATCTGTACACGTTGGAGACAAAATGGGGCAAACAATATTAAAACCTACAATTTACAGTCAAACGTCACAGTCCTTTCTGTGTGTGTACGGAGCAACGCGATAAAGTATCGGAGACTAATAAATATAGGTCAGCAAGCTAGAAACCGACAACACGAAAAACTCCTTGGACAGACTCAACTTGCAGACTATAGTTTAGTACAATTTGGTAGCTCCAAAGCCCCACTCTCTTTCTCTCTCTCTTCTTTTTTTTATTTATTATTATTTTTTTCACCTTAGCGGCATCATGATCAAGGGGCCAGGGTTTAAGTTTCACTCCCTTAATTTTATATCTATCTATCTATCTATCTATATATATATATATAAGTCAGAAATTTTGATGCGATATAAGTAACAACATCTACACGTACATTTGGATAATTTCATTGATTTTTATTGTGATATATGTAAAATTATAATAATTTTAAATTTTAATTTCAATAAATATATATCATTTGTAATTATTGAAAAGAACCCTACACTTATCCACAATTTAAGATAAGATATGTTATATTTTAATTCAAATCAAATGATCAATAAAATTATTATTATTATTATTATTATTTTCATTTATATTGTTCAATTTACATTATTTATCAATTACTTTAATTTTAAATTAGTAGAATTATCTATCAATTAGTTTTCTATAATGTGATTTAAAAATTTATGTTGTACAAAAGAAATATTTATTTATTTTTTTCTCAATTTATTTTTATCCAACCAAATTTATCATTTATAATACATAAATAAAAGTATTATTTTCAGTACCTCAGCTTGAGATACAAACTAGTTTTTATTTGAATTTGTTATATGTATAATATAACAATAGCTTATTTATTGTTAATTATATAATTGTTTTTTATCACATAAATTTGAAATATTTTTATTAGAAAAATTTGAAATATTGGTATAATAAATTTAAATTTATTACTGCTATCTATAAAAGAAACGAATATTTATTTATTTATTATTATTTTTTAATCAGAAGCATGCGGTCGTTACGGGCTCATTTCCGCGAAATGGTACAACCATGAGACAAACATGGAATCTCATTAATGCCTGTGTTCTGAATTTTGACCATTCCCAATGGTTTCAATCTATGGACAAAAATAAGTCACCCATTCAGAAATTGATTGTTGAAATTTCATGTCAGGTGCATACGATGATTACAAGAAAACGAAATATTAATCACAACATATAAAACCGATAATATAAAAATTATCATAAATAATTATATTAAATAATAATATATTTTATTTTATCATTAATTAAGTTTTTTTGACGACAATAATTTTTATATTATCATAATATCATTTAATAGTAACAAAAATTAATGTTTTAGTTGTCACAATTAGTAATTAATGACATACCTATAGTAACCACTTGGTGACTACAAAAATTATCATTAAAATTTTGTAATAAAATTTCACTGTCACTAAATTGCCACTATAAGTGTATCACTACTAATTGTCAATTTTGCACTATGTTGTTACCTTTTCACATAATGTTATCACCATTGATATTGTGCAAACTACATTTTGTGACAATATAATTTTCTTTTCACTAAATGCACATATTTGATAACAACATTTTTATCATCACTTATTATATTGTCACAAATTTATTCATTTTTTTGTAGTGAATATATTTAATTATCTAAAAGAAAATTTTGACATATATATATTTTACTTACCATTGTAAATCCTATGAAATATCACTACAAGAAAACATGCCTTTAGTGATTGAAATTTAGTGACCAACCATATCGATCACGACTAGTTACAGATTCGTGATCGATTAGTAACTGATTAATTGCGAACAAATTAGATGATAATTACTGACAGAATAGTGACTGGTTGGTGATTGATATTATGACTGAAGTATTTTAAGTCACTATTTTTTTTCACTATTTTATGCGACAAGCATTGATTTAGTCACTAACCATTAGTAAAATTTTATGGATATCCAGTATTATGTAATATCGATCACTTATCGGTCATAAATTTATATTGATCACTAATCAGTTACTCACAGTGACTGATCATTCAGTCACTAATTAATGTTGGGAAATAAGGTCGGTCGTAAATCTGTCACAAATCTATCAAATTTTAATTTGTCACTATATAGTCACATTTTGTGACCAATATTCCGGTCACTAATCGGTTACTATCAAGATTCATCGATGAGAAACTATTAAGTACTCTATTTGACTGTGATCTCATTTTGAGACTTAATAGTTTCTTGAGACATCGAATATCATCACCCATAAAAAGGTATGAACCAATTAATTTCTTATTTAATTAACATGTAATAAATAAATATTAAATTAAAATTTGGTAAGCTAATGTTATAAGTCTTTAATAAAATCCCAATCATTACTTTATCAATTTTAAAGTTTTTATTAGATTCTATATATGCAAAATTACGGTTGAATAGCATAAATATCTTATAAAATTAGATAAATATAAATAATAATTAATCTAATAAAAATTTTAGTTGTGAATTAATATTTTTTTTTGTTGGTGATGTAAATTAAGTAATCCTTTTATATCAATTCAAACTTTTGATATTAATAGCAGAATTTAATAGTATTTTGTTTTGCAATTGTATGAAGATTTCAGATAGATAGATAATACTTTTCACTTCATGTGCTATGATAAATGTTATAAATTTATATATCAAAATGAATTTTTTAATATAATTTATTCAATACTATAGATTTAATTAGATATCATACGCACATCCTACATTTAACTACTATTTATGGCTGTAAATGGGTAATCAAAATTCCGTTTACCATTTGCATTCGTATCCGTTTATATAGATATTATCCGTATCCGTATAAAACGGATATTATCCGATTATAAGTATTCGAATTAGAAACAGATATGAATATGGTAATAACATATACACTTCGTTTAATAGCCGCTCCGAATATGTATCCGGTTGATATATTCATTTAATATATATCTGTTATTCATATCCGATAAATAATATTAAAAAATTATTATTCTTATTAGTAGTAGTAGTAGAAGTAGTAGTAGGAGTAGTAGTAGTAGGAGTAGTAGTGTGTTTATGTATTATATTGTCTTGTTATAAGTAAAATAGAAAAAATCTAATTGACTCATATTTTCATAATTTACAACGAAATAAAAATATAAGTAAATATATTGGCTTTACTTATATAAATGAGCATATACTACACTTATATATATAAAAAAATTCAATTACATAAGTTATATAAATTTTATTTGATTTTTTTTGTATAAACAGATTCGGTTATTCGAATAAGTGGATTCGGATATTCAATCGGATATTTAGATAATTATAAGCGAAAATGGATATTTGGATATCCATAATTTTGTCAAATTTTCATAAATACTAAACGGATTCGGATGTATCCGAATTCGCAAAATATCTATCGGATTTGAATTCAGATATGATGTTTTGAATATCCGTTGGATTCGGATATGAATATCGAAAAACTTAATCAGATACGAATTCGGATACTGTATATCTGCTCCGTTTAATATTTGTTTACAGCCCTACTACTGTTTAAATTTATAAGTTCTTTCAATATTAATTTGTGAATGGTCCAATAGAGATACAAGATTTAAAAAAAAAAGAAAAGGAAACATGGAAAAAGGAAATAAATGTACACATAAATTTTATACAAGGCAAACTTTTTAAGTTCACGAGTGTATTTTATTTACATAAGAACAAATATTTGCTATTTTAATTTAAAAATTGTAAAAAAGATAAAATTAATAGTTTTTTTTAGAAAGTATAGAACTTAAGGAAACAGAAGTTAAACCATTTTTTTGCATGTAGGAATTCTGAATAGAATTAAACATTCAATAACAGATTATTTAAAATTTCAAATTTAATAGGTGTGTTTGTGTGTGTGTATAACAGAGAGAGAGAGAGAGAGAGTCACTTATAATAATAATGACCATCTATCACTTATTATTAATCGAACTCATTTTGTCAAATTTTCTAATTTATTAATAGTATGTTAAATGAATCGTCTACTTTTCAATAAGTTTGTCGAATATGTAGTTGATTCTCATGTAATTAACTTTGCTAATTAGTCAACTATCAAATTAATTCTGAATAGTTCAACTTGTGGGGGGCTGAATTGACAAGAGTTTTAGATTCCATTATTTTAACTGATCAATTATACTAATTAAAATAAATAATTTGATAATTTAACATTTTTTTTAAAAATAGCTCATCAAATTGAATGTTAAATTATACAAATTAAGGACAAGTAATAAATTGATAAAATTAAGATTAATAAAGTGATAATTTCACTGGCTTGGTAGATTTTCGATTGATATTCTCGACCGGCTTACGCATGCCACGTTTCACCCCTCTCGAGTGTTCAAGCTAATAAGCTCGAGTTATCGACTGGGTTAGCAGCCCCTCGAGCCGGTCTCATCGAGATAATTTGTCGAGTTCTTTATCGACTAGCATACCGTGTCCAATCAATCCCTACTGGCATTAAAATACTTTGCAAACTCAAGGTGTGGGGCAACCACCTAACCCCATACCTTATTAATTAAGAGTCAACTACTGGACAAAAAATCACCGACCGGACCTCTCTTTCGTTGCCTAGATCGGGGCCGAGGTGGTCGAAGTCATGGAGTGCATCTACGAGGGGATTTGTGGTAACCATTACGTTCGTTGGCATAAAAGATCAGTCAAAGTGGGTTATTTTGGCCTACCTTGGTCGAGGATGCTGAACAATTTGCCAAGAAATGCCCGAATTATCAGTACTACTCCAACCTTAACCATCGAGCCCCTATGGAAATGATAAGTATGGACGTCTCGTGGCCCTTTGATTAATGGGGGATTAGTATATTGTGGAACCATTCCTGCTAGCGATCGGTCAAAGAAAGTATGCGATAGTCGCAGTCAAATATTTGATCAAGTGGGTCAAGGTGAAGGCAGTCACAAAGATCATCGACGCCTCGATCCACTCATTCATATGGAAAAACATTATTTGCCGATTCGGGGTGCCCCGGGTACTCATCTCAGATAATGGAACCCAATACCAAAGCAAGAGAACGATCGAAATGGTGTTGAGAGCATGGAATCGAGCAGAGGTTCACCTCGATCGGTAATCCCCAATCAAATGGGTGAGCTGACGTGACAAACCAAATCCTCATCCAAAATCTCAAGGCGGTGCTCTCGCGCATGCTTTGGGTGTACAAATAACCCTCTGATCAGCCACGAGGAAAACCTTGTATGCTTTGGTGTATGGATCAGAAGCTGTCATTCTTGCTGAAATCATGCATGCCACCGCTTGAGTAGTTCATTTCGAACCTAAATGCGACAACCTAGCTCGTGAACACGAGCTCGAGATTATACAAGAGATGTGCGATCAAGCATGGGTTAAGATGCAAAATTACAAAGCAGCCGTCGCCAAGGCGTATAATAAGGGAGTGGTCCCCCGTAGCTTCCAAGTAGGAGACCCTACCCTCAAAAAGGTCCAAGTCTCGTGCAACGTGGAAAAACTCAACCTGAATTGGGAAGGACCATATTAGATCTCAAAGATCTCCAAGAACAACACTTTTAAGAAAGTTTTTTGTATAAAGAAGTAGGTGACAAATGCTTTTGCTCGACCTAACTTTTGTAACTGATCCGCTTACCTTTTAATAGAAAAATACTTTTTGTAAAAGTTTCTCTTCGATTTCATATTGACCGATGTCTGATTTATTTCACTTTCCTTTCTTGCTAATCTACGACTATGGTGATTGCTTCTCACTTGGTCAATTTAAGCGCATTTCTCAAAATCTGACCGCCATGAATTCCTCGATTTATTTTTCGCTTCTAATTTTTAAAGTTTCAAATTCATTTGATCAAACTTTTATCTGGTCGAGCGAAGAGTCGACAATAATTTGATCGGCGACTTAAGTTAAAATTTTCAGGTTTTAAGGTTTGAAGTTCTTTCTTTAAGCAAATTGATCGAGTATACTTTTACACATTCGAACAGAAACGTCGTGAGCTTATGAACCTAATTCAAAACTGCGATCAGCATTTTAAAGGAAGTGCATAGTAAATACTTTTATTCATCACAATGATCAAGTACATTAAGGGGAGCCTAGTCACCTATTACATTAATTTCATTCTCATCGCCTTGATATTGTCTAGTGCTTGTTTTTTGACGAGCTTGACCATATACAGGAACTCGTCGCCTTCAAAGAGGGGGGTTGGGGCCCCTCCATCGCCTCGGTCGATCTTCTGGCACTCCCTATCTTGATCAAACTCGATCTTGTGTCATGGGAAGTCTTCAGGGAGGCCTGCTAGATGCTCGATCTGCCACACGACCAGGTTGAACTTCTTGCTGAAGTAGGGAAAGGCCTTGACCAAGTAGACATTATCGAATATGGTGCTATTCAAGAATCTCTTGATGGCAGCCCTCGAGATGACTTGTTCCCTATTGGCCAGCTTGCAAACCTTGTCCTAAGCCCTGACTTCATGCCATTTCTTGTAGCCCCGATCGAAGAAGGATTTCTCCTCAGCACGAGTATGGTTGCCAGCCCATTCGGCCTCGCTCACCTCGGTGACCTTGTCCTGGAAGGATTTCTTCAAAGCATTATTCAATTTGAGCCGGGCCTTGAGTTTCCTCTCGACTAGTTCATACTCTAATTGGGCCACTGCTAGGTCGGTCTCGAGCTCCTCGATCTTGGCCTTGAGCTACCCCGGTTCATTTTTTGCCACCAGTTGGTATATCCTCTTGTACTGATTCTTCCCCTCTTTATAGACCTCCGCCCGACGGAGGACATGCATGAAAGCCTGGGATGCCATCTATCAAAACAAGCACAATGTTAGATAAAGAATTGATCGACAACTCGAGCGAAAACTTGAAAACGTGGCTTACCCCAGTGATTCCCTACTTGAACCAGCGGCGAATATTTTCCAGACTCTGATTGAGGAAATGCTTGTGATTCCCCTCGAATTGGAACCCTCTAAAGAGGTGTGCCAGGCGGGTCTGATCATGACCCTTGAATGTACTGATTCGAGGGCTGTCTCTTCGGGCCAACGCTCGGTTGAATTGAAGTTCGAAGTCCACAATTCAAGCCTTTTCATTAAAGTCAGAAGAGTCCAACAGCTCCTCTTGACCAACGAGCTCTTTCCTTCTGCTCATATGGTCGGGCCCCTGCTTTCATTTCCTGGAGGCTTCATTTGCGCCTCTTTCCCTAATCACGACCCCGGTCTCTTGGACTCCCGATCAGGGCGTTGTCACGATTTTCGATCGCTCCCGCGTGACTTTAATTTTTGGGTCGATAACGGTTTCGATCCTGGTGACCGATCTCGCCCTTGGTGGTGTGTGGATGTCTTGTGGAGTTTCTGTGAGCCTAGGCTGTTTAGATTGCAAGCAGCCACCCCTGACTCTCGGTGGGGCCCTTACTCCCCGGATGAAGACCCTTTTTGACTGGCTGCCTTCTCATCTTTTTTCTTTTTCGCAGTAGCCAATCGAGCAAGCATAGTCGTGTGGACATCCATTAGTACCTATTTGTCTACAAAGAAAAAGGAGCAGGTCAACTGCGTAGGTTGAGCATAAAGTCACTAAAAAAAAACGATCATCATACTCAGAACGACCTCGCCCTTGGGATTTCATCCGAGGAGATACCCGCAAGAAATAAAAATTCCTCCTCTAAGAGGTAACCACTCCATATTAGGCCTCATTTGAGTTGGCGGTTGTGAAAATGGGGGCCCTAAGTCAGGTTTCCTACCCCTTCGAACTCGATCTTATTGATTTCAAACAGGGAAATAAACAGCATGTCATACAAAAAAGTATTTTGCTTACCAATTTCCTCATAAGAAGACTGGCGGGTATGAAAAATATGAGACCCCGATCGGGCCATGATGTAAAAGAAGCAGCAGCGGTCGACTGGTCCTGATTGGGCAGAGTTTTGAACTTTGAAAAATGCAGCAAAATTTTCCTTAGATGGGGGCTGGCCTAAGGCTCGCATCATGGCAACGAAGCTATAGATTAAATAGTAAGAATTGGGAGAAAGTTGAGTTGGAGAAAGGTTAAGGAATTTATAAATAGCCGCCGCGTGGGCCAAAATTGGGAACCGAAACCCGTTCAAGAACGTCTCCAAATGTATAGCGATAATATTGTGGGGCAGGTTCCCCATTCAAAAACTTGAAGCTGAGACGAAGGCCTCATATCAACGAGAATATGATACTTAGACACGGCATTAGAGA
This sequence comes from Petrea volubilis, assembly GCA_026212405.1. Classification (NCBI taxonomy): domain Eukaryota; kingdom Viridiplantae; phylum Streptophyta; class Magnoliopsida; order Lamiales; family Verbenaceae; genus Petrea; species Petrea volubilis. The sequence continues at coordinate 11,718,732 of CM047876.1, read as the reverse complement.
CCTCGGTTAGAGCAATGGTCGGAGGGATCTAGTCGTCCTCATCACCATCATTCTCCAACTCATCATTAGCATGCATGTCGACCCCCTCCTAAGTGCTAGGCCCGACCTTAAATGCAATCCCCATGTTTGAATTTACATACCGACTAGTTCAGTCCCTAAGAAAGTCGAACTACTACCCATGCTACTCCCCTCGGAACTATCTTTCGAGGGGCTACCTAATCCCACCTCTCTAAGTAATCTACGGCGAGCCGTGCTGGAAATATCAAAACAAAAGAACAAGGCTTGGGAGAGAAGGTTTACCTAAGTGAGAGGTGGGTCAAGCTAATATGGTTGGGAATTTCGAAAGGATGCAGACGATCGATTGGAAGCACTTTTCACTCTTTCCAAATGGTAAAGTCAACGCTTGTTTCATCCCCTATTTATAGGGGGGTAAAATACAACCATCGGGAATCCTAACTGACGCAATTATTATAGCCGTGACTTTTTAGATTCCTAGTGGGTCGGTTCTCGCAATTTACCAGAGGAGTGGGGGGGGGGGGGCAAATGACGAGGCATATTTCCAATTGATATTCTCGATCGGCTTACGTGTGCCACGTGTCACCCCTTCCGAGTGTTCAAGCTAACAAGCTCAGGTTATTGACCGGGTTAGCGGCCCTTCGAGCCGGTCTCGTCGAGATCCTAGGTCGAGTTCTTTATCAATCGGGACCATACCGTCTCCAATCAACCCTTGCTGGCATTAAATGCTCCGTCAGCTCAAGGAGTGGGGCAACCACCTAACCCCATACCTCATTAATTAAGAGCCAACTAATATCATTAGGCCATACCTTTAGGCTTATGGGTCTACTAAGCCTAAGGGCCCCATAGGGAATAATCTACATGGACACGCTATAAATACCCTTAGATTTATGGTAAGACCTAAGCTATTAATTGCTTTACCCACTTACTCTACTCAAATTACTACTCAATCTGATCACTGGTTAAGTATCGGAAGGTCTTAACCGTGCCCCATCTTGGTTAGCTGACTTTGCCTTTCCCTTGTTGCTGGTCCCATCTTCCTAATCAAATACCCTACACCATACACTCGACAAGAGTAGCCGATCTATTCAACCACTCCTAAATTTGGGCCGCATCATTTTTTGGTGCCGTTTGTAGGAATCTTCTTGCAACTAAGGAAGCAATATGGTGACAACTAGAAGAAATGCCTTTGGTGCGCAAAGCTCACAATCAGTTGCAGAGGACTAGCACTCGGTCCATGATCTTGCACCACCCCCCTTCCATCACAAATCCTACGCCACAACAGGTCAATTTGGCGGGTTCGTCCTGGGCATACGTTATTGCCCCGGTCACAAGTTGGTCACTATTTGTGACAAATTAACAAAAAATTATGTTATTTTCACCAACAAAATTGTGATTGAAAACAATAGATTATGTCATTTCACTAACGAAATTGTGACTAAAATTTTAAGAGTTGTGATTGATGTTTTAGTCATTAAGTAGTGACTGACCAAAAAATTGATCACAAGAAGAATTTTTTACGAAGGTTTTTCCGACTAACACATTCGGTCACCAATTAGTCACTAACACAAGAAGAATTTTCCTATTTGGTGATTGAAAAATTAATTACAAAAGCCTATTTTTTGGTAGTATTTTTTTTTTAATTGAAAGAAGAGGCAAGGCACCCCTTCAACTTAGTGAGTGTTATCCATTCACATTTGCTACGAGTATGAATTTGTTTTGATGCAATGAATAACTTTCTTATACCTAGCTAACTTAAATGTATTTTAAAAATGAAATCTAAAAACTTTATGATGAAAAAATATTAGCAAATTTTACCCTTTGTCGAATTTATTATTTTTCAAATTGAATTTCAATATTTCAAATTTTCCTTGTTATGTACTTACTGATGTTGATGGAATTTGGTGCTAATTGATTTCTGACAAGAAGGATAGAGCCGATAAGGATCTCAAGTATATTTTATGAGTTCCAACTTGTTAAAAAACCAAAACATGCGAGTTACACAACTAGAAAATAGGGATTTAGCCACAAAATTAACCAAGGATTTTGATAAAAATCTGTGGCCAAAAAATTAAGTCAAGGATTTGGCCACGGAAAAAATTTTGTGGCCAGATGTGGAGTGGCTAAGCTTGGCCACGGAAAATGGCCACGGACTTCTAGCCACGGATTTTTGCGTGGCCAAACTTGTTTTTAATTTTAGTTAAAATAAAATATAGCAATGGAATACTTCGTGGCTAACATTTATTAATTTTTTTTAAATATTAAATTTAGGCACAAATTTATCCAGGGCTAAAATAATAATTAATTTTTAAAAAAATTAAATTTAGTGACGAAAATATTCGTGGCTAATATTTATTAACTTTTTTAAATATTAAAGTTAGCCACTGATTTTTCCGTGGATAAATTAAATAATTTTTTAAAATAATTAAATCTTGCCACGGATTTTTCCGTGGCTAAATTATATAATTGTTTTTAAAAAAAAATAGATCTAGCCACAGAAAAATTTTCCGTAGCTAAATTATTTTTTTTTAAAAAAAAATTGCACTTAGCCATGGAAAAAATCCATGGCTAACCCTCTTGTTTATTTTGTGGAGCATTTTGTTCTAATGTACCCCAAAACCTGCAATTTTTCTTTTTTGCACAAATCAAAATTCCAACGAACTAATTAATAGAATTCTAATAATCCACAAGCCATATTCGATCAAATATATGTTAATAATGAATATAAGTGTATGAATATATTATCCTACTAATTAAATACGACAAGTAACATATATATAGCAATATCTAATAATCACATGCACGAGCATCACCATCTCCATCATCCTCTTCATCATTTTCATTGTCATCATCATCATTATCACCATCGTTGCCTTTGTTTTCAACAACAGGAGTAGACGAAGTAGCACCCCTCTTATGTGATGGAGGTAATCAACGAGTGAGTTTTTTGAGGTTGGCTGCCATCTGGAACACGTTCTTTTGAAGGACTGAAATCTCTCTACTATGCTTTTCTTTGATCTCAACAATCTTCTAACTGTGCTTCTCCTTTATCTTACTCACCTTCTGCTTCAGCTACTATGTTTCTGGGTCAACCAATGTACTTAAGTCAGTCCATATGCCGGAAGGCTCAACAGTCACAATAGAGGGCCCATCGAGAACACCATACCGTCGACCCTTCTTTGGATCGCTAATTGTCTGCTTCCAAATCTAGAACGAATAAAAAAACAATTAGAGCTTTATGTAGTATATAATTTTTAATAATGTATATAGTTTTTAAAAATATGTATATATATATAACAAATTTAATTTTTAATGTTATCTCCAACTTGTCGGGCTGCTGAATAGGGCCTCCCTCTACAGTCTCGATTGCTTGGGCATAAGCTTGTCATAGTTAACTCCAAAGCTCTCTTGCAAAAATAACATCTATAATTGTTATAAAAGTGTATTTACAATAACATATTAAGATAAATAAAAAATTGCACTCACCAAAGTTGACTTTGCTCGTTCATCCACGTAATGCTTGTTTCCATTCTCGTCTTTCCAATAATGGCGAGCCTCAAATGTTTCGTCAACAGAAAACAATCTATGGCGAGCTGTGTAGTTTTTTTTAAAAAAACTTAGCCACGGATTTTTCCATGGCTACATTTATAATGTATATAATTTTTTTTGCTTGCCGGTGCATAAAGTATGTAATTTTTTTAAAAAAAATAATTTTACTTAGCCACGGATTTTTCGATGACTAAGTATTGCATGTAAAAAATATTTTTTTTTAATCCGTGGCTAATTGTATAGTTTTAAAATAATAATAATTTTTTTAGCCATGGATTTTTCCGTGGCTACATGTAGTGTATATATATAAAAGAATTTCGATTACCCATAGATAAAGTGTGTAGTTTTTTTTTTTAAAATATTTTTACCTGGTAATTGTGTAGCATATAAAAAAACATTTTTTTTGGTTGGCCTCGGATAAATCGGTGGCTAATTGTGGAGTTTTTTTTTTATAATAATTTTTCTTTCTGTGGTTGCGTGTATTATATATAGTTTTTTTTGCTTACCCGTGCATAAAGTTTGTAGTTTTTTTAAAATAATAATTTTACTTAGCCACGGATTTTTGCGTGGCTAAGTGTAGTATCTATAAAAAAATTATTTTTACTTAGCTACGGATAAATTTGTGGCTATGCGAAAAAATAAAATTAAAAAAAAGAGCCACAAATCTTTCCGTGGCTAAGACATTTTCTGCAAAAATAAAAATAAAAATAAAGTAAATGATAAATATAATTATAGCCACAGATAAATCTGTGACTAATTTTTTTTTTAAAAAAAGTTAATAAGCGTAGTCATGGATTTCTGTGGCTAAGAGTCAAAATTAGTAGTGGACTTTTTTAAAATCGAACGTTTTCGTCAATTAGTTTAGATGTAATTGTACAATTGGAATAATATAACTTGAAAATTCCTCAATATATTTGAACTAATTGTTTTAATCAATTTTTTCATAATTTGTGATAAGTTAATTGACATTAGTATACAATTGTTACCGAACTATGAAGTTACTCATATATATCACTGGAAAGGAAAACGTATTTCTTGAAATAAATTGGAATATTTAACTCATAAAACAAAATTTATTTAGGGATATAGTAAAATATAATAATTATGATGAGAACAATATGAATTTAAAATTGTTTAAACCAATAAAACTCCTAAAAAGTGGGACGGAATGATATGATGCAAAATTTAGCGATAGAATTAGCGACGAAAAAGTCGTCACGAAGAGAATAGTCTCATGGTGATGAAAATTTTCATTGCTAATTCCGTCACCACTTAATCAAAAATTGGGCGCCAACTTTGGCACCTAGAAAGCTATGGATTTTGAGGATTTAGCCATGGAAAAATCCGTGGCTAGGTTTTTTCGTGAAATTTCGCAATCCGTGGCTAGATCCGTAGCTATTTGCAACCCATTTTTTTGTAGCTAAAATCTGTGGCTATTTTGCTGTATTCTAGTAGTGTTAGTTGAAAGTACAAAGTCTAGAAGTCAACGCATGGTAGTTTAGGCATTTAAATACTTAACTTAGCAATATAGCAAGGAAAAGAAACATGCAAAGTTTCAAAGTATCAAATCGCTTTATAACATAATAATCCAATATAAGAAATATAAAATATGATTCTTGGGAATCAAATTAAGATAGGATCACACGAACATGACTAAATAATGATTTGATTATAAAAATTAATCTTGATCCATCAAAATGTGAAAGAAAAATAAACCTTAGGTTATATGGAACACAGTCACTTTTTCTCTCTGAGATAGAGCAGAAAAGAATAACATCGTACTTCTGGCTTAGGGACCAAAACCCTAATATGCCTTAGGTCAAACACTTTAATTATGAACCCATCAAATATAATTATACTGTGATTGGACTTCTACACATATAAAAGACACCACACTCAGTATGATATTTGAACGAACCCATTGAATTAATTTCTTAATGGATCACACAATTGGATCCTTTAATAAGATAGCACACTATGTACAATAAAATTAATACGTGAGACCACCAAAATAGAGAAAATTCCAAAAATCGCCCACTTGGTCTACATATGTTTTCAAAAAATTGTACATAGCTAAAACCTTAGTGTGCACAAACTTTATGCTATCTCAACCTTGAAATATCCCAAAACAATCTGATTCCTCAATTGTGCTATTATATGATCAAAGTGGCTTTCGTCACATAACTCGTAACTAAACCAAACATTGAATACTAGCAAAATTAATGACATAGATTAAGTATGAATGTGTATTATGGAAATTATATGTAAAGTCTTTTCAATAATATCTATTTTCAAGTGGTCCTTACCTTATGACTCAAAGTGTCCATTGACACTTTCCAACACTTTATGCACAACCACAATGAAAAGCCAATGTCCTTACCTCAGAGTATTTAATCAATTACGAACCCTTAGTCTGTATAGAACATAACTAAAAAACATGTCAAACGAGCATAAAATCAAGTGCCAAACTCCCATTAACATGGTATATCATCGATCCTTATGATACCTATATGAGCCACATGATCATCAAACATTTTAAGTGGTGATTCCTTAGTGAACTCAAAAGTATTGAGCTTGCATCGATATGCTCTACTGACATCAGAATACTCGGAGCTCATTTAGTCACAACTAGAAACTTAATATATGCAGGTTAGACTTTCCCAAAATGTATTTGTTTTTCTGATATAGCTTTTGAGCCCTTATTATCAAAATTGATCCTTCCATTTATCACTTGCAACCTAGTGATGACATTCCAAACTATATTTCTAGATTAGATGCCTCATAAAAGACCATGCATTCAACCTTTGTACTTGGGAAAGCTATAAGTGTCTTTAATGATTTTCCAAAAATGGCTCCTCAAACTATCATAAACACATAACCCAATGTGAATCCCTTGCTATCCAGGCATCTAACAAAAAATCGAATTGGAATAGCACATGATCTTTGAGTGTTTTGATTTTCGATAAATGGGCATATATTTTTAATTCTTTATAGATATCTTATAACCATTACTTTATTGATCCACCTTTGGGTCACTAAAATATTTGCCTAATATCCCTACTATGTATGCTAAGTCATGATGCATACATACTCATGCATATATAAACTGGGGCAAACTAAACTTTATCACCCTTTGCCATAGGGGTGTCCCTTGGTGCACAATTCTGCATTTCAAAACAACCAAGCACCTTAAAGGCCTTCTGAGTCCGAGTACAAATCTAATGGATATGTTACCCGGAACAACACAAACCTCACCAAGATCTGTCATGTTAAATAATTTTATATAAATTTCTCGACTTCATGCAATAATCTATATTGATGCTTGCTTGTAGATTATCATCTACACATAGCCCTAGGATGGTAAATTTACTCCCACTAACCTTGAGATATATATCCAGTGATCAAGAGTTTTCTCCTTAAACCAAAAGAGGTCTTATACCATCAATTTTTTGTATCATAGATGGAACGCCTATGATCATAGATGGAATTCTTGAATTTACATATAATGTCCTTTGAGTTTTTAGACTCAAAGTTCTCTGGTTGTAGTATGCATATGGTTTCTTAAATGTCTCCATTAAGAAATATTGTCTTTAAGTGCATATGGCGTAGCTTAAGACCATAACGAGTAACAAGAGCTATAATGATTCTAACATTGTCTTTTCTTTGAACCTAAAAGAAAGTCCTCTTAAAATCTATGTCACCTTTCTGATTAAATCCATTGGCAGCTAGGCATGTTTTATATCTTTCAATCCATTGGTAGCTAGGCATGGTTTATATCTTTCAATGTTGCTATTTGAATTCTATTTGGTTTTGAAATCATATTTATAACCAATGGATTTAATCCCTTATGTTAATATGACACAATCGCAAATTCCATTGCCTCTCATCGATTTCATCTCCTCATTTATGGACTTGATCCATGCATCATAATTCAAACACAATTCGACTTGACTGAAAGATGTAAAATCATCTTACAATCCCATTTCAAATTCGTGTTCATGGAGATAAACAATGTGGTCATCCGAAATCATTTTTCTCCTCTATTTGGTGGATCTCCTTATTGGCGTTCTAGGTTTGAGGTTGTTTGGGGTTCATTAGCTTAAATATAACTCACTACGTGATTATTGGGCATCTCAAGTGCAGTTGTGTTCTAAGTAATATCCTAATTTACAATTTGAAGAGTACTAAGACAAGCTATCAAATCCCTTTCAGTTGAAACTGTAATGGAATGCCAACACATTCATCTTCAAATACAACCATCCTATTTTGATTGTTCCCACTATACCCAACATTCTCGATAAAATCAACTTTCCCAACTTTGAAAAAGGACATGTGTGGGATCACAAGATTTAAACTCAATTTTCAGCTGGACATCCCTAGATATGCAAATGCCTAATGCTAGGCTTTTTGCATGTCCACAACTCGTGTGGGGTTTTAGGTACTACTTTGCATGGAAATCATCTTAGTGTGTTAACAACAAATTTTAGTGTCTTACCTAAAAGTTTTCCAAAGACTATGGCCACTTAGTAATCAAGTACAAATAAGTAATTATCAATAAAGTTGATACAGTTGCTATCCACTCATGTCATAGGGAATGGTTTACAAAAGTCTATATGTATCAACTGCGAAGATTCTTTTATCCTATCTGCCCTTTTCTCCTTATATCTTGTTTGTTTTTCCTTTGTATATTTTATATAGATTTTTTAAGTCTGCAAGAACGAGAAAATGAAGAATTCCTTCTGACATGAGCATCTATATTCTCTTTTTAGGGAAGTTATCTAATTTCTTATGTTGTCATGCAAATGATTTCTCATTATCCAATTTGGCTTTAGTACAAAAGTTACTTTAACGTTATCTTTCATTTCCGTTAAAGTTGTTGGTATCCAATATTCACAACATAACAAGCTAGAGCACAAGTTTCATCAATATTTAAATTTAAAGAATTATTGAAAATTTTATTTTCAAAAGGACAAGTGAGTCTAGACTTGTTCAAATAGGAAATAGAAATCAAATTCCATCTCAATGATGTCATTGTCAAAACTTTTCTTTAAATTCAAATATAAACATATATTTAATAGAACATTATGGACTCCAATAGCCTTCAAGAAATCTTTATTGCTATTTCCTTATAGATGTATATTTCAACACCAATTGACACTAGACACCTTAATCAATACTAAATTATGACACTTACGTGAATGATTAGCCCCTTATCCATCCACTAAGTGTCACCAAGTAGTAAAGTCAAATCAATAAAACAAATAAAATTGAGAAGTCAATATTCTTTGTACACCTATTGTTGTATTACAAACAAAATAGTGTACTTCTTTGCACAAACAGAATATTCTTTAAACATTCAAACTTGAAGGACCTTTATTATATTACAAGATTGGACTATTCTTTAGTGTAGTCCTTTATGTTTCCTTGGCTTTTATACTTCATTAAAATTAGCTTCCTAAGAATAATGCCTGTTTTAACCTTTTCGTTGTAATGAATCAATTTGCTATATGCTTTTAAAAACTTTGACATTTTCTTTCTAAAAAATACATCTCCTTATGGATATTGAAATTTAAACGTCGCATTGTTGTTAGACTAATGTAATTTGATTGATGTTACTTCTTGTATGCGACTCTCTACTAACAATACTAATACTGAACGTTATATCCGCAAGACAATCAAATCCTAATGCATAGTCAAGCTCATGTAACTAAGCACAATTATAAAGTATTATTTTTATTTCTTAAGGTTTGTGCTACTAAATAAATTGAGATGTTAATCATGATGGCAAATATTGATAAGTTTAAAATGTATACACTTTTATATGCATGCGTTGTGTGCTTTTCGTTGATTTTATTATGTTTTTATAGTTCTAAAGTTGCAATTTGTGCTTTAGAATATAAAACCTTAATTCAGGCAATCAAAACTGTTTTAAACACTTAAAGCTCAATTTTTCCAAGATTTTGATGTCCATATCCACCCACAAGTGTTTCGTGATGTTATTACAGGAAACCGGGGCTGAAATTGAGTTGAAAACGTGTGAGAGCGTGACAGGACTACTTAAATCGTTCTAATGAACAAAGCTGTCCTAATACATCTAAAAGGTGCCAAATTTTTGTAAGACGGGACGACTGATATGCTCGAAGCCGTCTCGATTTGTTGCGCATACAAGAAAATTCCGTTCCTAATTGTATTCTAACTATAATCACCCTACCACTATTTAAGGACAAGTTGTACATGGTTTTAACTGACTTTTGGCTGATTTTTGAATAGAAGTTCAAGGACGAAAGCTTAAGAAGGGTGACTGTAAGGACCCGATCCTTCTCAAAACATTGTAGTATATATGCTTAAATGAATGCAATTTACATGTTTATATGCATCATTTATAAAATAATAGCGTTTTGTAAAATGTGCTCATTTTATTTTCAACGTGCATCGATATAGGATGATTTTCTTGTCTTGGTTAACCATTCTTCCATGCATAAAAATTCAAGAAAAAAATAAGTATGTATACATATATCTACACATTTATACATATCCATATATATACACATTAGATGAGGAATTTTCTCTATAATTCTTATAAATGTCATTTTCACTAAAATGTGTTACTTTCACAAAATAATCTTGAAAATAATTAATTAAATTATTAGGACATAAGACAATATATATACATATATATATATAATTATTTTTCATACATATATATATTTTGGAAAAAACCCTAAAAAATGTACAAATTGCATTTTCCTCCCCTTGAGATTTTTTTTCTTCCATACTTTAAATAAAATATCCAAGATACATGAAATAACTCACAATTTCAAAAACTAAGGGGGGGGGGGGAGAGGGACGTTTTTTAGGCATATATATTTACATAAATTCAATACATGATAGATATTAATCCTTAGGTCTCAATCTTCCACCAATCAACATTTATGTACACTTGTATAGACACTTGTATATACTTATCTAGAATTATACCTACATGTATGGTCAAGAATCAGTTAGACTACCACTAAGCACCCTTAGACCTATTAGTTGGATTTTGAGTTGGAAAGAGAGCATGATTAGATTAAGACTTAACTCTATTTTAATCCTATTTATTCTATTTCTTCTAACACTAGTTATAAGTAGTCAAATGTGCAAGAAAATACAAAACACCACACACTCACACACACAAACAACCAGCCACACACACCACTAGAAAAAACGGATTTAGCCACGGATTTTGGCAAAAATCCGTGGCCCAGAAAATTAGCCACGAATTTTATCCGTGGCTAAAAGTGACGTGGCTAACGTTAGCCACGACCTTTACTCAGCCACAGATTAGCCATTAGCCAATTTGGCCACAGAATTCTGGAAAATATAAGGCCCTGGCCGTGGCTAATCTGAAAAACAATAAAATAAATAAATAAAAACGTGGATATACATAAATTTTAAATATTTTAAATTAAGTATATAACTAACAAAATAATTTGAAACACATAGTTCAATAGCATAAATCCACATTATGAAAAGTATTCCTTTCTTTTTTTTTTTTTACTAATCTTTGGCTTTTCTATTTTTGTTATTGAAAAGTATTTAGCGATTGAACAAGTAATTTATTAATTATAAAAAACATTTAATAAAATAATAGCAAAAACAAAAATTATCAGAAAAATTTATTTAGATAATTTATATTAAAAATTTCGCATAATTTATATTAGTTAAGTACAACAAAAACTAATTCTTTAACAAAAAATTAAAGTGGTCTAGTGGTTTGATACTTTAATTTTGACCAGAGGTTAAGAGTTCGAACCACATCAGATTAAAAAAAATAAAAAAATTTTGTTCTATGGCTAACAACTAGCCACGGTCTAACCGTGGCTATTAGCCATGAGCTAGCCACGGTCAGGCCATGGCTATTAGCCACGGCTAGCCACAGTCTGACCTTGGCTATTAGCCACGGCTAGCCCGTGGCTAATTTAGCTACGGTCTAACCTAGCCACGATCAGACCGTGGCTAAACCACTTTGGCCTTATTATCCTAGTTATTTTACACTTAAATATTGTAAATTATCAATAACAATTATACGTTGTTGAATTATTAATAAAACTATAATATAAGTTATGACAATTGATCAATTATAAACTTTCAAAACCAGATAATTAACTCTTATATATAACGATTGACAATAAATGCTGAAATGGACTGATTAGGAGTATACTTATATACCTATATATGTAGTATAATCCAACATATATTATGATATTATAATAAAATGGTAAATTAAATCTAAAGAAATAATTATGAAAGTTAAGTTGTATATTAACTCAATAGAACATTATAATATCGTCAAATAATTGAAATAATCATTCGTCAGTGGAATCGATATTGAAATAAACATTGAAATATATCAATCATCTATATATCAGTGTATTATATATGTAATATATGTTATATATGTACATATATATTTGATATATATACATCTAATTATATATAAATACACATGTATATAAGTATATCTAATCTTATATGTATGTAATATATCAAATCATTTATTATATATATATATCAATATATATATAATATACATATATTAGTTAAGTATAGCAAAAAACTATTTATTAAATAAAAAGTTAAAGTGGTGTAGTGGTTTAATGCACTAATTTCAACTAAGAAGTCAAGAGTTCAAACCATACTTAGTGCCAAAAAAAAAAAAAAAACTTGGCCACGGATTTTTAGTCACGGTTTGGCCGTGGCTAATCCGTGGTTAAAAATTGGCAGCAAATTTCACGCCAATTTTAGCCACCAAAAATAGCTACGGTCAGGCCGTGGCTAATTTAGCTACGACCAATCCGTGGCTAATCTGTGGCTAAGTTTTTTTTTTTTTTTTTTTAATATGTGGCTAATAGCCACGGATTAGATATGGATTTTTTCCGTAGCTAAAATCCTTGGCTATTAGTTGTTTTTTCTAGTAGTGACACACCCCTCATATCTCCCTCTTGTTTGTTCATTTTACTCCCCAAATTCACCCTTTCTCCTTCTTGCACCACTTAGTTTCCAAACCTAGAAAGAGAAAAGAAGAAAATCCTCTTAGAGAAGGTAGTGATTTCTCTTAAGACATAAGCTAGTTTTCTTATGGCATTAGCATATTATTTCCCTATTAGGACATGGGATGTATCCACAAGTTGGTTACTATCTTGGTCCTAAGGGATTTCATGATATTTTAGCTAAATGCATGATATGTGTTCATGAATGATTATGCTGGAAATTTGAACATTTTGCTGGATTTATGTGCTGAAAAATTAGGGTTTATGCTTGTCTAGGGTTTATCTATGTGTTTAGGGTTTTATTATGTGTTAAAAGTTGAAAATTCAATGTTTAAAGATGAAATTTATAGACGGTTTCAAAGCTGGAAATTCTGCTTTCAAAACTGGAATTACTGTTCCCGCAGCTGAAAATCTTGTTTTTCAAGGCTGGAATTTCGAATTTTACAAATTGAAAATCTATTTTTGAAAGGCTGGAAATTCCAGTGTGTAATTTTAGTATGTTTTAAGTTGAAATTCGAGTATTTCGCAAACTGAAAATTCTGTTCGAAATCTGAAACGTGTAAGTTGGAAATTTTGTTCTATGCTAAAATTTTGCGCAACGTGCTGAAAATCAGTGTGTATTGTGCTGGAAATTGTGTGTATATGGGCCCAAAACGTGATAGGGGTGGATGGGGCTGAGTTCGGCCGGGCGGCAATGGGCTTGCCGGTCTTAAACTTTCTTGCCATCCATCGTTGCCTAATGGCACCTTGCATGGATGGAGTGTTCCATGTACTGAAGTGGGTCGCAGAAAATTCAGCATATACTCGGGATATGACCACTGGAGTGTTTGGTTGGGTGGGAGTATTGGTTGGAATTGAATTACAGCACGACGAGATAAGGTAGCCACTCGTCAAGGTGGAAAACGGTAGAAAGGAGAGCAGTTTATGATTCTTGTGATTTGAAATTTTATATGGTTTATGTTGATACATTTATGTGAAAATATGCACGTTCAAGTCACACACGCGCACCTTATGTGTTAAGTGAAATTGCTACTCAACGTGATTGTTGACGTTGTTAATATTTAATGTTTTAGCCGGACATGAGAACGAAGGTATCAACGAGGAGGATAGCAAGGGACGATTTGAAACTTTCGGCTAGAAGAAGTCATAGACGAGTCTTTATAGTTGTATCATGTATTTAGAACTCTTATTATGTACTTGGTGTTTTGCTATGTAATAAAAGACTTTTAGGAAAATTTTCAGCTTTCTATAATAAAAGTATTCGTAGCATATTCCCATAACTAGCCAATAGTTTCGGGTCGTCACAGTGACAATTCAAATGCCAAGTTCCTCATTCCCTCAAGATTCTCGCCTTAAGCCTAGTTTGCTTTTATGATTTCTTTTAGTCTTATCATATTTTTGTGTTGTTTTACTTTTGATATGTCTAGCTAAATAAATTATATGGTTATAGGCTAGTCATCGATGAAACACTTATGATTGTCTCTGAAATCCCTTGATTTTAATTTACATACTTTTTATCTATAATTCAAGATTTTATTATTTGTGAATTTCTGATCAATTTCTACAAGCTTTGAGATTTTATATTCGACTACGAAAGGATGTGTATAAAATCTGATTATTTGCTTTATAGACATAAGGAATGCGTAGGTTAGAAATAATCCTGCTCTTTTGCGACCAGTTATGTTATTAACAAAAACTTTTAACTAACACAACTCTTGCACGTGATTAGTCAAGGAATCCGTATGTGACCACGAAAGTAGACACATAACATTCCTTGGCATGTTTCTTTTACTTTTGAAAGGAGATTAGAAATATTTTTGTGAGTTGGATCGTGAGAAGGGGTATTAATTAAAATCAAAGAGGGCAGAAACGATTCAATTGACGATACCTAAACCCTAGTTTGTTCTTATCGTTTTTTTTTACTAGTATTTATCTGTGTTCTTTCATTTCATAAACTCCCTATCTATTTTCAAAACTTAAATAATAGAGAATTTATAAATTTGGTGCTTGATAACCAATTCCTCTTGGGAATGATACTTTACTTTCACTTTATTATTTGAGCGACTCGTACACTTATGGAAAATTCGCAACAAGTATTAAAGAAACTATAAAGAAAATTAAATATGCTCAAAAATAAATTAACCGCATAAAAGCATGCATATATGTGCATAATAAATATATGAAACATGGTAGATGCAATTGGACCCATCTCAAGACACCTAGCACAACATTGTTATTTAGTGTTTGGATAGAATAATAACTTGTAAGTGGTACTCTTATCCATAGTTCATGAATATTGATAGTCTTAAGATACCTCATACAACATTATTTTTTAATCTTTGGACATAAATAACATCTTGTAAATGGTATCTTATGGTTTATAAATATTCATGATTGAAAAATGGCCTAACAATATGCCTTTCTTTGGACCGACAAATTACCAAGATGTTAACCAAAATAATTCAAATATTTATGATTATCCTTTGTCTGGCCAAAATAATATTTCTTTGGGCCGATTATTTCGTAGAAACAAAATAACATAGTATATCACATGTTCATGAGTGTTGACCATCTGGCCAAAATAATTGTTCTTTGGGCCGATTAATTAGCATATATGAAATAACATGACAAATAATGTATTCATGAATATCAACCATCTAGGCAAAATAATATTCTTTTGGGCCGATTAGTTCGTATGGATGAAAAGATGATAAATAACATATTCATGAATATCAACCATCTGACCAAAATAATATTCCTTTGGGCCAATTATTTCACATAGATGAAAACATACCTATTTTTTCCAAAAGAGATAAATTTTACCAAATAGAGGTCACTTTGGTGATAATAGGCACAAGTAGTCCAAATCCCAAAAGTATCACACAATTTTTAAAAGACCAAACACACATTCAATTCGGTAATTATAGAACTTAAGAATTGCACAAAATATCGTAATGGTCCAATGGTGGGTTACCTCTAGCCACGGAAATGAGTTGGCTTCGAATCTCCTTTTGAGTGGTTTTGTGCCAAAAATTGAGCTCAAACTTATGTATAGCAAAGTACAGATACATGTTGTTCAAACAACTTAGTGGTTTACTGGCAAAGTACCACCTTGCTATGTTGTCGATTAGTTCGAACCACCACTGTTTCAATTTAGTTGAGGCCGAACAGGAAATTTATAAATAACTGCAATAGAAATAAACAAAATACTGTAGCAGCCCAATGGCCGAGCAATGCCTTGCCATGGCCCCCGCCTCCGATTCAAGTCCCTATTGTCCTGAGATCCCCAGCTACTGGTTCGCATTCTCTTCGTCTTTTGCCCCTTTGGTTGAACCTTTTTTTTTTATTATTCTTTTTTTTGCAATACAAACAACATGCACAACAAACAATCATCCAATCAATTTTAAGGATTGATTTCTTTGAAGATTAATCAACACATCAAACCCAAGATCATATAGAAACAATCAAGGTATGATTCATCAACATACATAAGCGAATATACCAATCTAAACATATCAATTGGTATATCGCAAATAATGTTCAATAACCATAAAAAAAATTATAATCAAGTGAATCAGAAAAATCATATCTAATCATCGGACAAGTCCTTCTTTGATACCACTTGTTAGAAAACTTTAATTAAAATATGGATTTATCACATAATAATCCACTACATAAATACAAAAAATGAGTCACACGAATCGAATTAAGACAGGATCACAACTAGACGATTAAATAATGATTTGATTATAAAAACCAATCTCGATCCCTCAAAATGAGGAAAAACAAAATCAAAATTTGGATCATGTGGATCTTCTAAACAATGAAACACAATTACTCTTTCTCTTTGAGATGGAATAGAATATAATAACGTTGTACTTCTGATTTAGGGACCATAACCTCTAACATGCCTTAGGTCAAATACTTTAATCATGGGCTATTAAACAAAATTAAAGTGTTATTGAGTTTCTACATATGTAAAAGACAACATACTCTTTTTTTTTTTTTTTTTTGAAGGGAAAAAGACAACATACTCAGTATGATATTTCAACAAACCCATCAAATTAATTTCTTAGTAGATCATATAATTGGAGTCCTTTAATAAGATATCACACTTCATATAATTTAATTAATATGTAAAACCATTAAAACAGAAAAAATTGCAATAGATTATTTTATAGGAGGCCGGGAGCCTATAGTAAGCTGGGCGGCTTGCGCCTCGATCCCCCGTGTCCCGGGGGATAGGCCAGTATACAGATAATGTAGACATGGCATGATAAATTTATTGTTGACATGAGTTTTGGTAAAGTTTCACTAATGGTATTAGTCTCATCATTTTCATGCCAGCTTGGCCTATAAGGGACTGCAGATTCTTTGCAGATCAAAGATCAGTGAACCACCGTGATGGGATAGGTCGAATAGAGACCTCTGAGAATTCATATAGGAGATTGCACTGGACATTGAATTATTATAACAAATAATTGAGTTTAAATGTACCCAAAAAATATACTTAGATACTCGCATTAATAAAATTTGTATACTTAGATATTTTTATAATATTAGTATACTTGCCATATATCGCTATCGTAAAATGCTCATTAATATAATGCATTTATGTTTACAATTATCAATAATATTGTGGTAATATAGATTTATTATGACTATCATTCGCTTATATTAGCATTGAAAAATACTACTACTGTCATTATAACCTTATGATAATTATTATAACATGTTGTAAAAGATGAAATAAAAAAAAAAAAATACAAGCTCGTGTATGTATTGCTGACTTGCAAGCTCTTGATCACTTATCAGTGAATTCATTGGTCAGTTTGATTTTATCTTACAACCCTAGCGAAATCAGAGAATTCTTATGTGAACTTGGCGTTCGGGGCCTACATATGAATTAAATGGTTCGAATTTTATTATTTTTTCGTATCTTTATATTATTTTTTCCAAGTGAATTAACACTATAAAAAAAATAATATTAGTGACAAGATATAAAAGTAACAATATAAAAATGATCACCAATAATTATATGAAATGACAATACTTTTTATTTTATCACTATTAAGTTTTTTTTTCTGATGATAACAACTTTTATATTGTCAAAATAGGCCCATTTAATTTGTTATAATACATTGTAATACAATGATTAGTCTATAGCATATTTGATGTTTGGTTCATTGTATTAACATGTGTTAATTCCCCCAATCCATGCCAATATGGATTGTATACATGACTAAAAGTTGTGCTCAATACCGGGGGTGGGGTGGGGTGGTGGGTGGGGGGATTGGTGTAGTTAAAAGGTTAAACTTCAGTCTCGATTGTGTGTATTTACTTGATGGTGGAAGTTTACAAAATGTAGTCTGAAAGACTATTTACTCCTAGTCCGGCCCAAATACAACAATCAAACAGCTCGAAGAGTTCAACACACATTCAATTTATCTGATGAATTCAACCAATCAAATAAGGAACCTACCTACCCTTATATAGGCCCACACTAATTTCCACATTTATATGATCACAATTCGATCTGCTCAAACAAATGAGCCCAATATCACTCAATGACAATTACTGACACTTCTATAGTGACAACTTAATTACAAAAAAATTATTATTAGGATTTTGTGACTGAGTTGTTACTGTAGGTGTGTCACTAATTATCAATATCACATTATATTGTCACATTTTTACAATTGATATTGTGCAAATTATGCATTGCAACGACAACATAAATATGTTGTCATTAAATATATATATATATATAATTAATGATAATTTTTTATTGTCATTTGTTATATTATATCTGCTTCATTTATTTTCTTGTAGTATAATGATGTAGTATAATTTGAATCATTTGATACATGTACGAAACTCAAATCCGATACATAGAAAAATTCCCCAGCGAAATCTTAACTTGCACGAATATGAAATCTTGTGACGCGTTGATGACGAAGAACCCCGTCATACACACGATTTATGTGTGATATAAATCTTTTAAAGCATTCATGAACCATGAAATGCGATTGGATACCTAACATAGTTTTATATAGCAAAGGGAAGTCTTACTTGCACTTTTCGGCGGATGCTTTTGTAAAAGATGGAGCCTTTCCACGAGATGATGTTTATCAAAGATTTTATTTTTTCATCTGAGTATCATGAAAAATGTGTAATATGTTGAACCCGTTTGGGATGGGCTCCCAAAAAAAAGGTGGCTTTTGAGTTGTGTTTTTTTACTCATTTTTTTAAAATCAAGTTATTTTGCAGTTGAATGAAGTGATTAAAAGTATTTTAAAATATATTTTTATTTGATATTGTTGTAAATAATTTTTTTTAAAAGGTTATATTTTGACATTTTTTTGGTTTTTATTTTTTTTTTTGAAAAGCCTGGTTAAACACAATTTCTTTTTTATACAAATGCTTTTTTTTTCCCAGAGAGTAAGCGTTTCTCTTCTAATTTTTTTTTTATATAAATGTTTTTTTGTAAAAGAATAAGTATTTTTTTCCTTAAAAAAAATTCATCTAAACGAACTCTTTGTCAACTGATTGTTTGATTCGGCATGCGTAATTTGAAATAGATAATTGTCTAAGCTGACGCATCTTCCACTCCCAATGTTCTCTCCTATTTTTAGCATTACCAACAAAAAAAACGTGTTACATGTCAAAGGATGTATTTTGATTTACGAATAGAAAAATGTTATTTCATTTTCTTGACTTGGGCCTAATTATATAATTGCACTTTGATTTTTGATTTAAATCTTTTTCCTTTTTCTCTCATTACTCCACTTATATTAGTAACAAATCTCCTGTTCTTATTGATTTATTTATAAAAATAAACGAAATGACCGTTTCGCGAAACACTACAAGAAAATACATAAAATTTTGACAATATAACATTATAAGAGAAAGTAATATTAGTGATAACATATAAAAGTAATAATATAAAAATCGTCATTAATAATGATATTAAGTGACAACACCTCTATTTTTCCACTAATTAAGTTTCTTTATTTACAATAACTTTTATCTTGTTACAATATTCCTTCAATAGTGACAAGAATTAATGCTTTAGTAACAACCATTAATAATCAATAACAAAAATATATTGCCATTAAGATTTTGTGACAAGATCCTATTATCACTAAATTTTCACTATATGAGTGTTACTAATTATCAATTTTGTATGATGGATTGATCACCATTAATGTTGTACAAACTTTGTTTTATGACAATATAATTTTATAGTCACTAAATGATAATTTTTTCATTATCACTTGTTGTATTGTCACTAATTTAGTCATTTTCTTGTAGTGTAATAACCAATATTCATTTGTCACTAATTATATATATATATATATAAGTTTATTTTGTCACAAGAATTATTTGTAAAATGACAATAGTGACCAAATATAATTTTTGTCACGACTAATAATTTATTGGCAATAGAGTTTTTATAATAAAACTACCGTCATCCAGTTGTTACTCTATAGGTATCATTAATTGTTACTTAACAATTAAGACATCAATTCTTGTTATTATTTAATGATGTTGTGATAAAA
The DNA here is from genome assembly GCA_026212405.1 of Petrea volubilis. Classification (NCBI taxonomy): domain Eukaryota; kingdom Viridiplantae; phylum Streptophyta; class Magnoliopsida; order Lamiales; family Verbenaceae; genus Petrea; species Petrea volubilis. The sequence continues at coordinate 11,698,574 of CM047876.1, read as the reverse complement.
TAACAATTGTTACCACTTAATAATTTAATTGGTGACCAAATCGAACATGTTGCTACTTAACATATTTCTTATTGATAACTTGCCTTCTCTCACTTTTATATTTTGTTATTGCTGTTACTTTTTATTGTAGCAAATGTCATGAGCTATATAAATTAATTTATTTGAGTAAACATTTGTTTGGGCCTAGAAATGAAAACATCCAAATTAACACGTGTCGCATATTTAGAGTGTGGAGCAGTACATGGGGCACTATTATGGGGTAAGTGATCCGGTCCGATTTTTAGGAGCTTATAAATTTAGCAAAACACTCTATTAAAAAATAACCAAATATTTTCGAGAAATTTATAAGATCTCAAACATCTATTTTGAAGGACTTATAAAGTTGGCCAAACACAGTCTAAGCCATAATTGGGCTCAACATACATATCTCAACCCAGTTGAAGAGCATCCAAACTATGGTTTTGTTCATACTACCCACTTGGGCTATGACCAAAACTGGTATTTTTAACCATTTGATTTAAATATAACGATGCCTAAAAGTATTAAAAAAATTATTACGTTATAATACTCGATCCAACGACTAAAAATGTAATTGGGAATAGCCCAACTCGATAGCATCTACTCTCCCCCAAACTACAAGGGAGCCAAGACACAACTCGGCAAGTCAACAATTCACACGTCACTCTTCTTAAATTTCTCTCCTGGCAGTTGTCAGCATATGAATAGTAGGCTAGCAGTTGTTCAAGCTCACCTAGTTCCGGACGGGATCCCCTACCCCAAAACGATGCCCCATCTCATGCCCCATACTCTAAATTCATGACACGTATAAATCTTTAAGATTTACTTAACGGCAGATTATTTAGTTATGTTAATTAGATTTTACACGTGTTATGAATTTAGAATATGGGGCATGAGATGGGACATCATTTTGGGGTAGGGGATCCCGTCCGACCTAATTCCGAGGTAACCGCTCCGGTTGATAATTTCTTAGAAGTTGTTCGTTCCTATCAAACACTTTGTATGAAGTCCTACGTGCAAGTAGCCAAGAAGGTGATGGATTAAATTCTTGCGCTATTGTACCACGTTAAATCTTTTAATAAAAATTTCTTATCTTATGTTAAGTGTATAAACATTTGTTGCATAAATCTAACATATAATAAAAGGTTAATTAATGAAGCTAATGGCTTTAAATAGTTAAATCAAGAGGTAAATTCAATTGCAGACACACCCCAACATGAATTGAAATGTAGCACATGAACCTATGAGGGGAAGATGGACGATCAAAATTGAAACTAAACCCAAAGAGCATGGGACAGTCGACCGCATGTGAATTTTTTCAAGACAACAGTCTCTAGAGCAATTGATAATGGGCGGCAGTCACCAAACCCCTCCTGGCTCTAATCTAGCAATTTTAGCCACCCTTCTAGATTCTTTATCCAGAAATCATGCACATTGCTTGAAAAATTCATTTCGGTGGATGGAGACGCGGTTTCAGCACCTCAGTGTCGCCTATAAATTGAGACCCTCGTTCGGCGAAGAGGACCTTTCTCTCTTCTTCTTTCCATTTCTATAGTTTTACTTCTTCCAGAATAGTTTTATTTCATTAGTTAAGAATTGGTTTAGTTTTAATTCTCAGTGTCGCCTATAAATGAGGAGGTGTTGCTGCTATCAACAATCTTATTGTGAATTCTTGATCGCAACTTAAATGTTAAAACAGATTTTATATGATGTATTGAAGGAGGAAATATAAAACCAGATCGGTAAAACAATGGGACTAGGGCATGTGTGCTACAAAAAACCTAAACATTGTTTTGCAATCTATGTGAATTACGCATGACAAGCCACTGCATGGTTTAATACACTGATTTTAAGTTCTAATGAATTTATATTGTGATGTTGTGATCACGAAAGTAGACAAATGATAATATAAATGCACTTGTAATATCGCGAAAGGGAATTTTAGATACATGAGAAAAAATCCAACTGTAAATATAATGCATATAGTAATTAATGAAAATTAATTATATGAAAGACGAGCAGATGAAGTCTATTCCCAAGAACTATTCTTTGTTGATTATATTCTTTATTTTCGTGCTAATATTTCTAATCTAATCATCTTGTATGTAGTCTAAACAATATAACAGATTATTATGTTGGTACTTAATAATCTTTCCATTTGGATACCAAAACTCCTTATTCATCACTATATTACTCGTGCGACTTGCACATTTGTGATAAAATTGCAACAAGTTTTTGGTATTGTTCGGGAAGTCACAATTTTATTTTATTTTATTTTTTAAAAAGATAGAATAATTTGAATTATTAATTCATCTCCTTCTTCCTGTTACTGTGCCTCGGTTGATGGAGCAACTCGTAGTCAGAAACTAGTGCAATTTGATCATGAAATTGATAAGACTTCACATGCTGTCCATAGGTAAAATAGACAACACGAGATGTCCGAGAACTAGAACCAAGATTTGTGTGACTACGGCATGCCAAACGCTTCTGAAATTCAAACTAACGTAGTGAGCTTAACAATTATTGTTGGGGATTTTTCCAAAATACTTATTAATATTAATAATTAAGTAGAATCATTAATTAATTTCTTAAGGGTATTGTTGGCGATTAAATTTTCGTCCAATTAAAAATTGATAATGTAAATTAAAATATTAAATATTAATTAAAATTTCTATTTTTAAATTTTGGAATTTCCTAAACTTAATTCGAAATATTAAATAGTTAATTTTAATTGATATTTTAATATTTATGCTACCGGCGAATGAGGCATCGCCACATGTCGATATGAAGTGTCACGGCCAATTAAATCAAGTCTTGCAACCCGAAAGTCCAAAACCAATCAAATAATGACAAGTGGCGCATTTGGTTGCATGGACCAATCAAATAATGACACATAAATGGTATTTTTCTCTTTTAAAAATAATTTATATTAAAGAGATAAATATCGAGTAAATTGCTAGCAATCCAAAGACCCTACACAGACGCCTATAAATAGGGGTCATTTGGAGCTCAAAAGACAATCAAGAAGTCTTCAAGAGCCAGAGAAATCAAGAAGTCTTCAAGAACCAAAAACATCAAGAAGTTTTAAAGAGCAAGAGAAGCCAAAAAGATCTCGAAATTCTCTCAAGGCAAGCTCAAGAAGATTCGTGAAGATCGAAGGCGAAATTCCCGGCGTTCTTCGCAAAAGTCATTAAATCAAGGCGTTCAATCCGCGATCAAGGTGTTAGCCCCGCGTTTTGGCGTTTTCTCCAAATCAAATCCACGGTGATTAAAGCGACGTTCAAGGCGTTCTTCGCAGATATCATCCAAATAAGGCGTTTGATCTGCAGTCAAGGTGTCAAACCAGCAAATCGGCGTTTTTTCTTTAAGTCAAAGTCAAGTCAAGTCCACGGTGTTCATGGCGTTCTTCACGGTGTTCATTGAAGTTTTCGGCGTTTGATTCGTGATCAAGCTACTTAGCCCACGAATCGCGTTATTGGAATATTCGGAGAAAAGAATCAGGGGATTAATCTTTTAGGGATTATTTTTCACTAAATCATATACTTTTCAAATATTTGTCACATACATTTCTCAATTTGTAATTTGTATTTACAAAATACGAAATTTTGTGTGAACAGGTATTTTTTGTCAAGTATTGTGTCTATTCAAAGTATTTCTTCACTCCAAAAGTTGGCTTTCAAAACATAACTCTTCATCATTTTAAATTGGAAACCAACTATATATATATATATATATATGTTCTTGTCTTGAAAAAATACAATATATAGTGATGTTTTTCTTTATTATCTTATTGCAATTTTTCTTGCCAGTTTTTCTTATAAGGGCGATTGGTGTATCTATTCATAAAGTCCAGTTTATGAATAGAATTGGTTGAGCACTTGTATCTTGGGGACAACAAATTTCCAAGAAGACTCCTACATATCTAGTGTGGAACTTATTGTTCTTAAGAAAGCACCGTAAGTGGTATGCACATCGCCATTTTATTTTATTGCAAGTTTTATTATTTGAGGGAATTTTCCTACAAGTTAGGAACAATAACATTCCTATGACCATCTGTGTGCCCATACAACAAGTTGAAAACAACGTGGATAGAAATGTATGCTCAAGAGCAAATCAAACTGTTGTGGAAAGATGAATTTTGCGAGATGTTGAACGGTTCGCTCATGTCATTTATATACTACAATAAATTGGGTAAGCGGTTCCAATTTTACTAAATTAAGTATAATTCGTGTGATGAGATGATCATATCTAATCCTTATGATTGTGTTAATGATTTTAAAATGATTTATATGAATAAGAAATGGTATATTCAGAAGTACATGGGATATTTATGTTATATAGTTTGAAGAGGATAGCCATGGGGAAAGTTTCAATTGCTATAAATTTTGGCCATTTGCAGTTGCGACTTGAAATTGTATTCAACTGGGAGGGCCTTGAGTGGTTACTTCTAACCAAGAAAGTGAATTAGTGCCAAAAAAAAAAAAACGTATTGCAACTTCTAATGGTACTAGAGGAGACAAGTTTCCTTTACTTTCAAACATTGCTATTTGTATACATATATCCAACCATTAGGCAGGGTGTGCAAATTCTGTTTACATTTTGGCCATATTAGATATCATTTCAACAAATTTCAATTTAGTGCACTCATATGAAAAAGTCTTTGGTGGCCCTTTTGTTTTCAAAAAGTATGCTAAATTATGTTTGGATATTAAATAGCAGTTAAATAGTAATAAATTGTTAACAACCATTTATGAGTAGTTGTGCTTTTGAAGAGTTAGAAACTAATAACCATATTGAGTATAAGGGATTGTTGTGTATAATATAATGAATTATGAAATATGATGTTGCTCTATTTATTTATTTATTTATTTCCTTTGTGTAAGCGCTTAAGACATTGAAATATATATTTTGAATGATGATTTATTTTTTATGAGAATATTTTTATATTATTTATTTTCTTTGATAAATTAATCTATATATATATACACACACACATTTGTTTCCTTTTCTAAAGAGAGAAAAAAGAAAAAAAAAGACAAGAAAAAGACAATGATATCAACTCATTGGCTTCTTTTTGTTGTCTTCACTTTATGAACATATAAAAGGACTTGAAGACATACGGGTTCATGAAATTGCATAGTATTAGTTTGAAGTTCATTTAGATCAGGCTAAAGTGTCTCGGAATAATATTTTTAAGTTATAGAGGCTTTTTTATTCCAATGATTTTCCTTATATCTTTTGAAATGGTAAATATATTGTTTTAAAACAATGGTTATTTAATTCAATTTACTATTAATGGATTGAGGAGTTGTCATTTCAAGTGGTTCACAACCCTTCAACTAAAATCACACCTTTTTATTTGTTTGACAGTTAATGTGTCTGTGGCATTTTTGATGATTTATTTATGTAACAATAATTGCCCCTCCTATTTTCTCATTTTTGTCTGTGGCAAAAATTGGAAAATTTTGAAAAGTTGCAGCATTGAAGTTGCTAAAGAAGAAAAAAAGAAGAGAATATATATATATATATATATATATATATTTGAGTGCAAATATATTGTCAGAAATAGGGTGTGGGTACTATGAGTTGGGAATTATTGTATGTGTTGTCAAAATTTGTTGCACATTTTCATGATATCTTTCTTATTCTTTAAGCTATATGTTCTATATTAATGAATACAATAAAATAAGAGTGATTCATTGTAAATCTTTAAGAAGATGGGGAAAAGAAATATATGAGATTTGGAAGACTGAGCATTGGACATATTAAATCAAAGTCTATTTTTAAACTTGGTGGTGAAGTGGTAATTTGATTTAGAAAGAAGTAGACCCATTGACTGTCCTCAGTGGAATCTAAATATGTGAGGTTACATATGATGATGTCGCTATATGGTAAGTATGCCATTTGATTGACGATGTTCCAGAGGAACATACAGATCGCTGAAAGACTAGTGCAACTTGTGACATTATATTGTGGCAATGAGGCAGTCATTCACTCGATGGAACATAGAGATATACGAGTAAATAAGATGAGTAAGTGAAGGTATATTTTCTGTAAGTATCATGATGTACGAATTCATGGGAAAGAGAAAAATCGATGAAAAAAAAATCTATTGACTAATGATATGGCAGTGGATCCACTTGAAAACTACTTTTCAAGAGAACGAAATATGCAAGTCCTCGAGGGAAATGGGATCAATACCAGTGTTAGTTGGGATAGCCAAAATTGTAGCTTACTCTCATTGAGATATTTGTATAATCTCTTTTAAGAGTTCGAAGGAATTTTAACTTTAGGCAAATCCATGAAAAGGAAACTTGAATACAAATAGAGGTGATGTACTTTAATCTTTCACCAAAACAAATAGAGGGTTGGGCAATTTATCCTTAACATGCTTATAGACTTATTTTAGTTGGAGTGAGTGAAAGCGCTCTTTGTAAGCATGGCTATTTGAGTAGACAAAGTCGGGGTCGCTTCTACGGATTTGCCTCGTGAAATCCTAAACCACTCATGAAAACAAGATCAGCACATGACCTATAACTGTGCGGCTTGTGTAACACCATCACCCGAATGTGCTAGAACTTGGCATTTCAATCAGTTCTTTGATAAGATCAAGGTTCAATCCTTTTCAAAGAAATATAATATAATAAGTTTAGTCTATAGGTTCAAGGGTACTCCACCTATAGATATCACCATATTTTTAATCATGGATTTTTACTATTTATTTTTAATTTTTAAATTTAGTATATTTTGGAAATGGCGGGGATTGTTGGGGGTTTTTCCAAAACATTAATTAATATTATAATAATTATTATTAAGTAGAATCATTAATTAATTTCTTAAGGGTATTTTTTGTCGAGTATTGTGTCTATTCAAAGTATTTCTTCAGTTCAAAAGTTGGCTTTTAAGACTCAACTCTTAGTCACACACACACACACACACACACATATATATATATGTTGTTGTCTTGAAAAAAATAAAATATATAGTGATGTTTTTCTTTATTATCTTATTGACATATTTTCTTGTCACTTTTTCTTATATGGGTGATTGGTGCATCTATTCATAAAGTGCAGAGGAATGGAAATTGGTTGAGGGCTTGTATCTTGGAAACAATAAATTTTTAAGAAGACACATGCATAGTGTGGAAATCATCTGCCCTATTTTATTTTATTGCAAGTTTTATTATTTAAGGCAATTTTTCCTACAATTATAGCAAACAATTTCAAGATCAAAGCTGCAATAATCAATTTGGCGCAAGATCAACAGTTTCAAGGAGGAGCGAATGAGGATACAAACACACATCTTGCATATTTCTTGGAGATTTGTGACACTTTTAAGAGAATGTATCTAAAGATTGACATTTTGTGTTAAATTGTTTCTTTTCTTTATAAGATAGAGCAAAAGTGTAGTGAAATTCCTCGGCACCTAACTCAGTAACTGTCATGACTCGAAAAATATCCTTTTGTTTTATTAAAATATATTGGATTGAAATGCACAACGGTACATATTTTTATTGCAAATATATATTAATACAGAAATTTACTACAACATAGTGAAATCATAGTTGTACAACAGCTGTTATACCAGTGAAAATAATAACTTTAGCTAAATAAAAGCTTTGTAATGCCCTCCCGGTGTCTTCCTCCTGATGGACTAGAATGTCTTTGCCTAAAAAAATGTGTTCATAACACGTGTGTAGACATATAAAATTTACGGCCAATTAAATGCCGGCACGTGGCAAATGATATATCAAATATCAATATTATGTTTTCTATTTTTATTTATGGAATTTAATTGAATTTAATTCCTAAATAAAGTAGTTAATTAATTGATATTTTAATATATATTTTCTTGGCCAATCAAATGGTGCCAAGAGTCAAATTAGACTATTTTGGCAATAAATATAATATCTCGCAAACATATATGCCAGGTATTATTGTTTTGGTAAGTAAAATAATATCTTGCAAACATATATGCTAGGTATTATTGTTTTGGCAAGTAAAATAATATCTTGCAAATATATAACCTAGATATTATTATTTCAGGCAATTCAAATAACATCTTTTCATTAAGGAAATGAATTGCTAGCAAATTTGAGCTGGCCAATCAAATTGCGCCATCTCGTCAAGTAAACATGGCAAAAGACTCTCTTTTACACTTATAAATAGGAGTCTTCTCAACAAGCCAAAGACACAGAAACATACATCGAAGCATAAGAAGTCTTCAAAGCAAGAGACGCGAAGGAAATCCTGCAATTCTCTCAGGAAGATTCTAAGTGATCAAGTAGAAGTTCTCGGTGTTCTTCATGAAGATCATCAAATCCAGGCGTTTGATCCACAATCAAGGTGCGAAACTAGCAAAACGTTTCTTCCAAGTCAAATATACAATGATCAAGGCGAAGTTCCCGACGTTCTTCATCAAGATCAACCAAATCAAGGCGTTCAATCTGCAAACGAGGTGCTAAGTTAGCAAATCGGCATTCTTTCCAAATATACATCAAGTCAAGTCAACGATGTTCACAGCATTCTTCACAGCGTTCATCGAAAATCTCGGTGTTTGATTCGTAATCAAGCTGCAAATTAAAGCCTACGAATCACGTTATTGAAGACCAAATTAACTCCATGAAGATCAAACCAGCAAATCCGCTCCAGAAGTGTTTGAATTTTCAAGTTTCAAATTGGTGAAGGAAGAATCATAGGATCAAGTTTAGAGATTGTACCCACTTTATTTTCAATAATTTCATTAAATTCAATTTATACGATTTTGCATTACAACATGTCAACACAATTGTTGAGTATAAATTTCACTTAATCACATAAGATTTGTGTGTGTAATATGTGCACATAGCCATATAATATTTCACATAATACTTTACCTTTGGATCACAATATCGTGATCATTATTTCCTTATATTTCCCATATCATACTATTCCATCCGTTCACATCGTTAATCTCAATATTCCATCTATTCGTACCAATTCCATCCGTTCACATCGGTGGTCATATCTCGAGACTACGCCAATTTCCTACGACCCACAACCAATACATGGAACACTCTGTCCATACAAGATGGGATTAGGACATGGATGGCGAGAGCTGTTTTAAGACAGAAAAGCTCATTGCCGCCCGACCGAACTCTAGCTCCATCTACACCGAGAACACATTTGGGCCCGGCATGCACAATTAAAGATTTCACATAATTTCACATAAATAACATGCTTTCAAATTTTATAGCATAATATAACTCTGCATATTAATCATAGAGGCAGGTACATATCCTAGGAAAATATGTTACTTCCTAACATAAAGCATATGAGCATGGTGGCATATAATTCAAAGTAGAGTAACACCAAACTTGTTCTTAACATAATTGTAATTAGATATGTAAAAACATAAATAAAACTAAACTTATGAATGCAAAAGTATAGAAAACTAAGGCTTATGCAATTAAGCAAAACTCGTATCTTGCATACATCAATATGGAGGTATAATATTTATGAATTAAAGTAAGAACCTTTACTTATGAAATTAAGTAAGGTCCCTACCCTAATTAAATATATTAATTCCTTTCAAGAGTGTTTTCTGTAATTAAGGGGATGCATAGAGGGTTAATATGTATATATGTATGTAAAAAGAAGGGTTTATGTATGTGTATATATATATATATATATATGTCACGATTCGAAAAAATACCCTTTTGTTTTATTAACAATATATTGGACTGAGATGCGCAACGGTAATATTTTCATAATTGTATAAATAATAATTTTCACATAAAATTATACAAAATACAAGGCTTACAATTTTCAAAAAGAATACAAAAGCAAATTTATTTCGTAAAAGGTTTCCAATGCTTCCACTGCGCCACTCTGATCTGTTATCTCATTTCTTTCAAAAGGGTACCTTCTTCTCTATAAGTATAAAGTGTAGAGTGTATATATATATATATATATAATGGTTAATATGTATATATATATATTTAGAAAGAGGGGTAATTGTATATATATGTATATAGGAAGGTATACTAATGATATAGTGTGATATATATATATATATATATTGAAAGTGCAAGATTTTGGGGGTGTGTGGGTTATAGGCGGGATTTGTTTTGTGTGTGTAAAAAAAATGAAAACATGCGTCCCCTATTTATAGTGTTGAGCATATGAAATAGATTTATTTAATATTAAGGTCAATTTTTATTTAATGCAATTTTTACACCTTGGTTTGGTAATTAATGAAATAGTCCAATTCATGCACTTAAGTGTCATCCTAAATATGCTTAGATGTGCCCTAAATTGTATGAATCATCCCCTAAGTAAATATGAGCCATGCAAGTGCACATTTTTCAGAAATATTGCTACAAGAATTAAGAAGAACCATGCAAGTGTATAATTTCTAGAAACAAATCACCTTGTATTAGTGTAAGATATTTTAATAAAATAATTACAAAAAATAAAATCAAATAAAATCTTATTTTAATTGTCCTAATCTTATAAAATTTGAAATCATATCTTTGTTTAATTGAAAATTCGAATCTGTATTAATTTATTTTTGTGAAAATCGAAAATTAAGGTTTTAGAGCATAAAATCTGAAAATTCAAAATTAATTTCAAAAAATTCCAAAATTATGAAATTTAATCTTTATAAATATTAAATTATATGTATATTTCTAATAAATTAAAATTTAACATATAACTTTTCAAAAAATACAATTTAGAACATAGAATTTCTAAAATTGTGTTGGAATGTCAAATTCATATAAAATTTGAAAAATCATGTAATTTATTCAAAATTGCATCTTCTCCATGCATAAAAGTTTAGAATACTAATTTATATTATTTTTGAAAACTCATAAGTTTTTAATAGACGAATGTTTCAAGAATGGTAATCAAAATTTGAAAATTAGCACTTTATCGTTTAAATTATAAATTACTCTCAAAATAATACTAAAATTTGAAAACAACAAGCAACAAGGACATTTTCAAGAAATATAAAATATTATATCAATTATTTAAATAATAATAATTACCGGGTCATGACATCCTCCCCTCCTTTAAAGAATTTCGTCCTCAAAATTCAGCTTTATTTAGTAAAATAGTTGAGGGTATTTTTCCAAAAAAATGTTTTCACAGCAGATTTTGGAACCCAAAATATATTTGAATCAAATGCGAAATCCAATAGATATACTAGACGTTTTTAGCAAAAGTCACACATATCAATACCATTTGCCAAGCGTCGGAACTCTAGAGGTGGCTCCTGTGGGTTCAAGAGGTGACTCTCGCACACGTAGCACTTTGCCCCGCAAGCTCAAAACATTCAAGAGATAGTACTTGGCCTCATGGGCTCAAGACTTTCAAGACATATAGTACTTGGCCTCGCGGGCTCAATAGTTTCAATACATAACACTTGGCCTCGTGGGCTCAGGACGTAACATTTGCTCTGCGGGCTCAAGCGATGGCTCCCGTATGCGTGGCACTTTGCCCCACAGAGTACTTAGCTCCCGGTATTCCAGCTGGCAAGTGGCTCTGATACCAGTTGTCACGACCCGAAAAAATACCCTTAATATTTTATTAAAATTAAATAATAATTTTCGTATAAAATTTGTACAAAATACAAAAGTTACAATTTTCAAAAGATAGACAAAAGTAACTTTATTACGTAAATGGCTTCTAAACGCTTTCGCTGCGCCACTCTGATCTGCTATCTCATTTCTTTCAAAAGGGTACCTTCTTCTCTATAAGTGTAAAGTGTAGAGTGTATATATATATATATATATATAGAAAGGTTAATATGTATATATATATATTTAGAAAAAGGGTAATTGTATATATATGTATATAGGAAGGTATACTAATGATATAGTGTGATATATATATATATATATATATATATATATATTGAAAGTGCAAGATTTTGGAGTTGTGTGGGTTATAGGCAGGATTTATTTTGTTTGTGTAAACAAAATGAAAACATGCCTCCCCTATTTATAGTGTTGAGCATGTGAAATATATTTATTTAATATTAAGGTCAATTTTTATTTAATGCAATTTTTACACCTTGGTTTGGTAATTAATGAAATAGTCCAATTCATGCACTTAAGTGTCACCCTAAATATGCTTAGATGTGCCCTAAATTGTATGAATCATCCCCTAAGTAAATATGAGCCATGCAAGTGCACATTTTCCATAAATATTGCTACAAGAATTAACAAGAACCATGCAAGTGTATAATTTCTAGAAACAAATCACCTTGTATTAGTGTAAGATATTTTAAAAACATAATTACAAAAATTAAAATCAAATAAAATCTTATTTTAATTGTCCTAATCTTATAAAATCTGAAATCATATCTTTGTTTAATTGAAAATTCGAATTTGTATTAATTTATTTTTGTGATAACCGAAAATTAAGATTTTAGGGCATAAAATCTGAAAATTCATAATTAGTTTAGAAAAATTCCAAAATTATGAAATTTAATCTTATAAATATGAAATTATATGTATATTTCTCATAAATTAAAATTTGACATACAATTTTTCAAAAATTGCAATTTAGAACATAGAATTTCTAAAATTGTGTTAGAATGTCAAATTCCTCTAAAATTTGAAAAATCATGTAATTTATTCAAAATTGCATCTTCTCCATGCATCAAAGTCTAGAATACTAATTTATATTATTTTTGAAAACTCATAAGTTTTTAATAGACGAATTTTCCAAGAATGGTAATTAAAATTTGAAAATTAGCACTTTATCGTTTAAATTTTAAATTACTCTCAAAATAAGACTAAATTTTGAAAACAACAAGTAACAAGGACATTTTCAAGAAGCATAAAATGTTATATCAATTATTTAAATAATAAGGATTACCAGGTCATCACACACTACTAGAAAAAAGGCTTTTAGCCACGGATTTTAGCCACGGATTTGGCAAAAAATCCGTGGCCAAGGAGATTAGCCACGGATTAGCTACGGATTTTTTCTGTGCCTAAAAGTGGCGTGGCTAATCGTCGCCACGGCCAGGCCGTGGCCAATCCGTGGCCAATTTTGGCCACCTTTTTGTTGGACGGGCGTGGCCGTGGCTAATCCGTGGCCACTGAAAAAAAAAAAAAGCTAATCAGACCGTACCCGAAACCAAACCCGCAACCGCGCTCGCGCCTGAACCTGGACCCGCGTCCTCCAAGCGTTTTTTTTTTTTTTTTTTGCGCTCAAGGAGATTCGAACACGGGACGTCAATGTTGTACTTGGAGCATGAAACCGTTGCGCCAAAGGAATTATTTGGTTATTGATTGCTTTTTATTATATTTAAACTATATCTTTACAATATTTTAAACTTAAATTATCTAATAAATTTCATTAGTTTTATCAGTTTTTGTTATTTAATTTTAGTAATTTTTATAAATTATTAACCAATTATTTTTTTTAAATTAAAGATATTTACCTTCGACTTTATCGTTCATTATTCAGTTTTTCTTTTTATGACAAATATTTAATAAATTAATATATCAAAAACAAAAATATAACAAAAATCTATTTATACAATTTATATTTAGATAATAGCAACTTTAATTCGTGATCCTTTGCCAATATCTTCGTATATGTGTGGTATTATATATATATATATATGTCAAGTATACATATCATATATTTTTATATATATATGTATCTATTTTAAATATGTCCAAGTATATATGTATCAATATATATATATATAAATATCCAAGTATATATGTATCAATATATATATATATAAATGTCCAAGTATATATATATATGTCCAAGTATATATAGATATATAGTTATATCATATAGACTATATATAGAGGATTAGAATGTACATATAATATATTAATATATATAAGATACACATTGACATATATATATATATATTGATATATGTATATATGATATATATACTTGATATATGTATCAATATAAATTTATATATGTATCAAGTATATATTGATACATATATAAATTTATATTGATACATATATCAAGTATATATATCATATATACATATATCAATATATATATATGTCAATGTGTATCTTATATATATTAATATATTATATGTAGATTCTAATCCTCTATATATAGTCTATATGATATAACTATATATCTATATATAACATATCTAATATATGTTATAAATGTAGAGTGCATATATATATCGATCAAATATATATATATATATCTAATCATATGTACTATATATGTTCAATCATCTATATGAAATAAACTTATATTAGTGTATTATATATCTAATATATGTAATTATATAGCTAATATATATACATCTAATTAGACATAAATACATATATATATGAGTATATCTAATCTTATACGTATGTAACATATCAAATCATTTATTATATATATCAATATACATAATATACATATATTACTTACGTATTGCAAAAATTAATTATTAAACAAAAAATTAAAGTGGTGTAGTGGTTTGATGCTCTAACTTCAACTAACAGGTCAAGAGTTCAAACCATATCCGGTGTAAAAAAAAAAAAAAAATTTGCCCAGGAATTTTTAGCCACGGTCTGGCCGTGGCTAACTCGTGGCTAATCCATGGCTATTAGCCACGGCTTAGCCATGGCTAAATTAGCCACGGTCTGGCCGTGGCTAATCCGTGGCTAAAAATAGGCGCCAATTTTCCCTCTAATTTTAGCCACCAAAAATAGCCACGGATTGGCCGTGGCTAAATTAGCCACAACCAGGCCGTGGCCAAGTTTTTTTTTATTTAAATCCGTGGCTATTAGCCACGGATTTTTTCCGTGGCTAAAATCCGTGGCTATTTGCAGTTTTTCTAGTAGTGACAATATATATGGGTAGGAGATATTCTATAAATATAGAGTGTTTTGTATGTTCAGAGTAAGGTGTGTGTGGGTGTGTGTGTTTAGGCGGGATTTGTGAATGTGTTAGGGTGTTTGTGTATGTTGTGTGATGAAAATGGGGTTGGGATTGTGGTCAATTTATAGAGGAGGAAGAGAAGAAATATATAATATTATAACAAAATAAATATATATACCATACATTCTAGTAATGACCCAGTATTTCTAAGTATTTTTAAAAGTTATTTATGTGATTAAATTATTTAGTGTTTTTATTATCTCATATGTGAACTATGTGATTAAATTGTTTAGCGCTTTTTTATTTTATATGTGAAATGTGTAATAACTATTGCGTTTTCTTACCAACTATTTGATATTACATATATGCACACAAATCAATAAATATATAATTTTATACAAGCATATTTTTTCAAAATTATAATGACAAGAATTATTTGTAATAAAGTCATGTATATAGTATTTTGGTAGTTTTAAACAATACATATTCAAATACTCATCTATATATATTTTCAAGAATTACAACTTATTAAATTATTCATATGTATTATTTACATGTTATAATCCATGCATATTAGGTGACATTTAGAAATATAATAACCAGGTTAGCCAAATTAATTTTGCAACATATAAGTCGTACATAGATATGAATATATATATGTGTCGATTGTATATATAATGTATTAGAAATTATTTTATAGCTTGAAATATTATCTAAATTAGAAATTATTTTATATAGGCTTAAATATTTATATTATACACATACATATTTATATTATTATATATCTATACATTCTCGTACACACACACACACATATATAGCTATACACAATACTATTAATATTATATATATATATATAGATATTTCGTGCATATACATATATATAGATATATACAATAATATTGATATTATATACATACAGTCGTACACATACATAAATATATATATATATATATATATTTATATAAGATACAAGAAAAGTGTGACATATTTTATATAAAGACATATTTTCATATACATATATCTATATATAATAAAAATGTTTCTCTTGTGTTACTTGTATTACATGAAAATGTCATTATCTTTATTAAATGAATTCATACACCTAAACTATCAGATAAATCAAAAATATATACACTTGTATTAATCTTATGAACTTTAGTTAACATTTGTAAGGTTAATATTGAAAGAAAACACTTGCTAGCACCTTAATAAATTAGATTACCACATAAGGGAATCTAGGTTACAACTCAAGACTTGAGTTTACAACTCATGATATTTAGGCTTAACAATTGTGTAAATTACAACCATATTTTAGTGTGAACACAATCAATATGAAACCTTAGTTGGAAGATTGCATTAATTATAAATTGACCTTATAATATAAAAATCTTATTTCTTGCCCTAAACGATATAAATAGGGGATTTAGCATTTCATTTTTCATCATACACACAAACACATCTACACACACTAAATCCCGCCTAAAACACCCCACTCACATTCACCTTACTCTAAACACACAAAGTACTTCATATTTATAGTATATCTTCTATCCATATATATACATAAATCCTTTTTTTTCACATACATATATACATATTAGCCCTCTATACAACCCCTTAATTCCATAAAACAGTCTTGAAAAGGGTAGAAGAATATTTATTAAATTAGGGACCTTACTAAATTTCATAAGGAAGGGTTCCTACTTATAGAAATGAGTGTGATTTAAAATGCTTCACATTTGATACAAGGTAGGAAGTTTGCCTAGTACATGAGTTAGCCCTTTATGTTAGTGCTAATACTTTATTTTCCATACTAGAACATGGGATGTAACTACAAGTTAGTTACTATCTTGGTTCTAGTAGAATACATATTGATTTAGTTGTATGCATATGGGTTTGATTATGTATATATTGATGTATTTAGGAAGTTATATGCTTATAAAAGTAGGGATATTGCTAAGTCCATGAATTAGGTTACAATATGTTTCATTAAGCTTTATTAAATGATATGAATCATGTTTTACATGAAGTTATGTTTATAAACCTCTATTAGGTTTTCATGAAATGATGGGAAGCATGTTTTCCTTCAAAGTTGTGCTTTATGACCATAGTATGCTCTATATTCATAGAATGAAGCATGTTTAGTTAGTAGATAGTTATATGTTTTAGAATATGCTAAAACTATGCTGAAATTGTGCTAAAGGTATGCTGAAAACATGCTGAAAAACTCTGTTTTACGTACTGAAAATATGCCTAAAATTTTGTTTACGTGCTGGAAATATGCCGGAAATTCTAAGCTGGAAAACATGCTGGAAATTCTGTGTTAAACATGCTGAAAATCCTATTTTATTCGTGATGAAAACCTGTGGAAATTATGTGAAAGGTGTGCTAGAAACGTACTGGAAATTTGACTAAAAAATCTGTTTGAGCAAGCTGAAAATTTTATTTCGTGAAAGTTGGAAATTCCTGTTTGTGCAAGCTAAAATTCTGTTACATGAGAAATTCTGCAAAATATAAAATTACATGTACTTGGTGGGCCCAAACTTGATAGGGGTGGATGTGGTTGAGTTCGGTCGAGTAAAGCTATTGAGCTTGCCGGTCTTAAATAGTTCTTGACCCTCCATTGTTGCCTAATCCCACCTTGCGTGGATGAAGTGTTCCATGTATTGAAGTGGGTCATAGGAAATTTGGTATATACCCGGGTTATGACCACCGGCGTGATTTTGGTTGGGATTGGTGGGTTTTGGTGTGATTTTGGTTGGAAATTGTGAATGACGACACTGCGAGATAAGATAGCCACACCGAGATGTGGAAAAAGGTAGAAAATGTGAAAAAGATATGATTACATGCTCGGTTGATTACGTGATTATATGCTCAAGTGATTATGTGAAAATATGCACGGCTATCACACACGCACCTCATGTTACTATGTAAAATTTTTACTCAACATGATTGTTGATGGTTTCTTTATATGATGTTTTAGTTGGAATTGAGGCAGAAATTGCGAGTGATAAAGACAAAGAGGGACGGTTCGAAGCTTTAACTAATTAGGTGTAGTCGGGATTTTGTAGTTACAAATATGTAATAAGTGACTTATATGTAAAGTTTGGTTTTCTTAATAAAATCGTGAGTTGTATATTTTTGAGACAAAGTTTGGTCGTATTTATTAAAATAGTTGGTTATATCTATTCATAATATTAGTTAGATATTTCGGGTCGTCACACATTCTATATGAATATATTTGTATACACATCACTACAAAAATTATCTAGTATATATATATATATGTATGTATGTGGACTTGTGTGTGTGTATGTAGATATATATATCACCGCTAGTGTATATATATGGATGTGTGTGTGTGTGTATATAGATATATAAATCACCACTAGTTTATATATAGATGTGTGTGTGTATATATCTAGATACATAATTCATCACTAGTATATTGATGAGCCAGGTGCCACCTCATCACGCCAAGTCAGCAGGTGCCTCCAGACAGCCAAGTGGGAAGATGAAGCCCTCGATTTGACGGACTGTCCTCGAACGAACTCTTAAGCTTGCGGCCCTTGAAGTAGCCTCAACGCACAAGTACGTTACCCGAGGGACCCTCGAAATAACCAACAGCACTCGAAAATGTCTTGCCCTGTTCCAAGGGCACGAGGAGTTTGTTGGCAGTAAAAGGCCCTCGAATGCGTCCGTGTTAAGGACAAAATTCCATACTTGGCTATTGCACAGCTTGACTGCCTAACAAGGATGAATCAAGCTGGCTACCAACGGCAGGTCCTACCTACCGCTACCTAACACACTTCAGTGGCACATCCCATCAGTCTCCAGCGCATTAAATGCCAAGTCATAAATGCAATCCATACTCATAAATGCTAAAGATACACATTAAATGTCAATAAGGCCCCCCATTAATGAGATGTGAGAGCAGTCGCCAATAGGAATCACTAAGGGGACAAAAAGCACATGCCGGTACGACTCATGTCAGGAAGTTGGCTGGTTCCTACCAACCATGTCACATCTGGGTGCCTCACTTTCATATATATACAAAATCGGCTCTCTAGCCAAGGGTAAGGAAATCATAAGGATTCTCACACTCATTCTTAATAAGCAAGAGAACCTTTCATTTACTATTCATCATCTTCTCCAAATACTGAGAAGAGCCTACGTTGAGGCAAAATCGGCTAGTCTCACGTGTGTTCCTTCCTCTTTGACAGGTAGGTCACCAACACTATCATCAGGAGCTCTCAGACCCTGACGCGTGGTCGAACCAAAAACCGACTGCATCATATATATATAGACGTATATGTGTATATGTAGATATATAATTCACCACTAGTTTATATGTGTATATGTAGATAAGTATATTACCACTAATATATATATATATATATCTATATGTTGTGTGTGTGTGTATGTAATATATATATATATTTATAAACACACACACACACACGTACATATATATATATATATAGATATAGATATGTACGTGTGTGTGTGTTTATAAATATATAGATAAATGTGTGTGTGGATGTAAATGTAAATATATATCACACTAATACAATAAATAATTATTGGAAAAGAATAATTATAAATGAATTTTCCAAAAAATAATAACCACAATTCAAAATTAATACTTTAAGGTCAAAGTTATAAAGTAATCTTAAAATAATAATTTAACTAATAATAAAATTCAAAAATAATAATAAATAAAATTTCAGGAATTCAAATATTTTATATCAAATATTTTGCATTTTTCAAGTGCTAAGAAAACAAATGAAGAAATACTCACATTTTATAAAATGCATGTAGTGTAATGCACATTTATTCACAATTAAATCCTCTATATATAAAATAATAATTTACATAATAAATGTCACATAATTCATAATTCCAAATATTAAATAATAGGGTTTACCGAGAGGGAGGGTGTAATGCCCCGGTACTTTCTAGTATTGTTAATATTTATTATTTCATGTTTTATATGATCATTATTTTATTTGATCCTTATTATCTGACATTTTGGAGATATATATATATATATATTAAAAAAAGAACTATGTTAGCTACTAAAGGAAGTTTAAATCTTGTAACATATAATGTCTTGAAATATCTTGATATGCATATATATAAAATATTTTAGCACATATATACATACATTTCAAACGGTATATATAAATATATAAGATTATAATATTAGATATATGCATGATACACATTTCGAACATTATATAACTATATAAGATTATAATATTATTTCTTTTAAATAGCTATATTCCTAAAATATATTAAATTGTATCAAAATTATACATTTTTGTATCTAACTAGATAGGGACAAAAATTACATATATATATATATATAAGAAATAAATATATTTTGATTATAAATATCTTATCTTAATCTTCCTACATTTATTTGGTAAATTTAGCAAATCTTATACTTGGAACATTCTTATAAATTTAGGGTTTGAATCATCATTTTAGGCCAACACTTCAACACCATTAGGTTAGTGAATAAGATGATTGCATTTAATGAAAATATCCTAGTTAGATCATACATTAATTATGGAAAAAGACCTTATTATATAATGATTTTGTGTCTTGATCACAACACTATAAATAGGGGGGAGGGGTTGCTCACATTCTATCACACCCACACAACACACAAATCCTGACTCTATATGTGACGGAGTGTTCCATGTGAGAGTGGGATATAGGCTTCGGCATATACCCGGGTTATGACCGCTGGTGTGACTCGGTTGGGATTGGTGGAATTGCGGAGTGACTCAATTGGATTGTTTGATCATGGTGGGAGTTATAAGGCATTACGTCACTATATGGGACGAACAAGGAGTATTATGTGATTTTATATGTTTATGTGCAATTTTCACACACTTGCATCTTATGTGATTGAGTAATAGTTCACTCAACCGTCGTGTTGACAAATTTTATGAACATTCTTTTAGGCAAAGACGTTATATCAGAGTTTGCAGGGGAAGACCACTGGACATTACGACGCTTTTAGAGTTACTTAAAGACTACTAAACTCCGAAAACGACTAATTTCTTTAAAACAAATAGATGGGAAATCTCTGTATGAGGCTTGGGAAAGATACAAGAAATTGTAATGCTTGTGTCCATACCATGGTTTGCCGGATTGGGTGCTCATATAAATTTTCTAAAATGGTTTAGCACAATCATTATTATTAATGACAGATGGAGCAGCTGGAGGTGTGATTATGAGTAAATCAACTAACGATGCATTCATGCTGACAGAAAAATAAGAACAAATGACCATCAAAGGGGAAGTGACACAGTGTAACCATCTAACACTCAATAGGTGGCAAGTATGCTAGATCTACATACCTTAAATTTGATGTAGCTTTATTGTTGATGTTATCTCTAACCCCTTGGTGAGTATTGACGTATGTGGAAGTCAATAAAATAAAGGTGATTATTCAATAACTATTTTGTAGCAAAACACCATCAAGAGCATATGAATTTTGTTAACAACGTGTCACCAACATGTAGGCTTCTACATAGAACCAAAGATGGCGGGTTTTGAAAAACAATAAGTACTCGCTATTAGTCAAAACAATAAGTACTCGCTATTGCTGCCAAAACATGAGAATAAATTAGTGTAAGAAGTACTGTTTCTAAAGTTTTTGAATATATATGGATTTTGAAAAGTTTTACAGATTACTGTAAAAAATTGAGTAGGTGTGTTAGGCTAACACCCAAATCAAGTAGTACATTTATTTTAAATAGATGACAATAATTTGATAATAAAACGAACAAAAATTAAAATGACACAATATTTACGTGGTTCGGCTAATAATAAACCTACGTTTATGGGCGATAAGCGATTCCACTATAATGAGATTTACAGAGAGTTACAACAATTAGAGAAAACATTCTCTAAGTATACCCAACACTCAAGAGAATAATCTCACAATTCTATTAACAAAGAATTATCTCTAATGTGTTTCTAAACTCTCTAATTTTCAAACATCCCAATGCTCTCTTCATCTCTCTTCTCTTCTCTCTTACCTCTTCTCTCATTTTCCTCTTTCTTACCTCTTCTCTCTTGCCTCGTTTCAAATGACTACCAAGAGCCCATAGATATAGACTACAAGAGATAAGATAAGCTTTATCTAATGCTAATGGATAAACATTACCTAGTACTAAGAGATAAGCATTATCCAATACTAATGGATAAGCATTATCCAATTCAACAAGAATTCAACTTGAACTTAAACTCTTAAGTAGCAAAGTTTAAATTCTCTTCTTCAAACTTCTTCAATTTGAAGTTTGCGTCTTTGCATAGGTTGAAGCCATTATTAAATTCAAGTCACAAAAACAAGATGGTTAGTCATAACCAAAGCCTAGCGATGTAGATCAATCAGATAGCAAACTTTCCAAGTTTTAGAGATTAAAGAAATCTACCCAAGAAAATAGAAATCAATCCGACGAAGCATTACTAAATAGTCATTCTAGGGAGAGGACGAAAATTACAGGATCTACCCCAAGGATGCACAGGTCTAGAACAGGTGGCTAATCCAGACATTCCAGATATTGATCTCAATGGTACCACAGTAGAAGATCGATAGAAAAAGGAACATAACATGGCCCATTTGAAACCTATGTAACACCAATCCCATTTCCACAATGGTCCCAAAAGTAAAAGTTGGATAAACAATTTGAAAATTTTCTCAATATTTTTTTTTATCATCTTCACATAAAAATTTCTTTTGCATATGCTCTAGCTTAGATGCTTAGTTATGTAAAGTTCCTGAAAGAAATTATATCCAACAAAAGGATGATCGAGGAGTAAGCCGAAATTATGCTTAAGAGTATAGCGCAAGACATAATAAGCTTCTACCAAAACCCAAAGACCAAATGAGTTTCTCTACCCTTTGCACTTTTGCTAATGTTATTTTCGATAAAGTTTTATATATTTAGGATCTAGTGTAAGGTTGATGTCTTTATCTTTGTGCAAGGAACTTGGGCTCGAAATTTTGAAGTCTACAACTGTCACATTGCTTCTTGTCAATAGGTTGGTAAAATACCTGATTGGCATCCCAGAGAATGCCCTAGGTACGATTTAAAATTTTTACCTCTCAATTAGATTCAATTAACTAGAAATGGAAGAGGATAGAGAAATGGCATTGATTTTGGAGAGACCATTGTTGGCCACATCAGGTACTATCATTGATGTAAAGAACAGGGTTTTAAAATCAAAGGTGGGAGAAGAGATTGAATTCAACCTATTCATAATTGTCAAGAACCCATAAATTCTGAAATAGTGCGTCTGAGTGGATGTGACTCCACAAAAAGTGCACAATAACTAGATTTTTCAAGATCCTCTTGAGTATTGCTTGCAGAACTCATTAACCACTGCGCATGATAAAGCAAAAAACACAGCAACATGACTTGCCTTGGGAGCTTCAACATTGACGCCTTTGTAAAAGTTACAAATTTAAAGATTTGGTGAAAGGTAAGCTGCAAGTACCACCTTCAATTGAAAAAGCACCATGTGTTGAATTAAAACCTTTCCAGACCATATTAAAGACGTGTTTTTTTCTACTAATGCATGTTCTTTGGTCTGGATGATTATCTAAATTACAAATTAAAATACTATTGCAAAAATAGTTCGGTGTCGCGGCGAGAAATCAATCAAAACGGGTGATTCGAAATAGAAACAATAGCTACCGCTCCATCGCAATGGACTAGAATCGCTACAGGTATCGATGAAGATGGATTGCGGATTTATCGGCCAAATAGGCATTTCGGTTTGATTTATGGTGGTGAGAAAATGAAGGCCATTTCTGTCCCTATCCAGCTCCATGAAGAAAGCTCGATCTGCCAGCCATGGGTCGTCATTCGCATTATTGGAAAAAGATGGAAGCCAAATTGATGGTTGAACTTTTGATTTCCTTTACTTGAAAAAAAAAGAAGATAGAAGAAGTTGAAATTGAAGACAACAAATGAAGTGAAGAGAAATGAGTACAGAAAGAGAAAGTAATTTTCTGGAGAGAGAGAGAGAGAGAAATGAGTGTAGAGAGAGAAAGTGTAATGTTTTTTCTAGAAAGAGCTAGATGAGTAGAGAGAGAAAGGGAGAGAGAGAAAGTGTAACATTTTTTCTTGTCTGTTGTTTTTATTTTCCTTTTAATAAGGCTTTTTGTCAAATAACTATTTTTTGGCACATGTTTTCTGTGAGTCTTTGTTGTTTTATTTACACAAGTATGTGTTATTTTACAACTCAACTCTTCAAAGTAGTAGCAAAGTTGATCTTTTGTGTTGTAAAGCTGTAAAGTAAAGAATCTCTACTATTACGAACAAAAATTATATACATATTCACATGTGTATATATGAACATCTTAATAAATATCTAGTATTACGAAAAACAATTGCATACATATTCACACGCATGTATATACACCTCTAAACATATCTTCACTCGTTCATTTTTACATTTACAATTCTTCATCATAGTTTATGTCTATCAACACTTATTGGAGAAATACTTGTATCAATATTTTAGCACAAAGGTAATTTATCATTTATTATACTTCCTAAAGTTAAAAATATACATGTCCATTAGTTACACACAGATACATATATATATGTATATATGTGAATAAAAATAATATGTGTAATATATATATATATGTTAATTCATGATATTTAATTAATTTTGGAGTTTTACTAAGTTGAATATATTTATGTAATGATGCCTCCAAAACATGATGTTAATTGGGATTTTGGCGATCCAGTGGGTGATGGTACAAAAATTGTAAAATGTAAGTTTTGTTGTAAAGTTGTTAATGGTGGAATTACAAGATTAAAGTAGCACATTGCACACATACTTGGAAATATAGAATCATGTACAAAAGCTCCGAAAGAAATGTCACAATTAATACGAGCTCATCTTCAAGATTCAAAAATTGCTAGAGAAACTATGAAAAAGAAAAAGGTAGTAGCCTAAATGCAATTCATGAGGAAAGTAATAGGCATATGCTTGATAGTGACAATAGTAATGAAGAATTGAATGAAGAGGATTTGAAAGAAATGGTAAATAGGCAACTGAGAAATGCCATGAGAGAGTCGAAAAATAGCCGCATTTGAGGATAAAATACATTATCGATATGGTCAAGGTACTTGTAATTTTTTAAATTATCAACATACATATTTGTGTACTAATTATAATATTTCTTTAATTGATGCTATTTGTAATTATCAACATGCCCAGAATCATTTTCTTGTTTATGCAATTTCTCAACTTATGTAATGTAATTACATTCTAAATAGTATCAAACTTAAGATATTCCCCATTTGTTAGATTAAAATATTTTAGAAGTCTTTTTTTGCATAATAAGTTTGACATTCAGTATTTATATATTTATTTAAAATTACAGAACACGATGGCATTGGTTCATTAGGTGTGAAAGAGGAGTATCACGCAGCTTTAGTGTAAAAGTGGGAAACGACCTTTATTTAGCATTGACATTTTTATGTGCCCATCCAAACAAAAGAGTATCAAAATTTGGTTTGCTCCGCAAAAGTGAAAAAAGCTAGTATAGCTATTTTAAGTGGTTTTTATTCAACGCAATTCCATTTCATGAAGTTGATTGTGGTCCGTATTATCAGTCTATGATCAGTAGTATTGGCGAGACTGGGCCGAGAATAAAAGACCCTATGGGTAACTAAATAGGGGGCGTTTATTTAGATGAAGAAGTTAAGGAGGCTGACGAATACATATCCACTTTAAAGAAAAGAATGGTCTGATTATGGCTCAACCATCATGTTTGATGGTTGGAGCACCAAAAATAAGCATCCCATCATTAATTTCATGATATACTATGATCAGAGTATGATATATCATGCTTTGATTGATTGAACAAACCAAAAAAAGAATGCTGAGTTTATTTTTTCTCTTCTAAACAAGGTAGTTGATGAAATTGGAGAAGAAAATATTGTGCATGTGATTACAAATAGTGAATCAACTAAAAAAGCCACTAGTGAAAATTGATGGTGGGAAGGCCACATCTGTTTTGGCCACCTTGTGCAAGCACATTGTATTGATTAATGTTGGAAGATATTGGTAAGATGAACAAAATCAAGAAATGTATCGATCAAGCAAGACAAATTACACGTTTCATTTACAATAGTGAGAAACTTGTGAATTTAATGAAATTGCACACAACGATAGAGAGTTGTTACGACCAAGGATTATCAGATTCACCACAGAATTGTGGCCATGGAGAGTCAAGTTCGCTACAATATGGAGTTGAAGCGAATGTGTAAAACAATTGAGTGGAAAGTTAAAATAATACTTGCAAAAGACGAAAAGAGGCTAAAAAGGTGTCAAGTATTATAACGGATGCTATATTTTAGAAGAGGGCATGAGAGGTTTGTTCATTAATGGAGCCACTTGTGAACGTTCTAAAACTTGTTGATCAAGATAAAAAGACTACATTACTAATTATATATGAAGCCATGGATAGGGCAAAGCTTACAATAAAGGGAGTTGTGAAAGAATGGCAAACGTATTGGGATATAATAGATAACAGGTGGTACAGGCAGTTACATCAACACTTGCACGTTGCAGGTAATATGATCATTTTATTCATTTGTTGCATATTTTCTCTATTATATTTATTCTAAATTATTATATCTTTCATTTCAGCATTTTTTTTTAAATCCAACACCTCAATATTTTGGTACTTGCGTGTACACTGATGAAGTAAGACAAGGTTTCAAGGCTGTAATAAAAAGACTTGAAGCAAATTTAGATGCATAGGCAGAAGCACTCAAAGAGGTAAAGACAATACTGTAATAGTAAATTGTTTGTCTATAGTATTTTGAAAAGAATTGTAAATGCTTTCTCTTTCAGGCTAAGCTAATTATTGACAAGATAGGTGAGTTTGGCTCTATACTAGTAGCTCAAGCAGTTAAAACAATAAGCCCAAGTAAATTTTTATAATGTAGTGCATATAATTATGCTTTATAAATTATTTAATTAAGCTCACATTATTAGTGCAGTTGATTGATGGTTCAATTATGATGAAGAAGCTTCTTATCTCAAAAAAATTGCCATAAAAGTTCAAAGTCAAACTTGTTCTTCATCTAGCTATGAGAGAAATTGGAGTTCATGGTCATTGATACCTAAGTAGATTCACAATCGTTTGACCATAGAAAAATTGTATAAGTTAGTGTTTGTTCATTATAATATGTGATTGAAGGTCGAGAACTTGATGTACCAAAGAGAGGATGATGATTATTATAGTCTAATTGATCTTACTCATGTAATCCATGATGAAGATATCTTAGGCGAATGGACTCGAGAAAATGAATCACCTATCTTGGGAGAAGATGATTTGTAATGGTTAGATGAAGGCGTCAACATCATTGAATCACAAAAATGCTAGAAACACAACTACTAGTATTCGAAGACGTGCTACTAATGGCAAAAAAAAACACACACACACACACACACTCGCATAAGGAAAAAAGTAAATGTATCGCCACAAGCAACCATTGTGATATCAGTAATGATAATGACGATGGGAACGACTAAAAAATGAGCGGATGACATCAAGGATCACATAGTGCCAGTCATGATCAAGAATATCACGACAGAAGTGGCTGCGATGAGAATACATGACATTAAGGTGGTATTTCATGGGCACACGGAGATGAAAACTATTATACCTCTCAAGACACTGATCATGAACATCATCCAAAAATAATAGAAAAACGTCATTTTTTGGATGAACTAACTAATTTTCCTAGTTCTAATGATTATTCCAATCCTAGGCAAACTTCTAGATGATAAACAAATATTTATGAGCACATGTAGAACCTTGGCTTAGCAAATAATAATCCAACTCGATTTGGATATGATTATGAATCAAACACAAGTGATATTATGTATTGTGGTCTTTTGTCTTCCCAGTCAAGTGGTGTGGGGTATCATGATTATAAGTATGAGTCTTTTGGTAGCACAAGTTGAAGGTACAATCAAACCAAGGGTTACTTTTATCCTGCACTGAATACACATCATGACCCATTACCTTACAACACAAGTGGTTTTGGCAATCAAGGATACAATTATAGGTCATCTAAAAGTAATAGTGGAAGACGTAGTCAATATTGGAGTTGTGTTGATCATCCTCAAAATAGATATGTTGATCAATCATCTTTAGACTCTAGTGATATGAGATTTGGTGCAAATGATCACGGTTCTCATAGTACTACAGGCAGCAGTGTTGGATATTGAGGATTTGGGTTCTATCGTCGTGGCACCCATTTTGAGACTTAAATTCATTCCATTATATTGATCAACAATCATTCAACCCTTTAAGCCAACCTTCAGACAGACAATTTGGATTGCTTTTGTTTTCACATCCACGTGAGAGATTTTTTCCTACTGACTCACAAGGGAAAAATATTGAAAACTTTGAACAAGGCCATCACTCTACGTGATATTGATCACATATGTCACATTTGTAATGTAATTGTTTTTTATTAAATAAAATCAAGCTGCTAGAGTACTTCGAACATTAGTAATTTGTAGTCTATTGTGTTTTTTCAGTTACTATGTTATGTAAAGTAAGAAATTATATAATATTTAGACCTGTAAAAGTAATTATATATTTTCTCATAATTTTATATATAAAAATTTTATTTAAAATATTCATCTTAGCCGGTACTGGTACGCAACGTTTCAATGGAACTGAAACAGTCTTGCCCGTTCCGTTCCCCGTGACCGTTAAGACGAACCATGGTTGCAAGAATTATGTCATCACATTAGAGTTGCTGGTTGGACTATTTCTTACATTATAGGAATTCACCCATCCAATTTCATACATCGGATATTACTGGAAGATACTCATAAACTCATCGTTGAACATTAGAGAACATTAAATCTTAACTGAAGCAGGTGGTAAGAACAAAAATAATAAAATTATTAAATGTAGGAATAAAATATCATTTTTTTTATCGTTGTTGAGTAAGCCTTATACATGAAGTACTGAGAAAAGGTAGGATGACGATGATTCATAATGAGAAAAATGAATTAGTTCCCATAGTATAGTAGCTAGTTGAAGGGTGTGTATAGGTTACATAAATAGCGTTACCCAAAAAGATCATTTTTCTTTACCATATATTGACAAAATGTTAGAAAGGGCATCGGAGTATTCTTATTAGGGTTAAATATGCTAAATATGTAACGACCCAGTAAAATTCTTTATTTAAATATTTTATATTATACATTGGGTGTCCATTATTTGGATGAATAATTTTCTTTTAGAACTATTTTGTGAAGTATTGTTTTATAGAAATTATTCTTCAAAACTATTTTTTTTTATTTTCGCACAAATGCGCATTTACTGCATAAATTTTTAGCAAATATTATAAAATCCAAATATTCTTAAAATTTTATGCATTTAATTTTTCTAAACTCCTAGAATTATTTAATAAATTATTTTCAACTTTTACCTATTTTTCCGAGAATTTTTAGTAATTTTCGAAAAACATTGTCTTTAAGTTCTTAATTTGAAATCTAATATTTAAAATGCTTAATTATTATCAAAGAATGAAAATAATAATATAAATAAATATTTTAGAATTTTATTTCTATTTTTGGGCAAGTTTCGAAAAATGGGCAAAACAAGGGGTATTTTGGTCTTTTCACTTCTCCAACCCCAAATTTCGGTTTTGCTGAGAAATAAACAATAAAAATACTTAATAAATAAGAGATT
The DNA here is from genome assembly GCA_026212405.1 of Petrea volubilis. NCBI lineage: Eukaryota > Viridiplantae > Streptophyta > Magnoliopsida > Lamiales > Verbenaceae > Petrea > Petrea volubilis. The sequence goes on along the minus strand of CM047876.1, from coordinate 11,668,919 downwards.
TCAGGTTTTATAGGTTTTTGTTTGATTTTAGTTGATTTTATTCTATATTTTATCAAAATATCTCTACTAATTCACTCTTGAAGCGTCATATACATATATAATTATATATTAGTGGTGATATACATAGCTACATATACACACACACATGCCCACATACATATACATGGTGGTTAGTAAAGTGAGGTGTATATATAGACAACCATGTATAATTGTATGGAAGAGGTATTTTGATGATTTTAATATTTAGCTATTTGTGTCTAATACCTTGTAGGATCAATACACAAGACCTTACACACCCACAATCCTCATTTTCAGCCCTTTTACAGCCCCCAAAAACTGTGCCCCCTTGCTCACACACATACACTCTCTCATTTTCTCTCAAAACACTACACTACTTGGAAGAACATAAGGTAGGAACACTTCTTTATGCCTTAAGTAGAGGTTTTCTTCTTCTTTCTTGTGAACAATAGGCAAGCTTCCATACTCTTGTGCCCAAGCAATGTAAAAGATCAAGCTTGAATGGCCTAGAGTGAGAGCTTTTGCCAAACATGCCTCCAAGTTGAGGATTTTAGTTATTTTGCTATCTTCGTGTTACTTTAAAGCTTTATGGTTAATTTTTCATATTATAACTCTTGTTGGGAGGAAGTTGAAGGATGGATAGACTTGTCAGCATGATCTTGAGGACATTATGTGATTAATATGCTTATTTGGAGTACTATGTGCTTACTATGCTTTCTTGGAAATACTATGTGATTATTGTGCCCTTTTTGCAATAATATGGAATTCTTATACTTTATTTGAACTAATATGTGAGTTCTATGCTTTATATGAAGTAGTATGAGATCATGATACTTTATTTGAGCTATTATGGGAATATCCTATGTTTTTCTTGAAAGTCTTAGTAAAGAAAGCTCCACATATCTATTATTTGATAAATAGAACTTTTATTATACTTTATCCTATAGATTTATGCCTACTTTGTCCTTTACATATATATATAAACCTATTCAAGGTTTTAGTAAGTGATTAGATGATTATGGAGATATATATCTATGTACATATATATATATAAACACATATAAATATTTAAAGTATTATTATATATTCATTTATCTAATTTGATTATATGTTAATTATATATATATTTATATGTACGTTTAGGTATATGTTATTATAGACTACTTTCATATATATATATATATGTTATGTATATGTATATATATACTTGTATTTATTTTATTAGTTTTATATGTATATGTAAATAATTCTTATCATATCTATATATATACTTACCTATATTTTATATTATATATTTATACTAGTTATATTTTAATCTATATCTTTATATTCATTTTATTTTATCTATACATTTATAATGAGCAACATCTTCTAAGTATACTTTTCCTATTATATTTATACATATTTAACATTTTTAAGTAAGTATGCTTGATAAGCAAACATAAAAGCTTTCATTTATAAGGGTGGAGCTTACTTTACTAAACTATAATATAAACTTCCAAAGATTATGTGCATGTGTGAACAAATTGCAATTCTGTGAATGGGCCCATATATGCTGGAATGGTCTGGGGGGTGTTCCACCGGGATATATTATTGAGTAGCCGGAAGAGTTCACACCACTTCCATCTCCTAATCCCCCCTTGGGTAGACGGAGGGATCTACTCAAGAGAGAGGGTCGTAGGATAATACTAGGCGTATGCCCGGGATACGACCATTGGAGGATAAGGCTGGCGGGAAAAATGTGCTGGTTGTTATTTCGGCCCGAGACGTTATAAGGGTCACTGTCAGGTGACAAAAGGTAGAAAGTGTGAAACTATGTGTGTGCTATCTGAAACTAATGTGCACTTGACACCCGAGCACCTTATGTGTATAAAGAAATGTTTCTACTCCACGTATGTTGATTCCGTGTTACTTAATGATTTAGATGCTTCTGAAGTTAGCTTTTATGATGATAAGCAGGAGGAACCTTTTGAAGCATTTTACTAGGAAGGAAGATGTAGGATTTTCGCTGCGTACTTGTACTTAGTAGTTTTTCTTTTGCTATGTACATATAGTAGAACTAGAAAGTCGATACTCTCCTTTATTCGATGCACCCTTATGTTATGTAATGTAGCGTAGTACGTTTTGTAAATAACAATGTATGTATGTATGTAACCACTAACAAGAATAATAATAATAATAATAATAATAATAATAAGGGGTTTTCGGGGTTGTCACAAAATACCTCAATCTTTGGGGTGTTTTGCACTTTGATACCTAATCTTTGCGACTGTGTGATTGTAATACTCAATGTTTATGAATTGTGCTTTGATGGTACTTCCAATGTTATTTTTGGGAATATTCCGTTGAATGTTTAGATTAAATTGCATTTGACCACCTTGTATAATTGAAAATTGATATAAGATCTTTGTAAGCAAAAAAAGGTCAAAAATCTCTTTAGATCTTGAAAAATACAAAAATACCCTTGCTCAATTAAAAATCCTTGACAATTTTACCTTTTCTACCTTTTATATGTTGTCTTTCTCTTTTTATTATTATTTTAGAGTCAAATGCATCTACATTTACATGAAATGGCAATCATATTTTTCAAAATAATTTTAGAAATTACAATATATGATAAATTATGCTTCCTTTTATGACCCTACCCAAAAACTTTAAACAAAGAAAAGAAAGAAAGAAAGAAAGAAAAAAGCTAGAGAAAAATAGAAGAATATTTTTCCTCTTCTGCTTTCATTTGAATGATTCATCAAACTGAAAGCTTGTACACAAATTAAAAGGTCATTGGCATGAACAATGAAGTGATGGTCTTGTCCCCAGGCATGGCACTTTCTTAAGGTGCTAGTTATTGAATCGCTAGTATGATTGTCCCCTTGAATAAACTTAAGTATAATATTAATTTTCATGTATGTAACGCAGATAATTTTCCTCGGTTCGTGGTTAATTCAAATTCAACCATTTGGTAATTTGTGTTTTGAACAATTTATCCTCCAAAAATTAACTCCAATAAACATCATAGCACAAGTGGTGTTTACATGAAAATCTTTGTTACGTTCCAAGTTTAGAAGTATATTGTTCCTTTATTGCAACTTTAATTAATATATTGTAAACTTTTATATTAATTTTAAAATTATAATTTTAAATCTAATGTACATATAAATTTAATTGATCATAAAATAAAGGCAACATATAAATTGAGTAAGGGTATTTTGGTATTTTGGTATTTTCAAGATATAAGTAGGTTTTTGACCTTTTTTTTATTTATGGGGGTTTTACAAAAATTTTCAATTATACAAGGAGGTCAAATATAATTCACTCTACATATTCAACGAAATACTCTCAAATATTCAATTGGAAGTATCACCATAGCACAATTTATTAACATTGGGTACCATAATTGAATATTCACAAAGAGTGAGTATCAAAGTGCAGAGCACCACAAAACTTGGAGTGTTTAACTTATTTAACCCTGCTTATTATTGCTTAATGGGAAATCAAGCAAAATAATTTAAGGCATCAGCATCATTTTGGTGAAACTATTGTTGTTAGCACCCTATCAATGGGGATTCAAAATCCTAGGAGAATTCTCTCCAGCTTGACTTTTCATCAATTGTTAGTGGGTCCAATTTTGTGAAGTAAGGTAATGCATTTCTTACTTGTCTTGATAATTTCTCCCAAATTATAAATCTAGAACAAATAGACACATGACATGCTTATCAAAATGCTTTCTAACCTATTCTCCTTATCTAAAATGAGATAAAGTCGGAATAGCTTACAGGTGCTTTTTTCTTGTGTCTGGAACTTGTTCAACTGTTTTTTCTTCTAACATTAAACTATCTGATGCAGGGACATTTTGGTCAACCACGTGGCGGAGTTTGGTACACTCTAATTGATGTGTTGGCAGCCCACCTGTCAAAGAGAGGGGAACACACGTGAGACTAGCCGGTTTTGCCCCGACTTGGGCTCTTCAATGCTCAAGTTAGCTTTATAGTATTTGGAGAAGAAAGTGAATGTCAAATTACAATGCTTTCTTGTATGTAATGTAAAAAAACAAGATAGCTCATATGGGAGAGCCTTTTTGTTATTTATATGAGAGAGGGCCCTGACTTGACGTGGTTGATAGTGGTTGGTTAGCAGATTTGACACATGGAGTACAAGTAGACATGCTTTTCGTTATTTCTTGGACTCCAAAAGGCAGTTGACCTTACTCTTATTAGTGGGGCCTTAATATTCATTTAAGGCATATCTTGTGCATTTAAAGCCAATGATTGTATTTATGAGAGAGTATTTAATGGTCTTAGGATTGATGGGATGGACCCATGTGTAGCAGGCGCGGGTTTGGTGGCAGTAGGTACAGGGCCTATCAATCTTGCCAGCTAAGATTTTCCCGTTGGTATAGTCTAATTAGGCAAAGGCAGGTTGAGGATTCGTATCCTCAATTCGGTAGCATTTGAGGGCATCCTTGTACCTTACAACCACTTGTTCTTCGGCTTCTCTTATCCAACATGTGAAGTTTCAAGGGCCCAAAGAGGCCTCTCGTGGGTTTTTTTTGAGTCAGAGTCTCATTTGAGGGGTAAGCTTGGGGGTATTTCCCCCTCTCATGATTTTCACTCTAAGGCTTCCTTTTTACATGCGGATGTTCTCTCGAGGACAGTAAGTCTTGTGAGGCATCAGGTTTCATACTTGTAAATTCCAAGCTAACTGGCAAATGTTGACGTGTCTAGTCATGGAGAAGCATGGCGCATCACTATCCTCTATTCTTCATGTGTCCCGCTTTCAGTTAGTCTCTTATCTATAGTTTCTATAACCGAAGCCCTTAATTGTAAAATTAATTTTCTATCGGATCATTGTGGGTTTTAGCACATTCAAAGGGGAAAGAGGATTGCCACTAGTAATATACAGAACGGTTTATATATTTGGGGGGGGGGGGGAGGGGCAATAAGGGTGTTGATAAGGAAATAATTCAATGGCAAAGATGATTGGGCCATCCATCCTTTTTTTTAATCTTAGAAAATCCGTATCTTAGTTTGTTTGCAAAAACTCAATTTGATTCTCTATCTCGTGCATCACATGAATATGCCAAACATATTAGAAACTCCTATCATTTGAGTGATAATAAAAGTATAAATACTTTCAAACTATCCATTTTGATGTTTGGGGACCAATCCATAATACTTTGTCATCTATTATTCTTTAGTTTTTTATGTATATTAATTTTTATACGTGATTAACTTGGGTGTGTTTGATGAAAGTTAATAGTGATGTGTTTTCTTGCTTTCAGTCAACTCCAAAAGTCCTTTGGGGAATTTACAAAGTAAAGGCTCTTACACTATTTCTTTTGAGGTTTTAGGGTGTGTTTGTTTTGTGCACATTCGGAATGTTAGGAAATTGGAATCAACTTCTCTTCGGATGCATTTACTTTTGTGGTGGAGGTTTAGGCGGGTTTTTTAGTATGGGTTTATTTAACTATTTACCGCACAACTCTGCAAATATGACTTTATGTTTACAATATATGTTTGTAGAATGGTTAAATTAGTGGGCCCTACCAAATGCAGTATCCTTTTAGCTTGAATAGTAGCTTGAAGATAAAAAAAGGCCTTATGTGCCTTTGCCTCAATTCAATTCATTACAATTTCGTAGAAATGATATATTTTTTCTTTGTTTTTTTTGTGATCATCAAGGGTGAAATGCATTTAACACAACATTTGAACAATGAGAGATAGAAACCTGAAAAGGCTTTAATCTTTCTCCTCTTTTTTTGTTCCCCTTTTTTCCTTCTTGAGAATGTGAACAAACTCCAAAGACAGAAGATAAAGAGTAAATCGTTAGATTTTGTTCTTAGAATTATTTGAACTTCCACAATGGGTCTTGTTGAGATGCACTTTTTTTTTTTTTTTTGTTGGCCCTTTCATGAGTTTTAACATAAAAAAACCAGAGTTACAAGGAAAATAGAAAAGGAAAGTTAGGAAAGATGAATATAACAAAGATTGAGTGACAAACTTAGAATGATTGGAAGGGTTTGATAACAAAATACCCAATTCCACTTGACCAAGAAAAGCCCTAGCCCTACTCTTGGGTATAGCATTATTTTTGATCTTTTAATTTCTTATTCTTATCTATACGATTTCTTTATATGCTTTTTTGTTTGAGAAAGTAGTTGGTAAGTTGATAAAGTTATATGATTTTTTGATTTCTTCAACAATTACATGATTTTTTGATTTCTAGATTTCTTTGATAAATAGACTCGTATTTAGTTAACTATTTTTGAATTTTGAGTTCTTTATATGGCTTCTTTATCCTTTTTTAGAATTTGTTTGGTGAAAAGTTTATTTCTTTAAAGAGCGTTTGTGTGTTAAACTTAAAGTGTTGATTGACACTACACTTTATTGTTATAGAATATGGAAGATATGCCGGAGAATGAGGAATTGGACATGAGCTAAATTGAAAAGAGAGACTCCCCGGATCTAAAGATCAAAATGCTGCTCAAAGTAAAAAGAAGAGAAAGCAATCAAATATAGAGTTCGATGAAGATGCCGAAAAGAGGTCCTAGGTATGGAAACATTTCACAGAATTTGTTGATGAAAATGGTAGAAAAAGGGCTAAATGTAAGCACTGTCATAGAGATAATTGCATAAGAATAGTTTTGATTTTTATTCCACTTTATTGATAAACAATGGAAGCTGCATAAGTTAGTTTTGAATTTTTTATCATGTGCTAGCCATAAAGGTAAAGATTTTGGTTTGTTGATCGAAAAATATTTGCTTGATTGGGGAATAGAGAATGTATTACTATTATAATTGATAATGCATCTTCGAACAATACCATTGTTGCATATCTAAGAAGAAGGTTATTGACATGTAAGAAAGCAATTTATGAGGGGGAAATATTTGAATATGAGATACAATACTCATATTATTAACCTTGTTGTGAAAGAAGGGTTGACAGAAGTTAGTATCTCTATTGAGACAGTTTGCACTGTAGTGAGATAGTTAAGGCAATCACCAGCTAGATAGAGAAAATTTAAAAAGTATGCTCGCGAGAAACAAGTACCAACTAAGAAATTATTGAGCCTTGATTGTCCTACATGATGGAACTCATGTTATTTTATGCTTGAGACTATATTGATGTTTCAAGGTGTGTTTGATTAGTATGAGTTCGGTGAAAAAAAGTTCCATGATGATTTTGCTTAAGATGGATGTCATAGTAAGGTAGAACTTCCTAGGGCTAGTGGTTGATTGTGATTGAAAGGTTAGTTACATGTTTGAAATATTTTTATGAGTTGACTGTGCATATTTCTAGTTCAAACTTTTTGACATCAAGTGTGCTTTTGGATAAAATTAGTGGTGTTGATGCTTTGATTAAACGATGGTTGGGGGTCTTGATCACCAATTGGTTGAACTTCCAAAGAAAATAAAAGTTAAGTTTTATAAGTATTGAAGAGATCTTGTGAAGATGAATATGTCGTTGTTTGTTGTTGTGGCTCTTGATCCTAAGCATAAATTGAAGTATGTCACATTTACCCTTAAGAAAATGCACTTGGGTACATTAGGAGCAGACATGTGCTCTCGAGATACTAAAGCTCTTGAAGATATCTTTGAAGAGTATAGGAAATTGCATGGTCCTGTGAGACCACCATTACAGGGATCTGAATCTACCAAGAATTCTGCATAAGACTCTGATAGTAGTAGTGAGATGTTGAAGGTGTAGGCCCAAAGATTGGCAGCATATCGTAGGCAATGTGTAGTTGAAGAGGGAGGTATTGTTGGGGCTGCGGAAGTGCACACAACCGTACAAGTAATATAAAATGAGTAGAATGCCGAATCCTATAGAAATTGTGATTTAGCCTGTGAAAGTAACTCGTGTTATTTAGCTAAATTGACCAATTGTGGAGAGGTTTTTTTTAAATCAGAAAACTGATATTCAGCTAAAGACTACTTGCAAATCAAAATTATAACAAATACTCAACACAATTAAATTCAATTGCAAGGTAGGTTGATTTACCTAATTCCTATTCCAATCCAATCCATAGACTAAATGGTTTCGTGGTTGTGTGAAGCCAAGAACTAATATATCCACAATATCTCTCAAGCATTATAGAATCATCTCATACAATCATTTCTAGGCCTAAAACGAACTAGCTCTCACTCAATTAATCCAAGCACTAGGAATTGTTTGTATAAGATTTAACAGCTCCTTATGGCTCAATTAATATTAAACTCATTCTCATGCAATTTTAAAATCAATTGATTTCATTTAATTGGATCGCGAATCACCTCTCGACCTCATCAACGATTCTCAAATTCAATAAATAGGGGTGATCAAGCCCTAGTCAAGCATTATGACCATTAAACCAAATTAACACACCAAACACATGAAATTATTCACATCCATCCCTTACACTTAACAATTGATTTAGTTCATGATTGATTGTAGAAAAACAAATGTGAAGTATGAAAAAGAATACATAGAAAAGATAGAAATAGAACTAGTTGATGGAGAATCCAAGGGTGAACTTCCCTCAAATCGATGCTCTTGACTTCGCCTTCGATTCTCTTCAATTTTCTTCTCGAGAAGGTAGAAAAACTAACTCAAAATTGAAAGAGGAATTGTTCTCATCTCTAAAAACCTAGGAGAAAATGCAATAATCAGTTTTGAGCCTGTATCTGGACTTAAAAGGGGTAGAAATCCGCCTAGAACTTCTTTCCTAATCGCAGTCCTAATCAAACAAGAAAAGTTATTAATTGTTGTCGCAGACTTTGCATACGTACCGAAAATATTTTGGTGCATATGCAAACTTACGGATTCTCTTTTCTTCTTGATGATTGAAACTGGGTACATACTTGAAATATCTTGCGTATGTATACAAACTTGTTTCATCTCTGGATGGTTTGAATTGGGATGATATTCAAAATATCTTGTGTAAATACCACATTGAATATATTTGTGCACATTGAAGAGTTTAGAAATACCCTATTATACATATTTGTATATGCATGAGATCAATAGATGAAGTCTATAACGTACAAATATTCTTTATTGATTTTATTTTTTATTTTTATGCTAATTATATAATCAAATTCACTCATTGTTTAAACAATATATCAGATTATTCAGTTGGTACTTGATAACCCTTCCTTTTAGATATGAGAAACCCCTTTTTGCATCACTATATTGCTTGTGTGGCCCATGCATTTTGATAATTTTGTAATAGTGGGATATGAAACTTAGAGGTTGAGTTTGGCTACCTTGATGTAATTTGTTGTAGCCAAAAGTTAGTTTGGCATGTTTTATTCTATTTAACCCCATTTCATTCCATTTCTCATGTGTGTATCACCAAATACACTTGCACGCATTGACACTCGCATGTAAACAAGTCAATTGCAAAGTTCACTTCATTAGTAGGTGATAGATTTTTGTGCAAGCACAAAATTGGCATGCTCGGTGGCATATACATTGCTAATAGATACAAGAAAACATCTTACTGCAAATCCAAAACAGGGTTAACCATTGATAAAATTTACCCCGATCAGACCTCAGTTTCAAAATCAAAGTAGATCCTAGCAAAATAGCAGCACATTCGTTTGCCAACTTTGAGTTGAGTGGCACCAAAAATCAATTGAAAACCCCTGAGAAGGATGAACTATTGATGGCAATGCAAAACCTATAACCGAGCCAACTCATAGCTAATACGGTGAAAATAGACTGAAAATTCGATGGAATTTTTTGCATGAAGTGTTAGTCTCACAACTATTTCTATAGGCTCCCTTCAAAAGTGTTAGTTTTAGAGTTGGCCAACATGGAGGTGGCTCCCAAGTGACACTACAAGAAAATGGACCGAAAATTTGATGGAATTTTTGCATGAAGTGAGGTTACAAGCAACAAATTCCCCTGCATTTCTTCCAGAGGAATTCTAGAAGATATTTTTCACCAGACACATTTGAGGGAATTTCCCCCCGGAATTCTCCAGAATTTACCAATTTATTTTATTTTTTGGTTTAATTATTTTTTATAAATTCCAATGATTTTTATATGATTTGATACCTAAAAACTCAAATATCTAAATCGATATAAGATAAATACATAATAATATGAATGTGCATTAGTAATCCAATCCATACTAAAAAAACATATATTCAGCTACAAATCGGCAAAATATAAAAAAATGAGTTGTTCGTACCATAAAAATGTCCAACTACTGATCATCCTTATCATAATACTAATACTCATCTTCATCATCTCCGGCATTGTTGGGAACATCAAACTGTGGAGGGGTATGTCCAAAATGATTGGGAGCATGACCGACATTATGGGGCGTGCTACCTCAGGGATCATGACGTGCTGCCTCAGGGATCATGATGGGGACGTGCACAACAGTTGGTTGGGGAGTAGGCTGGATAGAGATGTTCGTCATGAAGCCGTACATTGTGTCATCATACACATAAGTTGGTCCTTCTATGACTTTAGCTGGCTAATCTCTTTCTGTTGGGCTATCATGTGACTATTAAGCTCATCTTTAAGTTTCAATAGTCGAGCCTCCACATGTGATGAAGTATCATAGCTATTAAATGATGACTCGGTGTTTGAGGAGTACTTCCTCTTGCTTAACGGGGAATAAAGTTTAGCCCGAGTTGGAGGCCCTTTCTGTTCAGTGGGCTGACTGCCTAAAAGTACAGTTCATATTTGGACTACTGAGTTGCTAGATTTAGATAAATCTTCATCTCTAGCCTGGTTGTTGCCTTGTAGCAACTATTGAAAAAATTTCCTGTATGAAAAAGAATATATAATTTATACGTATAAATTAGTTGAAATTAATCAATAACAAAAGAAAGCAAATTAATGATTTATATTACTTGTGTGAATATGTTTGGGTTTTCGATTTAACCAAATTAAGTTCATGCCCATATTCTCACCCTCTCCCTCCCCCTCCACAATCTCCCCTAATCTTGGTTGTCTCATACAGACATTTTCAACGACCTCATAGATTTCTATAGGTTGCTTGTACTGAACTTCACATATTTTTGAATAGATTTACAATAAGAAAAAAAAAATTACAAAATGCATCAAGAAGTATAATTGTAACTTCCACTCTTGGACCACGTCTCATGAACCTCAAGGCTACCGTGTTTGAATGTAGGCACTAGTTTAGTCATTCGGCTCTTGGTCACATTACCTAAAACTGAGGCTGCAAGTTTGGAGGGAATAAAGCTACTACACATATGTTGGATTTTCTTTGCAGCCAATCACTCACATATTTGGAGCCAGGCCCAACTTGATCTTCTTTGCAACTCTATGTGTGGGTAGGAGGCTCATGCACATTATATACTTCTTGTGAAACTTGATTGACATGAAAGGTTGACGAATGATGAGGGGTGAAGTAATAGGTTGACTATGTCCTCCTATGGACGAGGTAGGCATAAACTGAATTGGAATTGATAAGAAGGATGTTGAGATGTAGTGTTCACTATGTCATGATCATGTGCACCACTGGGATCATGTGAAAGATATACAGTGCTTGGGACAAATGACTGTGAAGATGATCTAGATCTACTACATATGCTATTATTCGGACCAACATGTTTTCAATACATCTACAATTTTTTATGGTTAACCAAAAAAAAAAGAACAATTGAAGATATTATTAGGAATACATAACGAAGTAAATATTAAACACACATAGTTTTAATTAATAACATTTAATAATTAATAACAAAATTAACCCTAAATCTAATCACTACCCCTATCATTGTTGTCATTGTTTAGTAGTTCCAAGTCTTCATTATTGTCTTCATCATTGTCATTATATTATTCTGCTCTCAAGACATCATCAATTTCAACGACAATGGCCTCATAAACATTAAGTTCCCTTTTTGAACAAGATCTGAGGAAACATCTTGACCACATAAAGCAGGTATTCCATCATCAGTAATGGTGTTCATAACTGACCCTCATTATTTTGGTAATCCACCTCCAATCCACCAAAATCGTCAACTCTACCTATTGCTTTACTTTTAATCACAACAAACCTTCGGGACTTCTCCCAAATACATCTTGCGTATTACAACAAATAAACTTTATGAGCTTGTTGTGCGGTTGCAAATGGATTAGATTTTCTATAATTGCTTGGTTGTTTGACCTCGATAATACCACATTCCAAGTGTGTGATGCGCACTCCTATATGTGGGTAAGGTCAAACCAATCACGCTTGAGCAATACCACTTTCTTCACTGGTTCCCCCATGTACTCTAACTCAATAATTTCATTCAAATTCCATAGTAATCATCTTCGTCGGGTTCACCATCATAACTTCCTTTTACCCATATCCTACAATTCATTGTTTTTTTATATGTGAAATTTAAAGAAATTAACATTGTAGATTGGATATGTCATCACATGTAAATTATATGGCGTTACAATAATTGGCCAACATGACTAAGGCAATGCCGTTTGGGAATAGCACATCCATTGGATATGCCTTTTAGATAAGTTGTTCATAGCCCAATTAGTAAATGTCTTGCCCCAAATATATGGGACGATGATGCCCCTTAGCCCACAAGGACTTATAGACACTAAGCCACGAAAATCAGAACATACTAAAAATCATAAAATATTCATTGATAAACCTCAATCAAATATCGTAGCATAAAAGACAACCATGGTTATTACACCTCCATTTCAAGGACATCACTAAGAAAACTAAGCTATAATGGACTAAAAACAAGATCTTACAAGGAAACAACATGTCTAAATAATGATAACAAAACTCTTCATGTAGCGACTTTTTCAATTTGATCACCAACCCAAAACTTTATCCCCACCATTCTCGTTGGCACTATCCTCTGCAAAGTGGTTATTAGTGATGTCAACAACACTCTCTCAGTAAGGGATCTCTTAACCTTTTATCAGGTTTGAGCAAGTTACATATATATATATCATAAAAATAATATCGCACTTTGTAAACATAGACAACTTTCAAATTTAAAGTTTCAAATTTTCAAGTAGTAGAATAGATAATAGAACACAATCAACACTTTAATTTACATATACAAGCTTGTGAATGTTTGGAATTTCTATTGACCATCTTGATCAAGTCCTAACTATAACCCCGTTAATTGAGTTGAACACTACTATTATTACCCATAGGAGGGCCTTAACTATAACCTAATTAAGTAGGTTTAGACATGGGATGGTCTTAACTATAATCCTGTAAGTGAGTTCGGACATTGCTATTGTACTCTGTAGCATGATTGGAAATTTTTGGAACTCATTCCTATTGATAGTATTCCAAGTGTTCAGAGCTTGTTCATATATACACACATAGGACAACACAAAACAATTTTTAACTTTCCATAGAGAAAATTCATAAAATATCATGCTCAAATCCACTTTTTATATGAAAAATAACTCATTTAACGAAGGCATAGATTTGGAAAACATAATTTTATAAAGAAATAGAGGGAAGAAACCACTTAATTATGTCTATTCAATCTCTATGACAACGACCATTCACCGACCAAATTCTAGTTGTAACTGATCTGAGTCTAACTACATAAATATAGACTTATGAGTCAATATATATGATCTAGAAATACTAATGAGATATATTTGCAGATACACATGCACATATATATAAGCGTTAACCCACTACAAAAAAAGCTTCAAGGCATTATACACTAGCTGGCAAACGTGGGCCAACTCGCAAGATATAACCAAACACACACTGAACCAACACGACACAAGCCTGCAAGATCTAGAAAGAGTACCTTATTACCAAGCCCATTTTGTCATAGGAAGCATCACAAACATTGTGATAGGCACCTAAGATCATGGTTTGCCAGAAAATTGTGATAATGGTTCACCGAAAAAACCGCGATAACTGCCAGAACAAAATCAGAACACCAGCCTCCGTTCCACTATTCTAGTGTTCATTGCAAGCAAAGGTGTCGAGGCATTATAATGCCCATTCCACCATGGCAATGGAATGATCAGACGATCGGAATGGAACCTTGGAATGGTTGGAACGGTGGTATGATCAAATAGATATTGGTTATTTTGTACTCCCTCGTTATTCTACATGGTACTAGTAATAAATGGGATTTGTATTTAATAATTTGTGAATCATTGTATAGTATCTATAATTCTATTATTTTTCAAAAATTTTAAAAAATTTTCTGTACATATTAAACTTTAAAATATGCAGAATGGACGCAACCATTCCGCGACATTGCAACGGAACTAGAACGGTGCCCTACGTTCTATTGCTCGCAGTTGTTACAACAAACCATGCCTAAGATATACGAAATAAAGAGTAAGCATGGTTGAAGTGTATTGATCTATTTCGTCACCCAAAATTCCTAATGGCAGGACCAAATATCATAGGTATCTAAGCCAGAGAAAAGATATGGAACAATAAAAAAAAGGTGAACAAAATAGTAGAAACAAAGGATAAACCTCACACCATGAAATAAGCAGAGATTTTAAAGATGGCTAAGCAACCTAATAGTGACTCTAAGTTGAGCGAGTTCAACACTAAGAGTATATAAATGATTGGATCAAAAAGATAAATGCGTACAATAAGAAGAACACACCAAACTTGTTGATAGTAGCTACCTACAACCAAATCACAAGCAATACTAAGACCAATTTCTATGGATTTTGATATGGTATGGACTTCATTATCTACCTTTTAAGCCCCAATATACAGGGTGAACCGTAGCAGATATGGAGGCTGTTTGAGATGACAATGAGCCAGTAACATCCTTTGTTGGTGAGGAAACTCACCCACCTCAGGCTAAAGATACAGCTGAGAAAAGTCACTCCATAGAGGAGGCAAAGGCTTTGTTCCATAAATCATTCCATTAATAGTGAAAATGGAAGCCTTTATTCATTACTGGCTATCTCGATGAGAATTCAATAAATAGGATACTGGTAGATAATGGTGTTATAGCAAACATCTTACATTAAAATTGGTAAAGGTAGGACCTAATTGAGACTGATGTTGTCATTAGTAATTCACTTAAGGGCAAAGGTGTTAAATGGGTCTGACCAACCACGAGCCCGATGGCCTTGCCCAATCTGGCCCTGTCCAT
Source organism: Petrea volubilis (assembly GCA_026212405.1). Classification (NCBI taxonomy): domain Eukaryota; kingdom Viridiplantae; phylum Streptophyta; class Magnoliopsida; order Lamiales; family Verbenaceae; genus Petrea; species Petrea volubilis. Next base: position 11,653,818 of record CM047876.1, on the reverse strand, counting down.
GAATAGTAAAAGGCGGGTTGGATCAACTCATGAATGTTTTGTGGGCTCCTATTTTTTTTGTTAGAGCTAGCCCAGTCTAGCCCAACATATGAGCATATAAACCCAAAACCAAACATGGCCGGAGCCTAGGTCCAACATATTGACATATAATATATATCGATATTTTAAAACCCTGACCAATCATTGAACCAAAAATCGACCAGGTCAAGGGTAATTGGTTCAACCGTTGGACGAACTGTGGTCGAACTGGTGACGTCATAAATATGAATAATTAATGTATTAGAATATGCTAAAATAAAAAAAATAAAGTCTACATATAAAAAAAACTTCAAAGTATAATAGGAATTAAATATTTCAAAAATAAAAATATATGCACTTAACTTTCAAAATTAAATTTAAAGAGAAAGAAAACATATTTAATAAACACAATATAACTATATGTGAAAAAAGGAAGTCATAAGAAAATGATGTACAAACTACTCCATTTTAACCTTCAAATGATGTACAAACTACTCATTTTTAAGAAAATGTATAGTTTTCTTTTATTTACTATAAATCTATATGTGACTATTCAATAAGGAGTAAAAGAAAAAAGAAATAAAAAATTTAAGGTTTCAATTAATTTAATTTATACAATCATAATAAATTATAACTTGACCATTGTTTTAGTGGCATATTTTTTTTTCTTCATTTCTTATGTAAAGGTTATAGATTCAATCCTACTTTCTAAATATTGTTTGTATTTTCAAAAATTTAAAAACTAATTAGTTGCATGACCCGATATCAGGTCAATCAGTTTACCTGTGGTTTTAATCGATTTTGCAAAATGTAGGGGAGTGTCTTGCACTCCATTGGGCTTTATGAGATGAATTGGAGCCGTTTAAAAGGATCGGTAGCAGTTCCATCGATTCGACTGGCCGGTTCGGATTGGGCCTTCAATATATTGATATAGAATATATATTAGATTATATAGTTGCATGCTGCTACATATCTTTATATATTATTATATATATCGTATATAATGAGCAGTTGCCAGCATTCAGTCGTTGGATCCCAGTATTTTTGACCTAAAAATTAGCCAGCATTAATTTCTTTTTCTTTGTATACCCATTTGAGCACCTCTAAGCCCTTTGATCTCATCTAATGTTGCTGTATAGCAGACCTTACCTAACAAAGTTAGTTTTTTTTTTTACTTTATCTTGTTGCGGGATGCCCACCACATAGCGATCTAAACGGTTTTGATCATTTTTTAATGGTAAAATCAAAAGAATCAACTGTAAAAAATTATGTGGACAACTGTATTATTTTGCTAATTTTCATCAATGGCGATATTTGAATATGGCCAAAAATATTCAAAAATTCATTTTTTTTAATTAAAAAATATTTTCACTAAACTATAAATATGATGTACTTCAGATTTTGTTCACTACAAATCCTTAATTCTCAATTCTCTCTCCATTATTTATCTCAATCATTTTAAATATTTTACAATATTCTCATTTCAATCGTATATATGACGACCCCGAAAACTCTTTATTATTATTATATTAGTATTATTAGTATTATTGTTATTATTATGATTATTATTATCATTCGTGGTTACATCCATGCGTGCATTGTTAATTACAAAATGTACAAGGTACATTACGTACATAAGGGTACAACCAAAAGGAGAGTATCGACTTGCTAGTTCTACTATATCTACATAGCAAATGCAAAAACCACCAAATACAGGTACGCAGCGGAAGTCCTACATCTTCTCCTAGTAAAACGCTTCAAAAGGTTCCTCCTCCTCATCGTCGAAAGGCTAGCTTCGGAAGTATCTAAATCATTATGTAACACGGAATCAACATACGTTGAGTAGAAACATTTCTTTATACACATAAGGTGCTCGAGTGTCAAGTGCACATTAGTTACACATAGCACACATATGGTTTCACACTTTCTACCTTTTGTCAC